>CM039672.1:179577178-180777178 GCA_022496015.1 Hordeum marinum
TATAACAAGTGGGGCCTGGGCCCACTTGTCACACACACACACACACTCTGCCACACACACACACACTGGATCCTGGTGGCCAGTGCAGATCCACACACACCACACACAGGCACACACGCACACCACACCACAACCACACACTGGATCCGGCTCACAACCGCACGGGATCCGAACACACACTAGCACATCACACGGGATCCGGCGCTGCACACTGGATCCGAACACACGCACCGCACCACACCAATCAGAAAAAGAGAAAAAAAAGGGGGGGAGTGGGGATTCGATCCCCCGACCTCGTGGTCGATCTCCCAAGCCGGTTGACACTGCGCCACTCGACGAATCACAACAGGAAGGGGGAAGAGCGCTACTAGAACTAACTGACCGAACACAACTCTGACGAAACTGAATATTGAACACTCTGGCGGCAGCTCATGACGGCGGTGAAATCCGGCGACAACGGGCCTCTACGACGAGGGAAAAATGTTGCGGGGGCTGCGACAACTACGGGGAGTCCATTCCCCTGTTCGTCTTGCGGCGAGGGGGACGGTGGCGAGCCCTCAAGGCCACACCTTTTCTGGCCAGCGGCGACGAACACTACGGCGACGAGCACGACCTACACGTAAGAAGAAAGGGTTGCAGTGAGGAGCTGCTCACCGAGGGGCTGCCTGGACACGAGGGAATGCGGCGACCGCGAGGATGAAGAGGCAGAAGACGCCGGTGACGCCCTGCTCCCTTGCGGATGACGGCGACGATGAAGCGGTGCTGCGGGGAGATGCTCCTCACCCCCTAGGGCGCGGAATGGAACACGGACGGCACCGGGGATCCGCACGCCATCCTTGTGACGACGGGCGCCACCGGAGGCGACGACGGCGACCGAAGGCCGGCGGAGCTCTGCCCTCTTTGAACTTACCTCTCTGCTCTCTCTCTCTCTCTCTGTCAGAGAAGAGGGAAGGGGAAGGAAGAGGGAGGAGGAGATGGAAGCGATGACAGCGAGGGGAAGAAGTAAACCCTAGGGATCCACACCTATTTAAAGGGGCGGCCTAGACGTCCGTGAGCCCCTGACAGCGACGGGATGGGCACTCTCGCTCTCTCACTCTCACACGCGAAGCGCTCTGACTGACGGAGGAAGAACAGGAGCAGGTAGGTGTTGCCTACCTGGGCTGGGCCGTGTGGGGAGGAAAGGCCCAGTCTCTCTCTCTCTCACTCACAGAGAATAAAGCACAGGGGTTTTCCTTTTAATAAGACAGCAACACAAGAAAAACCCTCCAGATATAAAGAAAAAAATATGTGACAAAACAAAAATACCATGACACAAGAGTAAATATGAACTAATTAATAAAATTAGTAAGTTGATTTTTAGAGCACTTAAATTAAATACTTTTATAAATAATAGCCCTTGTTTAATTTAAACCCCCCAAATCATAAAGCTCAAAACACCAAAAGAACAACACACATAGACTCAAATTAATATTTCCTACCTCTTGAATATTTTTGACAGATTTAATTAGCAAGATAATTCTGTTGAAGAAAACAAAGGAATAAGGCTTAGGTTAGTTTTGAAAAAAGGGAGAGGGGAGGAGTTGAGTACACACATGCACACTCATACACAAGACCACTCACAACATCACAACAAGGACACATAGAAGCACCCACAAGATAATATGCATGACATGATGATGAGATGCATGATGCATGTTGCATGAGACAATGACTTGGCAAGGAGCAAACTCAAATCATACATCACATGAGACATGGGTCTACATAGGTTACATGGCCATAAAAGGCAGGGGCAGCACTTGGGCTGTCACAAGGACTGATCTGGACCAAATTCATAATATGCATATGAGGTCGTTCCGGAATTGTTATTCGTTGCTTTCGGCCTCATTTAAAATGCCTAGATGGTGTAGTTTGTTATTCCTTCACGTCTTGCCATGTTTAACAACATTTAATGTTGCCGAGTAAATAAACAAGACTCAACTAAATATTTGATCGTGGAGTTTCGTCAATATGCAACTCATTGCATATTGAGCTTCACTTACCGTGTAGTATTTGATCGGTATGATTTTCCATGTCATGCCTTGCATAACTAAACCGGACATGCATCATATTTGTTTGCGCATCTTGTCATGCATATGTTGTGGAGCTATTGCGTGTTGATTGTTGTTTCCGGATTGTTCCTTCTCGATAGAGTTCCGAAAGGGTTCGGAGTGTGAGGATTCTTTCGACTACGTTGGATCGTCTTCTTTATGGACTCATTCTTCTTCCAAGCAGGATCTCAGGCAAGATGACACATTTCCCTGGATACCACTACTATAATTTCCATGCTAGATGTATTGTTTTCTATCGTTATGTCTTGCTACCTACCACTTGTTTGACAAGCCTTCCAACATTGCCACGAAAGCCTCTAACCCCTCCATATCCCAGCAAACCACTGTTTGGCTATGTTACCGCTTGCTAAGCCCTTCCTATAGAATTTCTAGCCGCAGGTGCAATTGCTTCCATGTGTCAACATGGACATTCTTTTGTTATCAAAATATTGTTGCTATTTAATTTAATGCACTTATACACTTGGTAAAGGGTGGAAGGCTTGGCCTTTTGCTCGGTGTTTTGCTCCACTCTTGCCGCCCTAGTTACTTGTGAACCGGTGTCATGTTCCATAATTGAGTGCTCGTAACATGCTCGGGGTAGTTATGGGGACCCCCTTGATTTTCGTTTTGGGATAAAACTCTTCTGGCAAGGCCCAACTTTGGTTTTACCATTCTCCAACCTAATAAAACTTGCATCGGGACTTTCTGGACCCCATGGATAATTAATCAACAACCCAGGCCAGTGCTCCTCATGAGTGTTGGTCCAAAATGGCAGTAGCCGGGACCACCGACGGGTGTGCGAGCCGAAAACTTAGCCAATCCGGTTGTGTCCTGAGAATGAGATACGAGGATCTTATCGGGTTCATCGACACGTCGGGCGGCCTTGCTGAATTTGTTTTACCTTTCTCGAACGTCTTGCGTGAGGAACTATGATCTTCTTCGGGCTATATCGAGGTGTTGGAATTCCTTTGGAATAGCCTAGGATGATCACAAGATCCGTGGTCTAGGTTATTCCCGCTGCGTGTGGTTAATTTTTGATGGATGAGTTGGAGCACCCCTGCAGGATTAAATCATTCGGAAAGTTGTGCCCACAGTTATGTGGCAAACTTAGTTATATTCTTTAACACCCGGTCATAGCAAACTTGAAGTAAACTCTAATAAAATACACCAACTATGTGCGTAACCGTGACTGTCTCTTCTCGTGAGTTCTTATCCGAGAGAGAACACGATGGGGTTATGTTTGAAGTAAGTAGGTGTTAGGGATCACTTAGTGATCATTACTAGTTCACATCCGTTATGGCTAGACCACCATACTTTACTTTTTGTATTCGTAAGTTAGCCACTCAAATAAATGCTTAGTCGCTTGTTGCAGCCTCACCACTTAACCATACCTCACCCATTAAGCTTTAATAGTCTTGATACCCTTGGAAATGAGATTGCTGAGTCCCTGTGGCTGACAGATTAGTACAACAATAGTTGCAGGTATAGGTAATGTGATGCTTTGATGTGAGAGCGATGATTGTTTGATTCGGAGTTATTCTTCGTCTTCATCATCAATCTGGGATGGGTTCTAGGTGGCAGCCTGGGATAGCAAGGATGGATGTCATTTTATCGTTTGATTTCGTGCGTAGTCGGACCCTGCTCTTCTGTATGATGTTTGAGTATGTTGTTGTATTGATGTGATATTGATGTAGCTTGTGGCGAGTGTAAGCTAATTCCATATACTCATCTCTTATGTAAATGTACTTGTAATGATATCCATTCTTGCAACACGACGAGATGCGCTTCTATCCCCGTCGAGGCCCTCGTGCCAAACATAAGGATATGATTGCATCTTGGGTGTGACACCCCAGCATCGAACCGTGCCTTCAAGAAATTCTCACGGGAGGTGAATGCAGCTGTCCCGAAGCCTGAAGTAATGTGCCCCCTCAATTGGTCCCAGACCACCATCACCTTCAACTCAAGCGATCAGCTTAGGTGTTTATTTATGGCCGACAAGCTCCCCATGCTGTGTACCCCAACCATCAGCAATGTCCTCATTACCGAGACCCTCATCGATAGTGTCAGGACCGGTTTTCCAGGATATTAGATCCCAGTAAATGGCCCTTGTGCCCATCAGCCCCAAGATTACTATTAACTGATGAGACACAATCTTGATACAGAAATTCCAAGAAAAAATTAGAAAAGCTGAACTACAAGACCATCGTGGTCTATGAGTACAACAAAAGTTTCTAGTGGTTGATGGCGGAAGCGGTTGCAGGTCATCAGCGTCTATGGGACTCCATTTCCCACAAGAACAGCTAACCTTGATAACTCCTATCATCATGTGGCTGCTATCTTTGTTGCCTAGGTTCTGGAGCTGTCTTCATTGCACTCCTCTCCAAGCCTGGAATCTGGCCAAGACAATAGCCAGGGACAAGCCAATGAGTACTTTGAATGTACTCGCAAACATCATGAAAACAGGTATAATATAGCAGGCGATAATCATGCACTAAAACAATCCACGATCACTTAGTTAGTCACAAAAATAAAATTCATGATACACGCAAGCAGGTCATTCCTATTAAACAGGGATAAGCAATCAAAGAATGAAAGTCAAATAAACCGATTGGGTGTCTGAAGCGACGCCTCGAAAGGAAAAAAATATGAAAAGAAATATGTAAAGCATGCCTCAGTCGGGCGTCTGAGTGATGCCACAGAAAGGGCTTACAAGAAAAGAAAAATCATGCATGCCGGAGTCAGGCTCTGAGCGACGTCACACAAAGGGCTTATAAGGAAAATAAATAGCAAGCATGCCACAGTCGGGCGTCTGAGCGACGCCACATAAAGGGCTTATATAATAATCATAATGAGTATCTAGGAGGTAGAACCATCCCAAGTGATACTCAGCAAAACAAATAAATAACATGGTTAGTTCACCATAATAATAATCATAATCATTATTTGTCATATGACATGCTCAATTTTCTGAATTATAAGCTTTCCACCGAAGACCGACACTAAGAACGACACTCGACCCATCCCAGACTGTAGTCCTTAACCGTGGACACGGCTATTCAAATAGATATTAACTCTACAGAGGGTGTACTCTTTACCCACGAGAAACAGATTCCTTTAGTCCACCGAGACTAATTCCGTTTACGGTCTTTGAATTGAAAACACACCTGACCTGCACACACCAGCTTAACTTACCGGTGCCTGGAATCACCCACGACACTCGTTACGCAAAATTCTAAGTGGGGAGGCCACAACCTCGATTAGCATGGGATCAAATTTATATCGCGTGCTCTAAGGGGTGCCCCCCTCTCGGCCCCAACCAGAAACACCCATGCCCCCGGACCAAGTGGCTTGCCTACAGATGCATGTGGTATCTTCCACTATGGCCTCTCTGTATGGTGTGTGTGCCAAGAAAGGGGTTGGCAATTTACTGAACCGCACCCTACCTGCGATAGGGACAAGTGGTAGTACAAAACAAGTATGGGGGTTACTGGAACAAGACTCGATCTACGGTCGACTTAGGAGGTTTATGTGTTCCCTGCATGATTAGCACAACAAGTATTTTTCACAATTCGAGACAGAATCACCACTCATCACATCCCATCATGCCTCACTGACCATCCTCGCTCCAACGAGATGTCAGCCCAAGCTTGTGTCCACCCGACACAAAGTCTTATACCGGATTCCTTTCGATAGGCATGAGAGGCACAAGATGGTGACTACTGCCACAAGCATCTCAAGTTCATTAGCAAGATATCCTCATCATTTCACTTGCACACATGATCACACCTTCACATGAAATAACGTGCACTTCATGTGTTGTAGTTTCACTCGTCACACCAAACATCACACAACAAATACTATACCAGGGGTTCAGAACGCTTGCCCTAAATATCTGAAGTGGTACGGTGCATCACAAAACTTTGGAAAGTTTGCTCCCCTCTCAAATTCCTATTTTGAAAATATTTGAATCAACACGCATTTCAAAAATAGTGCAAAACATTGTCTGAAATATTTTTTAAATAATTCCTAAAATAAACTAGGTGGAATTTGAGAAGCAACAGAAAAAGAATCAAATAAATTGGGGTTTTATTTTAAAAGATATAGCTAGTCAAAGTTGGGTCAAATTTCTGTTTTTAAATCAATTAGAAAAAGGAAAACGGTTCTAGAGGAATACGCTTACTGCGAAGGGAAACGTACTCAGGTAGATTACGCCTTCATCAAAAAGAACGCGCACTCGCGGGAAGTCCGCAGTTTGGGGAGCTAGTTGTCTCACCGACAGGTGGAACCCACCTGTCGGGTTCGTCCTCTTCCTCCACGCGCGCAGACAGAATTGAGGGCCGTACCCGACGACAATTGCTGGTGCTACAGGCCACTGATTTCAGCACTCGGTATAATAGGCATGCTCAGGGGGAAGCACTGCATCTCATGGAGGCGACGATACTCGCTGGGGAGCTCGGGGTCGACCTGGGTATCATCAATGGTGGAAGGGAGCCTCGGCCATGAAGGGGCTTCTGCCCACGGGCCTTCCCAGGATAAAATGGGGATGGGAACGGGCTTGAGGGGTCTAGGTGGAGCAATTTGAGGGGACAAGGCAGAGGGGGAGGTCTTGGCTTGGTCGGAATCGACCAGAGGGCTTCGGCGGCCGAACTGATGGAGACAAGGAAGACGAGCTCCTTTGGTCGTCTGGTGGTCTCGGGGTTCAAATGGGGATGGCTAGGGACGGCTTGAGCATCCTAGAGCTGGGAGGGTCCTTATATAGGGCGAATAGGTCGGTTCTACGACGGAGTGTATAACTCCGGTGAACTATTCGCACAGGGTGACGTGGCGGCGACTAGCGGTGTTGGCAGGGCGAGAGGATGATGATGGCCTGTTCCAGGGGCAGCTGGTGGGCGGGAGTAGCTTGGGTGGCGCCGGCCATGGCAGAGCGAGGACAGGGCTGCAGGCTAGCCGCTTGGGGCTCCTGACGGCGGCGCTGCGCGGCGAGAGGGGGCGGCTCTAGCAGCTAGGAGGGGTCGAGGACGGTTCTGCGAGAGGGGAAAGGCCAGGGGCGGGATAAGGCGAGCGCGGCGGCTCGGTAGCGCGCGTGCAAAACATGCACTCTAGACGCGCCCAGAGCATGCACACCACCTGCTCGGCGAAATGCCAGGGATATCTAAGAGTCTTGGATGCAAATGGGGATTAAAAAATTATGGTTTAGGGTTAAACATGCCTAGAGGACATGCTCATTTGGACTAGGAGGCAACTTTCCAATGCAATAACAAAACCATGCCAAAACTATTCCTGCTCTCTAGTTGTGTCACAAAATGCTAGGGGCATCCAGAAGATTTTGCTAGCTACCAAAATTTCCAGATCATAGTCTCTATAGATGATAAAGGGGATGGCAAGGTCATACTAAGAAAACCAGAAACTTTCTAGTGCAAGTTTTTGAGAAAACCATTTCTGGACAGAAACAAAAGGGCACTATTGCATGGGTTAAATTTTTCCCAATTGACCTAAAATCTTGGACTTAAGAGTTTGGTAGGGTTTGCTGCAAGCATGAAAAATTCCAAAGCAACTAGAGCAAAGTACATTGGGGTTGTAGTAGAAAATACCAAACTGGACCAGAATGCAAAAGAGGATGATTTGCTCAAAATTTTCAAAATAAAATGTTAGGTTTTAGCAAAAAGGACAACACATGTGATCTACAATTTTTATGGAATTTTTAAAGGATTATTCAAACAGGTTGTAGTGCAAACTACAACCTGAACTAGATTTCAAAACTTGAGGTAGGGCTCAAATTTTACAAATGACCAAGCTAGGTTTTTGCATAAAGCTGATCTAGGTACCTTACATGCCATCTACAAATTTTTGTGGAATTTTTAAAAAGGTTTATGAAGTGGTTGTAGTGTAACTTATGCCTTTAAAAGAATGAAAATGCTTTTAAAAGAATTAAAGCTAGGCAATTTTTATTATAAAAATAATTTCACTGGTTTTACTAAATGAAGTAATATGCTTGAATAAATTATTGAAGTCCCACAATATTAGTCAAAAGTTTTAGATAAGAGGGAATTTTTTTGAAATCGAGAGAAAAAAAGTAGCTCTGAAGTTAATAGAAAAGCCAGAAAATAGAAAGTAAATCTTTCTGACAAAATGTTAATTAATAAATCAATATTAAATTTTTGGGGTGTTACAACACTACCCCCCTTAACAAAAATCTCATCCTCGAGATTTGCTAAGGACGTTGCAAAAATAATATTCCTATCACGCAACAATCTTAACATGCAAAAATTAATAATCTATACACAAAATATGACAGGGTCACAGTAAAATCGTTGAATAATGTGCAGTTGTGGTGTACTAGTGAGGTATTTGATTGGGTGATAAAAGAAAGCGCGGTTTTGCATTTAGTGCACATGTTCTGTGAGTCATGTAATGCGAGTGCATGCAAATTTAATTTTTTTGTTGGAAAACATTTTTCATCACACTGGTCTTTTAAGAAAAACCTTGCTATGAAATTTTCTATAATGAAAACAGTCGATTGTTAAATCACCGCAACCAATTGTAAACAACACAATAAGCTCATACAGAAAATTTTAAAACACAATGCAGATATCACAACAAGCGTTCAAATGATACACAAACTAATACAACTAAGGTGCTGACGGTTTCGATAATAAGCTATATATCACGAGGAATTATTTCCTCCGGGGGGATATATCCTTCGTCCACTCGCAGCGGGTGGGGGACTCATAAATTGCGTCTCTCTTAGTCTGGCCCTAGGGGTCTGCTAATGGCGACTTGGGTTTTTATCACAACAAGGGTTTGGAAAGATCCCATCTCTTGCTGGGTCAAGCGCTCTCGAGCGATGACCTAGTGCACCAGCTTAATTAGTGTCGGATCTTTCTCTACTCAGGTGTAGGGAAAGGATGTAGCTTTTCTGGCTGCTGCACTATTTCAGGAAATAATAATACCCACGTTCACTCGCATATGGTGCGAGGAATTGAAGATGGTAACCGCTCCATAAGTAGCAATCTTGATGGTCATTATTGGAGTGGGCATAGATTTTGCTGATGAAGGGAACTCTCGTAGGGTCTTGGTTTGGGTCTACCTGCAGGTTGTGCCCGACTGTCCAATATTTCGAGGACGTGAAAGTGACCCTCGATTTGAACAGCTTGTACCAGGATGGTTGGGGAGAACTCATGGTACTGTGGTTAAAATCTCACAATTATTTTTAATAAAATACCCTGGGGTTGCATCTGGGGTCTTTATATGAATCCCAAGGTGTGACCTGAAAAACAATTGGCTATGAAGGCAGTGCACAAGGTGAGGGATGCTTGGTAAGGTCACAGAGTGGCCTCTTGTATGGCATCCGGGCTGTGTGAAATATTGTGGTGTGGGGCAATATTAATTGTCCGCTCTGCTCTCTGGTGGTCGGGGTCAATGCCACAGCTATATATATATATATCGCAAAATGTGATGTATAACTGTGGTGGTTGGTTGTTTGGTCTTGGTAGCTATGTCCAGAATTAAATATGTGACCTAACGCTAAAATTTTCTTATGTATGGTTACTTGTACTATTATTAAAGATAATGGCACACAAGTAGCCTAAAATTTATTATTGGCGACACACGATCACACTATTACATGGCATAGTAATACTGTGACTCGGCACTACTCGAGTGGCTTAGTCTACTTCATTCATATCTAGTCGAGCATGCCTTGCGGACATCGGGGCTTCTCTTTGGGCTTCGCCGCTGTGGTTGGCTGGGTTAGGGCAAACGTCTCCTTATCAAAGGGAACGGAGTCTTCCCAAGCATGCTTGCGAATGAAATAACTCATGTGTCGATCACGGGCGTGTGGCTTACTAGGCTAGTCTGACACGTTGGTCACCGACTGCCAAAAGATGTCAGGGTCACTCTATGGGCTATAGCATAGGATAGGCTTGACTACGGTGGGGGTAAGGTCTGGTGGGTGGGTTAACCTAGGTTTATCGACCTGGCTAAGATAGGATTAGCCAATGGTCAGCCTAGCTTTGATACCAAGGTTGTCAGGACCGGTTTTCCAGGATATTAGATCCCAGTAAATGGCCCTTATGCCCATTAGCCCCAGGATTACTGTTACCTGATGAGACACAATCTTGATACAGAAAATTCCGAGCAAAAATTACAAAAGCTGAAGTACAAGACCATTGTGGTCTACGAGTACAACAAAAGTTTCTAGTGGTTGATGGCGGAAGCAGTTGCAGATCATCAGCGTCTATGGGACTCCATTTCCCACAGGAACAACTAATCTCAATAACTCCTATCTTCGCGTGGCTGCTATCTTTGTTGCCTAGGTTCTGGAGCTATCGTCATTGCACTCCTCTGCAAGCCTGGAATCTGGCCAAGACAATAGCCAGGGACAAGCCAATGAGTACTTTGAATGTACTTGCAAACATCATGAAAACAGGTATAATATAGCAGGTGATAATCATGCACTAAAACAATCCATGATCACTTAGTTAGTCACAAAATTAAAATTCATGATACACGCAAGCAGATCATTCCTATTAAACAGGGATAAGCAATCAAAGAATGAAAGTCAAATAAATCGATCGGGTGTCTGAAGCGACGCCTCGAAAGGAAAAAATATAAAGCATACCTTAGTCGGGCGTCTGAGCGACGCCATAGAAAGGGCTTATAAGAAAAGAAAAATCATGCATGCCGTAGTGAGGCATCTGAGCGATGTCACATAAAGGGCTTATAAGAAAAATAAATAGCAAGCATGCCACAGTCAGGCATGTGAGCGATGCCACATAAAGGGATTATATAATAATCATAATGAGTATCCAGGAGGTAGAACCATCCAAAGTGATACTCAGCAAAACAAATAAATAACATGTTTAGTTCACCATAATAATAATCATAATCATTATTTTTCATACAACATGCTCAATTTTCTGATTTAGAACCTTTCCTCCTAAGACCGACACTCGACCCATCCTAGACTATAGTCCTTAACCGTGGACACGGCTATTCGAATAGATATTAACTCTGTAGAGGGTGTACTGTTTACCCACGAGTAACGGATTCCTTTAGTCCATCGGGACTAATTCCGTTTACAGTCTTTGAATTGAAAACACACCTGACCTGCACACACCAGCTTAACTTATCGGTGCCTGGAATCACCCACGACACTCGTTAAGAAAAACTCTAAGTGGGGAGGCCACAACCTCGATTAGCATGGGATCAAATTTATATCGCGCGCTCTAAGGGGTTCCCCCCTCTCGGCCCCAACCGGAAACACCCATGCCCTCGGACCAAGTGGCTTGCCTACCAGATGCATCTGGTATCTTCCACTATGGCCCCTCTATATGGTGTGTGTGCCAATAAAGGGGTTGGCAATTTACTGAACTGTACCCTACCTACGATAGGGACCAGTGGTAGTACGAAACAAGTATGGGGGTTACTGGAACAAGACTCGATCTACGGTCAACTCAGGAGGTTTATGTGTTCCCTGCATGATTAGCACAACAATTTTTTTTCACAATTCTAGACAGAATCACCACTCAGCACATCCCATCATGCCTCACTGACCATCCTCGCTCCAACAAGATGTCAGCCAAGCTCGTGTCCACCCGAGACAGAGTCTTATAACGGATTCCTTTCGGTAGGCATGAGAGGCACAAGATGGTGACTACTACCACAAGCATCTCAAGTTCATTAACAAGATATCCTCATCATTTTACTTGCACACATGATCACACCTTCACATGAAATAACATGCACTTCATGTGTTGTAGTTTCACTCTCCACACCAAACATCACACAACAAATACTATACCAGGGGTTCAGAATAGTTGCCTTAAATATGTTAAGAGGTACAATGCATCACAAAACTTTGGAAAGTTTGCTCCCCTCTCCAATTCCTATTTTGAAAATATTTGAATCAACACGCAATTCAATAACAGTACAAAAAGTCGTCAGCAATATTTTTTAAATAATTCCTAAAATAAACTAGGTGGAATTTGAGAAGCAACAGAAAAATAATCAAATCAATTTGGGTTTTATTTTAAAAGATATAGCTAGTCAAAGTTGGGTCAAATTTCTGTTTTTAAATCAATCAGGAAAAGGAAAACGGTTCTGGAAGAATACGCTTACTGTGAAGGGAAATGTACTCAGGTACATTACGCCTTCACCAAAAGGAATGTGCACTCGCGAGAAGTGCGCCGTTTGGGGAGCTAGTTGTCTCACCCACAGGTGGAACCCACCTGTCGGGTTCGTCCTCTTCCTCCATGCGCGCATACAAAACAGAGGTCGTCCCCGGCGATGATTGCCGGTGCTACAGGCCACTGATTTCTGTGCTCGGCATGTAGGCATGCTCAGGGGGAAGCACTGCAGCTCATGGAGGTGATGGGACTCGCTAGGCAGCTCGGGGTCGACCTGGGTATCATCAATGGCGGAGGGGAGCCTCGACCATGAAGGGGCTTCTGCCCATGGGCCTTCCCCGGAGAAAATGGGGATGGGAACGGGCTTGAGGGGTCTAGGTGGAGCCATTTGAGGGGACACGGCAGAGGGGGAGGTCTTGGCTTGGTCGGAATCGACCGGAGGGCTGCGGCGGCCGAACTGACCGGAGACGAGGAAGACGAGCTCCTTTGGTCGTCTGGTGGTCTCGGGGTTCAAATGGGGATGGCTAGGGACGACTTGAGCATCCTAGAACTGGGAGGGGTCCTTATATAGGGCGAATAGGTCGGTTCCACGGTGGAGTGGATAACTCCGGTGAACTGTTCGCACAAGGAGACGTGGTGGCGACTAGTGGTGTTGGCAGGGCGAGAGGATGAGGATGGCCCGTTCCAGGGGCAGCTGGCAGGCGGGAGTGGCTCGGGCGGCGCCGGCCATGGTAGAGGGAGGACGGGGCCGCAGGCTAGCCGCCAGGGGCTCCTGACGGTGGCGCTGTGCGGCGAGAGGGGGCAGCTCCAGCAGCTAGGAGGGGTCGAGGATGGTTCTACGAGAGGGGAAAGGCCAGGGGCGGGATAAGGCGAGCACGGCAGCTCGGTAGTGCGCGTGCAAAACATGCGCTCTGGACGCGCCCAGAGCACGCACACCACCTGCTCAGCAAAATGCCAGGGACCTCTACGAGGCTTGGATGCAAATGGGAATTAACAGAACTATGGTTTCGGGTTAAACATGCCTAGAGGACATCCTGGTTGGACTGGGAGGCAACTTTCCAATGCAATAACAAAACCATGCCAAAATTGTTCCTGCTATCTAGGTGTTTGACAAAATGCTAGGGACATCTAGAAGGTTTTGCTAGTTACCAAAATTTCCAGATCATAGTCTCTATAGATGATAAAGGGGATGGCAAGGTGATACTAAGAAAACCAGAAACTTTCTAGTGCAAGTTTTTGAGAAAACCATTTCTGGACAGAAACAAAAGGGCACTATTGCATGGGTTAAATTTTTCCCAATGGACCTAAACTCCTGGACTTAAGAGTTTGGTAGGGTTTACTGCAAGCATGAAAAATTCCAAGGCAACTAGAACAAAATACATCGGGGTTGCAATAGCAAATACTAAACTGGACCAGAATGCAAAATAGGATGATTTGCTCAAAATTTTCAAAACAAAATGTTAGGTTTTAGCATAAAAGTGATCCAAGGACAACACATGTGATCTACAAATTTTTATGGAATTTTTAAAGGATTATCCAAACAGGTTGTAGTGCAAACTACAAACTGAACCAGATTACAAAACATGAGGTAGGGCTCAAATTTTACAAATGACCAAGCTAGGTTTTTGCATAAAACCGATCTAGGTACCTTACATGCCATCTACAATTTTTTGGAATTTTTAAAAGGGTTGATGAAGTGGTTGTAGTGTAACTCATGGCTTTAAAAGAATGAAAATGCTTTAAAAAAGTTAAAGCTAGGCAATTATTATTATTTTTATTACAAAAATAATTTCACTGATTTTACTAAATGAGGTAATATGCTTGAATAAATTATTTAAGTCCCACAATATTAGTCAAAAGTTTCAGATAAGAGGGATTTTTTTTGAAATCGAGAGGAAACAAGTAGCTCTGAAGTTAATAGAAAAGCCAGAAAATAGAAAGTAAATCTTTCTGACAAAATTTCAATTAATAAATCAATATTATTTTTTGGGGTGTTACAACACTACCCCCTTAACAAAAATCTCGTCCTCGATAGTTGCTAAGGACATTGCAAAAATAATATTCCTATCACACAGCAATCTTAACATGCAAAAATTAATAATCTATACACAAAATATGATGGGGGCACAGTAAAATGGTTGAATAATGTGCACCCTCAGAGCAATCGAAGATCTTCGGGTAGTCCAGGCTGTGCGAGGCGGGGACTGCCCTGCACCACCATTCGCGGTCGCCATCAATGGCACGGTCTATTAGCCACGCGTCTGCGTCAACGCGCTCGTGATCAATAGGGCCGCGGCTCAAGGCCCCTTCTGGCCAGCGCGTGCCGATCATGGATGGGTCTACCTGAACACCTATGTCCGCATGCCCTTCGGCTGGCGAACATAGGCGTAACCTTCCAGCGACTTCATCGAGCCATGCTCATGCCTTGCCTGGCGGGGCACAGCGAGGAGCAGGAAGAGGTGCTTGGACCAAGCGATGGTTCTGAGCCTCGGGAGACGACAGACCCGTGAAGGTCGCGCTCGTGGAAGCAAGATATCGGGCAATGACGGTGGCCTCGGCTCTTCAGCGGAATGGCTGCCAGGTGACTTTTTGTTGGTTGTTGCTAGGTAATTTTTTTGTTCACTCTGCCCAAGGGTACCCACTGGGACACATGATCTTCAGGTGATCAGGGCACGCCCCTGCCGTCGCTTCGTTTATGCATGTTTCATTAGTTTCTTGTGCATCTATTCTATGTCCCGATGTTCCACCTTACTTGCATCGTTGGGCGGTCGACCCCCCCCCCCCCCCCGCTTGGGGGCTCCAGCCACGGTGCGTCGCCTCAGCATGGAGTCTCGGGAGGCCCCACGGCCTCCTAAGACAGCAGCCGACAGGGTGGAATGGGGGCCGCTCGAGCGTCAAAGGGGTCTCCTGAGCATTGAGCCTCAGGAGCCTTACCGGTCATAAGGCCACTCGCCCCCTGATGTTGTCCTTGGTTTCCGGTCGACATCAGGAGTGGCGGGGCCTCGCTCCGTGAAGTGTGTCCTTGGTTTCTGGTCATGACTAACGGTGGTGGGGAAATGTGCGGGGCCGGGACCTATCGATGTAGAGCCACTTGAGATTTGAAGGGGACTCTTCAGGAGCCTTACTGGTCAGAAAGCCACTCACCCCTTGATGTCGTCCTTGGTTTCCGGTCGGCGTCAAGGGTGGCAGGGCATAACCCCATAGCTATGTCCTTGGTTTCAAGTCGTATGCTGTGGTGGTTAGGAAATGTGCGGAACCAGGACCTGCAGACGTAGAGTGCCAAAAGGACCCCGAATCTGCCTCACTCAGGAAGAAGAAGAAGCAAGCGGGGTTTCAAATGGCCCCATCTACAAGAAGATTCAGGCGCAAACTGCCTTTGAGGTAGGGACACTCGCGAGGCCAAAGCGCCCTCGCGACCTCCCAGATACAACTCCGAGTTTTACCGTGTCGGCCACGCGTACGAACTCTATGGGTTGTACATGCCCGGGCCCCCCTGAGGACGCGGAGGGGTCCCTTCCCACGCTATGTGGCAGCCACAACCCAGCGCTGGTGGAGAAGTCAACACGGTCCACCAATGACTATGCCCACGCAATATGGAAGCCACAACTCCATGCTGGCGGTCAAAATGGTCCACCAATGACTATGCCCACGCAAGGTGGAAGCCCCATGCCCGGTGCAGGGGGATAAACAATTGAGGGCGCCCAAGTGGCTGCATCAAACCTCAGGAAGGTCCCTGGCGGCCCCTTTTCCCGTTGCGTTCCCCAGGGATGCACACATGAGGGGGATGCACGGGCCTACTACCCGGCCAAGCCTGGTACACGCTGCCTTCCCAGGTCTGCCAAACCTAGTCTTCACGCGCCCATCTCCGGAAATGCTGGCGAGGAAAGGAATGAGAGCCGCTCGTACGTCAAGGGGGACTCCTGAGCATCGCGACCCAGGAGCGTAACTGGACTCGTAGCCCCTCACCCTTGGACCGTCCTTGGTTTTCGGTTGGCTCAACGGCGGTTGAGGTATGCATGGTCCAGGAGCTGCCGATGCAGAGCCCAGAGCGCTCAAAAAACTTCTCAAAATCCCTAGGGAGGACACTGGAGCTCGCACGTCAAGGGGGATGCCTATGCATCGTGACTCAGGAGCCTAACTGGACTCTTAGCCCCTCTCCCCTTGGACTGTCCTTGGTTTCCGATTGACCGAACGACGGTTGAGGTATGCGCAGGCTAGGCCCTTTCGACGCAGAGTGCCGAAGGTGTTCGAAAGTTTCAAGTTATCTCAATCCTCACCATGTTCCCTTCATGAGGGCTGCTCGCACATCAAGGGGGACTCCTGAGCATCGCGACTCAGGAGCCTAACTGGACCCATAGCCCCTCGCCCCTTGGACCGTCCTTAGTTTCTGGTCGGCGCAATGGCGGTTGAGGAATGCATGGGCTGAGCCCTGCCGATGCAGAGCATCACAACAAGCAAGAAGGAAACAAGGTGAAGGAAGCAATCATGTAGTCCAACAGTTATTACAAGCATTAGAAGTTTTTGCAAACACAAATGAGTTTAACGCCTCCACGAGGCACAGTGTGCATTGTAGGAAAGGAGTAGGAGGAAACGCCGCCACCGTTCGTCCACCCTCTGGGGACTTGTCATCAGCATCGCTGGCGTCGTCTTCCCCGCCGCCGGCCTCAGCAGCGTCCAGAGGCGGAGAAACCATAACGCGGGTGAACCTATTCACTAGCGCCTCCACGGTGCCCCTCACCGCTGCCACGGCACCAGCGCGGACCCCAAGGGCGACCGGGAGGATCACGGAGTCAAAGTCGAACCCCGGCTCACGAAGAGGAAGATGGCTGAAGACGCGCGTCACGGCTTCAGAAAAGAGGTCGCGACATTCACTATCCAAGACCCTATCCACCATGAGGATGGAGCCCTCTAGCACCTCAATGAGCTTCAAAGCAAGCACCACGAAGCCAATCTCCAGTGCGGCCAGAGGCTCCGCGAACCCATCTCGGCAGAGGGCGTGGAGCGGCTTGCGAAGCTTGTGTTTGGGATATGCCCTAGAGGCAATCATGTATGATGATATTTCCTATGTGTTTATGAATAAAGATAGTCCTTGGACATTATCATTGATGTGTATTAAAAAGTATGTGACTTGTTTGTGAGACTATGCATTGTATGATGACTGTCCTAAATGGTCCCTAGTTGAAAGGGCTGTGTGGACGTGCTGCTAGTTAGACTAGCATATGACACGGTGGATGGTCTGGTCTCGCTGACCATGTAGCATTGGATGCTAGCTAGATAATACGGATTCGGAAAGGTCTGGTCAGATTCGACATAGTCAGATCCGAGTCAAGATTAGGTCTGAGTTGGATAGACCCAACTATGAGATGTAGCAATAGGTCATCTATGAGCCTCTAGTACAACATACGTTCTATGTCCTAAGACCTGAGCTGGCACATGTACTCGGGATGGTGACAGACTTGCTTTGGGCCGACCAAACGCTACTCCGTGACTAGGTAGTTACAAAGGTAGGTTTCGGGCTTGTCCAGACCCATGCTGCGAGACGTGGTCGAGCAAGATTGGATTTGCCCCTCCGATCAGGAGAGATATACTCTAGGCCCCTCAGGTGATCCGACCTGGATAAGCATGGACATGAGATGACGATTATGAGATAATCCGAAGTGTTGGTCGGATTCACCGGAATGAGAAAGAGGTCGTGCTGCAACAAGGATGACCATATCGCCTTGTGCATGACAACATATATCGTGTGGCAAAGGGAACAGAATTATGAAGTATAGGTTCGCCTAAACAACTTCATCTGACACTTGGAGTTGGCACGTCTTGCTAGAGGTCGCTACCGACCAGTCGAGTCAGATGTCATCTAACTCGCAACCAAGTGGACGAGAACCTAAAGGGTTGCGTGCTTAAGGGAAGGAACACGTGCGCTTTAGGATCCGTGTGGGGCCCAAGAGTTGAGCCCGCACCGGATGCCTATATATAGTGGAGGTGCGGCAAACCCATCGGGTTGATTTCTTTGGCACCGTCATTAGGGTTTTGCATGAGTTGCAACTAGCCACCTCCACTCGCTGCTGCTGACCGTGTGATCGGACCTAGTAGTCCGCCGCATGGGTGTTCCTCCTGCACGCACGGATACCGTTAGAGGCGGTGCACTTGCGCCGCTCCGGCGAACCTGTACGTGGGATCCGGCGATGTCACCCCCTGTGTTTGTATCACATTGTTATGTTTGGGTTTATAAAATTTGGAGCTAACTAAAACTTTTTCAAGGTGCTTGTGCTTGTTTGCAAAGTTGTTTGCTTGCTTGATGATTGTGGTGCGGCACTACTAGGTTCTATTCCACTTCAAATTCATCTTCCATGTCCCCAAACCTCTTGCCCAATGATCATGCCATGTCAATAGTGCCGAAAACTATTTTTTATCAAAAAAATTTAACCAAAAATGATTTGTTCAAATTAGGTTTTCGAAACCCCCTGAAATGAGGTTTGCACTGCAAGTCTTCAAATTAGGTGGACCCTTCGTTTCCAAAGGCTTTATTTCAAACCTACTATATATATGACTTCCCAAAACGACCAAATATTATTTTTAAAGATTATTTTCATATTTTATCTAGAGGCTTTTTTAAGTCCGGAAATGCTTTTCCCTAGGGAAAAATTATTTAAATGCTTTGTAAACATTTGAGAAAATTTAGAGAAACTCAGTAGACATATATTTTCCATATATATGAGTTTCAACACAAGGGCATGATCAAATCATAGGCAAAACCCCTCGAAACCCTTTCTATTCAAATCAAACATTTGGAATATTTCTATAAGAAATATTCTTCATAAATTCCAGGAAAATTTCAGCAAGTCAACACTATCATGGGTGATGATCTTGCAAAGTTTCATCTCAATCCAAGTTGATTTGGTTCGTCAAACCATCCCAAAACCATTCCTGTCCAGAATCAAATTTGAGAAACTTTACATTGTGAAGTGTCTCCCCTTGGCCTCAAACTTTGTGGGCATGCTCTAATGGCCAAATAGTGATGATACACTAAGTGGTGCATCAAGGGTAAAAGCCTAGCATCAGTGGATCTATAGAAATCTGATTCTGCTAATTTCTAGGGTTCATCAAATCCATTGTCAACTTTTCCCCCTTGAGCTCAAACTTGGTGAATCCTCTCATTTTTACCTAGCCTTTCACCCTGGTAAGTATCTAAGTAAGGTGGTAGAGTTTTCTTGCCTAAATCATTACCAAACACCTTCTGGTGAATTGGTAAAACCATCATCTCCCCACCTTATACTTTTACCCTTGGCCCCAACTTTTTACCACAACCTCTAGTAAGTGCCTTGCACCTCCAGTAACACTCCCTGGCTAGGTCTCTACAGGGAAGTGGGGTAAAACCCCCATTTCTACCCCTGTTCCACCTTGGAAGAAGCTTCTCCCTCCGTTTCTCTTTTCTCCCTAGCTCTCCCTAGCTCCTCAGCATCCAAAGAGCATCTCCAAGCCTTCCGGCAGCTAGTGGACAAGGTGGGGCACCCCAGAGCGCACAGGCAACAGCAATGCCGGCCATACGCATGCTCTGGAGCGTGCTACAATGCGCCCCCGCACTGTAGCCGCCGCCCAATGGCCGACCCCGACCACCTAGGGCCTCACCTGCGTGTCCCCCGAGGCGCCCTCGGCGTCCGTGACATGCCAAGCTATCGGCCCCCTCCTCTCTCCTCCTCCTCCCCCTCCTCCCGCGCATGCCGAGCGCCACCCGACTCGGCCAACCCTTGACCTCGCACGCGCGCCCTCCTCTCTCTCCCACATTGCTCCCGCTCGTCGTAGACAGAACCTAGGAGCACCCCCGACCTGCCCCGCGAGCCCTCTCTCCCCTCTAGCATCGGCCGCAACGTCGCCAGCACACGGGTCCACAATGCACCGCCCCTCCTTCTATTTAGGCCCCTCGGGCCTCTCTCTCCCCTCTTCTGGCCCCCTCTCATCCTCCATAGACCGCCCTGAGCCCCCATTGGAGCCCTCCGAGCACCAGTGCTTGAGATCGACCGAGGCGCCGCCGCGGCGGAGCTCAGTCGATCTTGGGGCACAGGCCCGCTTCGGCACTCCCCTCTCCTCCTTTGAGCCCGCAACTCACCCCTGGATCGTTTCCCCTCTCCCCCGCTCATTTTGAGGCAAGAAACGCCGGCTCCGACTCCCTCCCGAATCTCCTCCGCCGTGGCCATCTCCCCGCCGGCAACTCCGGCCAACTCCGGCCACCCTTCCACCTCTAGAGTACCGACAGGTCGATGCCGAACCCGTTCCCGCCTCCAGATCCCGTAGCCGTGCCTCCCTTCACCACCGGTGAGCCCTTCCCCCTTTCTGTCCTGAGGTGGGAGAAGGACCCGAAAGGTGGGGCCCACCTATCGGCCTCTCCTCCCCTCTCCCGCGCCCTCTCTATCTCTTCCCTGCGGCCGCTGATGGCTGGGCCTCGCACGTCAGGTTTAAACCTGGCCGCGCACGAAGCTGGCTAGCCGGCCAGTTGGGTCGGCCCAGCCGCTGGCCGCTTCTAGCTTGGGTCCCCGTGGCCCTTTTTCTTTTTCCTTTTCTGTGTGATTTTGCAAAAATCCCACAGGGCCCAAATTAAATCCTATGACTTTAATATTTGCACCTAAATTCCTAGAATAATCCATAGAATTTAATGTTGGGAGACGTAGTAGTAAATCAAAATTTTCCTACGTGTCACCAAGATCTATCTATGGAGAAACAAGCAAACGAGCGGGGAGAGATTGGATCTTCATACCTTTGAAGATCGCTAAGCGGAAGCTTTGCCAAAACGCGGTTGATGGAGTCGTACTCGCAGCGATTCAGATCGCGGTAGATCCGATCAAGTGCCGAACGGACGACACCTCCGCGTTCAACACACGTGCAGCCCAGTGACGTCTCCTACGCTTTAATCTAGCAAGGAGGGAGGAGAGGTTGAGGGAGAGCTCCGGCAACACGACGGCGTGGTGGCGGTGGAGCTGCGTGGTACTCCGGCAGAGCTTCGCTAAGCACTACGGAGAACGAGGAGAGGGAGGAGTAGGGCTGCACCAGGGAGGAGATGAACTCGTGTGTTGTGCAGCCCCAAATACCTCCACTATATATAGGAGGAGGGGAGGAGAGGTTCTGCGCCCTAGGGTTCCACCCTAGGGGTGGCGGCAGCCTCCAGAAACCCATCTGGCCGGCGGCCAGGGCAAGGAGAGGTGGAGGCGCCCTAGGGTGGGCCTTAAGGCCCATCTAAGCCTAGGGTTTGCCCCCCTCCACCCTTGCTGCGCCTTGGGCTGGGGTGGGAGGCACACCAGCCCACCTAGGGGCTGGCTCCCTCCCACTCTTGGCCCATGGAACCTTCCGGGGCAGGTGGGCCCACTTGGTGGACCCCCGGAACCCTTCCGGTGGTCCCGGTACACTACCGGAGACACCCGGAACACTTCCGGTAACCAAAACCTCACTTCCTATATATCAATCTTCGTCTCCGGACCATTCCGGGACTCCTCGTTACGTCCGGGATCTCATACGGGACTCCGAACAACCTTCGGTAACCACGTACACTATTTCCCTATAACCCTAGCGTCATCGAACCTTAAGTGTGTAGACCCTACGGGTTCGGGAGACACGTAGACATGACCGAGACACCTCTCCGGTCAATAACCAACAGCGGGATCTGGATACCCATGTTGGCTCCCACGTACTCCACGATGATCTCATCGGATGAACCACGATGTCAAGGATTCAATCAATCCCGTATGCAATTCCCTTTGTCTATCGGTATGGTACTTGCCCGAGATTCGATCGTCGGTATCCCCATACCTTGTTCAATCTCGTTACCGGCAAGTCTCTTTACTCGTTCCGTAATACATCATCCCGTGACTAACTCCTTAGTCACATTGAGCTCATAATGATGATGTCTTACTGAGTGGGCCCAGAGATACCTCTCCGTCACACGGAGTGACAAATCCCAGTCTCGATTCGTGTCAACCCAACAGACACTTTCGGAGATACCCGTAGCGTACCTTTATAGCCACCCAGTTACGTTGTGACGTTTGGCACACCCAAAGCATTCCTACGGTATCCGGGAGTTACACAATCTCATGGTCTAAGGAAACGACACTTGACGTTGAAAAGCTTTAGCAAACGAACTACACGATCTTGTGCTATGCTTAGGATTGGGTCTTGTCCATCACATCATTCTCCTAATGATGTGATCCCGTTATCAACATCATCCAATGTCCATGGTCATGAAACTGTGACCATCTATTGATCAACGAGCTAGCCAACTAGAGGCTCACTAGGGACACGTTGTGGTCTATGTATTCACACATTTATTACGGTTTCCGGTTAACACAATTATAGCATGAATAACAAACAATTATCATGAACTAGGAAATACAATAATAACCATTTTATTATTGCCTCTAGGGCATATTTCCAACAGTCTCCCACTTGCACTAGAGTCAATAATCTAGTTACATTGTGATGAATCGAACACCGATAGCATTCTGGTGTTGATCATGTTTTGCTCGTGAGAGAGGTTTAGTCAACGGATCTGCGACATTCAGATCCGTATGCACTTTACAAATATCTATGTCTCCCTCCTGAATGTAATCACGGATGGAGTTAAAATGGCGCTTGATGTGTCTTGTCTTCTTGTGAAACCTGGGCTCCTTCGCAAGGGCAATAGCTCCAGTGTTGTCACAGAGTAGAGTCATCGGGCCCTACGCATTCGGAATCACTCCTAGGTCGGTGATGAACTCCTTCATCCAGACTCCCACGTTTGCTGCTTCCGAAGCAGCTATGTACTCCGCTTCACATGTAGATGCTGCCACGACGCTTTGCTTGCTGCTGCTCCAGCTCACTGCCCCTCCATTCAAAATATACACGTATCCGGTTTGCGACTTGGAGTCGTCCGGATCTGTGTCGAAGCTAGCATCGACGTAACCCTTTACGACGAGCTCTTCGGCACCTCCATAAACGAGAAACATGTCCTTTGTCCTTTTCAGGTACTTCAGGATATTCTTGACCGCTGTCCAGTGTTCCGCTCCGGGATCACTTTGGTACCTCCCTACCAAACTTATGGCAAGGTTCACATCAGGCCTGGTACACAGCATGGCATACATGATAGAGCCTATGGCTGAAGCATAGGGGATGACACTCATCTCTTCTCTATCCTTTGGCGTGGTCGGGCATTGAGTCGTACTCAATCTCACACCTTGCAACACAGGCAAGAACCCCTTCTTGGAGTGATCCATATTGAACTTCTTCAATATCTTTTCAAGGTATGTGCTTTGTGAAAGACCAATGAGGCGTTTCGATCTATCTCTATAGATCTTAATACCTAATATGTAAGCAGCTTCTCCAAGGTCCTTCATTGAAAAACACTTATTCAAGTAGGCCTTTATACTTTCCAAGAGTTCTATATTATTTCCCATTATCAGCATGTCATCCACATACAGTATAAGAAATGCTATAGAGCTCCCACTCACTTTCTTGTAGATACAGGGTTCTCCATAAACCTGTACAAACCCAAACGCTTTAATCACCTCATTAAAGCGAATGTTCCAACTCCGAGATGCTTGCACCAGCCCATAGATGGAGCGCTGGAGCTTGCATACCTTGTTAGCATCTTTAGGACCGACAAAACCTTCCGGCTGCATCATATACAGTTCTTCCTTGAGGAAGCCATTAAGGAATGCCGTTTTGACGTCCATTTGCCAGATCTCATAATCATAAAATGTGGCAATTGCTAACATGATTCAAACTGACTTTAGCATCGCTGCGGGTGAGAAAGTCTCATCGTAGTCAACTCCTTGAACTTGTCGATAACCTTTAGCGACAAGCCGAGCTTTATAGGCGGTCACATTACCGTCTGCGTCAGTCTTCTTCTTAAAGATCCATTTGTTTTCAATGGCTCGCTTATCATCAGGCAAGTCCACCAAAGTCCATACTTTGTTCTCATACATGGATCCTATCTCGGATTTCATGGCCTCAAGCCATTTGTTGGAATCCGGGCCCGCCATTGCTTCTTCATAGTTCGAAGGTTCACCGTTGTCCAACAACATGATCTCTAGGACAGGATTGCCGTACCACTCTGGTGCGGAACGTGTCCTAGTGGACCTTCGAGTAGCAACTTGATCTAAAGCTTCATGATCATCATCATTAACTTCCTCTCTAGCCGGTGTAAGCTCCACAGAAACAACTTCCTGTGCTGCGCTACTTTCCGGTTCGAGTGGAGGTACAATTACCTCATCAAGTTCTATTTTCCTCCCACTTACTTCTTTCGAGAGAAACTCTTTCTCGAGAAAGGATCCATTCTTGGCAACAAAGACTTTGCCCTCGGATCATAGGTAGAAGGTATACCCAATAGTCTCTTTGGGATATCCTATGAAGACGCACTTTTCCGCTTTGGGTTCGAGCTTCTCAGGTTGAAGTTTCTTCACATAAGCATCGCATCCCCAAACTTTTAGAAACGACAACTTAGGTTTCTTTCCAAACCATAATTCATACGGTGTCGTCTCAACGGATTTAGACGGTGCCCTATTGAAAGTGAATGCGGCAGTCTCTAATGCATATCCCCAATATGATAGCGGTAAGTCGGTAAGAGACATCATAGATCGCACCATATCTAATAGAGTGCGATTACGACGTTCAGATACACCATTTCTCTGAGGTGTGCCGGGCGGCGTGAGCTGTGAAACAATTCCACATTTCCTAAGGTGTGTGCCAAACTCGTGACTTAAATATTCTCCTCCACGATCAGATCGTAGGCATTTTATTTTCCTTTTACGTTGATTGTCGACCTCACTCTGAAATTCCTTGAACCTTTCAAAGGTTTCAGACTTCTGTTTCATTAAGTAGACATACCCATATCCGCTCAAGTCATCAGTGAGGGTGAGAACATAACGGTAGCCACCACGAGCCTCGACACTCATTGGACCGCATACATCGGTATGTATTATCTCCAACAAGTCAATTGCTCGCTCCATTGTTCCGGAGAACGGAGTCTTGGTCATCTTGCCCATGAGGCATGGTTTGCATGTGTCAAATGATTCGAAATCAAGTGACTCCAAAAGTCCATCAGCATGGAGCTTCTTCATGCGTTTGACACCAATATGGCCAAGACGGCAGTGCCACATGTAAGTGGGACTATCGTCATCAACTTTACACTTTTTGGTACTCACACTATGGATATGTGTAACATCACGTTCGAGATTCATCAAAAATAAACCATTGACCAGCGGGGCATGAGCATAAAACATTTCTCTCATATAAATAGAACAACCATTATTCTCGGATTTAAATGAGTAGCCATCTCGCATCAAGCGAGATCCAGATACAATGTTCATGCTCAAAGCTGGTACTAAATAACAATTATTAAGGTTTAAAACTAATCCCGAAGGTAGATGTAGAGGTAGCGTGCCGACGGCGATCACATCGACCTTGGAACCAATCCCGACGCGCATCGTCACCTCGTCCTTGGCCAGCCTCCGCTTATTCCGCAGCTCCTGCTTGGAGTTACAAATGTGAGCAACTGCACCGGTATCAAATACCCAGGAGCTACTACGAGCGCTGGTCAAGTACACATCAATAACAAGTATATCACATATACCTTTAATGTTGCCGTCCTTCTTATCCGCTAAATACTTGGGGCAGTTCCGCTTCCAGTGACCGGTACCCTTACAATAGAAACACTCAGTCTCAGGCTTGGGTCCATTCTTGTTCTTCTTCTTCCCGGCAACTTGCTTACCGGGCGCGGCAACAGCTTTGCCGTCCTTCTTGAAGTTCTTATTACCCTTGCCTTTCTTGAAACTAGTGGTCTTGTTTACCATCAACACTTGATGCTCCTTTTTGATCTCGACCTCCGCTGATTTCAGCATCGAGTACAACTCGGGAATGGACTTCTCCATACCCTGCATGTTGTAGTTCATCACAAAACTCTTGTAGCTAGGTGGAAGCGACTGGAGGATTCTGTCAATGACTGAGTCATCCGGGAGATTAACTCCCAGCTGAGTCAAGCGGTTGTGAAGCCCAGACATCTTGAGGATGTGCTCACTAACAGAACTGTTCTCCTCCATCTTACAGCTGAAGAACTTGTCGGAGATGTCATATCTCTCGACTCGGGCATGAGCTTGGAAAACCAGTTTCAGCTCTTGGAACATCTCATATGCTCCGTGTTGCTCAAAATGCTTTTGGAGCCCCGATTCTAAACTGTAAAGCATGCCGCACTGAACAAGGGAGTAATCATCGCAGCGCGACTGCCAAGCGTTCGTAACGTCTTGGTCCGCTGGGAGAATGGGTGGGTCACCTAGCGGTGCATCAAGGACATACAATCTCTTGGAAGCTATGAGGATGATCCTCAAGCCACGGACCCAGTCCGCATAGTTGCTTCCATCATCTTTCAGCTTGGTTTTCTCTAGGAACGCGTTGAAATTGAGGTTGACATTTGCGTTGGCCATTGGATCTAGAATATAGATATTAAAGGCAATTTTTAGACTAAGTTCATGATAATCGAGTTCACATAATCAAATTATTCAATGAACTCCCACTCAGATAGACATCTCTCTAGTCATCTAAGTGACACATGATCCATGTCAACTAGCCCGTGTCCGATCATCACGTGAGACGAACTAGTCATCCATGGTGAACATCTCCATGTTGATCCTATCTTCTATACGACTCTTGTTCGACCTTTCGGTCTTCCGTGTTCCGAGGCCATGTCTGTACATGCTAGGCTCGTCAAGTCAACCTAAGTGTTTCGCGTGTGCAAATCTGGCTTACACCCGTTGTATGCGAACGTTAGAACCTATCACACCCGATCATCACGTGGTGCTTCGGAACAACGATCCTTAGCAACGGTGCACAGTTAGGGTGAACACTTCTCTTGAAATTTTATTGAGAGATCATCTTATTTACTACCGTCGTTCTAAGCAAATAAGATGTAAACATGATAAACATCACATGCAATCAATATAGTGACATGATATGGGCAATATCATCTTGCTCCTATGATCTCCATCTTCGGGGCACGATGATCATCATTGTCACCGGCACAACACCATGATCTCCATCATCATGATCTCCATCATTGTGTCTTCATGAAGTTGTCTTGCCAACTATTACTTCTACTACTATGGATAACGCTTAGCAATAAAGTAAAGTAATTACATGGCGTTTATGATTGACACGCAGGTCATACAATAATATAAGACAACTCCTATGGCTCCTGCCGGTTGTCATAGTCATCGACATGCAAGTCGTGAACCCTATTACAAGAACATGATCAATCTCATACATCACAATGCATCACACCACATCCTTCTGGCCATATCACATCACAAGGCATATGCTGCAAAAACAAGTTAGACGTCCTCTAATTTGTAGTTGCAAGTTTTTACGTGGTTGCTATAGGTTTCTAGCAAGAACGTTTCTTACCTACGCCAAAACCACAACGTGATATGCCAATTGGTATTTACCCTTCATAAGGACCCTTTTCATCGAATCCAATCCGACTAAGGTGGGAGAGACAGACAACCGCTAGCCACCTTATGCAACTAGTGCATGTCAGGCGGTGGAACCGGTCTCACGTAAGCGTACGTGTAAGGTTGGTCCGGGCCGCTTCATCCCACAATACCGTCGAATCAAGATAAGACTAGTAACGGCAAGCATATTAACAAAATCGACGCCCACAACTGCTTTGTGTTCTACTCGTGCATAGATTCTACGCATAGACCTAGCTCTGATACCACTGTTGGGAGACGTAGTAGTAAATCAAAATTTTCCTACGTGTCACCAAGATCTATCTATGGAGAAACCAGCAAACGAGCGGGGAGAGATTGGATCTTCATACCTTTGAAGATCGCTAAGCAGAAGCGTTGCTAGAACGCGGTTGATGGAGTCGTACTCGCAGCGATTCAGATCGCGGTAGATCCGATCAAGTGCCAAACGGACGACACCTCCGCGTTCAACACACGTGCAGCCCGGTGACGTCTCCTACGCCTTGATCCAGCAAGGAGGGAGGAGAGGTTGAGGGAGAGCTCCGGCAACACGACGGCGTGGTGGCGGTGGAGCTGCGTGGTACTCCGGCAGAACTTCGCTAAGCACTACGGAGAACGAGGAGAGGGAGGAGTAGGGCTGCACCAGGGAGGAGATGAACTCGTGTGTTGTGCAGCCCCAAATACCTCCACTATATATAGGAGGAGGGGAGGAGAGGTGCTGCGCCCTAGGGTTCCACCCTAGGGGTGGAGGCAGCCTCCAGAAACCCATCTGGCCGGCGGCCAGGGCAAGGAGAGGTGGAGGCACCCTAGGGTGGGCCTTAAGGCCCATGTAAGCCTAGGGTTTGCCCCCCTCCACCCTTGCTGCGCCTTGGGCTGGGGTGGGAGGCGCACCAGCCCACCTAGGGGCTGGCTCCCTCCCACTCTTGGCCCATGGAACCTTCCGGGGCAGGTGGGCCCACTTGGTGGACCCCCGGAACCCTTCCGGTGGTCCCGGTACACTACCGGAGACACCCGGAACACTTCCGGTAACCAAAACCTCACTTCCTATATATCAATCTTCGTCTACGGACCATTCCGGGACTCCTCGTGATGTCCGGGATCTCATCCGGGACTCCGAACAACCTTCAGTAACCACGTACACTATTTCCCTATAACCCTAGCGTCATCGAACCTTAAGTGTGTAGACCCTACGGGTTCGGGAGACACATAGACATGACCGAGACACCTCTCCGGTCAATAACCAACAGCGGGATCTGGATACCCATGTTGGCTCCCATGTACTCCACGATGATCTCATCGGATGAACCATGATGTCAAGGATTCAATCAATCCCGTATACAATACCCTTTGTCTATCGGTATGGTACTTGCCCGAGATTCGATCGTCGGTATCCCCATACCTTGTTCAATCTCGTTACCGGCAAGTCTCTTTACTCGTTCCATAATACATCATCCCGTGACTAACTCCTTAGTCACATTGAGCTCATAATGATGATGTCTTACCGAGTGGGCCCAGAGATACCTCTCCGTCACACGGAGTGACAAATCCCAGTCTCGATTCGTGTCAACCCAACAGACACTTTCCGAGATACCCGTAGCGTACCTTTATAGCCACCCAGTTACGTTGTGACGTTTGGCACACCCAAAGCATTCCTACGGTATCCGGGAGTTACACAATCTCATGGTCTAAGGAAACGACACTTGACATTGAAAAGCTTTAGCAAACGAACTACACGATCTTGTGCTATGCTTAGGATTGGGTCTTGTCCATCACATAATTCTCCTAATGATGTGATCCCGTTATCAACGACATCCAATGTCCATGGTCCTAAAACCGTGACCATCTATTGATTAACGAGCTAGCCAACTAGAGGCTCACTAGGGACACGTTGTGGTCTATGTATTCACATATGTATTACGGTTTCCGGTTAACACAATTATAGCATGAATAACAGACAATTATCATGAACTAGGAAATACAATAATAACCATTTTATTATTGCCTCTAGGGCATATTTCCAACATTTAATAGTGCCATTTGTACAAGTGTTTGAAACCATTTTTAGTACTGTTTTATTTTAAAACCTATATTTAGGCACCTTTTTGCCTCGGTTATTTAATTTCTAAAATCTTTTTCACAACAAAACCCTAGGGGGATATTTTTAGTATGAAATTGGCTATTTATCAGAATAGATTAGCATTTTTAATAAGTAGTTGAGTGCTATATTTTTGTGTGTTGCTTATTTTATTGTTATTTTATTGCGACGATAGATTGCGCTGTTGACGAGGAAGTTGGACCCAAAGACTTCGAAGACCCCGAAGACTTTGTTGTGACAGGCAAGCAACCCTTTGACCATGATGAGAAACCATTTTTATTGCATGTCATATAGCAATTTACTTTCATCGTAATTGATCATGTGATGTGGTGTTCCCCTTTCTGTGAGATGCCTCCGATACGTTTCCATTGACACTTGCATCGTGCATGACCCTACCACCTTATGAGGGTTATGCGGGTGGATGTAGATAGGATGCTAGTAGATGCTACGCAAGTGGGATCGGGACTATGCATGGTGATGGAAAAAAGAGAAATGATTTCAAGGACTTCCAAAAAAACCCGACGGGTACCACTAATCCCCGAGGGAGATATTGATGAGATGGGAGACCACTTGAGAAAGAAGTGGTGTGCCGGAACAAGTGAGTACGTGCTTTCGAAAACAGAGAGTTCTAAGGTGTGCTGACCATCCCAACCTTACATGCGCAACCACGATACCCCTTATGGGATGGGGCTTTGTTGATTACAATGGTTGGTACCGGCAAGGAGCCTGCATTACTAGTGGCAAGAGTGAAGTGGTCACTCTTGAGACAGGGTCATCCTAGAGAGGAAGGTCATGCGCTGTCTTTACAGGCACCGGGCACACCCTTGCGTGCCCTCATGGATGATACGAGTGATGTATATCATGAGGGATGGCGTGCCCTCATGGATGATACGAGTGATGTATATCATGAGGGATGGCACCATCGAGTGGACTCTTTCTTTAGTATCGCCATGGGAAAGGCATTGTTCGGGTGCTTACCTCGGGTATTGTCGTGGATTTATCATGGCAGATGTCCGGGTGAACGGACTTGGATTCGAGGCCATCGCTAATGTGATGGACTCAAAGGGGTTGATTGGGACGAAGGACACGGGTTTACCCAGGTTCGGCCCCTCAAGTTGAGGTAATAGCCTACGTCTTGCTTGTGCTTGTATTACTTGTTGTATCGATTACAAGGGAGCTAAAGCTTGACCTAGTTCTCGATCACCTCATCTCTCAGTCGCCCTGGGTCTACCTTTATATAAGAGGTCAGGACCACAAGTATTTACAATTGTCTAACCGAATCTCATTGTCTATCCGAGTCTTACTCTATCTTCTTGTCCTAACTATCTCCGAGCGGCTCGCACGCCCGGGTCTTCTCAGTCCGGGCCACCTTGCGGCCCACACCATGAGACATCTACCTTCATGGGCTGTTGGTTTTACGGCTCACCCTTGGGCTGGCTCACGAGCCATGAACATGACCCAGAGCCTTCAAGGACGGGTCATATTGAGGGGTTATATCCCCAACATTAGGCCCCAGGTTGAATTGTGCTTGCTCACTTCATCCTTATCTTGTGCTCTTCGGCGAGTCGCCCGATGATGACCCGACATGACGTCACGAGATCTGCTGACGTATCACCGAATCTTTTATTAAATGGTCAGCCTGAAAATCGAGGCGTCCGCCTCGGTCAAATGGTTTCCGTTGCCTAAATTTCCGTGCCTGCCTTGTCTTCTCTTTAAATAAGACCTATTGCGGGGGAAGCTTTCCTTCTCCCGCTCTCCCTTCGTCTTCTTCCCTTCATCGTCTCTGCTCCAGCGCTCCCTGCTCTGGTGCCGTCTTCTCATCGCCGTCAACTAGGCCGCTGCATCAACCTGAGCCGTACCAGAGCCTCTTCCACATCCGCCGCTCCATTATCGGTAAGTTCAAACTCCCCCTAGATCCATCGCCGCCATAGCAGGGTTCGCGGGAAGCTCCGCCGCCGCCGCTTGGGCTCCTCCATCGCCATCGTTAGGGTATTCTGATGCCGTCGACGTCTTTAGCGTGCGTCTCTGCCGTGTCGCCGCGCACAACGCAGCCGTGCACAATGCATGGACCATCGCGACTTTGTTTCATTCTTTTCTATTCCGCCTGTTCTTCACTAGGTCTAGAAATAAGAACCTATTTTCCTGTTTTTGTAGATCCATAATTGCAGTGGTAGTTTGTGAAACCTGTTTTTCAGGACTTAGCCGATTTTCGCTCCTCCTTGCCTTGTTGAACCGCCAGACCTCTCCGGCTCTCATCATCCGGACTATGGCGTAGTATTTGTAGAGCCCTTAAAATTGTAAGTCGTCACAGATATTGCTTGCTCTTAACTTGCCGCATATTTAATTTTGCATAGTCTTTAAGCCGCCACCATGTCCCGTGCTTCCAACTCATGCAACTGGGTCGGATCTAGCGTCACAGAAGAGTACTTAGCGGATTTTGTTGATGCGGGTACTCTTCCTTCCAAGGAGGTCCTTCACTGGAGGGTTCCAGGTGACGAGACTCGGCCCTCTCCCCAACAAGGAGAGGTAGTAGTTTTCTCTGACCATATCGAGCGAGGGTTCGTGCCGCCCGGCTCTAAATTCTTCCGTGACATTCTCCATTTGTAGAAGCTTCACCCTCAAGACTTGGCCCCCAACTCCGTTTCAAACATATGCAATTTCCAAGTGCTCTGCGAAGCCTACCTGCAAATCAAGCCATCTGTAGGGTTGTTTCGAGAGTTCTTCTACGCCAACCGCCAAACTGAAATGAAAGGCGGTCCGAGTCTGGAACTTGGCGGTATTTCCATTCAACGACGCAGAGACATCATTTTTCTGGCTATGCACATGCCAAGTCATCCAAAGGATTGGAATAAGACTTGGTTCTAGTGCAAGGACACCTCTCCTAAAGATGAGCGCCCATTGCCGGGTTATCGTCCCTCCCGGCTCAGGACAGATTCAAAGCTTCCTGGCCGGCTGTTAGTTTCGGAGTGTGCCAAGTATGAGCCGGCTCACGCCAAGATCAAGGCACTCATGGCCAACGGTTTGAATGGACTGGATTTGATTTGCTACTGGATTTCATGGCGGATCATGCCCTTAAGCCGTAGAAGCCAGCTGATGTGTGAATATGAAGGCAAGTATGACAGCTCCTTGTGCTTTAGCAAATCAACCTTGACAGAGGATAACATTACCACTATCATCCGGAGCCTTGTCCATGAAGCCTCCAGCTCATGCAGCGCCATTGGCCTAGCGCCTTTCAGTGTTAACAATGCGGCTCTAGATGTAAGTTAATTTATTCCCATCCGTCTCTTGGATGTTCCTTGTACCTTGCTGATCTATTATTCTTCTCCGGGTTATTTCTGCAGGCCGACTCTGATTTCTCGAAGAAGGAGTACGTCCCTCCTCTGAAGAAGCTCAAGAAGAAGGCCCCAGCCAAGAAGCCAAAGAAATACGCCCCTCGAGAGGAGTGGTTTGACCTGCCATAGTCATCCATCTCAGAGGTAAAATTTTAGTTGTTTGCTTGATTCTTTGCCTTCCTATTTTACCAAAGCTTGTTTTTTACTCACAGGATGAAGTGGAGACCAGTCGCGCCAATGCCCCTGAGGTAAACTATGTCTCTTCCGGCTCAGAATATTTTGTCCCCCGAAAGCCATGACGGGTTGCTAGAAAAGTTCCTCTTTCTCATCCTCTTGCTTACCTGGCTCCCGATTTTCTTTTGAAGAAGCCACAACAAGCTGAACGTCGCCAGACCCAAAGCGCCAACTCTACTGAGCTTATGTCCGGCTTGCCAAACTCGCCGGCTCCGAAGAAACGCCCTGCTGAGGTATCTGTTCCTCTTTGATTCATTTCTCTTTATACCCTTTAGTGCCATCTCATCCTTCTTGAATTTCATCTCAGAAGTCACCCTCCTCCGGCGACTCTTCGGCAACCGTTCTGCCGCCTCCGAAGATCAACCCGCTGTAAGTGTTTTTCCACTATAATATCTGGTTCTTTGTAGGGTAGTAATATCCTTTGGATTCTCACTTTTCTACCTTGCAGTGCTCAAGCCAAGCGTCGGAAGACCAACAAGCCCTCCCCCAGTCCTGCCGCTCTAGAGCCGGAGCAAGAACAACCGGAGGAGCCACAACCAGATGTAGATCCACCAATTGTTGCCACTGAGCCAGCTGCTGAAGATATCATCCCGAAGAGCCCTCTAAGGGGTCCTTCGAAACCGCCAAGTCCTGCCAAGGCCACTGCAACTCTGGAGGTTGTGATCACTGGCTCTGCTCCCCAGTCCCCTCCGGCTCATGTGCTGACCAGGCATAAAGAATCTGCCGAGGTCTCCAAGAAGCTGGATTTTGACTCTTCCTGTGAGAAGATGATGGCCGAAGAACTCCACACCGGGTATATAAACCGGCTTACCACCAGTCGGGATCTAGAGCTTTGGCTGGTAACTATGATGAAAATAAAATATGAGGTGTTTCTCTTGCTGCTATAACCTTACTTAGCCCCCAAGGACTGGTTCAACCTAGTTAAGAGGTGAACCGGGTCTTTCTTGATCTTCTGTAGAAAATCCAACGCCTTTGTCCCCAAGGGCTGGCTCAACTTGTTAGAGTTGAGTTGGATCTTTACTGTAGATAACGTGAACAGCCAATCGTAGGCCCCAAGGGCTGACTCAAACTTGATAACATTGAGTCGGAGCTTTCATTATAAGTAAATTTGAGGAGCCATATCGTAGCCCCCAAGTTCCGGATTAACTTTGATGAAGATGAGCCGGAACTGTGTTGTAAGCTCGAAGATCAAATATACATTAGCCCCCAAGTGTCAAACATATTGCTTGCAATCTGCTTGAGACTTGCATAATTTTGTCTTTAACCTTCATTATTTGATATGATTTCCATTCTAGCGACTTATCCTGTATTTTGACGTGTCAAAGGAAGTTTTAAACGAAGCCGGGTCGCAATTGATGGACCTGAAGACCAACTTGGCGGCTCAACAAGAAGCCATCAGCATCGCCGATGAAAAGTACCGGCTTCTCTCTGAAGAGCTGGCCATAGTCAAGGCTGATTTTGCTGCGCTTAAGGAGTCAACTGAATCTGAGAAGACCACCTTGATCCAACAGGCGGATGACGCCGACCAGCGGCTGATAGCTGTGGTGGATGAACTCCAAGGCTTGAAGCGCCACATAAGCAAAATGTCAGCCGCCCTCTTTGGTAAGCTTCTAACAACTTTGTGTTTTAAATAGTTTCATCTTTACTTAGACTGGCAACTCATCTGAATTGTCCGGTTTATACAGGTCCTAGGAGCCGGCAGTTGGCTTTTGATAGCCTACTGCCGTTGAAGGCCATCTATACCTTAACTGAGCAGTTGTACTGTGGTGCAATTTGCACTATCAAGGCCATGCAGTATAAGGAGAAAATTCCGGCGACTATCAGGGGTGTCTTAGATCTCTTCTCCACCATGTCGAAACAGATCGCCGAACTCAAGAAATCAGCCGCCCGCCAAGGGGACATTGCAGGCATCAGCCGGGCTTTGGCCTTTGCTCCGGGCCTAACAGCCGCCGAGATGATGGAGGGCTTCCCTTCAAGAAAAGCTGACGGCTCAGAGTTTACTGAAACTGACTACAACCGGTGCATGAAGGAGTCCTGGGTGTTAGCTTCTGTCTTGGCGGAGGAGGTTGACCTGACAACTTATCAAGCTGCTTATGACTCGGAGCAGAAGAGGGTCCGGGGTCCTCTGTACGAGTGCAAAGATTTGACACCTGCTCGGAGTAAGGACCTCTTTGCTCCAGATCTTGACCCGTCACCTTTTTTGAGGGATCTTTTGCGGCTCTAACGAACTGCAATTGGGATTTGGACAACCTCCAGATCAAGGCCCCAGAAGAGCCGGCGCAGGATGACCCGTCAGCTAACTAGCTGCTGCTTTAAGATCTTGTACCAGCTTAACCCGCCGTGTGATGGCTGAAAAACTTTGTCTGAAATTTTGATCTCCTCTAGGAGTGTAATAGCTAGATGAAAACTTGTCTAAAATTTGTCTTATAAGATGATTCGGCTGTTGGTCTACCATTTGTCTTTGTATGCTTTGAGTTATTTACACTTGCCTTGTCATCATATAAGACACATGCAGCCAAGATTAGGTAAGCAACACCCGGAGGTGGTGACCCCCTCTTTGATAATTACGGCCAATCTGGTTAGCCGGAAATGGCATAAAGCATGGCCGGTAAGGCATTTAGAAGATACACCCGGAGGTAACAATATGGCGTAAACGCCGGCGGATAAGCATTAGAAGCTATACCCGAAGGTAAGAAGCCGCCCTCGCCACGGCTAATTTTTCCTTAGCCGGATTTTTATGAGAACAGTTAATAGGCGTTAGAAGCTGTACCCGAAGGTAAGAAGCCACCGTTCATCGCAGCTAAGTTACCTTAGCTGTTTTTACGTGGCCTTAGGCCGATTAATAGGCATTAGAAGCTTTACCCGGAGGCAGAAAGCCGCCGTTCGCGGGTCATGAGAAGTTAGCTACCCGTCTGTAAAAAACCTACCATAACCGCGGCTAAACTGGTTACCCGGAGATGGCATAAAGCCGGCTGATAGGGTGTTAGAAGTGATACCCGTCGGTAAGAAGCCCCCCTCAGCAAGTACGGCGTAACCCGCTGGCGGATAGGCGTTAGAAGCTGCACCCGAAGGCGAGAAGCCACCCTCGCCACGACTAATTACCTTAGTCAGTTTTTTTCTATGGCAAAATGCCAGCTTAATAGGTGTCTACCACTGTTCAGCAATACGACGCAAAGCGCCGACGGATAGGCGTTAGAAGCTACACCCGAAGGCAAGAAGCCGCCCTCGCCATGACTCATTGTCTTGAGCCGGATTTTGTGGCATAACGCCTGGCTAATAGGCATCTACTACCATTTGCCGACCTTAGTCGATGCATCAACCGGAATATTACTTAATATTCTCTTGTACGAGGATGCATAGAATAGCATAGGCTTCCTTGTTTATTCATATAACTGTGGTATGTACAATGATAGTGTACAACAGTAGATCTTTACACCCTTAGGTGAAATAGGGCCAGAGATGCACGATGTTCCATGGCCGACGGGTCTCCTGACCCGCTGTATCTGAGTCGTCTCGGACATCGATGAGGTAATACGACACGTTGTTGAGATTTCTGCTAACCGCAAAAGGTCCTTCCCATGGAGGTGATAGTTTATGCATATTTGTCTGGTCCTGAATCAGCCGGAGCACCAAGTCGCCCTCCTGGAAAGTCCTGGTCTTGATCCTGCGGCTGTGATAGCGGCGCAGGTCTTGTTGATAAATTGCCGATTGGGCTGTTGCTAACTCTCACGCCTCTTCTAAAGCATCCAATGCATCTCGGCGCGCCGTCTTGTTGTCCGTCTCAACGTAAGCCGCCACCCTTGGTGTGTCATGCCGGATGTCGCTGGGTAAGACGGCCTCAACGCCGTACACCATAAAGAAGGGCATAAAACCCATGGACCTATTAGGGGTGGTTCTAATGCTCCATAAAACGGAAGGTAACTCTTCGACCCGACACCCTGGCGTTCGCTGCAAAGGAACCATAAGCCACGGCATAATCCCTCTTAGAATTTCCTTATTGGCGCGCTCCGCCTGACTATTGGACTGTGGATATGCCACGGCTGAAATATCAAGCTAAATATGTTCTTCATCACAGAATTTCTTCATAGCCCCCTTGGATAGATTTGTACCATTATCAGTGATGATGCTGTGTGGGTAACCAAAGCGTTAGATTAGCTTTTTGATAAACAGAACTGCTGTAGCTGCATCACATTTGCTGACCGGCTCTGCCTCTACCCACTTGGTAAACTTATCAACCGCCACCAGGAGGTGCGTTTTCTTGTCCTTGGACCTCTTGAAAGGCCCTACCATGTCCAGCCCCCAGACCGCAAACGGCCAAGTGATTGGTATCATCCTCAATTCTTGAGCCGAAGCATGAGCACGCCGGCTAAATTTCTGACAGCCGTCGCACTTACGGACTAAGTCCTCTGCATCTTTGTGAGCCGTCAACCAGAAGAATCCATGGCGAAAAGCCTTGGCCACCAAAGATTTTGAGCAGGCATGGTGTGCACAATCTCCAGCATGGATTTCACTCAAGATCTGCTGGCCCTCCTCTGGTGAAACACAACGTTGAAAACCCCCTATTACACTGCATTTATGCAACTCACCGTTAATTATTGTCATGAACTTAGAACGATGGGTGATCTTTTTGGCCAGATCTTCATCTTCTGGTAACCCGCCCCGGGTCAAATAGGCCAAATAAGGAATGGTCCAATCTGGGGTAACATGTGGAGCTGCCACCAGTTTTGCCTCCGGGTCAGGAACAGCCAAATCCTCCTCTGAAGGTATCTTGACAGTCGGATGATATAAGACGTCCAGAAAGATATTAGGCGGCACTGGCTTACGTTGGGAACCTAGCCGTGATAAAGCATCGGCCACCTCGTTCTTGCGACGATCAATGTGATCTACCTGATACCCTTTGAAGCGACCCGCAATAATATCAACCGCCTGCCTATAAGCCGCCATCCGTGGGTCTTTGGAGTCCCAAGTGCCAGAAACGTGCTGAGCCACTAGATCAGAGTCGCCCAAACACCTGACCCGGCTCAAATTCATCTCCTTGGCTAATCTAAGACCATGAAGCAAAGCCTCGTACTCAGCCGCATTGTTAGTGTGAGGGAACATCAGCCGGAGCACATAACAAAATTTGTCACCCTTTGGGGAAGTCAGGACAACCCCTGCTCTGGACCCCTCTAACTGCTTGGATCCATCAAAGTGTATAGCCCAGTATGTGTTATCTGGCTTTTCTTCGGGAGCTTGGCACTCTGTCCAATCATTGATGAAATCCACCAAAGCTTGGGATTTGATCGCCGTGCGAGGAACATACCTTACATTAAGAGGTCCCAGCTCTAAGGCCCATTTGGCAATCCTCCCTGTGGCTTCTCTGTTCTGGATAATATCTCCCAATGGAGCAGAACTGACCACAGTTACCTGGTGCCCTAGAAAGTAGTGCTTTAACTTGCGGTTGGCCATAAAAACCCCGTATACCAGCTTCTGCCAATCCGGATATCTCTGCCTAGATTCTGTTAGAACCTTACTGATATAATAAACCGGCCTTTGCACGGGATACTCCTTCCCAGCCTCCTTGCGCTCGACTACAATTGCGACGTTGACGGCCCTGTTGTTAGCCGCCACATAAAGGAGCAACGGTTCTTTCTCAGCTGGAGCAGCTAATATTGGTGGCTCAATGAGCTATTTCTTAAGCGCCTCAAGTGCTTCACCTGCTGCCTTGCTCCAGGCAAACTTGTCTGTATTTTTCATCATCTGATATAAAGGGATAGCTTTCTCTCCAAGACAGCTTATGAGCCGGCTCAACACAGCAATCCGTCCTGCTAAGCGTTGAACGTCATTAATGCAAGTTGGCTCTCTTAGAGAAGTAATAGCTTTGATTTTGTCCGGGTTAGCCTCGATGCCACGCTCAGAGACCAAGAAACCCAAAAGCTTCCCTGCTGGAACACCAAAGATACACTTGGTCGGGTTAAGCATCATCTTGTAGACCCGGAGATTGCCAAAGGTTTCCCTTAGATCCTCCAAAGAGTTTCCTTCTTTCTGGATTTGACCACGATGTCATCTACATAAGCATGAACATTACGGCCATTTTGACTGTGAAGGCAGTTCTGCACGCATCGTTGATAAGTTGCCTGGGCACTCTTGAGCCCGAAAGGCATAGAGACATAACAGAACGCCCCAAAGGGTGTAATAAAAGCCGTCTTCTCCTGGTCTTTCACTGCCATCTTGATCTGATGATAACCTGAGTAAGCATCCAGGAAGCATAAACTTTCACATCTGGTTGTAGCATCAATGATCTGATCAATTCGAGGGAGGGCAAAAGGATCAGCTAGACAAGCCATGTTAAGGTCCGTGTAGTCCACACACATACGCCAGGTGCTTTTCTTTTTGAGCCCTAGCACTAGGTTAGCCAACCATTCCGGGTGAAAAACTTCAACAATAAAGCCAGCAGCCAAGAGCCGGGCAACTTCTTCCCCAATAGCCTTGCACCTCTCCTCATTGAGCCGCCGTAGGAACTGTTTGATCGGTTTAAACTTTTGATCCACATTAAGGTTGTGCTCAGCGAATTCTCTCGGTATACCTGGCATGTCAAAAGGTTTCCATGCAAAGATGTCCCGATTCTCACAGATGAATTCGATGAGCGCGCTTTCCTATTTGGGATCCATATGAGCTCCAATGATGATCTGCTTAGATGAGTCGCCCGGATTGAAATCTACCGCCTTGGTATCATCCGCTGAAAATTTGAGGGGCGGCTCAACCTCCGTTGTGGGCTTTTTCAGGGGGGGGGGGCAAATCCTCCGGATCAACATTCTCCTTATAAAACGTAAGCTCCTCCTGAGTGCAACTGGACTCTGCGTAAGTTGCATCCCCTTCCTCACACTCAATAGCCGTGTTTCGGATACCATGAACGGTGATGGTACCGTTTAAGCCGGGCATCTTGAGCTGTAAGTAACATAGCAGGGCTGAGCCATGAACTTAGCATAAGCCGGCCGTCCAAACAAGGCATGATAAGGGCTCTTGATCTTCACCACCTCAAACCATAAGGACTCCACTCTGTAGTTGTATTCATCGCCAAAAGCCACTTCCAAAGAAACCCTGCCCACCGGATGCGCCGACTTACCCGGCACCACACCATGAAAAACAGTGGACGAAGGTTTTAAGTCCTTATCAAACAACTTCATCCGCTGGAAGGTGTCATAGTAAAGGATGTTTATGATGCTGTCGCCGTCCATGAGCACCTTGTTCAACATATATCCACCTACCTGGGGGGCTACAACCAAAGGCAGCCGCTCCGGGTCATCAACACGTGGCGGGTGATCTTCACGGCTCCATGTTATGTCATATTCAGACCACTTTAGATACTATGGAAGAGCCGGCGTAACCGTATTGACTGCCCGTTTACGCAACTTCTGGTCTCGTCTATTAAGGCTAGTCATGAAGACGTGGTATTGCCCGGAGCTGAGCTGCTTTGGATTACTCTGAAAACCGGACTAATTTCGCTATTGCTGCTGTTGTTGACTATTATTATTAGAATGCGGCTACTGTCCCCCGTGATTATCCTGACCCGGATGACCGGATGCTGAACCGCCAGAGCCAAAACCGGCTCCTGACCCGCTAGAACCAAATCCAGCTCCTGACCCGTCACGTCCTGGGCCACCTGGCGGGCCACCCCCGTGATGGTTAGGTTGTGTGACATACCGCTTGAACCTCTGCATAAAAGAACAACTCTCCCATGTATGATTTGCTGGCCTATCAGGCAAACTGTGATTCGGACAAGGTCGCTTAAGCATCTCTTCCATGTTCGAGGAAAAAATATCCCTACTCGAGGGCGGCCCAAACCTCCTATTTCCCTTGGAGTGATTTTGCTGGGTGTTTGTGTTGGCCACAGCTCTGACCCAGCCTCTGGATTCTTACATTTACTCTGGTTACCATTGTTCACTATGCCCTTGCCTTGGTTACCTTTCTTGCCTTGACTAGCCTTTTCCTCATCAGAACCCGGATCCTTCGTGCTGTTTGAGTCGGTGTACTTCGTGAGAGCCGTCATGAGCTCTCCCATGTCCTGACACGTACAATTGAGCTGGCCAAGTTTCTGCTTTAAAGGAACAAAATGGCAATTCTTTTCTAAAATCAACACCGCTTGAGCCGCCGTGATCTGCTCTGACGAGTGAATACTTGTCGAAACCCGCCGTACCCAATGATGAGCCGACTCGCTCTCCTGTTGGACACAATGATCAAGATCCACAATGGTGATAGGCTGCTTGCACGTCCCTTGAAAGTGTTTGATGATCCGAGCCCTTTAGCCATGTACGAGCCGGGCCTTCAAGCATCATGATAAAATATTTGGCACAAACCGCCTCATTAACATCCTGCATCTCCATGGCAAACTCTTAGCTTTCCACCCAGTCCTCTGGGGGTAAATCAGCGGTGTAATTTGGGATCTTGTGGGGACCTTTAAAGTCTTTCGGCAACCGCTCGCTCCGGAGAGTCGGCGATAGACACGGCAGCCCTCCCGTCCTGGGGATTGCTCCTGCCCCTATGAAAACGGAAGGCCCGGGCTCTTGGTAAGCCGGCCTAGCTAGCGCTTCGTGCGGGCTTCCCGCATGGTCTACACGTGCCTGTGTATCTCTTCGCGGTCGGTGACCCGTTGGAATTTCTCTGTGATGGTTACTGTTGGAACCTGCTGGTGACTCGTAGCGCCGGCTAAAGCTATGGCAGGGAAGAGGGGTTGAATGGATGCGGCTCTGTCTGTGAGCGTACCTCTCTTGCTGGGCCATGGCCATCTGCAAGTACCCGATGGCGTTCCGCACAAACTCCGCAAAGGGTGCTTCATCCGGGATAGGGATCGTCTCAAGCCGGGTGGCAGCTGCTACCATGTTCTCGGTCGGGTTAGAATAATGACCCGCCGGTGTTGGAAAGCCCCTAGGTGAAGTTGGGTTATGTTGGGCCGGATGAGTCGCTGGCCGCTCCGTTGGGCGGCTCTCGGGCGCGCCCGCGGCTCACCCCATGTCGGGGGTATTAAAGAGGTTCCTTGCTTCATAACGCTCTGGTAGACGGGACTGCATGAACCGGAGGTTTTAGAGCATCCGACTCAAAACCATCCTACTCCGAGTATGCATTGTCACAGCCCCCAAGGCCACCGTTGCAGAGTTGGTACATTGATTCTGTTTCTCCACTTGAAGATTCATCTTCTGAATAGACAAGGGTTTCTTGTGACCCGGAAGCTTCCAGATCCCTACCTTGCGTGAAGCCTACGAAGACATGCTTTTGACCCAGAATGGCGCGAACAGGCCGCACGTTACTTGCAGATTGGAGACGCCAAGCCGGCTCGATGATGTCGGTGTAGATGTCCGGCCCGGGTGTAGATCCATCAGCCTTTCCGATGAAAACATGGATCCCGCCGAACGGGACCCGAAATCCATACTCCACGGACTCAGCATCAAGCCCCCAGCCGGCATCGTTGATGTAGAACCGGCCACGACGAATCTTATTCATCATCCCGACCATGTATCCCTCGAGCCCTGGGAGAGAGCCCTTTGAGAACTCAACACCACCAAGCGCGAGCCCCACAGTGGGCGCCAACTGTCGTGGATTTATCATGGCAGATGTCCGGGTGAATGGACTTGGATTCGAGGCCATCGCTAATGTGATGGACTCAAAGGGGTTGATTGGGACGAAGGACACGGGTTTACCCAGGTTCGGCCCCTCAAGTTGAGGTAATAGCCTACGTCCTGCTTGTGCTTGTATTACTTTTTGTATCGATTAAAGGGAGCTAAAGCTTGACCTAGTTCTCGATCACCTCATCTCTAAGTCGCCCCGGGTCTTCCTTTATATAAGAGGTCATGACCACGGGTCTTTACAATTGTCTAACCGAATCTCATTGTCTATCCGAGTCTTACTATATCTTCTTGTCCAAACTGTCTCCGAGCGGCTCGCACACCCAGGTCTTCTCAGTTCGGGCCACCTTGCGGCCCACACCATGAGCCGTCTATATTCATGGGTCGTTGGTTTTATGGCTCACCCTTGGGCCGGCTCACGAGCCATTAACATGACCCGGAGCCTTCAAGGGCGGGTCATATTGCGGGGTTATATCCCCAACAGGTAAGTTATATACCACGAGTTATGGATGACATGGAAGTTCCCCGAGTCTTGTGGGTAAAGTGTGCAACCTCTATAGAGCGTAAAACTATTCGAATAGCCGCGTCCGCGGTCATGGACAGTTGGAGGTCCTTTTTAGACTACGTCCGGATGTTTTCATAAAATTTGGTGTGAGTATGTGATGGTGACAAGAGGTCACATGAGCTAAGTCCGGTGACTTAGTGTGAGGATTGGACTAAGTCCGATGACTTAGCATGATGAGTGAACATGAGATGTTCAACCAATACTTATGATGATATTGGTATCTTGATCATATGGATACTTGCTTACTGTTGATGCATGCTACTAGTTACTTGATCATGTCATTTGCATACAAAATTAGCTTTCCGCAAATTTACCTACTTAGTGCTATATCATGCATCATTGTTAGCATGTTCCACAACTTGGGTTGCTTGCGAGTACATTCAAAGTACTCATTGGCTTGCCAATGGTTATTTAATTGGCCAGGCATGGAAGAACATGAATAAGTTGATGAGTTCATTGGAGACGAACATGCGAACTAGGACGCTTCCTAGTCAGAATGCCTGTAGGTTAAGGCAGATGGCATGGGTTCACGCTTTTGATCAAGATTTCCTCTACTTGTTCTAGTTTAAGTGTTTGGCCCGAGTGGCCTTATTTATGTAAGACTTGACCATCATGGTCATTATTTGTGTAAAACGTTAAATGTGAATGTAAGACTCTTGTTATCCAGCTTTTGTGTGTTCAGTGAGCATTGATCTCTGGGATCACTGTACACATGCATTCAGTGACCACGACTTATGAGTCGGGGTCCCCACGGGCGACCGGCAGTTCGAGGGAGATCGGAACAACTGTTCGAGGGAGATCGGACAAGGAGGAGACAGACCACACAAACGCGCTGCCCCAACTCTACTTCCACTGTACGGCACTACGTGTCTAGTGGTAACAATATGTGACCCATCTCCATAGCATGTTCTTGGTTGTTCTATCCGTAGGAAATTTTAATTCACATGCAATGCACCTACGGTAGAACCCAACAGTGGTATCAGAGCCTTTGTTATAGGATTTGGATTCAGGTCGTATGCATATTGGATATGTGGAGGCAGCGGATAAGATCCATCGTCGTTCATGACATCGGCTATGTGCACGGTTGATGAGATCAACTGCACATCGGGATGGATTGAGGCTATGTTTTCTGTCAATCGGAATGGATGAGGTCGTGACACAACCTACCCCTACCGGTCGGTATCCGCCATCGGGGTTATCCGCTAGCGGGACTGCCGTGTGCGTAGCACCTTGTATTTCGTATGTGATCACACAAACCGGTATAATGCGATTCTATGCATAAGTTTGTTTTGCAGGTTCGATGTGAATAGTATGGCTCATATGTATGTGATGCATGTGTGTAACTTAACATGACCTGCTTGTCATGATTGTCAGCCGGCAGGAGCCAAAGAGTTGTCATTATATTGTATAACGACCTGCGTGTTGACTTGTGATTCTCTGTAAATTCATTACGAGTTGTTGTAGTTGGAGTACAGAGATCAAGTTCGAGGCTTTGGCGTCCTGGCGAGATGGACAAGATGGAGTTCCGCCCTGCTCATCGGAGTTGGAGCCGACCTGGAAGGATGTCCACGAAGGAGCCATACTATTTCACATATTTATGTTTATATGTGATTGATATTGCTTCTTGTTTCTATACATGTTATAATAGTAGAAAGATCCCTCATTAATATCAAGTATAATTCCATTCTAGATGTTGCACCTTCGCACGTCAAGTATATCTAGTGGTGGGCTCATAAAATTGAGGTGCTACTAGGTGTCCTTGAACTAGAGGGTTCGTGTCGGAGACGGACATGCACTGCATCGGGTTAACTTGACGAGGCTATCAAAACTGTTTTGGGCCTTGTGATAGAGAAGGTTGGGAGCCGGTGTATGAGATACCGACGCAACCGACAAGATTCCTATAGATATATGATTAGCAAGGATTTGCTTACCTAATAGGCAAGTTGGCTAGCAGTGATGCTAAAGCTCACTAGTCGCTCGCGCTAGATGGGTCCTGAATCACTGAGAGTTTGCGGAGGGATGCTGACTTCAGTGGGAGTAGTTCTGTTTAAGGCTTGAATTACCTACATAAACACATTTCTTAGTGATTGCATATTTTTGGTTGTAGATCAATGGAACCACCTGCTCCACCCAACTTTGCATTGAAATCAATCCCGGAAAAGGATAAACTGAATTGAACAAACTTTACCACCTAGTATAGAAATTTGAGAATTGTTCTCAAGCACGATAAAAAAGGAACATGTTCTGGAGGATCCACTTCCAAAGGAACCTGCCAAGAATGCTAACGCCACAACCAATAATGCCCACCAGAAACTCGTTGATGAATCAAACGAGATCAGCTGCCTCATGCTGGCTTGTATGGAGCCCAATTTGCAACATCATTTCGAAATTCAGGCTTTCGATATGATTGAGAGTTTGAAGAGGATGTTTTAGGTGTAGGCTAGGACCGAAATGTTCAATGTCTCGCAGTCCTTGACGGATTGTAAGATAAAGGAGGGTGATTCACTGAGCCCGCATGTGATCAAGATGATCGGGTACGTACAAGCTTTGGATCGGTTAGGCTTCCCACTTGGGGACGAGCTTTCCACGGATGCAATTTTGGGTTCTCTTCCACCTAGCTATGGGACATTTGTCTTAAAGTATCATATGCATGCTATGGATAAGAAGCTCACTGAATTGCATGTTATGCTCAAGGTGGTAGAGCAGGATATTAAGAAAGGCACGCATCAAGTGTTAATGGTGCAAAACTCGGCAAAGTTCAAAAAGAGTTGGTCCAAGAAAAAGGGTAAGGCAAAGGGCACGGAGAAGGATGTCTCCGCCGCTGAGCCAAAGTCCAGACTGAACTCAAAGACCATTTGTTTTCACTTCAAGCAAGCTGGTCACTAGAAGAGGAACTATAGCAAGTAGCTTGCTGAGCATGGCAAGAATGCCGGAGATGCTTCTTCTGGCAAAGGTACACTTGTTACATATGTTATAGATATTTACCTTGCTGACATACCTAGTAGCTCTTGGGTATTTGATACCAGATTCATTGTTCATATTTGCAACCCGATGCAGGGGATGGTAAGAACTAGGCATGTGGCACAGGGGGATATTGACATCAGGGTCGGCAACAAAGCAAGAGTTGTTCCGTTGGAGGTCGGCATGATGCAGCTCAAGCTTCCTTCTGGATTTATTTTGTAATTGAATAATTGTTATTACATTCCCACACTTAGTCAGAATATTATTTCTGCCTCATGCTTGATGAGTCAAGGTTATGAATTCAATATAAAGGACAATGGTTGTTCATTTTCTTTGAATGGAATGTTCCATTGCTATGCACCCATTGTAGATGGGTTATTTATTTTGAATCTAGAAACGGAGCAAGTCTATAATGTGAATGTCAAGAGGCATAAGACTAATGAGATAAATCTGACATACTTCTGGCATTGCCGGCTTGGACACATTAGTCTGAAACACATGAAGAAGCTCCATGATGATGGACTCCTAACTTCGTCCGACTTCGGGTCGTTCGAGACATGCGAATCATGCTTGCTAGGCAAGATGAATAAGTCTCCCTTTTGCAAAGAGTTGCGAGAGGGCGTCCGAGCTGTTAGAGCTTATACACAGTGATGTGTGTCGTCCGTTGAGCACAATAGCCAGAGGTGGCTATCAGTACTTCGTGACTTTTACTGACGACTTGAGTAGACATGGATATATCTATTTGATGAGGCACAAGTCAGAAACTTTTGAAAAGTTCAAAGAGTTTCAGAACGAGGTTGAAAATCAGCTCAGCAAGATGATAAAACTTCTACGATCAGATCACGGAGGTGAGTACATGAGCCAGGAGTTTGATAATCATCTAAAAAGCCGAGGTATAGTATCTCAACTCACACCTCCGGGTATGCCGTAGAGAAATGGTGTGTCAGAATGGAGAAATGGGAACTTGTTGGACATGGTCCGGTCAATGATGAGCAAATTGGATTTACCCTTGTTATTCTGGGGATACGCTCTAGAAACTGCAGCTTTCACATTTAATAGGGTACCATCAAAATCCAATGACAAGACACCACATTAGATATGGACTGGGAAGATTCCTAGTTTGTCTTTTCTAAAGATTTTGGGTTGTGAAGCATTTGTCAAGCAACTCATGTCGGACAAGCTTACACCCAAGTCAGATAAATTCATATTCGTCCTTGGACATTATCATTGATGTGTATTAACAAGTATGTGACTTGTTTGTGAGACTATGCATTGTATGATGACTGTCCTAAATGGTCCCTAGTTGAAAGTGTTGTGTGGACGCGCAGCCAGTTAGACTAGCATATGACATGATGGATGTTCCGGTTTCACTGACCATCTAGCATTGGATGCTAGCCAGATAATATGGAGTCAGAAAGGTCTGGTCGGATTCGACATAGTCTGATCCGAGTCGAGATAAGGTCTGAGTTGGATAGACCCAACTGTGAGACGCAGCGATAGGTCATCTGTGAGTCTCTAGTACAACATATGTTCTATGTCCTAAGACCTGAGCTAGCACATGTACTCGGGATGGTGAAAGACTTGCTTTGGGCCGACCAAGCGCTACTCCATGAATGGTTAGTTACAAAGGTAGGTTTCGGGCCTGTCCAGACCCATGCTGCAAGACATGGTCGAGCAAGATGGGATTCTCCCCTCCGACCAGAAGAGATATACTCTGGGCCCCTCGGGTGATCCGACCTGGATAAGCATGGACATGCGATGACGATTATGAGAAAATCCGAAGTGTTGGTCGGATTCATCAGAACGAGAAAAAGGTCTTGCTGCAACAAGGATGACCATATCACCTTGTGCACGACAAAATATATCGTGTGGGAAAGGGAACAGAAGTTTGAAGTACAGGTTCACCTAACCAGCTTCATCGGACACTTGGAGTCGGCACATCTTGCTAGAGGCCACTACTAACCGGTTGAGTCGGATGTCATCTCACTCGCGACCAAGTGGACGAGAACCTAAAGGGTCGCGTGCTTAAGGGAAGGAACACACGGGCTTTTGGATCCGTGCGAGGCCCAAGACTTGAGACGGCTTCGGTGCCTATATATGGTGGAGGTGCAACACACCCATCCGGTTGATCGCTTCGACGCCGTCATTAGGGATTTGCATGAGTTGCAACTAGCCACCTCCACTCATCACCACCGATCGTGTCATCGGACCTAGCCGAACGGGTGTTGCTCCTGCAAGCATAGATGCTGTTAGAGGCGGTGCATTTGCGCTGCTCTGGCAAACCTGTACGTGGGATCCAATGATTGGTTGTTCGAGGGAGATCAGAACGGATGTTCGAGGGAGATCGGACGAGGAGGAGACGGACCACACGAACACGCTGCCCCATCTCTACTTCTGCTATACGGCATTGCGTGTCTAGTGGTAACAATCTGTGATCCATCTTAGTAGCATGTTCTTGGTTGTTCTGTGCGTAGGAAATTTTAATTCGCATGCGATGCACCTACAGTAGAACCTAACAACATGAGCTCGACGATAGGGAAGGCGCTCAGCTCTATGGCCTTTTTCTCCTTAGCCGCGGCGATAGCTTCCCCCTTGGTGTCAAGAAGGATCTTCCTTGAAGCAATTTCCTGCTCCTGTGCAACCAGGCGGGCCCGTTGTACATCCTGATGGGTCGCCACCTGTCGTGGGAACGATCTTGATAGTAGATGGTAGGGGTACGAAGGGACAGGGCAGAGTCCTAGCTACGGCGAGGGTTTACACACAGATGTATGAGTTCATGCCCCTCTCGTGGAGGTAACAGCCCTACATCTCAGTGCTCGAGAGCTTTATGTCGTGTGAAATGTTGAGATTACAATAGTTGCGAACCCTTGTGCAGGAGGAGAGGGGTGGCTTATATAGAGTTCACTGCCCCTCATAATTATCCCGCATCTAAGGGCCTGGTCGTGGGGTTTAAAGTTTGCCGTTACAGGTAACGCACGTAATAAAAGCTACTCATGACCATTGAACCAGCGTCTGCCCGTTGGGGTCTTGATGATGGCTCCTGGTCTTCTGGCGTCGAGTGAAAGCGAGGTCTTCCGAGTGACACGCGACTGCCGAGTAAGAGCGGGAGTCTCCGAGTGGATTACTGTCGAGTGACGTTGAATGTCTCCAGGGATCCACTCGGAAGTTCATGCTTGATCTTCAAGTCCTCCCATGTGGTGTCCTTAGGTAGGGTATGTGGGCCTCGCCTAGGACCCGACCCTAGGTATATATCCTCGTCATTAGCCCCTGAACGGATGGGGTTTGAGTGGTGGAAGGAGGTATCAACGTAGACCTTGAGTTAGTGCACCAAATCCTTCGAATGATATTTGGGATTTCCATGGAACTTGCGTCGATTGAACTCTGAGCATTAGCATTCATTCAAGATCGACACGCAAAATCTTCCGAATGGTATTCGAGGCTTCAACGAAACTTGCGTCGTTTGAACTCTTCTCCGCTCGCCCGGATCCATTCAGCCTTAAAAGTGCCCGAGTGGATGTTTAGCATTTGTTTTGCTCCGAGTGAACTGACAGTATCTTGGAAGGCGACGGGTCGGTCTGATAGACCTGGATTTTCTGGGATACAAAAATTTGGGAAGCGCGCGTGTGCGCGATGAGGACGCCATGATCATGCCAAGTGGAGGCACGACGCCTCAATTTTCGTGCCAGTCTTATCACCACGTACCGGACGCCGTCAGCGGTTGGCATGCGCGGTAACCTCGCGGGTCCATTGGTCGGTGAGACACTCGGCAGTGTATAAAGCTTTCCGTGTTGCGGTCCGCATAGTACTTTTGCTAGTTCTTTTTCTCTTTTCCTCCGCCTCCTCTGCTCGCAGCGCCCCACTCCGATCTTCCTCGATGTGAGCCACCATGCTGACGATGAAGAACACAACGGAGAAGCTAGAGCGGGCGAAGAAGGGAGCTATGAAGCTCTAGGGCAAGAAGCCCTCGACCGCCTGGTTCACCATGCCGGCGGGTTGGATGCAGGGGGATTTTCTCCCCTCTGTAGTCACTCGCGAGGACATGGAGGGCCTCGTCTCTGACGGGCTCGTGGCGGGTGGTGCTTGGAGGTTGCCGGGGGAGGAGTGCGAGCCGGAGCCACGGACGAGGAGCGGATTCTTCTTCTCTCCCATGTCGAAAGAGGTTTTTCCATGCCTCCCCACCTTTTCTTTAGGGGCTTTCTGAACTTTTTTGGTGCTCAACTGCACCACCTCTCGCCAAATACCATCGCCTATCTATCTGCATTCGTCACTTTGTGCGAATGTTTCCTGGGCTGCTCTCCCCATTGGGGGTTGTTCAAGCACCTCTTCACGGTCAGATCCCAGACCGTGAAGAAATCTCTCCCTGCCGATGGGAACTCATGTGCTCCATTTGTGTGGAGGATTAGGGGTTCAAAAAAGAGCTCGTAGTTCCTTCCCTGCCATGACCTTTCCCGAGTCTGTCAGAGGCTGGAAGTCGACTTGGTTCTATTGCAAAGATGTTGCGTCAGCCAATATGTCGACTGGCCTTCCCCCCTATACACCCAACCGTCCCACTGTTCCCCAATCTTTGAGGGTGACCAAAGAGGAGCATGTCCAAGTTGGTATCCTGGTCGAAGCTATGGTGCAATTGATCCGGGGCGGAGTGACAGGAATGGATTTGCTTGAAACGTTTCTCGGTCGACGTATCCAACCACTCCAGGCCAGACACCACACCATGTGGCATTATGCGGGCCCAGAGGACACGACCAGGACGCATCCAGAGGAGGTTTCACAGAAAACTGTCGAACAGTGGCTTCGTAGCATCACTGGAGCTTGCGACAATCCTCTGGGAGCCAAGAGGATCCGACCTTACTTGGCCGAAAACCCGCCAAAGAATCTGGTGAGTTGTGAGGTGTCGACTGATGTTGTACTGTCGAGTGATACTTTGACTTATAAACTGATTTACTCCCTTGAATCATACAGGCGTGGACGAACATGCACTCGCTCGTTCCCAACGGGAACCATGTGGAAGAGGCGTGGTGAGCGAGAGTGGCAGTGTGGATGGTGACGGTTCTTCCGACACCGAGGACGAATACGAGGACTCCGACAAAGAGGAAGAGGTTGAGTCGCGTCCCCGGTGCGAAGGTCGCACCAAGGCCCACCAAGATCTAGCGACTGTTGAGGACAGGGCTCTAGGCCCTAGCGAGAAGAACTCAAAACGGAGCCGCCCTTCGACCGTTGAGTCGAGTGAAAGACTGGCCAAGCAACCCAAGCAAGCCATCACCAAGCCTCGCAAAGCTCTGCCTCGCATGAGGGTGGTCATACCTCTCGTCTCCACGTAAGTGTTTATTTCTGAATTTTCTCTGTCGACTGAAGTCTGGAGTTGTATCTGACCGAATGCCACTCAATCCGCCAAAGCTGCTACATCTGTGACCTCGCCTCATCGGGATGGAGAGGAAGCGATGGATGTTGACACTACTAATGTTGCCACTTCTCATAGAGGTAATAAAGTTGTTGGTTCGTCCAGATGGGACTCGACACATGTAGATGTTAACACTGTCGGTTGTCATTGCAGAGGTCATTCAGGTGGAGGATGACGAGGAGCAACTGGACACTTCGCGCGCTCGTACCCGGAGGGCATCATCGGCACAAGCACTTTAGCGCTCGACTGCAGAGTCTTCCCAAGGGAGAGGTGGCTCGACACAACCTAGGGTTGAACCCACAACACCTCTGTTGCATGCTCCTCCAGCCGTCTCGACTATTGTGACATCGGCTCCAACTGGACCCCCTCAGACTGCTTCAGCTGCCCCAACGAGCATGTCGACTCCACCCGTGACGGTCTTCTCTCTGCATCGCACCCCGGAAGATCAGACCGGAGTTGCGAAGGAAGCCATGATTCAGGCGGAGCAGCTCATGCTAAGAACCAAGGAGGCGTTCGAGGCTAGCAAACTGGCTTTTGACGTCAGTGCAGCCCTTCGTACCAATGTCCGAGTAAGTTCGATTGTAAGTCCGTTGTCGATTGAATTCCTATCTTCTCTTGGCTGCTGTCCACCCAGTGGGTGATTGCTGTAGAATGTTTGTACTTTCTCCACTCGAATAGACCAGATCGTAGTCGAGTAGGACTGGGATTGATAGTACGCGTGGTACTAGGGTCACTCGACATGTCGAGTGTATTTTCTGACGAGTTGCTAGATGGATCAAGAGTTAACCATCTCAGTGGGGGCGCTCTTAGCGCACCCCCTGGGTGTAGTCCCTGACACCACTGTCGAGTGCTTGCATCGGTAGGGGTCTTAGAGTCTGTTGTATACAGGATACATTTCATCTTGAATCACACCACTCCGTAGCTACCTTGCAGGTTTCATGGATATTATTGGCAAACTGTGATATGACGCTGCATAAGGATAGACTGCACTTCATAGAGTAGGGAGGTGCGTCATTCGACGGGTTGAGTGTCGTGACAGGTCTGACCTTGTCGAGTGTATATGTTTTTTGACGAGTTACTCAATGAATCGAGAGTTAACCGTCTCAGTGGGGGCGCTCTTAGCGCACCCACTGGGTGTAGTTCCCGAGACCGCTGTCGAGTGCATGCATCGGCAGGGGTCTTAGAGTCTGTTGTATACATGATATATTTCATCTTGAATCACACCACTCCGTAGCTACCTTGCAGGTTTCATGGATATTATTGGCAAACCATGATATGACGCTGCAAAAGGATAGACTGCACTTGATAGAGTATGGAGGTGCGGCATTCGACGGGTCGAGTGTCGTGATAGGGCTGACCTTGTCGAACGATATATTTTCTGACGAGTTACTTGATGGATCGAGAGTTAACCGTCTCCGTGGGGGCGCTCATAGCACACCCACTGGGTGTAATCCCCGAGACCACTGTCGAGTGCTTGCATCGACAGGGGTCTTAATAGAGACAACTTTTGAAATTTTCTTATGGCGCGCGAAGCGCTAGAGCCACTCGACATGTCGAGTGGACTTTCTGCTTGAATTCTTCTAAGAAGGTCATTCGCCGGGGTTCGATACCCAGTCGACTGTTCCAAGCATCACCCGCCGATTGAATTCCTGTCTTGTGTTGATTCCAGAGGGCTTGTGAGCTTGGGGCGGAGTACAAGGACGTGGAGGATGAAAGGAACCGGTTGTAGGTGGATCTGGCGGTCGACAACAACGCTCTGGAGTGAGCGCGTGCTGAGATGAAGACTTTGGGAGGTAATTACTACTGATTTTCTGCATTCTCCTCTTTACTCTTCATGTTTTGAACCAAGTGTTCTCACTCGAACAGACAAACGCAATGAAAACCGTCGACTCCAAGCATGACTCAACAATGTTGTTTCTTTATATTCCATGAAGAAGGCGCTGGAGGAGAAGGACATGGCGCTTGCTGACGCTCAACGAGTGGCCAAGGACAAGACTGAAGCTGCAGATCGGAAGCTGGAGGCCGCGAAGAAGCTGGAGGATGAGAACACCAAGCTGAAGCAGGGGCGTGCGGACCTTGTCAAGAAGGTCGAGCAACTAACCAAGAGGGGTAATGGCCTGGAGAAGCATCTGGGCGAATTCTCGAGGAAGATGTATCTTCTGCTCGACGGTGAGTATTTCTTGTCGACTGACATTTTAAAAAAATTTGAGGGTCGCAGTTCACCGATTCTCTTCCTATTTCCCTTTCTTCAACAGAATTCTGCCAGGACTTTGAAAAGGAAACAGAAGAGATTGAGCCCATGCTTGACCCTACCAAGTCGCCGGCTGCTGATGCAGTGGCGATGAACATGCTGCGGCTCAACTTTTGGCTCTATGGTGCCCAGGCCTACATCACTCGACTGAAATCCGCGATGGAAAGAATCGATAAGGAGCTATGGCCTGAGGACACTCTTCATCTTTACCTCAACTCCATGATGGCTCGCCTGAGTGAACTTCCCAGTCGAATGCAAGCTTGGAAAAAATCTGCTGCTCGCTGCGGGGCCGACATGGCGTTGTCACTCGTTAGGGTCCACTGTAGGGACATGAGGGAGGAGAAGCTGAAGGAGCTCCAGGTGGTAAACACGAAGAAACTCCAGTTCGAGGACTTCATGGAAACCTTCATCGAGGCAACTACCAGAATTGCTAACGACATTGACCTGGACACTTTTGTCGAGCCCGCCAGTCCGTCCCCTGCTTAAAAAACTTGGGTCTTTAGAAAAAACAGTTAAATTTGCCTTGGTATGTCGAGTGGAACTGTATCTCCTAAAACTTCATTCAGGCCTTAGGCTTGAGCACATTTGCTTCTGCACAAGACGTTTATCCACGGTTTTACCTTTCGTATTTTACTCGTGCTTTGGCTTTCAATCATTTGTTCAACTGATTTTATTTTTTAACTTTAGGCAAAATTCTTTCGCAGCTAAGCCTCCGAGTATGAGGATTAATCATCGCTCGGAGTATTCTTGATCTTAGGCGAATGTCGATTCGCAGCTAAGTTGTCCAGTGAATGGATTACTATCCACCCGACGAGGTTTTTAACTTAGACGAAACGTGTTTCGCAGCTAAGTCCCCGAGCGTGAGGATGGCTCATTACCCGGCGTATTTTTGAACTTAGGCGAATGTCGATTCGCAACTAAGTTGTTGAGTGAATGGATTACCATCCACTCGACGAGGTTTTTAACTTAGGCGAAACGTGTTTTCGCAGCTAAGCCCCCGAGCGTGAGGATTGCTCATCACTCGGAGTATTTATGAACTTAGGCAATGTCGATTCGTAGCTAAGTTGTCGAGTGAATGGACTGCTATCCACTCGACGAGGTTTTTAACTTAGGCGAAACGTGTTTCACAGCTAAACCCCGAGTGTGAGGATTGCTCATCACTTGGAGTATGTTTGAACTTAGGTGAATGTCGATTCGCAGCTCAGTTATCGAGTGAATTGATTACTATCCACTCGATGAGGTTTTTAACTTAGGAGAAATGTGTTTCACAGCTAAGCCCCCGAGTGTGAGGATTGCTCATCACTCGGAGTATTTTTTTTTGAACCTCAGCAAAGACGGATTTGCAAATAGGCCGTCGAGTGAATGGACTGGTATCCACCCGATAGGGTTTTTAACTTGGATGAAACATGGTTCGCAGCTAAGCCCCCGAGTGTGAGGATTGCTCATCACTCGGAGTATCCCCAAGAATGTAACTGCGTGGTTGGAATCGACAAAGTATATATCGCAAAAACGTGAATTGCATTGATGAAGTATTCTTATTACATCAGAAAACTCTTGTCTCAAGTGTAAAAACACCGGAGCAGATCTGCATTCCAGGCTCGTGGCTCATCTATCTGTCTCATGAGATTATACAGGTGATAGGCTCCATTGTTTAGCACGTTAGTGACGACAAAAGGGCCTTCCCATGTAGGAGCAAGCTTGTGAGGTTGGTGTTGATTCACCTGGAGCACCAAATCTCCCTCATGGAACGTTCGACTCTTGACATTCCTTGCATGGAAGCGCCGCAGGTCTGGCTGATAGGCAGTGGTCCAGATCAGAGCCATCTCTCGCTCCTCCTCCAGAAGATCTACTCCATCCTGTCTGGCCTGTTTAGCTTTAGCCTCAGAATATAGCTCCACTCGAGGAGAATTGTGGGCCAACTCACTCGGCAACATGGCTTCAGCACCATAGACAAGGAAGAAAGGAGTTCGTCCAGTCGACCGATTAGGCATTGTCCTAAATCCCCACAAAATAGACGGTAGCTCAGTTACCCATGCACCGGTGGCATGATCCAAATCGCGCATGAGACAAGGCTTCAGACCTTGCAGAATGAGACCATTAGCCCACTCAACTTTCCCATTGGTTCGAGGATGTGCAACAGAAGCATAATCCACTCGGGTGCCTTGGGAGTTATAGAATCTCCTGAATTCTTCCGAGTCAAAATTAGTGCCGTTGTCCATGATGATGTTGTGCGGAATGCTGTATCGGATAATGATCTCTCTCATGAACGTGACCATTGTACGGGAGTTCAACTTCTTGATGGGCTTGGCTTCAATCCACTTGGTGAATTTCTCGACTACTACCAACAGGTGGGTGAATCCTCCTTTTCCGGGTCAGAAGGGACCAACCATGTTGAGTCCCCAAACTGCAAACAACCAAACGAGAGGAATTGTCTTCAGAGCAGACGCCGGCTTATGCGACAGATTTCGTCTTCCATCATAGTGACCACTAAAAACCAGCTTGGTATGCTTTAGCGACAATCGCCCTCGAAGACGCATGGTGGCTGCAAGTTCCCGAGTGGATTTCGTCTAGAACCATCTGACCTTCCTCGGGGGAAATGTAGCGTTGGGTGACACTAGTCACACTCTCTCTGAATAGCTAAACTCCCATCATAGTGAAAGCCTTGGACCTGCGCACAATCTGTCGAGCCTCTTCTTCATATTTAGGGAGCTCTTGTCTGAGGAGGCAATGTGTGGCACGGTCCAGTCGGGAGTGATAACCAGAATCTCCATGACTAGGTCAATCACGGCAGGAACATCGACTTCAGCCGAGTTAGAGGAGCTCAAAGCTTGTGGGGGCTCTTCGGTGAAGGGATCCTGTTGAACCGAAGGAGTGTGCAAGTGCTCTAGAAACACACCGCTGGGGACAGCCTGTCGAGTGGAACCAATCTTGGACAGCTCATCGACCGCTTGATTTTTCAGTCGGGGAACATGATGAAGTTCCAGGCCTTCAAATTTCTTCTCCAACTTCCGGACTGCATTGCAGTATCCGGTCATAGTGGGGTTTCTAACATCCCACTCTTTCATCACTTGATTCACCACCAAATCTGAGTTGCCATAAACCATCAGGCGCTTGACGCCGAGTGAGATAGCCATGTGTAACCCATACAAAAGTGCTTCATATTCTGCCTCATTGCTGAAGGAATCAAAGTGAATTTGCAAGACATAGCTGAGCTTGTCGCCTCTGGGGGATATCAAGACAACACCAACACCGGACCCATTCAACATTTTGGAGCTGTCGAAGAACATTGTCCAATGCGCCGAGAGAACTTGGATGGGCTGTTGCTGTTTAGTCCACTCGACCATGAAATCTGCCAATGCTTGGGACTTGATTGCTTTCTTGGCCTCGAATCTGATGTCAAAGTGTCCAAGCTCAATTTCCCATTTAGCCACTCGACCTGATGCATCGCGATTATTGAAAATCTCGGACAAAGGAGCATCACTGACGACTGAAATCGACAGGTCCTGGAAATAATGCGCCACCTTCTTTGCTGACAGGTAAATACCATACACTAGCTTCTAATAGTGTGGTTATCTTTGCTTTCAGGGGGACAATACTTCCGAGACATAATAAACTGGCTCCTGGACTTTATAGGTTTTACCTCCTCTTCTCGCTCGACAGTTAGCATTGTACTAACGACCTGATTTGTGGCTGCGATGTATAGGAGCAAGGGCTCTTTGCTGGCAGGAGTGGCAAGCACCGGCTAGGTGGAGAGCAAGGCTTTGAGCTCAACAAATGCTGCTTCGGCTTCGGGAGTCTAGTCGAACGTGTCGGACTTCTTCATCAACTAATATAAGGGCAGAGCCTGCTCACCAAGACGAGAAATGAATCGACTCAATGCTGCCAAGCAACCTGTGAGCTTCTGAATGTCGTGCACTCGCACGGGAGTCTTCATATGGTAATGGCGCTGATCTTCTCGGGATTGACATCAATTCCTTGCTTGGAAACGAGGAAACCGAGCAAGTTGCCGCTAGGGACACCGAAGGTACATTTGGCAAGATTCAGCTTTATGTCGAATCGCCTCAGATTGGTGAATGTCTCGGCCAAATCAGCCACCAGGTCAGAACCTTTGTGGGACTTGACCACTATATCGTCCATGTACGCCTTGACATTCCGAGGGATCTGGTCGTGTAAACATTTCTAAATCATGCGCATAAAAGTAGAGCCGGCACTCTTAAGACCAAAAGGCATGGTGATGTAGCGAAAGCACCCAAATTGGGTGATGAAGGTTGTCTTTATTTCGTCTGGGCCATACAGACGGATCTGATGGTACCTAGAATAAGCGTCCAAAACAATAAATGCTCGCACCCCGCTATCGAGTCAACAATTTGATCTATGTGGGGGAGCGGAAAATGGTCTTTTGGGCACACCTTATTGAGATGTTTGAAGTCAATACACATGCGCAAAAACTTATCTTTCTTTGGCACCATCACAACATTCGAGAGCCACTCGGAGTGGTAAATCTCCCGAATGAACTTGGCTTGCAAGAGATGGGCCACTTCTTCTCCGATCGCCTTGCGCTTCTCCGCCGCTGATCGATGCAAATGCTCCCTGACGGGCTTGGCTTTCGGATCCACTCGTAGACGGTGCTCAGCCAGATCCCTAGGAATCCCCGGCATGTCAGAAGGCTTCCATGCAAAGATATCCTAGTTCTCACGGAGGAACTGGATGAGCTCGGCTTCCTATTTACTGTCGAGTGTTGTTGAGATATTCGTCGGGGCAGCAGTTGGATCCGTCGGGTGGTTGTGCACCTTCTTCACTTCCCCTGCCGATTGAAATACTGACTCGAAAGCTGGCTTCTTTGTGCGGAGCAAATCAGCAGGGTCTGTGGTTTTCTTGTATTCCTCCAGCTCGACCATGGCCATCTGTTGATCGGCGATCTTGGAGCCTTGTTGGAGACACTCTTCGACCCGCTGTCAATTTTTAGTGACCGTGATCATGCCCTTAGGGCCTGTCATTTTCAACTTGAGATACACGTAACATGGTCGGGCCATGAAACGTGCATAAGCGGGTCAACCCAAGATGGCGTGGTAAGCACTCTTGAAATCCACGACTTCAAATGTCAACTTTTCTTTTTGGAAATTTTTGTCATCTCCGAATGTCACATCCAATGCTATCTGGCCGAGTGACTTGGCTTTCTTTCTTGGGATGACCCCTTGAAACTACATGCTACTCTTGCTTAGACGGGACATCGGAATGCCCATCCCTTTCAGGGTATCCGCAAAAGAATGTTCAAGCCGCTACCACCATCCATGAGGACCTTTCTGAGTCGAGTCCCTTGCACCACCAGATCAACTACCAGAGCCTGCCGACCGGGAGGGGCCACACAAGCGGGATGGTCTATCTCGTCGAATGTGATAGCATATTGGGACCATTTGAGGTAGGTGGGAGTGTCTGGCATAGCCATGTTGATTCCTCTATTGATGACTTTTAGACAACTCTTGCTCTCGACATCAGCAAAGATCACCAGTGTAGCAGTGACATCCGAGAATGTTTCCTATTACTCGTCGTCATCTCCCTTTTCAGGAGATTTCTCACTCGACTGGTCTCCCTTGAATTGCTGGATAAGGGTTCGACACTGTCGTGTGGTGTGCTTGGGAAAAATCAGGTTGCCTTCTGCATATTTCCTTGTGTGAATCACACACGGTTGATCCATGATATCAGTTCCTGACTGACCTTTCCACTTCTTGGGGGCATACTCAGCCTTGGCTTTGCCCTTGTTCTTCGACTGACTCACCAGCGCCGCTGCCTCTGCCGGAGCCGGGTCTTCAGCCTTCCGCTTCTGTTTCTGATTGTTGCCGCCGCTAGACTCGTTGGTGACAGGTCTTCCTTTGCCGTTATGGAGGCGGTCTTCTTCCTCGCCATTGGCGTACCGGGTGGCAATTTCCATCACCTTGCCGAGTGAAATATCACCAGTGCGCTCGAACTTCAGGTATAGCTCCCTGTATCACACACCGGCCTTGAAAGCACAAACAGCCTGGTGTTCCGACACATTCTCCACTGTATGATGCAGGGTGGACCATCGCCGAATATAATCCCTAAAGGTTTCATTGGGCTTTTGGACACAGTGTTGTAAGTCGACCAGACCTGTCAGGCGCTTGCAAGTGCCCTCAAAGGTCTGGACCAAACACTCGGGCAAGATGTTCCCAACAACGTATGCTGGAAGGAGCCAAACGATTCAAGCAAGCTCGAGCTGAACCATTCAACATGAGGGGCAGGTGCTTCATTGCAACATTGTCATTTCCACCACCAATCTGCACAGCCACTCGGTAATCTTCTAACCAAGTCTCTGGCTTTGTTTCACTAGAAAACTTTCCGATCCCCGCCGCCATTATGAAATTGGGGGGAATCTCTGCAGAACGTATAGCTCTGCTAAAACACTCGGGACCGGACACCACAGCTGAGCTTCCACTCGGAACATCTTTGTCAATCCGCTTCTATAGAAGATAGGCACGGGCCTCAAAGTCCGCGTCCCGCTCATCACCGAAGGAGCGCATGTCGTCCTGGTGCCGGGGCACATACAGACCACTCCGTGGAGGAGTGGACACGCGACGGTGGTCTTCGCGGTGATGCTGATCTCTGTCTTGCCCTTCATGAAAACCGCCGCCCCGACAACGCAAGGGCGATCCAGGGCTGTGTGTCGACTGAACGGTCTCCGCCTTGGGTGAATTGTTGTATATCCTGTTTCGGGACTGAGAAACTACTGAATTCTGATGCTACGCTGCATCCAACAGTGCTCTAATCTGCAACAACCCTCTACCAGCCTCTGACCAGGACGACTGAATGGAATCCGCTATCCTAGCAGCAACAGCAACATTTAGCACAAGAGTTCGGTATACCTCAACATCGTCGTGAGATCCAGTCGGAAACAATTGTCAATGATGTCAACTGAGGCAAGGCGGGCGCCGGCGAGCACGCTCGTCAATCTCTGCCTGGAGCTCTTCCAGACGAACGCACACAACCTCCAAAGCTTGGGCCTCGGTAGTCGCGCCGACGATGGGAGTATGAAGAACCTCCTCATCGTGATGCGGCTGCTATTTCGACGGACCTCTAGCCTCGTGCTTGCCATGGCCGAAGCCAGGCGGTGAACTCTGATGAGAGCCCGCCATCAAGACCTCCGCTGTAGGATCGCAGCTTTCGCACTCGGAAGGCACGTCGGACGGATCGGAATCCAACTCGAACACGCCGTGAAGGGACTCGACGGGCTTGAGCACTACAATCTGCAGAGAAGTTTGGCGCGCCGCTGCATGCTCAACCCAATGCTGAAGTCATGGGCGGCCGGACCGCTTGGGACCGCGAACAGCGAGAGGGGCCGACGCGTAAGGAGTCGACGGCTGACGCAGCAACACGCCGCTGGGACTCGCGCGGAAGTGCATGGCCCCGCGGACCGAGAGCGCCTCGACATCGAGAGGCGCTTCTTGGAGCCATGCCGAATTGTCGGCGATGAAGGTGAGGGCCCTGAAACAGATCTCGTGGCCCAGAGCAAAAACACCGCCGGAAGACATATCGAAGGATGAAAATCGCATCGTCGCCGGAAGTTGCTTAGACGCCTGCCCCACGGTGGGTGCCAACTGTCATGGGAACGAGCTTGACAGTAGATGGTAGGGGTACGAAGGGAGAGGGAAGAGTCCTAGCTATAGCGAGGGTGTACAAACGGATGTATGAGTTCAGGCCCCTCTCATGGAGGTAACAATCGTACATCTCGGTGCTCAGGAGCTTTATGTCATGTGGAAGCTTGAGATTACAATAGTTGCGAACCCTTGTGCAGGAGGGGAGGGGTGGCTTATATAGAGTTCGCTGCCCCTCATAATTATCCCACATCTAAGGGCCTGGTCGTGGGGTTTAAAGTCTGCCGTGATAGGTAACATACGTAATAAAAGCTACTAATGACCATTGAACCAGCGTCTGCCCGTTGGGCTCTTGATGATGGCTCCTGGTCTTCTAGTGTCGACTGAAAGCGAGGTCTTCTGAGTGACACACGACTGTCAAGTCAGGGCGGGAGTCTCTGAGTGGTTACTGTCGAGTGACTTTGAACGTCTCCAGGGATCCACTTGGAAGTTCATGCTTGATCTTCAAGTCCTCCCATGTGGTGTCCTTAGGTAGGGTATGTGGGCCTCACCTAGGACCCCACCCTAGGTATATATCCTCGTCACCACCTGAGACAGCTCGGTTTCCCAAGCGGCAAGCTTGGCCTTGCAGGCTTCGTAGTCTTCCGCCCACTGACGAAGTTGCACCGCAAGCATGGCCTGTTCCTCATGGAAGGTCTTCAAACGGGCCTCCACTTCTTCGCGCGCGGCCCGAGCGGCCAGAGCTTCCTCCTCGCTCTTCTCCGTAGCAGCCGTGGCCTGACCCCACATCATCACCATGGCGGCGGCGGCCTGGATCCACCCTAAGAGGAGCTCTAGGCGTCCACCCACGAGGCGATCACCTACATTCTCGAAGGCATCACGAACCTGATCCTAAGCAGCAAAGGCCTCGTCCAGGACGTCGTGGACATGCATCAGAGGCATCAAGGTCTCCCCCTGGGGAGTCCCCAGCACGGTCACGGGGGGCGCCCTTGGGGAAATGGCGCCACGAAGGATAGGAGGCTCCGGAGGCTGCTCGGCGACCGTAGACACAATAGACACAAACAAATCGGCAGGCAGCAAGCCCTCAGGGGTTGGTCCTCCAGATGTCGGCGTCACCACGCCCCCAAGGGCAGGAGTGATCACGTCAACAAGCATCGGGGGATCAAGGGGCTCGGCGATGGGGGCCTGAAGGTTCGCCTCGCGAGCCCTCTCTTCTTCAGCAGAAGGCGGTGGCGTGTTGGCAATGGCAGGCGGTGCGTTGGGAGTCGCCTTCAGCTTAAAGCGCGCCTTCTTCTTCCTCATCTTCAACATAAAAACATCCCTGGTCACCAAGCAAGGGGAGGTCAGCAATGCACAAGCCATAGACATGTGAGTCAAGCCAAGTCGGGTCGCTTACTCCTCGATGTCGACCCACTTCCTCTTCCTTTCCGTCCCGGCAACGCCATGAGCGCCCAAGATCCCCATGGAGAGGGGGCCACCGCACGGAGGAGCAGAGTCGCCGATAGCCGAGGCAGCCACAAAAGAGATCCTCGTGGCCCCGTCCTCGCCCACCTTGCCTGCGAGTTGCGATTCGAGCGGGGGCGATGCTGGCGCCTCGATCATCCTGACAGCAGAGGCAGGGCGCACCAGAGGAGACTCGGCGCCACGCTTCCGGGGAGCCGACATGCATGCGGACCGCGTGGCGCGAGGGGCTGGCCCTAGCCCCATGGAGGCCTTAGCGGTGTGTGAGGAGCCCGCAGCAGAATTTCACCAATGCCGATGTCATCTTCAAGCTCGCATAGAAGGGTACCCTGCAACGGGAGGACGCCCCCGTCGGGCTATCGTCCGCGGTCCTCTCCAAGTCCTCCCAGCACGAGGTATCACCGGAAGACACCACCACCGGACCAGGGCCCTCAGCTGGGAAAAGCCCCAGCTCGTTGAAGACATGCATCACGACAACTAAGTCGGCCCGGTTGTCGCAGCAGTACAGCGGATCGTGAGCCTCGGGAAGGTCACCAGGGTCACCACCGAGCAAGGTCGCCACAGCCCTGCTCAGTTCCCTGGGAGATATGCATGCGGACCGAAGCCTGAGGTTGTCGCCGCTACCCTAATAGTCCCACAAGGGCCTAGAATGGTCCTAAAGGGGCGCCAGGCGCTGCACCAAGAACTCCTTCACTATCATTCCACCTGTCAACTTCTTGGCGCTGATATCGCGGGTGAAGCGCTCCAGAACGGGCTCGACCCAGAGGTCGGAAAGCTTTGCGGAGCTCCACGCAGAAGTCTTCTCGGGCAACCACTTCGGCAGATCCAACCAAGGGTTGGTGTCCTTGAGATCCATGAGGACCCAATGGTGCCTGAAGTTCTCCACCTTCTTCTCGGCCTTCAGGAGCATATTGCCACTCTGGACCATGACGAAAGAGACATACGCCAACCATTGGGCGTCGTCATGCAAGCGCAAGCTGAAGAAATGACAGAAGAGGGCAACCGAAGGCCGCACGCCCACGAAGTCCTCGCAATAGAAGGCATAGACGGTCAAGAGCAAGATGGAATTGGGCTGGAGGTGAAGGACTTGGATCCCTTAGTGGTCAAGGATGGCAGTGAAGAACGCAGAGAAGGGCGGAACGAGCCTTGCGAAGATGCTATGAAGGAAGAAGGGGTAGACCACCTTGGACGAGGGCCTCTTTTCCAAGGAGCCACCCAGATCAGGATCCACCCTTTCTTGTTGGACCCATCCGCCGTCCATGGGAGCACGGGGAGGAGGGCTTCGTCCTTGGCAATAGTAGACCCCAAGAGCATCGGTGAGGGGGAGCGGAGGCAGAGCTCTGTGCCTCTGGCTTCTGCTTGCCGACGGGAGCCATCATAGAGCTAGCAGGGCCAAAGCAGCAAGGAAGAGGATGGAGCGGCGCTGGATCTGGTGAGGATCCTGCTAGAGCGGGATACCTGGGAAGCAAGAGCAGGAGCGCAAGAAGGGAAGGCAATAACGGCCGAACGCTAGAAGTCACACACTTGGCAATTCGAGCAGAGGCAAAAAGGGCGAGGGGCACCTGACATCAAGCCGCACAACACGCGCCAGGCCTGGCCCACAGGTGTATGGGCCCCGCAGCGCTCGTGGCTGCCCTCAGGACTCCACCCCGAGAATTGCCTGAGCATGCTGTGGGCCTGGGGGCTACTGTCAGCTTTCTAGGAACGGGGGTACCCAGACCTGCCTGCCTGTGGCCCAGGGCATGGCCCACCTCATCGACCAAATGCGGCAAGGTGTGGCCCCACTCAGGACAAGACCCTCGCGAGGGCCCAAGCCTTATGAGGATGAGCAGCATCAAGACCGGCAGAGGACGGGCCTCCCCAAGCCCCCTCCGAAGAGGCGGAGATCTCTATGCAAGGCCCGGCCTCATGAGTCAGATGATGCAAGGAAGGACAGGCGAGCACCAGTGCACTAGGAGGCACAATTCCCCCTTGGGTGCAAAGGGAGCAAGGACGTACGCAGGCTCCCAAAGCACCCCAAAAGATTTCCATTCTGGTGCAACAAGACCGCAACCACCAGCTCCGCAGGACGGACGTCATCGCTGAGCCCTTCCCTGTGGCATCGACAGCTACTTTGTAGGCGAAGACCGCCTTGGGGAAAGGGCGAGCACGAACCCCTATCACCCTTCAAAATTGGCCATTCTGGGATCCCTTCCCGCCATTGTGATAAGGGAAAAGGACCTGGGCCACCGCTATATATAGAGTGTAGGTTGCTTCGTAGAGGGGGATCCGGACCCAATCGGCCAACTCCACCACTCACCGACCACCAAACTACAAGGAGCCTCGAACACCACTAAGAGCCCTCAAGAGGCCCCAATACATTGTACTTGTTCATCCACCACACCTACTCGAGAGGCAATCCACCAATGGAAGGACTAGGGTACTACGCTTCGCAGCGGCCCGAACCTGGGTAAACTGTCGTGTTCGTCGTCTTCCTCGTCATCATGTGAGTTCTTTGCTATGTTGATCGAGTAGCAAGATAGGTCGGGCGAGGCCGCAGGGGATCTTCACACACACCCCTACGTTCAAATCTTAAGGGTTTTGCGGAGCCCGAAATCCCACAGAGTCCCATCAATGCCAACGGAAAGTTGATTGCAGACCGTAATCCTGTATTGTACTCTTACTCATCGTACAAATATCTGCAAGTATGACGTTGCGGCTATTGGGGAACGTTGGGAAAAAATCCGCTATGACACCTGCCAGCCATCTTTATGAAACAAAGTCAAATGTCAGTCGATGGAACCGATCTCTCACAAGCGTAAGAGTAAGGTTGGTCCGAGCCACTTCATCCCACAATACCTCCGAATCAAGAAAATACTAAGGGAGGAAGCAATCTGAATATCAACACCCACAAACTCTTTTGTGTTCTACTCAAGATCTCATCTACGCATAGATCTAGCTCATGATGCCACTGTTGGGGAACATTGCATGGGAAACAAAAAATTTCCTACGCACATGCAAGATCTATCAATGGTGATGAGCATCTATGAGAGGGAGAGTGGATCTACATACCCTTGTAGATCGCTAAGTGGGAAGCGTTAAGAAATATGGTAGGTGTAGTCGAACATCTTCGTGATCCTATCACGAGCAGTCCCACGATCTCATCATGAGCCGTCCCGCGATCCCATCATGTTCCTTCCGATCTAGCGCCGAACGGACAACTCCTCTGCATTCAGCACATGTACAGCTCGATGACGATCTCCGCCTCCTTCATCCAACAAGCGAGGATGGAGAGGTAGATGGGTCTCCGGTAGCACGATGGCGGTGGTGGTGGAGTTGATCCAACAGAGCTTCACTAAGCGGCGCGGAACCAATCTAGAGGAGAAGCAATCTGGGAGGGAGGAAGGGTTGCGCTGTGGCTTGTGGTGTGGCTGACCTCTTCCCTGTCTCATATATATAGGGGGAGGGGTGGGCGCCCATCCCCTAGGGTTTTCCACTTGGGGCGGAGGCCAAGGGTGGAGGCGCCCTAGGGTGGCTTGCCACCCGAGAAAGGGTGGCGCCAACCCTAGGGTTGGCCCTCCCACCAGCCCTAGCTGCATGGCCCTAGGTGGGGAGGCACGCCCAGCCCACTAGGAGATGGTGCATGCCCCTCACAGCCCATGTGACCCCTCTAGTGGCCCCTTCCAGTGGATGCACGAAACCCTTCCTGCACCCCCTGTATGCTAGAGGTGACGCCCGAACTTTTCCTGGTGATCAACACGGAACTTCCTATATAGGAATCGTTACCTCCGGACCATTACGGAGCTCCTCGTCATGTCCAGGATCTCATGTGGGAATGCAAACAACCTTCATTCACCAACATAAATAACTCATCTATACCAATTCGTCACCGAACGTTAAGTGTGCAGACCCTGCGGCTTTGAGAACTATGTAGACATGACCGAGACAGCTCTACGGTCAATAACCAATAGTGGGACCTAGATGCCCATATTGGTTCCTACATATTCTATGAAGATCTTTATCGGTTGAATCACTATGTCAAGGATTCAAATAATCTCGTATGTTGTTCCCTTTGTTCTTCGGTATGTTACTTGCCCGAGATTCGATCGTCGGTATCTCTATATCTAGTTCAATCTTGTTACCGACAAGTCTCTTTACTCATTCCGTAATACAAGATCTTGTGTCTAACACATTAGTCACTTTGTTTGCAAGGCTTGTTGTGATGCTGTATTACCGAGTGGGCCCCGGGACACCTCTCCGTCACATGGAGTAACAAATCCCAGTCTTGATCCATGCCATGTCACATCCCTAGCAAGATGTCATAGGACAGCATGTGTGAGTGCATCATATATCATTTTGCATCAACATGAAATGGGGACTAAAGGAAATCCTAAACCCTCATTTGAATCAAACCAATTCAAAGTTTGTGAAAATTTAACAAATCCAAAATGTCCATCTAAAATGTCCCCTATGTGTGATAAATGTGGACATGATTATACAAGGGGTCATTTAAAATATTTGAACAACTTTAGCAATTTAAAAATAAGTGATAAAGCTTCTGAAAATATCAAATAAAGCATTATCATTATTTTAGTTTTCAAAATATCCTAAAACTTTTTAGATAAGTTTGAAATATTCAAACTACTATATAGAAAATATTTGGGATATTCTAAAATAGCTTATGTGCCTGAAAATAAAATAAAACAAATGTCAGAAATTAGAAAAGAATGCAAATAAAGAAAAGGGGGGAGAAAAACCCACCTGGGCTTACGTGAAGAAGAGGCCCAGCCCACGGGGGGCTGCAGCGTCTTCTTCCTCCTGCCAGGAGGCGAAGCAGTTGCGTGCCTCCATCGCAGCCGGCCGTGGCCGCGTGCTGGCCACCTCCTCCCTGCCTGCCTGGCCGCCTCCTCGTCACGCTGGCGAGAGGATAGGCTCCGTTGCCGCCTGGATCCATTCCCCTCGCCATTCCTCTCTTATCCTCTCCTCTGCTACCCCCTCGTCGGACTGAAGCCGTCAGTCATTCGCCGCCCTCCATGCGTCCCCCACCACGCCTCGGCGCTAGAAGCCCTTCCGGTGAGGCCCCGATCCGTTTTCCCTGGTTCCGTCGTCGTTCCCCTCCGCTAGCCCCGCCTGTCGCTGAAGCCGAGAGTAGCTCGCTGCCGGTCATGGCGTAGCCCTGGCCACAACGGCCAAAGCTCGCTCCTGACAACGGGCCCGTGCTCGTAGCGTCCCCAGGAGCCCGTAGCCGCCCGTAGCTCCTCCTCCCACAGCCTGTAGCGCTATAGCCGGTCCTGCCTGAGCCGTCGCCGCTGCTCAGCTCGACATGGTCGTCATCTCCGGCGACCCGGAGCCCCCTCTGTTGCCCTGCGAGATAGGCGCGTGCACGGGCTACCTCCCGGTGCCCTCCGCACGCCAAATGGTCGTCGGAGGCACAACTTCGGCCGGTTGCCGATGTGCTGTTTGTCATCGCCGGCCCTGCTCCGGTGGGCGCCAACGTGGCCGACCATCAAGGGCTAATCCCCCTCATTAGTTAGGCCCCAGTCACTGACTAGTGGGCCCCAGTTGTAGGTTAAACACTGGTCATCGCAGGATTAAGGCCCGTGTCACTGACGTGCGGGGCCCGCACGTCAGGTTTGACCTGGCCTGGTCAGTCGAGCAACTGACGTCGTGGTGACATCAGGCTGACGTCATATTTCATTTTCCAGTTTTAAAATAATTCTAGAAATTGTTTAAAACTTAAAAAATTCATATAAATCAATCTGTAAATCAGATGAAAATAATTTATATATGAAAATTTATCAGAAAGATCCAATGAATCCAATGTTGCTATTATCATGCATGTTAGAGCAACATATGTAGATGAACCTTGACATTTATTAATAGGTTAGCATATGGAATTTGAAATGAAGAACGATTTTGAACCTATATTCAAACCCACTTCAAATTAACTTGGACACTAGATGCATTAGTTCATCCATACATGCTACCATGTGATGAGCATGCATCACATTGTTGCACTTGCGTGTATTGAATGCTTTTTAGCTGCATTACGGTAGGCCCTGCTTCTGAGGATACCCTCGAGTATTCCAACGAAGGAGAGAACCTTCCTGCTACCCAGCAAGGCAAGCAACCCCCTTGATCATTCTGATAACATCCCACTCTCTCGCTCCTGCACTTGTTTATTGCATTAGGACAACTGTTCACATGTCTATCATACACGGTAGATGAACCTATTCTTCTGCATGACCTGTCATTATCACAGTAAATAGCTAAACCTTGCAACCTAGCACACCTGGAAGATGCTTGTGCCATGATGTGCTTAGTTTACTTTGCCTGCTATGCTTTCTATGCTTAGAGTTGTGCCAGGTCTGTTTCATCTAGATGATGAACTGGAGTGAAACCGTGTTGTTCTGATGTGATAAGCTTATGATGAATCCGATTTGGTAAAGGTAGCAATGAGAGGCTATGTAGGAGTACATAGCGGGTTGTCTCATTGGGACCGTTCTTAGGAACTGAGTTCCGTGTTTGTGATCCAAGACTAGTTACTACCACACGTTGGGATACTTAATTGACCCTCTCGAATTATTAATCGCTTAGTCCTTGGTCCAGGAGTTGCAAGTAGTTTCTGGTGTTTATAGTATGTGGAGGCCGTGCGTAGCGCTGACCCTAGGGGTGGGTTACGACGCGGTAGGAAATGGCACGGTGTACCAAGGGTCACCCGAATGGTGGGCTTGGGAACCCTGCACACATCGTTTGGGGCCGTAGCGGAAACTTTGGCCGCACTTCCGTGCGGGTTCAGTCTCAAATAGGCGATACCCTGGACTAGAGCTCTTATGTGATTAACGCTCGTGGCCGACTCCCTCGCTGGGCTTCTGCTTGAAGGTTGCCGAGGTGCATGCTTTTATGAGCACACAGCGATAAGTGGCGAGAGCGTGTGTGAAGAAGTACACCCATGCAGGGTATGAAACTATTCGAATAGCCGCGTCCTCGGATATGGACTATTTGGATAACTTATGCTGTTCATAGATAATCAAATGGATACTCATAAAAATATCAAGACAAGTGTGAGTACCGTGGATGGCACTCTCCTAGAAGAGGGAAGTTAATCCATGGTGGTGTATTGTCATGGACTTAGTGGACTCATGTGCGATATCTAAAATTTAAACAAAGAGTTAAAATTGTGTAGTGTAGGTTAGCCATGAGTCAAAGCTGGCATTGCTGCATAAACTCCACCACCCCCATTGTTGATACATGAGCATGAATAGACTAGGTCTGTTTTAAAGACTTGCTGAGTACGTTTGTACTCACGTTTGCTTAATAAATGTTGCAGATGAGACCCTGGACCCATCAGGTGGGTTCTTTCTAGATGTCGATGATGCCGAATAGCTGGTGTCCCAACTACGACCCTATGCCTTGTGGTGGGCTGTAGATAGTCAGGCCATGTGCCTTTTTACCCCTTTCATTTGCCTGTACTCAGACAGCTTTATGCTTCCACTTGGTTTGTATGAACTTGTTTGTATGACTTGAGTGTCGGGTCATGTGACCCCTATCTGTAAGAACATATTGTGCAAGGATCGTCTGAGCCTCTTAAATAAAAGTTGTGTTGTTGTATGGTTATGTTGTGATGCCACGGTTGTATCTATGCATATTGGGCATGTCGTGCGTACATGTGACGTGCAACGTTATGTATGGGATCCGACACCTAGTCGTGTCCCTTTAGTAGTACTCTTTATGGGAAACTGCCTCTTTGTGCTTCCACCGAGCCATGGTAGCTTGCTACTGCTCCGGACACATTGATTGACCGGCATGTATCCTTGTTTGCTGCTGTGTTTGTCCCTTCGGGGAAATGTCTCGCAATGTAATGGAGTCCCTGTAGCCTACTACGACTCGTCTACGTGCAGTGATGGCATTTATGTCTCACGGTGTAATGGAGTCCTTCTAGCTTGCTATGACTCGTCTACACACGTTTGAGGCCGACACCTGCATTGATGGGTTACGTACGCCTGTTTCCGTCCGGATGTGCCACTTGGGTTCTATGACTAGTCATGTCGGCCCGGGTTCTCTGTCGTTTGATTGCTAGCGACATGTTCACATACGTGAGCCAAAAGACGCAAACGGTCCCAGCTAAGGTAAGGCTGCATCCGTGGAGCTTACCATGCATGAGGCCACAAAGTGATGTGAGATGTTACAATCTGGATTCATATGACTTAAGATCGGGGTCCCGATAGCGTTGGTATCAGAGCGAGGTTAATGTGAGAGCCTAGCTTAATAGGAATGATAGACTACTCATATCAACAAGGAATTCCTTCTTTTTCGAGAGCCCACTCGAAAAGAACTCCAAAGTTAAGTGTGCTTGTCTTGGAGCGATTCTAGGATGGGCGACCGACCGGGAAGTTGGTCCCGGGTGCGCATGAGTGAGGACAAAGTGCGTGGGAAAGACTAGTGTTGGTCTGTGGGGCCAGTCTAGATCCCGCCAGGCGTAACGGGGTGTTACATGCCATCTCAATAGACACAATCAGAGATACCTATAGAGCATCTTTAAAGTCACTCGGTTAGGTTGCGACATTTGATACACACAAGGTATTCCTCCGGTGTCAGTGAGTTGCATGATCTCATGGCCATAGGAATAGATACTTGACATGCAGAAACTGTAGCAATAAACTGACACGATCATATGCTACGTTTGTAGTTTGGGTCTTGTCAATCACATCATTCTACTAATAATGTGATTACGTTATCAAATGACATCACATGTCCATGGCTAGGAAACCTTTACCATCGTGGATCAATGAGCTAGTCTACTAGAGGCATACTAGGGACACATTGTTGTCTATATACCCACACATGTATTGAAGTTTCCAATCAATACAATTATAGCATAGATAATAAGCGATTATCATGAACAAGGAAATATAATAATAACCAATTTATTATTGCCTCTACGGCATCTTTCCAACAGTCTCCCACTTGCATTAGAGTCAATAATCTAGCTCACATCACTATGTGATTAACACTTACATCACCATGTGATTAACACTTCTACCATCATGTGATTAACACCCAATAAGTTCTGAGGTTTGATCATGTTTTTCTTGTGAGAGAGGTTTTAGTCAACGGGTCCGTAACATTCAGATCCGCATGCACTTTCAAGTCTCTATAGTATAGATGTTGCTACCACACTTCGGTTGGAGATATTCCGAATGGCTACCCTGTCATACGTATCCGGATTAGTGTTATAGCTTGCATTGACGTAAATCTTTATCACCTCCATAATCGAGAAATGTCTCCTTAGTCCTCTAGTTACTAAGCAAAATTTTGACTGTTGTCTAGTGATCCAATACTGGATCACTCTTGTACCCCCATGTCAGTCATGGGCCAAGGCACAAATTAAGTGTAGTACACAACATGGCATACCATATAGAGCCTATGGCTAATGGCATAGGGGACGACCTTCGTCCTTTCTCTTTCTTCTGTCGTGGTTGAGGTTTTGAGTCTTAGTCAAATTGACACCTTAGAAATCAGGAAAGAACTCCTTTTTGACAGATCCATTTTGAACTCTTTGAACAACTTGTCAAGGTATGTTCTCATTGAATGTTTTGTCACGCGTCTTGCTCTATCTCTATAGATCTTGATGCCCAATAGTATCTTTATCCGGGTTTTCCTTTGAAAAACTTCTTTCAAACAACCCTTTATGCTTTCTCGAAATTCTATATTATTTCCGATCGACAATATGTCAACCACATATACATATCGGAAATTCTATAGTGCTCCCACTCACTTTCTTGTAAATAAAAGTTTCTCATAAACTTTGTATAAACTCAAAAACTTTGATCACCTCATCAAAGCATATATTCCAACTCTGAGATGCTTGCTCTAGTCCATTAAACGATTGTTGGAGCTTCCATACCTTTTAGCATCCTTAGGATTGAGAAAAACTTTCTAGTTGTATCACATACAACCTTTCCTCACAAAAACCATTAAAGAAACTTTGTTTTGACATCCATATGCCAGATTTCATAATCGAAAAATGAAACATGTGCTAACTTGATTCCAACAGACTTTAGCATCCCTACGGGTGAGAGAGTCTCATCGTAGTCAACTCCTTGAACTGGTCAGAAACCTTTTCGTGACAAGTCAAGCTTTATAAATTGTGACATTTACCATCAGCGTCTGTCTTCCTCTTGGAGGTCCATTTGTACTTAACGACCTTCCGTTCAATGGGAAAGTCTTACCAAAGTCCATACTTGGTTTTTCATACATGGATCCTATCTCGGATTTCATGGCTCCTAGCCATTTGTTGGAATCCAGACCCACCATTGCTTCTTCATAGTTCATAGGCTCATCGTTGTCTAACAACATGATTTCCAAGACAGGATCACCGTACCACATAGGGGTAGTACATATCCTTGTCAACCTACAAAGTTCGGTAGTAACTTGATCCTAAGTTTCATGATCATCATCTTTAGCTTCCTCTTAAATTTGAGTAGGCACCATAGAAACATCTTTTTGTGTTGTGCTATCATCCAAAATAAGTGACGGTTCAACAACCTCATCAAGTTCTAATTTCCTCCCACTCAATTCGAAAGAAAAACTCTTTCTCGAGAAAGAACCCATTTTTAGCAACAAACACTTTGCGCTTGGATCTGAGATAGAAGATATACCCAAATGTTTCCTTGTGGTATTCTACGAAGATGCATTTGTCCGCTTTGGGTTTGAGCTCATTAGGTGAAAACCTTTTTCACATAAGCGTCGTAGCCCCAAACATTAAGAAATGACAGCTTAGGTTTCTGCCAAACCATAGTTCATACGGTGTCATCTGAACGGACTTAGACGGTGCCCTATTAAAGTGAGTGTAGTTATCTCTAATGCATAACCCCATGACAATGGTGGCAAAATGATAAGAGACATCATAGTACACACCATATCCAATAGAGCATGACTACGATGTTCGGACACATGATCACACTATGGTGTTCCAAGTGGCGAGAGCTGTGAAACAATTTCCGCATTGTCTTCAGTTCCATACCAAACTCGTAACTCAGATATTCACCTCCATGATCATATCATAGACATTTTGTCTTCTTGTCACGATGATCTTCAACTTCACTCTGAAACTTCTTGAACCTTTCAAAAATTCCAGACTTGTGTTTCATTAATTAAATATCCCCATATCTACTCAAATCATCAGTGATGGTAAGAAAATAACGATATCCACTTCGTGTTTCAACACTCAATGGACCACATACATCAACATGTATCAATTCCAATAAGTCACTAGCCCATTCCATCATACCGGCAAACGGGGTCTTAGTCATCTTTCCCAAGAGGCATGGTTCGCATGTCTGAACCGATTCAAAAACGAGCGAGTCAAAATATCCTTCAGCATGGAGTTTCTTCATGGTCTTTACACCAATATGACCTTCGTGGCAGTGCCACAAGCATGTGGTACTTATCATTACTAACTTTGCATAGTTTGGCATCAATATTATAAATATGTGTATTACTACGATCGAGATTCAATAAACCATTCACATTGGGTGCTTGACCATTGAAGGTATTATTCATGTAAACAGAATAACCATTATTCTATAACTTAAATGAATAATTGTATTGCAATAAACACGATCTAATCATGTTCATGCTCAAAGCAAACACCAAATAACATTTATTTAGGTTCAACACTAATCCCGAAAGTAAAGTGAGAGTGCGATGGTGATCATATCAACCTTGGAAGCACTTCCAACACACATCGTCACCTCGTCCTTAGTCTATCTCCGTTTATTTCGCAGCTTTTATTTCGAGTTACTAGTATTTAGCAACTGAACATGATCTAATACCAAGTGCTACTAGGAGTACTTAGTAAGTTACACATCAATAAAATGTATATGAAATATACTTTTGCCGATGTTGCCAACCTTCTTATCTACCAAGTATCTAGGGTAGTTCCGCTCGAGTGACCCTTCCCCTCATAGTAGAAGCCCTTAGTCTCAGGTTTGGGTTTAACCTTGGGTTTCTTCACTCAAGCAGCAACTGGCTTGCCAATCATGAAGTTTCCCTTCTCAGCCTTCCCATCTCGAAACGAGTGGTTTTACCAACCATCAACACTTGATGCTCCTTCTTGATTTCTACCTTTGAGATGTCAAACATCACGAATAGCTCATGGGATCATCCATCCCTGGCATGTTTATAGTTCATCACGAAGCTCTAGTAGCTTGGTGCAGTTACTTGGAGAACTATATCAATCACTATCTTATCTGGAAGATCAACTCCCACTTGATTCAAGTGATTGTACAACCCAGACAATCTGAGCACATGCTCACTGATTGAGCTATTCTCCTTCATCTTGCAGGCAAAGAATATTTGTTGGAGGTCTCATAACTCTCAACATGGGCACGAGCCTGAAATTCAATTTTACCTCTTGGAACATCACATATGCTCTATCACGTTCAAAACGTATTTGGAGTCTCAATTCCAAGTCGTAATGCATGACACACTGAACTATCAAGTAGTCATAGGAACATGCTTGTCAGATGTTCATAACATCCACAAATGCCGCTTCAGCGGGTTTGGCGCACCAAGCGGTGCATTAAGGACATTAGCCTTCTGTGCAGCAACTAAGGACAATCCTTAGATCATGGAAAAAAGTCCGCATAAATGCTACTACCATCTTTCAACTTACTTTTCTCTAAGAACGTATCAATAAAATAGGGGAGGTACAACGTGAGCTATCTACAAGATAATTTGCAAAGACACTTTCACTATGTTCATGATAATGAGTTCAAGTAATCATATTACCTAAGAACTCCCACTCATATTAACATCCCTCTGGTCATTCGAGTGACACATGATCCAAATTCACCAAACCAAGTCCGATCATCACATGAGTTGAGGTGGTTTCAATGGTGAACATCATCATGTTGATCATATCTACTATATATATGACTCATGTTCAACCTTTCGGTCTCTTGTGTTCCGAGGCCATGTCTGTACATGCTAGGCTCGTCATGTTTAACCCGAGTGTTCCACATGTGCAACACTATCTTGCACCCGTTGTATGTGAATGTAGAGTCTATCACACCTGATCATCACGTGGTGCTTCGACACGACGATGTTTTGCATCGGTGCACACTCGGGGAGAACACAATTTTATTTTGAAATTTTTGTGAGGGATCACCTAATAATGCTACTGTCGTCCTAATCATAATAAGATGTATAAAAGTATTAACATCACATGCAAATCAAAAGTGACATGATATGGCCATGAACTTGTGCTTTTGATCTCCATCTCTAAAGCACCGACATGATCTACATCATCACCGGCATGACACCATGATCTCCATCAATGCGTCGCCATCGGGGTTGTCGCGCCCACCATGCTTTTGCTACTATTTCTACCGCTTAGCAATAAAGTAAAGCATTACATAGCGCTTAATGATTAACATGCAAGTCATACAATAATTAAAGACAACCCTATGGCTCTTGCCCGTTGCTGTACTCATCGACATGCAAGCCATGATATTCTATACAAAACATGATCATCTCATATATCACATATATCTCATCAAGTAATTGTCCATATCATATCACAACATACCATGCAAAAACAACTTAGACGTCCTTTAATTATTGTTGCATGTTTTACGTTGTTGCTACGGGTATCTAGCAAGAACGATTCTTACCTACGCAAGAACCAAAATCATGATAAAAAAATTGCTATTCAAACTTCTCAAGGACCGCCTCAATCAATATGATCCAGCTATAGTAGGAGAGATAGACACCCGCCAGCCATCTTTATGAAAAAAGTCACATATTAGTCAATGGAACTGATCTCTCATAAGTGTACGAGTAAGGTTGGTCCGAGACGCTTCATCCCACAATACCTCTAAATTGAGAAAAGACTAAGGGAGGAAGCAATCTGAATATCAACTCCCACAAACTCTTTTGTGTTCTATTCAAGATCTCACCTACGCATAGACCAAGCTCATGATGCCACTGTTGGGGAACGTTGCATGGGAAACAAAACAAAATTCCTATGCACACGCAAGATCTATCTATGGTGATGAGAATCTATGAGAGGGAGAGTGGGTCTACATACCCTTGTAGATCGCTAAATGGGAAGCGTTAAGAAACACAGTTGGTGTAGTCGAACATCTTTGCGATCCTATCACGAGCTATCCCGCGATCTCATCACGAGCTGTCCCGCGATCCCATCATGTTCCTTCCGATCGAGCGCCGAATGGACGGCTCCTCCGTGTTCAGCACACGTGCATCTCGATGACGATCTCCACCTCCTTGATCCATCAAGTGAGGGGGGATAGGTAGATGGGTTCTCCGGCAGCACGACGGCGTGGCGGCGGTGGTTGTGGAGCTGATCCGGCAAAGCTTCGCTAAGCGGCGCCGAACCAATCTAGAGGAGAAGCAATCTGGGAGGGAGGAAGGGCTGGGTTGTAGCTTCTGTCACGGCTTCCCTCCTCCCTCTGTCATATATATAGGGGGAGGGGTGGGACACCCAACCCCTAGGGTTTCCCCCTTGGGGCGGCGGCAAAGCGTGGATGCACCCTAGGGTGGCTTGCCACCCAAGGAAGGGTGGCGTCAACCCTAGGGTTGGCCCTCCCACCAGCCCTAGCCACATGGGCCTAGGTGGGGAGGTGCGCCCAGCCCACTAGGGGTTGATGCACACCCCTCACAGCCCATGTGGCCCCTTCGTGGCCGGTGGCCCCTTCTGGTAGACCCCTAGAACCCTTCCGGCACCCCCGGTACACTACCGGTGACGCCCGAACTTTTCCTGGTGATTAACACGGAACTTCCTATATGAATCTTTACTTCTGAACCATTTCGGAGCACCTCCTCATGTCCAGGATCTCGTCCTGGACTCCGGACAACCTTCAGTCACCAACATACGTAACTCTTCTATACCAGTTCATCACCGAACGTTAAGTGTGTAGACCCTGCGTGTTCGAGAACTATGTAGACATGATCGAGACACCTCTACGGTCAATAAGCAATAGCGGGACCTGTATGCCCATATTGGTTCCTACATATTCTACGAAGATCTTTATCGGTTGAACTTCTATCTCAAGGATTCAGATAATCCTGTATGTTGTTCCCTTTGTTCTTCGGTATGTTACTTGCCCGAGATTCGATCGTTGGTACCTCTCTGCCTAGTTCAATCTTGTTACCGACAAGTCTCTTTACTCGTTCCGCAATACAAGATCCTATTGCTAACACATTTGTCACTTTGCTTGCAAGGCTTGTTGTGATGTGGTATTACCGAGTGGGCACATTAGTCACTTTACCTCTCCATCACACGAAGTAACAAATCCCAGTATTGATCCATGCCAACTCAATAGACACCATCGGAGATACCTGTATAGCATCTTCGTAGTCACCCAGTTACGTTGTGATGTTTGATACACACAAGGTATTCCTCCGATGTAAGTGAGTTGCATGATCTCATGGTCATAGGAACAGATACTTGACATGCAGAAAACTATAGCAATAAATTGACACGGTCATATGCTACGTTTATAGTCTGGGTCTTGTCAATCACATCATTCTCCTAATGATGTGATCCCGTTATCAAATGACATCACATGTCCATGGCCAGGACACCTTGACCATCTTTGATCAACGAGCTAGTCTACTAGAGGCATACCAGGGACACAGTGTTGTCTATATACCCACACATGTATTTGAGTTTCCAATTAATACAATTATAGCATGGATAATAAATGATTATCATGATCAAGGAAATATAATAAAAACCAATTTATTATTACCTCTAGGGCATATTTCCAATAGAGGCCATGTAGGTCAGTACATTGAATGTACCGGCAAGATCAGAATAAGAAAAGAGATGATAAAACTATTCTTTATGCAATATGGATTTGTGGCTCTGTGTCTGAGTTTTTGCATAAAAGCTGGTTTTATTTTGTTTTTCCTACAACAAAGAAATGTGAGGAGTTTTCACTTTAGAGTTATGTAATATGACATGGTTCCACCAACTAATGTCTCATAAACCACAAGTATCATAAGTTGCCCACAATTAGTTATGAGTTCGATGTTGAGAGTTCAGTGATAGATCCAAGTACAAAGGCTCAAATTGATCATAACTGGGGACATGACTAATCGATTAGGTTTTAAAACTCTGCAGAGTGTTGTGGACTTCACCCACAAGATTCGATCCCTCCTTAACATTTTTGCACTGCACAGTGTTTGAGAACAGGATGGCCAAAACATGGTCTTTCAAAGAGTTTCCCTAACTACTACCAATGCCCATCACATCCTACCGTAGTTCTACATCTCCTAGCACTGGACCAGTCAAAGTCACTATGATTATCAACCAAGCTAGACCCATATTGACTTTTCGCTGCACAGGTAATATTCCGGGAATGAAAGTATTCATCCGTCTCTTTGAGTGTGGGTGCAACTTTCCGCATGAGTACTGACCTACTCTAGCTCACGACGCATCCACTGGGTACTCCAGGGTGCCTCACAACCATTCCACTTAGTAGTGTGTATTGAAATATTGTCTCGAGACTTGAAATCTTGAGGTCTTGAAGATGCCATCATGAAGTTCTCATCTTTGACATGGAGTCCTTCTTTCCACACCACTGCCCAACACTCATACCAACCCCGTCTACTATACAGTAGCATTTAAAATAAATAACATCCCTGGGCTTCATAACAAAGTGGTGGGTTCCTACCTCATGCATTCTAGTCAAGTACAAGATTCAATATCACTACTCGAGGAGATGGTGAGATGGTGACACTGAATGCAATGAAAGCATAGTCATGAATATATGGTCAAAGTGAACTTTTCTGGTATTACTTGATGAAGATAGTCGCTCTCACAATCCTGGTAATTCTACTTGTCACACTCCGAGCAATCTATCATCAACAAATAACATTAAATAAACATACAATAAACATCCATGCCAAAAAGAACCAATAGAACATAAGAACAAAACATGTCCTAGTGCGAAAATAACAACATACTAAGGTTTAATAACAAAATATAGGTTCTTATGGTGTTGTAAAGTGAAGGTAAAGGAATCTACTCAAAAGAGTTAATGGACGATGACCTATTGATGTATCATCTTAGATTTGATATGCTAGGGAATATGATCAAAAGTGTAGGGAGAACATCATGAATCATCTTTGAAAGGTTGCATATGACATCAAATTTTTTTTGCAAAAAGAATTAATTGAAATGGAGCACGACAAAAAAAAGTTATAGCAAATTGAAGTATGAATTGAATTTTTTTCGGAATCAGGGCTCCGTAGACCCAATGAGGTTTGAACATTGGGGCATGTTCGTATATCTCAACCAGCTCAAGGTGTCATGCCCGTCAGCCTACGACCAAGCCCTAACGAATGCATGCAAATGGTAAGAAGATGGACTCGGAGATTTACCCAGGTTTGGGACACCTTGCGGTGTAAAACACTACTCATGCTTTTGGTGGATTGGCCTCTTGAGGAGTTTGTGGGTAAACTAGTACAATGTATTGAGCAGCCTCGGGAGGGCTCTTGGAGGTGATGAACTGGTATCGAACCTCCTTCTACGGTGGGAGCTCATCCCTCTTTATAGTGGCTTCGATCCTCTTCCCTTATCGCACAGGCGGGAAGGGATCCCACAATGTCCAATTCAAAGGGGGAAAGGAGGTACATCCTATCCTGACTAAAGGTGGTCTTCGCCTGCAAAGGTTCTGGCCGTGACGTAGTGGTGGGCTCGGTGATGATATCTGCCTCACCGAGCTCACGGTTTTGGTCTTGTTGCACCGGAAAGGGAACCTGTAGGGGATTCCTTGCGAACCCACGTACATCCTTGCCTCCCTAGAACGAAAGGGAAAACTATCCCCCTCTGTGCTCGCTAGCGCCCTCCTGTCTTCTATTGTCAGTGCCTACGTCATCCCTGCCTCACGAGGCCGGGTACCTGCATAGAAATCTCTGATTCTCGGGAGGCCGCATGGGGGAATGCCACCCCTCTGGAGGTCTTGGTGTTGTTCTCCTCGCGAGGCAGGGGCTTGTTGCTGGGCCGTATTGGTCCGTCGAGGTGGCTCATGTATTGGGCCACACGTGGGCAGGTCTGGTTACCCCCGGTCCCAGAACACTAACAGTAGCCCCTGGGCCCAAGGTGTGCCAACCCTGGCTTCGAAGCGAAGGCAAGGGGAAAAGGCAAAGCATCGCAGGCCCCCAATCTCCCAGGGGACTGGCACGAGGAATCCGGCAGGTCTCTGGACTTCTCCTCCTCCGCAAAGTCTCGGGAACCATCCCGAGTCAAGTTGACGCAAAGTATGTGCGCCGCGTTGGTCATCATTGCTCTTCCTTGATTGTCACTTCGTTCCTGCGCTTCCTTCACCTCGAGGCCATGCCGAAGTGACCCGTCAGGAGAACATAGGCGACGCGAGGCAGAGCCACCCATGGGTTGAGTACGACACATGGTGCTCGAGGAGCGCACGTCGCCTCCGATCCCCACAACACCTCGGTGATTACGGTTGCGCCTATAAACCCTCTTCACCCGAGGGGAAGTTCCATCCTTGCTTGCCTTCTTGTTCGCCTCCTTCCATCACTGCCCATCCTCCTTCATAGGAAAACTGCCTTCTTCCCCCTTCCTTCCTTCAATGGCGTCCGGGGGAAGTGTTGCCAGCGCCGGAGTGCGAGCAGGGTCCTTGGCGCCGCCCCATCTCATGGGGGCGGTGGGGGTCAACCTTCGAGGCCGGTCCAGGCACGCCACCCCCTTGCCTTATCTTGTTCATCACACCTAGTTTTTCAAGTCTGATTACCAGCCTCTCTCAGGGCACCCATGCCCAAGAGGCGCATGCTCAACGCGCTTCAGGGTGAGTCAGATGCGCTCAAGGCCCAGCTACTTGATACCGAGGTTGCTCTCCAAGCCGCGCTACGGGGTGAGGAGGACGCCAAGTGTCGGGATCCCGATCCTAAGCCATATGAATCCAGCCTGTAACATGTGACACCACTTTGTGGCCTCACACATGGTAACCCACGGCTGCTACCTTACCTTGGCCAGGACCGTTTGCGCCTTTTTTTCTCACGGATATGAACATGTTGCTAGCATTCACACGTCAAAGAACCCGGGTCGACATGACTAGTTATAGACCCAAGTGACACAACCGTACAGGGACAGGCATACATAACCCAGCAATGCAGGTGTCGGTCATCAACGTGTGTAGACAAGTCAAGGAAAGCTACAGGAACTCCATTACGTCGTGGTTCATAAATGTCATCACTACACACGGACGAGTCGTAGCAGGCCACAAGGACTTCATTACACTGCGAGACATTTCCTTGAAGGGATAGACACATCAGCAAAGAAGGATACACGTCGTTCAATCAATGTGTCCAGAACAGTAGCAAGCTACCATGGCTCGGTGGAAGCACAAAGAGGCATTACCCTGTAAAGAAGGCTACTAAAGGCACACAACTAGGTGTCGAATCCCACACATACCAATGCATTTCAATGATACACGCACTACGTACGATATTCGTAGATACAACATGGCATCACAACAAATTTTTACAACATAACATTTATTTAGGAGGCTCCGAGGAGCCAACATAGTATAATGTTACAAATAGGAGGGGTCACACGACCCAACATTTAGAGCATACAAACAACAAGCAGAAGTTACATGTCTCATTATAGACATCTACAAAAGCGACTAGAAGAGCCTGAAAAGCTACAATGACCCTACCATAGGATCCAGACTCTTGTCTGGGTTACTAAGCTAATCCGTCGATGTCAACGTCAAGAAGAACATAAACTGAACAACGCCATCTGTGCAAAAATCTAAATAAGCAACAATGTGTACGAAGGTACTCAACAAGTCTTACATTAGAACTATCTACATATGCATCATGTATCAATGAACGGGGTTGTGGGGTTTACTGCAGAATGCCTGCTTTGCCCTTTGGCTATCCTATACTACAACAAAGTAACCAACGTATCACTACTCTCTTGTCTCCCTACGAGAGAACATACACGAGTCCACATGTTCACCATCTCAATACACCACTATGGATTCTCTCTCGTCTTCCTACGAGAAGCCATCCATAGCACTCACACTTGTTTGGTGCATTTCAGAGTACCCACTCAAAGCTGTCTACGAATAATGCAAGTCTCCAAGTAGTCCATATCCGCGGACGTGGCTATTCGTATAGATAGTTTACCCTACAGGGGTGTACTTCGTCACACATGATCCCGCCACTTATCGCCATGTGCACGTAAAAAGGCATCTCGACAACCTTCAAGCGGAAGCCCAACGAGGGAGTCGGCCACTGACGTTAACCTTCAATGACTCACTTCCAAGGCAGTCACCTATCTGAGTTGGAACCCATAATGGAAGTCCCGCCGATGTTTCCAACATGGCTATGAGCAGGACCCCAAGCCGGTCCCGATTAGGCCATTCATCCACTTCACAGGCCGTGCCACACCTATCAATGTTTTGAACTACTGCGACTCCTAGACCGAGAATAGGGTAGGTTAATAGGCCGAGAGGGTCCATTGGTTTTGGGCCCAATGTGCGGTATTACCTAGTCTTGGAACACAAACACGGAACTCAGTTCCTATGAGCGGATTCAATGATACAACCCACCATTTACTCCTACAAGGCCTCTCATCGCTACCTTTACAAAAAAAGGTTCAACAATTAACCCTTAGCATCAGGACACATCCATTTCACTCCGGTTCATCACCCAGATGAATCAGACCAGACACAACTCTAAGCATAGCAAGCATAACAGGGTGATAGCACAACATGGATCAAGCATCTACCAGGTATGCTAGGTTGCTTGGTTTAGCTATTTACTGTGACAATGATAGGTCGTGCAAAGGAGTGGGTTCATTTACCGCAACACAAGTAGCAGTTGAATCACATTGTCCTAATGCATTGAAAAGAGAGCAAGAGTGAGAGAGTGGGATTGTATCGAACATGCTCAAGGAGGGGTTGCTTGCCTATGGATCAAGAGAACTCAGTTGTTCTTCGATGTCGTCGATAACTACATCTCGCAAGTCTATCGACAAGATCAAACAAGGTACAAATTAAGCAAGGCAAATGCTTCATAATGATGCATGAGTATGACATGTAAATATGTTTCTGGTTTGAGCTAATGCATCTATCAACATGTTAAATGAAGATGGTTTGAACCCAAGGTTCAAATTCAACTCCATGTGTGAGGTCACATAATGGGTTTTGAACAAAATGTCCAAGTTCTCCTATTTAGATTTCTCTATCATGCACGAAAATATCACCATCAGATTCATTGGATTTTTCTGATAAATTTTCATATATAAATTATTTCAATCTGAGTTACAGATTATTTTCTATGTTTTTTCAAAGTTTATACTAATTTCTGGAATTTTCTGAATTATCTTATATTCCAAAAATGATTAGTTACGCCAGCCTGACGTCATCATGATGGCATCAGGTCAACAGCCCTGGTCCAGGTGTAACCTGACCATTGGGGTCCATTGTTCAGTGACCTAGGGCTAATCTCGCGCTAAGAGGGGGTTTGACCCACCAAGGGCCCACTATCAGCGTCAGGGAGCTAATTAAGTGGGGGTTTAGGCCCTAATGACCATGCCACGTCGGCGCTCGCCGGAGTTGGGCCGGCGGCAACCAAATCCGCGGCGGAGGTTCGCCGAAATTCGCTACGGGCATCGGTTCGGCGCGCGGAGGGCATTGGAGTGGAGCCTATGCTCGACCGCATCGAGTGGGGCTGGTCAGGGGGATCGGTGTCACCGGAGGGCTCGCCGGCGAGCTCATCCATGATGGCACGCGTACGGCCTCGACGGCGTGGGGCTATAGAGCATAGGGAGAACGATGGGGAGAGGGGAGGATCATCAATGTCTCACCGCGGTTGCGTTGGCGTCGTCGAGGAGCTTGGAGACGCTTCGGTTGTTGCGAATCGACGTTGAGCTTCCGCCGGCACCAAGGAAGAAGATGGCGGCTCGAGTTCGTCCAGGTCCTTCGAGTGCTACGTGGCTCGGCTGAGACGACGCGCGAGTCATGGAGGAGCTGGGGAGCAGCAGTTTGGGGCGAGGCGGAGCTGGTAGCGAAGGCGATACGCGAACGGCGGCGACGACGCTTTCGGGCATGCGCGACGAGAGAGAGATAGAGGGGAGGCAGAGAGCCAGATGAGTGGAGAAGGCCGAGGGGGGGTGCATGGCAACGTGTTGGAGATCAGGGCATCAAGGGGAGGCAGGCAGGCAGGGTGGAGGTGGCTGGCGTGTGGCCGGACGCGTGGAGCACACTCCCTCATGCCTTCTGGCATGAGGTTGAGGACGACTAGCCACTAGGCCAGCTGGGCCAGCTAGGCCACAGGTAAGCCAGGTGAGCCCTCTGCCTTTTATCTAATTTTCTGTTTTTGTCTATTTCTGACAATTGTTCTGGCTAAAAAATAGAAATACTTAGCCATTTTATAAAATCCTGAAAATTGTCATGTGAGCTAATTGGGAAGAACCCATACCACATAAAAAATAAGAATTGTTGGTATTATATTTAATATATAACAAACATAATTCCAATGCAAATAATATTTGGATTAAACCAAATAGCCAATATAAAATGTTCCTGCGATTCCAAAATATTGGTTGACATCTTTATCTCAATCCAACATTTTATTAGAAATCCAGAGACATTTTCTTGGGTTTATTTGAAGCAATTTTTATAATGCTTGTTTCACAAGAATTTGAATGGCGAGGCTTGATCATCCCTCATTTCATTTTCATTTGAAATTTAAATGCACGCATGAATGAATTGGAAATCATAGAGAAACTAGGGCTGTGACACCAAGGCGGAGCTAGAATCTCTGTAGGCCCAAGTCGACGAGGCCGCCAACTACATGAAGGCGGCCAAGGATGGCGCGAGGCACGCAAAGATGATGGAGACGCAACACGCCATGCAATACATGTACATCGCCCATCGCGCAGATAGCGCGGTCCACCGATTCATCAAGGCAGCCCGCACGTTGTCATGTGCGCATGGAGATGGGGGCTACCTCACCTTCTTCCAGGAGGTGGTAGAGGCGCTTGAGTCTGGAATCTCGCAGGTGGATGAGGACGTCGAGTCCCGCGTGCTCAACCTTCAGGACAACGCGATGATGCGCGTCTTCTTCAACTTGGGCGGCCATGACCCCGCATTTGACCTCTCCCACATGATGGAGCCGGTGACTGCCGAGCTCCGGAGGCCCCCCAGGGACAAAGTGCGCGAGCACATGGAGTACCTTCTCAAGCGGTTTGCCCCGGAGGCGTCTTCCAAGGGGGGTGGCAACTCCGGCACCGAGTCCTCCAGGAGTCATGACGGAGACATCGCCGCCTCTACCTGAACTCCTTTTCCTTATTCCTATTGCATCAAGAATCATTTGGCCCCTGGGGGCATTAAACGTTGTATTATAATGTCGCTTTTTAGTAGTAGTTATCCGTTGTGCTTGGAGCGTCCTTATTCCTTTCACGAGGTTTTCCGTTTCCCTTTGCGCGCCTCCCGCGCCCCGGCCGGCAGGGGCTGCGGTGAACGGCTCTCGTGGTCCTCCTTCTAGGCGTGTAGTGAGAGCTACGGGGCGGCAACCCCCGTGCGCCTCCTTGTACCTGTCCTCACCCCGCAGGGCTATTGCTTTGCCCCAGACTCTCCTCAGGAGATCCTTCAGGAGCGGCGCGCAGCCTCCAGCGATGATTGCCCGCCTGAACCTCGCGAAGCTAACGCCCTCGCGACGGTCTTGTCCGTGAAGCCTGGGCCATGCCAGCGCTAGGCCCTCAGGGGCGGTGCCATGAGAGCCATACTCTCCTCCTTATCTGGCATGTTTCCTTTCCCATAGTGCCCGTGCCATAGCCATAGCAAGAGGGGTTGCGTCTTTTATGTTCTAGTGTTGGTGTTGTGAGGGCTCCCGAGGCACGACGCTTAGGGATCCGTCGCTGGCGCATGGGAGGCTCGTGCGGGGGAGTGTGTTGCTCACGAGGCCCGCCCCGCAAGGCCTCCAAAGGAAAGTCCTGCAAGTAAATCATCATGTTCCAAATGTTATTTGCGTGCCCGCCTACATTTGGGGGTCCCCGCTTGCATTTGGGCATTACGCGACAATGGTGGACCTCAAGACCGTAGTGAGGTAACGTGCGAGTGATATGCCCATAGCCAGAATTCGGTCTTTGAACTTCCAATGTCGTCGGGGCGGACCCAAAAACTAACACCATACCCAGCTCCCGCGAGTGCACGACTCAAGGTGAGGCTAAGAGATGCACGACACGAGGCTGTGACCTACAACTGTCAACCTGGGGGAGCAACCCCCGTACGCGATTTACGTTTATGCCCAGTACGTAGCGTGAGGACCTCCACTTGGGCGTGGGCAGTAGCCCTTCCCTCTAAGGCCATGACACGGCTCGTCATGGGCTTCTACTTTACTGTGTCCGGAGCGTGTATAGCCCTAAAACTCATTATTACATGAGAGTGTCACGACGGCGATAATCGGGCGGCTACCCCAGGCACAAGGCTCGGGAGGTCTTAATCCGGCCTTCAGGTGTTCCGCACATTTATGCACGGGAGCGCGCAAGTCGGCACGACGCTCCTATGGCCCTAGTATGAGCGCCATCATACACCGGGTGGCCATAGGAACGTAGTTGCGTTCCCCTACGGCCAACCATGAGCGTCGTGGCATGCCCCGCGGGTCCATAAGGGAACATCTACAAGTGAGTCGTTGCAAGAGGCGTCAAGTCACTTGCCCCTCGGCAGCGCGAGCCAAGCCACCCATCGTTCCTCTTCCCGCGATGGTTCACTGAGGGGCGCAACACTAAGATGAGATGACCAACACGGATGGCTAGCCCATGGGCCAGAACTTGAGTACTTAGATTTTTTGACGATTCACTGCAAGGAAAAGTCCTACGCAGACCTCGTGTCTAGCTCCCGTGCAGAACCATCAGGGGGCGGTTATGGGGGCACGCCAGCCTCCAGTAGTGGTGAAGCACCAGAACCTGAGGTTTAGACAATCAATACCATCTCAAGCGGGGGGTTAGCCGAGCTTGTTATGTAATCTGAAGGCACCTTCTCGGGGTGATACAAAATACAGAAAATTGCTTGGCAGGAACAACCCAAAAAGTCACCTAACGGTCGTGACGCTGAAGGAGCGTCATGCCGCTTGACAACGCACGCTACGGGAGTCCATCCCGTGCATGGGGGGTTCGATCGTCTCCCTTATGCTTTGAGGGCCTGCGGTGCCCCGACACCTCACGAGGCACACGTGACCCGTGTCTTCTGCTGCTCGCCATCCTTGGGAACGACGGACCCTCATGCCCCTAGCGCCTCACGCTTTGCTCCTTGCTTGTGGAGGCGTGCGCTGAAGCGCGCCTCCAAGTTGTGTGCGAGTTCCTCCCCCGTCGCACTGGTCAGGTTGGAGCTCTCCAGGTGGATGCCCCCGAGCCTCTCCTGAGGGAGGTGTTGGGCGCCTCTTCCTATGCAGGAAGGAGAGGTGCCCTAGCAGTGGGTGTAGGGCCTGAGACGCCAGCGGTGGGGGCTCCAGCCCCTGACCTCTCTTGGGTAGCAGCTGCTTGAAGGTGTGGTTGGAGGCTGGGGACTAAGCACCGCCCAGGACGCATGCATGTGGGGACCCCGACTCATAAGTCGTGATCACCGACTGCACGCGTATAGTGATCCCAGAGATCAATGCTCACTCAAAAGAGTCTTACATCCACATTTAACATCTTACACAAATAAAGACCATGAAGGTCTAGTCTTACATAGGTAGGGCCACGAGGGCCAAACAATTAAATAGGACAAGCAGCGGAAGTCTTGATCGAAAGCAGGAACCCATGCCATCTTCCTTAACCTACACGCATTCTGACTGGGAAGCGTCCTAGTTCGCATGTTCGTCTCCAACGAACTCTTCAACATACTCATGCTCTTCCATGCTTGGCCAATTAAATAACTAGTGGCAAGCCAATGAGTACTTTGGATTTACTCACAAGCAACCCAAGTTGTGGAACAAGGTAATAATGATGCATGATATATCACTAAGTAGGTAATTTGCGGAAAGCTAATTTTCAATGCAATGACATGATCAAGTAACTAGGTAAGCATGCATCAACAGTTGGCAGATATCCATATGAACAAGTTACAGATATCATCATAAATAGGGGTTGGACATCTCATGTTCATTCATCACCTCAAGTTTTCAGACTTGTCTCAAGTATCATCTGTCTATATCCCCCACACACACAAGGTTTTACGAAAATATCTGGACATAGTTTAAGCAGCACCACCCAACTGTACTTGACCACGGACACGGATATTCAAATAGTTTTACACTCTTCAAAGGTTGCACACTTTACCCACAAGACTTGAGGAACTTCCTGTCATCCACGTCTCGCGGTATATAACATACCCAAGGTAAGCACCCAAACAATGCCTTTCCCCTGGCGATACTAAACAAAGAGTCCACTCGATTGGTACCCAGCCCACATGATGTACATCACTCGTAGCATCCATGCAGGGACCAACGGTGTGCCCGGTGCCTATGAAGACAGCACATGATCGTCCATACCGGCACGAGCCCCGTATCGAGAGTGACCACGCAACTCCCGCCACTAGTAATGCGGGCTCCTTGCCAGTACCCACCAAGGTAATCAACAAAGCCCCATCCCATAAGGGGTATCCTGGTTGCGCATGTAAGGTTGGGACGGTCAACAAATCTTAAATCTAATCCGTTTTCAAAAAGACATTCACTTGCTCCGGTACACCACTTCTTTCTCAAGTGGTCACCCATAACATCATCATCTCCCTCAGGCATTAGTGGCACCCGACAGGGGTTTCAAAAATTCTTTGAAATCATCTCCATCGTTCCACCACTATGCATAAATCCCAAACCCACTTGTGTACCATCTACTAGCATCCTATCTACACCCACCTGCATAACCCTCATAAGTTGGTAGAGTTATGCACTATGCAAGTGTCAACGGTAAGAGTATCGGGGACATCCCACCGAAGGGGGAACACCACATCATGATCAATCATCAAAACAAAGAGTGCTATATGTCATGCATGAAAAGTTTCTTAACATGATCAAAGGGCTGCCTGCCTGGCTCAACAAAGTCTTCGGGGTCTTCAAAGTCTTCGGGTCCAACTCCTTCGCCAATAGCGCAATCTATCGTCGCGAATAATAGCGATAAAAATAAGCACCACACACAAATAGAGCACTCAAGCTAACATTAAAAATGCTACCCTACTCTGATAAATACAAGAAACTATACTAAAAATATTCTCCTAAGGTTTTGAAGTTCATAATGTTTTCAAATCTATTTTTAACAGTGGCTAAAAATGTCAAAAAGGGGTTTTACAATAAAGTTGTACATAAAATGTTTTCAAATATTTTTACAAGTGGCACAAAGAAATTCTATGGAATATTCTAGGAATTTAGGTTGAAGAATATTTGGAATTTGATTAATATTGAGCTTTGTGGGATTTTTGCAAAATCCGACAAAAAGGAAAAATAAAAAGGGCACGGGACCCTAGGCCAGAGCCAGCCTGCAACTGCGCCGGCCCAGAGGAAAACCAGCCTAGGCTAACTGGGTGGGCACGCGCTCCTGCGTTCAAACCTGACGGCTGGGGCCCGAAGGCCAGCGACAGAGAGAGGAGGAGGAGGGAGGTGAGGATAACAGGCGGGCCCCGCCTGTCAACTCCAACCTCGTGGCAGGGAGGCCGACGAGCTCACCCATGACGGTGCAGGGCACATCGAGGCTAGCTGGAGGTGGGAACATGCTCGGCGTTGACTCGCCGTTCCTCTAGAGGTCGAAGATGTGCCGGAGGCGGTCAGGGTCGCCGACTGAGAGCACCTGTGGCAGAGGATGATTCAGGAGGGATCGCCGGGGCCTCTCCGAGCTGCAAATAGGACGGGTTCGAGGGGGAAACGGGTCAGAAGAGCAAGGGGAGACCAACCGGATGAAAATGGGGACTGGAGGGGGTCGCTACAAGTGAGATCGACGACGAGGTCGCCGCGGCGTTCCTCGGCTCGATCCCGAGCGCAGAGGCTTCGGGAGTTCTCCGGGGCGCGCAAGGTGGCTACTGGGGAGAGGAGAGAGACCAGAGGGGAGAGAGGGGCCAGGGGGCTCTTATAAAGGAGGCCCCCGGTTCACCAAGCTCGGGTGCACCCGCGAGCTCGTGGTCGGGGCCAAAGGCCATGGGAGAGGGAGGGAGCGAGTCTGGGGTGCACGTGGGGTTGGTCTAGGCCGAGGGGGAGAGAAGAGAGGCGGGGGAGCACGCACGTGTGAGCTCCACAGTTGGCTGGCTCGGGCAGCCGCAACGCATGTGAGGAGGGCCAGAGAAGGGAGAGAGCAGAGGGGACAAGGGGCAGGTGTTGCGGATGCCGAGGCCAACCATCTAGCGAGAGGGGGGCACCCGAGGTGGTCGGGGCCATGCAGTGGGCAAAGGTTACAGTGCATGTCGGCACTGTAGCGTGCTCTAGAGCGTGTGTTTGGCATGCCACGGCATGCCAAAGGTGTCTAGGGGGATCTAGGGGTGCCTAAGCTAGGGAAAAATACATTGGATGCCCTCGGAGAGAGATAGAATAAGGGGAGAGGGGGAAGAGAGCTCCTGCCAAGGCTGTCCAGAGGTGAAAAGGGGGGATTTACCCAAACTTCCTGTGGCCTATGGACTTGGGATTCTTACTGGAGGGGTAAGATGTGAGGGAGCAAGTGTGGTAAAAATTTGGACGGAAGGGGAAAAGTAAAAGGTGGTCAAAACATGACTTTTCCAAATCTGCAGAAGGTGTTTGATGGGGCTTAGGGCAAGCAAATGGACTTTGCTTGCCATGAGATTTGTCAGGACCAAATGGTGGTTGAAAATAATCCTGATCACCAAGTTTGATCTCAAATGAGAAAACTTGACAATAGAAACCTTATGAACCCTAGAAACTATCAGAATCAGGTTTTTGTAGATCTAGTTATGCTAAGCTATTAGCCTAGATGCACCACTTAGTGTAGCATCATGATTTGGTGATTAGAGCATGTCCACAAAATTTGGGGTCAAGGGGAGAAACTTCACAATGTAAAGTTGTTCAAAATTGAATCTGGACAAGAAGGGTCTTGGGATGGTTTGATGAACCAAAACAACTTGGATTGAGATGAAGCTTTGCAAGATCATCACATATGGTAGTGTTGACTTGCTGGAATTTTCTTGGAATTTATTGAGAATATTTCTTATAGAAATATTTCAAAAGCTTGATTTGAACAGAAAGGGTTTTGAGGGGTTTTGCCCATGATTTGAACATTCTCATGTGTTGAAACTCATATATATGGAAAATATATGTCCAATGAGTTTTCCTAATTTTTCTCAAATATTTTGAAAGCATTTAAATAATTTTTCCCTATGAAAAACCATTTGTGGTCTTAAGAAAAAGCCTTTAAATAAAATAATAAAATAATCTTTAAAATTAATATTTGGTGGTTTTGGGAAGTCATATATGTAGTAGGTTTTAAATAAAGCCTCTGGGGAAGAAGGATCCACCCAATTTGAGGACTTGTAGTGCAAACCTCATTTCAGGTTTTTTATGAAAACCTAATTTGAATAAATCATTTTTGGTTAAAATAAAATTTGATAAGAATAGTCTTGGGCACTATTCACATGGCATGATCATTGGGCAAGAGGTTTGGGACAAGGAATATGAATATGAAGAGGGATTAAATCCAAGAGTGCCATACACAACAATCAACAAGCAAGCAAGCAACAATTCAAACAAGCACAAGCATTGAAAAAAGTTTTAATTGGCTCCAAATTTTATAAATCCAAACATAACAAGGTGATACAAACACAGGGTGTGACAGACCTACCCCCCTTACAAGAATCTCGTCCCCGAGATTCCTAGGCTAAGCACTAAAAAGATAAGGGAACTCTGATCTAAAATAGTCTTCATGCTCCCAGGTTGCTTCAGCTTCAGTGTGGTTGCTCCATTGGACCTTGAAGTACTTGATGGTGCGGCTTCGGGTGCAGCGCTCGGCTTCATCCAAAATGCGAACTGGTGTCTCACGATAAGTGAGGTCTGGCTGGAGATCGATGGCTTGATGGTCGATGTCCTTGTAGAGGTCAGGGCGGTTGGGAACTTGGAGACACTTCCAAAGTTGTGACACATGAAAGATGTTGTGCACATCCGATAGCTCGGAAGGTAGGTCTATCTGATAAGCAACCTCTCCTCGTCTTGCGGTGACCTTGAAGGGGCCGATGTATCTGGGTGCAAGCTTTCCTTTGACGTGGAAACGCTTGGTTCCTTTAAGAGGTGTGACTCGAAGATAGACATGATCCCCGTTGTTGAAGCTCAGTTCTCGGTGATGAGAGTCGGTGCAACTCTTTTGTCTTGATTTGGCGGTCTCTAGACGTTCTAGGACGAGTTGAACTTGCTCTTCTACTTCGCGGAGGATGTCTGGTCCTAAAATTAATCCTTCTCCGGTCTCTAACCAGTTGAGGGGAGTACGTCACTTGCGTCCATACAACACCTCAAATGGTGCCATCTGAAGACTCAACTGATAGCTGTTGTTGTAGGAGAACTCGGCGAATGGTAGGCAATCTTCCCACTTGGCTCCATACACCAAGACACAAGCGCGGATCATATCTTCAAGTATCTCATTCACTCGTTCTGTTTGCCCACCGGTCTAAGGGTGAAAAGCAGTACTGAAGGAGAGCTTGGTTCCCATGGCTTCTTGAAACTTCTTCCAGAATCTTGAGGTGAACTGGGTTCCTCAGTCCGACACAATTTCCTTTGGAACTCCATAAAGGCTTACGATGTGGTTGATGTAGAGGTTTGCGAGCTGGCTTCCATCATAGGTGGTGTTGACGGGAATGAAGTGGGCTACCTTGGTCAGGTGGTCGACAATGACCCAAATTGAATCATGTCCTTTACTTGACCTGGGTAATCCGGTGATGAAATCCATGCCGACTTTATCCCACTTCCATTCAGGCACTTTGAGAGGCTGCAGTAGCCTAGCGGGTCGTTGATGCTCTGCTTTGACTATCTGGCATATATCGCACTTGGTGACAAAGGTGCCTATCACCCGTTTCATGTCGTGCCACCAGAATCTTGCCTTGAGGTCTTGATACATCTTGGTTCCTCTAGGATGGATGGAGTATGGAGTGTCATGAGCTTCTTGCAAGATCAAGTTCTTGAGCTCCTCTTATTTGGGTACGCAGATGCGATTCCCGAACCATAAAACTCCTCGTTCATCCATTGAGAATCATGGGGCCTTTCCTGCCTTGATCTTCCTCTTGATGCCTCCAATGCTCTTGTGTCCCTTATGGGCTTCCTTAATATCATCCATGAAGGTAGGCTCTGCTTCGAGGTTGGCAAGGAACTCGAGTGCAACCAGTTCCAAGCCGAAGCTTTCAAGCTCTTCATACAGGGCGGGTAGCCTTTCCTTAATCATGGCATTCAAGGAACAAGGCTTTCTGCTTAAGGCGTATGTTACCACGTTGGCCTTTTCGGGGTGGTATTGAACACTGAAGTCTTAATCCTTGATCAACTCCAACCATCTTCGCTGCCTCATGTTCAATTCCCTCTGTGTGAAAATATACTTCAAACTCTTGTGGTCTATGTATATCTCACATCGCTTCCACAGAAGGTAATGTCGCCATGTCTTCAAAGCATGATCCACGGCTGCCAACTCAAGATCATGAGTGACATAGTTCTCCTCATGAGGTCATAGCTGTCTAGATAGATATGCTAGAACTCTGCCTTCTTGCATCAGAACACCTCCAAGCCAGGTTCTTGATGCATCACAATATATCACAAAACACTTGTGAATATCAGGGGTGGCCAAAACTGGGGTTGTGGTCAATCTCTTCTTGAGATCCTGCAAGCTTTCCTCGCACTTAGCTGTCCATTCAAAGTTCTTGTCCTTCTTCAAAAGTTGGGTCATGGGTCGGGAAATGCTCGAGAACCCTTCCACGAACTTGTGGTAATATGCCGCGAGTCCGAGGAAGCTCCTGACTTCCTTCATGGTGGTTGGGGTTTGCCATTCAGTCACGGCTTCAATCTTGGCAGGATCCACTAGTAATCCTTCTACAGTCAACACATGACCCAAGAATCCAACTTCACGCAGTCAGAATTCACACTTACTGAATTTGGCGTAAAGCTGGTGCTCTCGAAGCTTATCTAGGACCAATCTCAAGTGTTCCTCGTGCTCCTCTTCAGACTTGGAGAAGACGAGTATGTCATCAATGAAGACGACAACGAACTTGTCCAAGTACTCCATGAAGTAGGCAGGGGCATTGGTTAACCCAAATGACATGACCGTGTATTCATACAGGCCATACCGGGTTACAAATGTTGTCTTCGGAATGTCTTGGGGTCTGATTTTTAGCTGATAGTACCCAGACCTGAGGTCGATCTTGGAAAACACCTTGGCTCCATTCAACTGATCAAACAGGTCTTCAATCTTGGGGAGTGGGTAATTGTTCTTTATTGTGACTTCATTAAGAGAACAGTAATCGACACAGAGTCTGACAGTTCCATCCCTCTTTGACACAAATAAAATAGGTGATCGCAAGGAGAGGCACTTGGGTGAATGAATCCTTTTTTGAGTTGCTCTGCCAGTTGCTTCTTCCATTCAGCCAACTCTTCGGATCCCATCCTATAGGCCTTCTTATAGATGGGCCTTGATCCGGGCATAAGCTCAATGATGAACTCAATGTCGCGGTTAGGAGGCATTTCGGGCAGCTCATCAAGAAACACATCTAGGTATTCACATACCACTGGAACTTGATCCAGCTCAATTCCCGATAGACAGTTAGCCTGAGGGGTTTGAGTGGAGGCAGGGTTGGGGACATACTTGACTTCCACTCCTTGGCTATTAGTCATGGTGACAATCCTCTTGGCACAGTCTAACAAGCCTTGGTGCTTGGTTAACCAGTCCATGCCTAGGATCACATCCAAGCCTTCTGACTTCAGGATGATAAGGTCTGCTAGGAAATCTACCCCGTTGATGTTAATCTCAACTCCCTTACAACTATCTCAGACTTCATAACTGATCCCAGGGTTTGTATCAACATACGACTACCCAGGGGTGTAGGCTTCATGCCACTCTCTAGCGCAAACTTTTGGGTGACAAAAGAATGCGAAGCTCAACAATCAAACAATACTGTTGCTGGGGTTGAGTTGATGAGGAACATACCCAGTATGACGTCCGGGTCTTCCTGGGCTTCCTCTATGGTGATGTGGTTCGCACGACCCTTGCCATTGTTGGGCTGGTTGCGAGGAGTGGGGTTCCTTGGGTTGCTCCACGGACTTGACCTTTGTTTGGCGCATTGGGGCATGGTGCATCTGGCTTCTTGTTGGGACACAACCTAGAGATGTGTCCTAGCTGTCCACATCCAAAGCGAGTGACTTGCCCAGGGTTGTTGTTGTAGTTTCTGCCACCATTTTTGTTATTGGGGTTGTTGTAAGCTGGCCTGGGATTGGCATACTTCTAAGGATGGTAGCTCGGATGAGGCACAGGAGGTCTAGCCTGCTGTGGCTAATAGGTTGGCTTGGCTGGGGCTGGCTGCCAGGGGTGAGGCTTCTAGTTGCTGGAGCTACCCTTGCTGATCATCTTGCACTTGCGAGTGTCGTCTATGGCACGATGCTTCTCTTCCAGCATGAGGGCCTTGTTCACCAGGTCGAAGAAGGTACGACAGTCACACACGATGAGTTGATACTGTAGGGTCTGTTGAAGTCCTTCCATGAAGCGTTCCTTCTTGACAGCCTCCGTGCTGACATCTTCAGGTGCATACCTTGACAGCAGGTTGAACTTCTGTAGGTATTCCTTAATAGAGACACTTCCTTGCTTAGTGCTCAAAATTCTCTCTTCTTGATAGCCATGATCCCAAAAGGAATGTGGGCAGTGCGGAATCCTTCCTTTAAGTCATTCCAAGTGATCACACGCTCACCTTGCATGACCTTGAATCCATCCCACCAAGCTCGAGCGGTACCTCCGAGGCAGTGAGAGGCATAAAGCACCTTCTCATGGTCCTCAGTGCAATTGACCAGTGCAAGGAGGTCTTCGATGGTGCGGATCCTGTCATCAGCATCCAATGGTTCAGCATTCTCGGTGAAGGTTGGGGTCGAATTCCTCATGAACTCAGACAGAGTGGAGCGGCCATTGCCGTTGCTGCCTTGTTGTTGGTTGTTCACATGGGCCTGAGCCATCTGCTGGATAGCAGCATTGTTGGCTTGGCGTTCCTCCCAGAGAACTTGGAGAAACTGAGCTATGGTCGTTCTCCGATGGAGGTGGTGGCGGGGGAATGTCGCCTTGTGGCTGCTCCTGGTGTCCTCCAGCATGAGCAGCCCTACCAGCTCCATGTTGCTGGCTTGAATTGCCGGCTTCAGGGTTGGCAAACAAGCTGTTGCGGGTAGCAGTCACCATCCTGTTTGGAGCAGCCAAGTCAAACAATTGGGATAGACGAGAGGAAAAGCAACAATGGAAGAGCGCGCCTAAGGGATTGGTTGAGTGCAAGTGTGTTGAAACAAAGGTCGAAAGACCAACATATATTAAGACAAGATAGATGATGGAGTCGCTTACATGTTGCCTAAGAAAAAATCGCGACTTGCATCAGAACACAAACAACAAAACAAACAAATAGCACACATGGTTTCATATGAACCATTACATGGACTCGACTTTGCATGAGGGCTACACGACTGATCCTACCCTAGGGGTTCTCGGACTCAGGTTGTGGAGTGCTCGATATAATAGTCACACTCCTCTAGGTGTTCCTCCTGCTCATCATCTGAACGGCATCATTCCCGGTCGAAGGGGTCAGGGAGCGAGGAGGTCCATCCCGACAACGCTTTGCTGGCAGGTCGGCGAAGAGCTCACGGTACTCCTTCGCACTCATGCGATGACGACGTGTGGGTGCATCACTAGATGGGGGTACTCCTCCTCTATAAGCGATAGCTTGTCATCACTCAGAGGCTCCATCCTTCTTGATCTTGTCTGGCTTCATCTTGGCTTGCCGGAGTAGCTCTCGAGTGTGATGAAGTTCCTCACGGAGCTTCGCGGACTCCTTAATCAAGTGGTGAACCAGACTATCGGGGGAGAGGCTAAAGTAGGTATGGAACCTGAGTGGTGTGCCATCCTCCTAAGTGGGAACCAGTGTCCAGCTCTCGCCAAGATCGTCCTTCCTAAAGGGAAGGTAGCGAGTAGCCGGCTCATCAGCCATCTCTAGAATGATGCCTCGAAGGTGTAGGAGTGCCTTGCGCGTAGCTGTCTCGATTGCAAGTATCATGGTCTCCATCCGTGGTCCTTCAAAGAACCAACTAGTCGGGGAGTCGTTTACCTTCACGACCACATCCACGTGGTACTCCTTCGTGACGGCATCGACCCAATGCTCGTGGTAGAGGAAAATGGGTGGTTGGCAAAACTGGCACTTCTCCAGGCTATCCCCAAGGAGAAAGGTAAAGTCAGATGTCAGGAAGGCCTCGGGTACGATGGACATCTACAAAGGTTTGAAGGGAGGAGAGTCAGCAAAGTGTTGTGTGAAGAATAGAAGAGGTAAATAGTATAGAATTCCTAAGTGTAGATGGTAAGTGTAGTTTTGAAAACGGTTTTATCCTGACTAACATCCATGCTAACTAAGGGCTTCCTACAGTGAGGATGGCTTTGATACCAGCTCTATGGGGACCCCGACTCATAAGTCATGATCACCGAATGCACGTGTACAGTGATCCTAGAGATCAATGCTCACTGAACACATAGAAGCTAAATAACAAGAGTCTTACATCCACATTTAACGTCTTACACAAATAAATACCATGAAGGTCTAGTCTTACATAGGTAGGGCCACGAGGGCAAACACTTAAGTAGGACAAGCAGCGGAAATCTTGATCGAAAGCGTGAACCCATGCCATCTGCCTTAACCTATAGGCATTCTGACTGGGAAGCATCCTAGTTCACATGTTTGTCTCCAACAAACTCTTCAACATACTCATGTTCTTCCATGCCTGGCCAATTAAATAACCGATGGCAATCCAATGAGTACTTTGAATGTACTCGCAAGCAACCCAAGTTGCGGAACAAGGTAATAATGATGCATGATATTGCACTAAGTAGGTAATTTGCGGAAAGCTAATTTTCAATGCAATGACATGATCAAGTAACTAAGTAAGCATGCATCAACAGTTGGCACATATCTATATGAACAAGTTACAGATATCATCTTAAATAGGGCTTGGACATCTCATGTTCATTCTCACCTCAAGTCTTCAAACTTGTCTCAAGTATCATCTGTCTATCTCCCACACACAGACTCCAAGTTTTATGAAAACATGTGGACATAGTTTAAGCAGCACCACCCAACTATCCTTCACCGTGGAAACGGCTATTCGAATAGTTTTACACTCTCCAGAGGTTGCACACTTTACCCACAAGACTCTGGGAACTTCCATGTCATCCACGACTCGCGGTATATAACATACCAGAGGTAAGCACCCGAACAATGACTTTCCCCTGGCGATACTAAACAAAGAGTCCACTCGATTGGTACCCAGCCCACATGATGTACATCACTCGTAGCATCCATGCAGGGACCAACGATGTGCCCGGTGCCTGTGAAGACAGTGCATGATCGTCCATACGGGCATGCCACCGTATCGAGAGTAACCATGCACTACAAGAAATATGTCAACTTGCGACCCTCCGTATTGGTCATTGAAAGGTCGTTGTTTTCCATTCTTGACCTTCTTTGACCAAAAATAGTTGGTCAAAAGTTGGCCCTCGTTAATGAACTATAACGACCTTTCATGTGATATGGTCGTAGAAGGTTACGAGCAAAACAAAAGGTCGTTGATTCTATGACCAATTGTTTTGGTGGCAGGTTGTCTGCCCAGACCACGTCGGATCCAATGTGGCAAAATTGCGACCAAGTGAATTGGTCATAGATTAGAATCAACCCGGTCCAGTTCGACAATTTACTTGGGCCAAGCCCAACAATTCAACATCTTAATGTTTTTTCTGTCCATTTTTTGTCGGCTTCATGGGCCGAGCCCAAGATTGCAGCCTTTTTTATTGTTGGGTCGTGGCTTTTTTGTCTAAACATTTTCATTTTCATTTTTTATTAAATGGGTCCACTAATGAGATGGGCCCCAGTTGTTAGGTTCTGGTAACTGCGTCCCATTTTTCATGCTCTGGTAAGTGAGACCATCTATCAGGCCCATATTTTTCATATTTCAACCAGTATTTAAATTGGCAGATACAAAAAACACACATGATACTTCAAATAGGAGCAACCAAATCGTTATACAATGGCTATCATAGTAACAAGTTATATCCGTGCCAATACATATGACCATGTTTAATATAGTACTCCATCCAAAATATAGGTCGCTCGGAAAACATCTCGACCAGGTGAAAACGAAGGAAATGACATCGCTACACCTACTTTGAAATCCCCAACATCATTGCAGCAGCTTCTCCCAGGTGGGGCTGTTATAACCCAGCCCCAGCCCCAAGCGATGTTGATCCAGCACAAGCCCTAGCCAGAGGTGCACCAGCCCCAGCCCCAGGCAGTCACATATTTTTGCTTGTCTGGACTTGGTCCGTCTCCTGTAAATCAAATTCACAAGCACACTCGTAGTAAGTTTGGCATAGCAGTAGCAATTTGAATGAGAAGCAGCAACAACAATTTGATTTGCAGGAGAAGCAGCAACATCAACTTCACTAGAACAACGGCAATTACTTTCTGACCATTATGATAGCAGCAACATTTGTTTTACATAGTAGCAACAACAACAGTTTGATAGTAGCAGCAATACCTGACATCAGCAAGAGCAGTTTGACAGTAACAACTGCTGCAACAGAGGCATAAGCATCATGAGTTCTAGGCATCCCCAGCTAGTAGCAAGTCCAGGCAGAGGCATGAGCAGCAACTCCAGCTCTAGATCGTCCAGCACGGCACCTACAAGAGGAAAATACATTGAGGAAAGAGTGATCTATGGAGTTTGATCTAAATTGTACTCCCCCTGACGAAGAGGACATAGCCATACCTGTGAAGATCCTGGTGACTTGAACATGGAAGATCCTGGTGAATTGAACATGGCTCCTAGTGAAGATCTTGGTGAGCATAATCTTGTATTCGTGAATTCAACAGAGCACTACTTTTAGTAGCTGGACATTGTTTTCTAAAAAGAAGCAGTTAACTGAAAATAGTAGTAAAATACAGGAACAGTAAACATGATCAATTCATTACAATCTCAGGAGGAGCAAAACATTAAGAATTTGCACTAGTATTCATAATTTGCACTAGTATTCATAATTTGCACTAGTATTTTACTCCTAAAGTTAACTGTTTATTGTTGAACAACACTGAATTGACAATCATAAACATAGTTTTTAACAAACACTTGCTATAATCCAGGAGTATAAACATGATTTTCATTAATCGTAAAAGGTCCAATTAATTAAATTTAACAAGAAAGGTTTTAGTTAATTTTTCTATATAGGAAATCATGGTTACTTAATTCTGGAGTTTACTCCCAGGATCACGCACTTAATATACTCCAGGAGTACTTCTACATAGCAAATTAGTTAAGCACATAATAGCAATTCAAGGGGAGCTACTAGAGTTAATCCAAGTTTAATTTAATTTCAATTAATAGGAAAGTTTTAGTTAATGGAAATTTTAAATTTAACTTCAATTAAAGGAATAGTTTCATTTAGTTTTAATTAAAGGAAAAGTTTTATTTTTGTAAAGGGGTAATTATCTTGAAAATTTTCATTTAGTGTGTTTGCTCGGAAAGGAAGTGAGCAAACAAATAGTAAGAGTACATGTGCATAACAAACAAGTGTGTGTGTGTGTGTGCGTGCGCGCGTGCTAAAGGAAATACTCCAAGAAGAAAGAGCAACAACTACCTTATGAACAACAAATGTTCAAACGAACAACAATAAATATCAAGAACATGAAAATAATAATAATAAGAAAATGATATTTGGTTCCAATAGTAGGAATTATTCCTAACAGAGCATCAGATTTCTCTTCACTAGTAAGATTCCTCACTTGCAAAATTATTCCTAGCACATCCCTACTCACATTAATAGTACTCACCCGTCAATGTAAAATTAACAATAGCAACTCAAGATCTTGTCATAGTAGCAATTCAAGATGAGTTCTCTTACTTTTTTGGCTTGCCTGAATAGCACAGATCACCATAAGGGATTGGGAAGAAGTAGCCATGGACATGGACTACGATTGCTCTCATAATGGGGCACATCAGACATGGGATTCATCTGATCCCAATACAACCTATGCAGGTCCTCGACCTACAAACACCACACCACAAGCAGATGCAACCACATGAGAAATATGTTTAACATTACAACCAATTACTTCCATCTTTGGAAGAAATAGCAAAAATAATTGACTCTACGTGTGTTGTATGACCTGTACGTTTTTTTAGACATATTAACTTAATTATGAGACCGAGACCGTAAAACCCTGAACAAATTTGTACAACCATCCAATCACATAACATTAAATGTAGAGGGGACGCTCGAATTTATGCAGCCATCCAGTGCACGTGAACATGACATCCAGAAACATTGTAAATGTTAATTTATAACAATTTATGCAGTGTTTTATCTGTTCAAACGATGTTGGCCCTCTTACAAAGTAACTAGCCGTGCTAAATCTGCCCCGCCCTTCTCAGTTCTCACTAGCACAAACCGGGCAGACCATATCCACTGGAACATACAGTACCAACTACTGTACACATAAACAGTAAGCGGGAGTGGGAGGGAACGGACCCAAGCACGCACCTGGTGGCCGGTGGGTTGGTGGACGGCGGTGCAGACGGCGTCGACGGACACCCGTACACCTACAGTGCCTAGAATAGGACCATGGCCTGATCCATCCATCAATCCAGGAAAGAAAACGACAGGAATCAGTAGACAACAATCGAAGTGGAAAGGGGGGACATAGGAGTATCTGCGGACCTGCTTGTAGTTGATCTCGATGGTGTAGGGGGTGATGTCGCCGGCATCGGGGCATGAGACCGAGAAGATGGTAGCGTGCGGGAGATCCTCGAACACTCGCGTGGCCATGGACAGCCGGAATGAAGCCAACACCGCAAGGACCTCTAGCCACTACATTGGCACCAACGACGAGGACGAGGATGATGCCGACGCATCCACGTTAGGGGTCGGCTCCAGCTACATCCGCTCGTACCGTGGCCGTGGCACTCCGACGGCAGGCGCTCCATGTTCATCTGGCTGGACGGCCGGCGGATCTGGCTGGACGGCCGGCGGATCTGGCTGGATGGCTGGCAGATGCGGATGGGGCAATGTGGATACAGGTGTGGGTGGGGAGATGTGGGGACTCGGGCTCGTCGCCATCGGTGCAGGGGTGGAGGTCGGCCATGGTGTGGGGGCGGGGGTGGCGGTGGCTAGGGTTTGGTGAGATGTGTGGGTGCAGGAGAGAAGGTGGGGAGTGGGACGGTGGGGAGTGGGGGACTGTGTTAGGGGTAGGTGGGTGAGAGGATCAGGGGGTGAGGGTTGTCGTTGGATCCGGGAGCATCCAACGGTGTTCGATGCATGATCCGCGTGATATGCCCATGGACCAATCAGAATGCAACAAACAATTCAAAGACCTTATGACCATCTAAATTGGTCGTCATCGATTAAAGATAAGGTTTTTCATGAAAATATCATTTTCCATTTTTTAGTCCTCAAAATGAGTTTTTTTGTAAAATACCTATCAAATATCTGTTCAAATGCTATAATGATTTCACAAGTTTACATCTTGGATTGGTAAACAATTTTGACGAAGGGAGTTTTCATTTTCTTTGCACAAAAATTTCATTTTCCATTTTTCGAGTGCACAAAATGAGGTTTTTTGCGAAGGACTTACCAATTTTTTTTGCAAAATTGGACAAAATTATTTTTATAAAATATTAGGCCATATTTAATGCACAATTGACTAAATGGTTGGGTGCCAAAAACTTTTGATCCACCTCTAGTGAAAAAGGCAAAACTCTGCTGATTCAGTTGGAAGCAGGTCAAATTTGAACTAGAGGTGCTTCATAGTTTGCTCTTTATTTTTTCCAAAAATCATTTATAGGTAAATAAGTATCTATTTAATCAGAGATCCAACAAATTTTTGGCAAGATCAACCCCTAGCTATGAACGATCATGCTCGTCGTTTTGACCACATTTTGAAATGGGCATAAATAATTCAAAAAAATCAAAAAATTGTAAAACCTTCACGCTGTGTCATTATATGTGACCAAGTTACCATGAAAAACAATAAACTTGTAATATTGTAATTATTTTAAAAAAGTGTTCTCAAAAATGAGCTATCATGTGTGAAGATTCCTGGCTTTCAAGCCAAATGATCAATCTTATGGCCACATTCATGGCATAGTTTGTTCAAATGATCTCATATTGTGCACAAGGGTGCATGTTGAAATGTCAAACAATGTTGCCAAAGGGATTTGTCATTTTCTTTGCACGAAATATTCATTTTCCTTTTTTTGAGTGCCGAAAATGAGTTTTTTTGTGAAGGACCTACCAAATATGTTTTGCAAAATTGGAAAAAATCATTTTTATAAAATAATAAGACATATTTAATGCACAATTGACAAAATATTTGGGTGCCAAAAGCTTTCGATCCACCTCTAGTGAAAAAGACAAAACTCTGACGATTCAATAGGAAATGAGACAAATTTGAACTGCAGCTGCCTTATAGTTTGCTCTTTATTTTTTCCAAAAATCATTTATAGGTAAATAAGTATCTATTTAATCAGAGATCCAACAAAATTTTGGCAAGATTCAACCCCTAGCTATGAACGGTCATGCCCGTCGTTTCGACCACATTTTGAAACTGGCATAAATAAGTCAAAAAAATTACAAAATTGTAAAACCTTCACCTTGTGTCATTATATGTGACTAGGTTACCATCAAAAACAATAAACTTGTAATACTGTAATTATTTTTAAAAAGTGTTCTCAGAAATGAGCTATCATGTGTGAAGATTCATGGCTTTCAAGCCAAATGATCAATCTTATGGCCACATTCATGGCATAGTTTGTTCAAATGATCTTATATTGTGCACAAGGGTGCATTATGAAATGGCAAACAATGTTGCCAAAGGGATTTTTCATTTTCTTTGCACAAAAAATTCATTTACCTTTTTTTGAGTGCCCAAAATGAGTTTTTTTGTGAAGGACCTACCAAATATGTTTTGCAAAATTGGAAAAAATCATTTTTATAAAATAATAGGACATATTTAATGCACAATTGACAAAATATTTGGGTGCCAAAAGCTTTCGATCCACCTCTAGTGAAAAAGACAAAACTCTGCCGATTCAATAGGAACTGAAACAAATTTGAACTTCAGCTCCCTTATAGTTTGCTCTTTAATTTTTCCAAAAATCATTTATAGCTAATTAAATATCTATTTAATCAGAGATCCAACAAAAATTTGGCAAGATTCAACCCCTAGCTATGAATGGTCATGCCTGTCGTTTCGACCGCATTTTGAAACGGGCATAAATAATTCTAAAAAAAATAAAAACATTGTAAAACCTTCGCGTTGTGTCATTATATGTGACCAAGTTACCATGAAAAATAATAAACTTGTAATATGGTAATTATTTTAAAAAAGTGTTCTCAGAAATGAGCTATCATGTGTGAGGATTCATGGCTTTCAAGCCAAATGATCAATCTTATGGCCACATTCATGGCATAGTTTGTTCAAATGATCTTATATTGTGCACAAGGGTGCATGTTTAAATAGCAAAGAATGTAGCCAAAGGTATTTTTCATTTTCTTTGCACAAAAAAATCATTTTCCTTTTTTTGAGTGCCCAAAATGAGTTTTTTTGTGAAGGACCTACCAATTATGTTTTTCAAAATTGGAAAAAAATCATTTTTATAAAGTAATAGGACAAATTTAATGCACAATTGACAAAATATTTGGGTGCCAAAAGCTTTCGATCCACCTCTAGTGAAAAAGACAAAACTCTGCTGATTCGATAGGAACTGAGACAAATTTGAACTTCAGCTGCCTTATAGTTTGCTCTTTAATTTTTCCAAAAATCATTTATAGGTAAATAAGTATCTATTTAATCAGAGATCCAAAAATTTTTTCGCAAGATTCAACCCCTGGCTATGAACGGTCATGCCCGTCGTTTCGACCGCATATTGAAACGGGCATAAATAATTCTAAAAAAATAAAAACATTGTAAAACCTTCGCGTTGTGTCATTATATGTGACCAAGTTACCATGAAAAATAATAAACTTCTAATATGGTAATTATTTTAAAAAAGTGTTCTCAGAAATGAGCTATCATGTGTGAAGATTCATTGCTTTCAAGCCAAATGATCAATCTTATGGCCACATTCATGGCATAGTTTGTTCAAATGATCTCATATTGTGCACAAGGGTGAATGTTGAAATAGCAAAGAATGTTGCCAAAGGGATTTTTCATTTTCTTTGGACAAAAAAATCATTTTCCTTTTTTCGAGTGCCCAAAATGAGTTGTTTTGTGAAGGACCTACCAAATATTTGTTGAAAAATTGGACAAAATTATTTTTATAAAATAATAGGACATATTTAATGCACAATTGACTAAATATTTGGGTGCCAAAAAATTGCGATCCACCTCTAGTGAAAAAGACAAATCTCTGTCGATTGAGTTGGAAGCGGGTCAAATTTGAACTAGAGGTGCCTCATAGTTTGCTCTTTATTTTTTCCAAATATCATTTATAGGTAAATAAGTATCTATTTAATCATAGATCCAACTAAATTGTGGCGGCCTAGGCATGTCTAGTGGGTTGGCCATTTCCAAGCTAGGTGTTAGGAAGAAAATGACAACAGAAGATTCTCACGAGGAGACCGAACTATGCTCAAACATGAATTAGTAGCCAAGTGTTTGATTAGAGGTACGGGAAATGCACATGGAGAATGGGCGTGAGTTTTGTCTGAGGATGATCATCTACTAAGAAGACCGTCCTCACAAATTTTCTGCTCAAATGGTAGACCCTAGGTGGTACTTGCTTTGCAAAGTACCACACTGGATAGTAATATGGATGTTGAAGCTGGGCTCGAAATAATGAATGCATTGAGATAAAATTTGGTGGAGTATGGTTATTTGGGCATAGGAAAGCACTGTAGAAAATTGATACCATTTGGACATGCCAAAGTAGTACTTTCTTCACAATGCTCTTCTTTGGACAGAAACTTGGGAAAATTAATGAGAGAAACTGGATAAATGAAATGAGCTCAAATTTGGTGTCGGTAAGTTAAATAGGTATGGTCATGCCCTGGTAAATTTTCAAAAATAACGAAGCAATATTTAATATATTTGCTTCACAAAGCTTCTCTTTGGATAGAAACTTTGGAAATTTGCTGAGGAAAATTTACTAGGCAAATGGAGCTGAATATTGTCACCTGGAAATGATTTGGATATGGAAGAGTTCTCAAAAAGTTTGAGGGCAATAGGAGGGGTCTAGATAGCACTTCCTTTGCAATGTGCCAATCTGGCCAGAAAATAGAAATTGAAGCTGGGCTCACATAGTTGATTGGGTTGAGCTGAAATTTGGAGGAGGATGATAATTTGGGTGTATAAAGTCACTGTAAAAATTTCATACCATTTCGATAAATAAAAATGGTACTTCCTTCACAATGCTTTCCACTGAACAGAATGTTGGGAAAAATATTGAGGAAAATTGGCTAATTTAAATGAGCTACAATTTGGTGGACGGAGGTTCTACGGGCAGGGTCATGTCCTGGTGAATATTCATCAATTATAACGAAATATAAAAGATAGTTGCTTCACAAACTGAAAATATTACCACAAACAAAGATTGGATGTTGAGCTCATATGGATTGCTAGATGGGGCTGAAATTTTGTGGACAACTATGATTTGGGCATATATAAGAAGTGGCAGAAATTGAACACATTATGTTCCTAGCTAATACTACCTTCACAAAGCTTCTAGCTAAACAAAAACTTTGGAAATTTGCCGATGAAGATTTACTAGTCAAATGGAGCTGAATTTTGTAATGAGGCAATGATTTGGATAGGAAAGAGTGGCCAAAAAATTTGGGGTCAATAAAGAAAATATTAATAGCACTTCCTTCACAAAGTATTGTTTTGAATAGAATAGGAAAATGAATATTGTTGAATTATTTGTGAACTAGGCAAGGTAGGTTTTTGACATATTTGAGGAAGATATGATCCAAAGAATTTATGAGAATATTTTGGGAATTTTGGGAATGACACAAATATAGGTTGTTTCACAACCTAGGGAAAAAATTGACACATGGACATGACACATAGGCAAAAGTGATGAGGTGGCACCTAGTCATAGCAATCCAACACAATTTACAAGGCTATGACCATCTATATTGGTCATGATCAGCTAGAAATAAGGTAGCAGACCACTGTTGTTTGCTTTATGACCATTTCATGTAAGGAAATTACGACCTTTCTGACCAAAATGGCCGTTATGGTTTACTGTTTGGAGCCCTTCGAACAGCTTTTGACCAATTGGTCTCAAATGGTCATAAATTTATGACCATTTCTTCTAGGGTCACTGACAGAAGGTCACAAGTTGACATATTTCTTGTAGTGATGCCACTCCCGCCACTAGTAATGCGAGCTCCTTGCTAGTACCCACTAAGGTAATCAACAGAGCCCCGTCCCACAAGGGGTATCATGGTTGTGCATGTAAGGTTGGGATGGTCGACAAATCTTAAATCTAATCCGTTTTCGGAAACACATTCACTTGCTCCGATACGCCACTTCTTTCTCAAGTGGTCACCCATAACATCATCATCTCCCTCGCGCATTAGTGGCACCCGATGGGGTTTTCGAAAAGTCTTTGAAATCATCTCCACCTTTCCATCACTATGCATAAATCCCAAACCCACTTGCGTAGCATCTACTACCATCCTATATACACCAACCCGCATAACCCTCATAAGGTGGTAGAGTTATGCACTATGCAAGTGTCAATGGTAAGAGTATTGGGGGCATCCCACCGAAGGGGGGAACACCACATCATGATCAATCATTGAAACAACGAGTGCTATATGTCATGCATGAAAAGTTTCTTAACATGGTCAAAGGGCTTCTTGCCTGGCTCAACAAAGTCTTCAGGGTCTTCAAAGTCTTTGGGTCCAACTCCTTCGTCAATAGCGCAATCTATTGTCGCGAATAATAGCGATAAAAATAAGCATCACACCAAAAAAGAGCACTCAAGCTAACATTAAAAATGATACCCTACTCTAATAAACATCAGAAACTATACTAAAAATACTCTCCTAAGGTTTTGAAGTTCATAATGTTTTCAAATCTATTTTTAATAGTGGCTAAAAATGCCAAAAGGGGGTTTTACAATCAAGTTGTACATAAAATATTTTCAAATATTTTTACAAGTGGCACTAATAAATTCTATGGAATATTCTAGGAATTTAGGTGTAAGAATATTTTGAATTTGATTAATATTGAGCTCTGTGGGATTTTTGCAAAATCCCACAAAAAAAGAAAAAGAAAAAGGGCACGGGACCCTGGCCCAGAGCCAGCGTGGAACTGGGTTGGCCTAGAGGCCAACTAGCCCAAGCGAACCGGGTGCGCGCGCACCCGCGTTCAAACCAGACGGCTGGGGACCGAAGGCCAGCGACAGATAGAGGAGGAGGAGGGAGGTGAGGATGACAGGCGGGCCCTGCCTGTCATCTCCAACCTCATGGCAGTGTGGCCAGTGAGCTCACCAGCGACGATTCAGGGCACGACGAGGCTAGCTAGAGGCGAGAGCATGCTCGGCGTTGATCTGCCGTTCGTTTGTAGGTCAAAGAAGTGCTAGGGGCGGCCGGAGCCACCGGTGGCGAGCACCCGCGGCGGAGGACGATTCGGGAGGGATCATCGGGGCCTCTCCGAGCTGCAAACAGGACGGGTTCGAGGGGGGACGGGTCAGGAGAGCAAGGGAAGACGAGCGAGAGAAAAATGGGGACCGGAGGGGGTCTCTACCAGGAGATCGGCGACGAGGTCGCCGTGGCGGTCCTTGGCTTGACCCCGAGCACAAGGGCTTCAGGAGTTCTCCAAGGCGCACAGGGGGATACTAGGTAGAGGAGAGAAACCGGAGGGGAGAGAGGGGCTAGGAGGGCATTATATAGGCAGGCCCCGGTTCCCCGAGCTCGGGTGCGCCCGCGAGCTTGTGGACGGGGCCAAAGGCCATGGGAGAGGTAGGGAGCGAGTCTAGGGTGCACGTGGGGTTGGTCTAGGCCGAGGGGGAGAGAGGAGAGAGGCGGGGGAGCGCGCGCGTATGAGCTCCGCCGTTGGCTGGCTCGGGCAGCTGCAGCACATGCGAGGAGGTCCAGAGGAGGGAGAGAGAGGAGGGGTGACAAGGGGCGGCATGTTGCGAACACCAAGGCCGACCATCTGGTAAGAGGGGGAGCCTGAGGTGGTCGGGGCCATGTAGTGGGAAACGGCTACAGTGCCTGTCGGCACTGTAGCGTGCTCTAGAGTGCGCATTTTGCATGCCACGGCATGCCAAGGGCGTCTCGTGTGTGCCCAAGGGTGTCTAGGTGGATCTAGGTGTTCCTAGGCTAGGGAAAAATACACTAGATGCCCTGGGAGAGAGATAGAATAAGAGGAGAGGGGGAAGAGAGCTCCTGCCAGGGCTATCCAGAGGTGAAAATGGGGGATTTACCCCCAACTTCCTATGGCCTATGGACTTGGGATTCTTACTGGAGGGGTAAGAGGTGAGGTAGCAAGTGTGGTAGAAATTTGGAGGGACGGGGAAAAGTAAAAGGTGGGCAAAACATGACTTTTCCAAATCTACAGAAGGTGTTTGATGGGGATTAGGGCAAGCAAATGGACTTTGCTTGCCATGAGATTTGACAGGATCAAATGGTGGTTGAAAATAAGCCTGATCACCAAGTTTGATCTCAAATGAGTAAAGTTGACAATAGAAACCTTGTGAACCGTAGAAGCTAACAGAATTAGGTTTCTATAGATGTAGTTATGCTAAGCTATTACCCTTGATGCACCACTTAGTGTAGCATCATGATTTGGTGATTATAGCATGTCCACAAAGTTTAGGGTCAAGGGGAGAAACTTCACAATGTAAAGTTTTTCAAATTTGGTGGTTTTGGGAAGTCATATATGTAGTAGGTTTTAAATAAAGCCTTTGGGGAAAAAGGATCCACCCAATTTGAGGACTTGTAGTGCAAACCTCGTTTTAGGGTTTTTTGAAAACCTAATTTGAATAAATCATTTTTGGTTAAAACAAAATTTGATAAGAATAGTTTTGGGCACTATTCACATGGCATGATCATTGGGCAAGAGGTTTGGGACAAGGAAGATGAATATGAAGAGGGATAGAATCCAAGAGTGCCATACACAACAATCAACAAGCAAGCAAGCAACAATTCAAACAAGCACAAGCATTGAAAAAAGTTTTAATTTGGATCAAATTTTATAAATCCAAACATAACAAGGTGATACAAACACAGGGTGTGGCAATGCGATTGCGTGGGGATCTTGGAATCCCCTGCCCTGATCACGTTGTCGGTTGTCACCATTTCTCCTTGTTGGCGGCAGGGGCGGAGGAAGGCAGACCCTGCCTTGAGGGCGGGCCTCCTGAAGATGATCGCCCAGCGTCCGTCACGAGGTTCGCCCTTGCTAGCGGTCCTCACGAGGTTGGTCTCGCCAGTCCCAACGTGGGTCGCGGTTGTCCCAGTGGTTCCCACTTCGTCCCTCTCCATGGCCCGGTTGCCACGCTCGGGCCGGCGGCCAAAGTGCTCGTCGCGGAGCTCCCTGAGCTCTTGGCAGTCGCTGGTGCTTTGTGGGTGTTGGCATAGTGGAACAAGCAGAACAGGCGGTTGCCCGTGGGGGCTCTTCCTGGCCATGACTACGCTTCGTCTCGAGAGCAACTACCAGCACAACAGGGCCCTTGCGTTTCGCCTCCTTAGCCTTGGCCTTCCTGTCTTCAAGGTCTGCCTCCAGGAGATCGCGTAGGGAGAGGTGGCCTATCTTGGCTATTGTGCACTTGTTCGCCAAGTTGAACATCGGGTCGGGCGCACGTGTGTCGTCTTGCGACCGCGACATCATCTGGAAGCTCATCTCGTCTCATGCGCGCACCGGCGCCACATGTCTCGGTCGCGCTTTCCATCTGGGCTTGCGACCGGCCCTTCGCAGAGAAAGAGAAGGGGGGCCGTAAGCCACGCCACCCTCCTAGAAGAGTGGGGGACGGAGCGAGCGAGAAGGCGTCGGGGCTTTGCTAGCAGCATCGGCGGACTCGGGGAAATGGCTAAAGCTGTCTTCGGAGTGACCGTCATCGGGATGGTAACGTAGCAGTTTCCGTGCTATGAGCAGCGCAACCTGTGCGTTCACCTGTCCGTGGCATGCGTGGGAGGACGACGCCGCGGTGGGAGCTGGGGACGAAGTAGCCATGCAGCTGTCACGCCGCGCGGAGGGTGGCAGTGGTGGGTCCTGCTACCCATGTATAGTCGGATCGATAGGAGCGTTAGCTGCATGAAAGGTTGAGCGGCATGGGACGCTGGGGACCAAGGGCGCCATATGGGCAATGCAGGCAGCCCGGTGCTTGGCGCGGACTCAGCAGGCGTCGGCCATGGGAGCAGCGGAGCAGAAACAAAGTGGAACCGGAGGAATATTGGGACACCTCCCTACCTGGCATGCCAAATGTTGGAAACAAGGCTCCGTCGCCAAAGGTCTCATGCCCGTCACTCTATGGCCAAGCCTTAATAAATGCATTTGAACAAGAAGAAGATGGACTCGGAGATTTACCCAGGTTCGGGCCACCTTGTGGTGAAAACCCTACTCCTGCTTTTGGTGGATTGGCCTCTCGAGGTGGTTGTGGGTGAACTAGTACAGTAATCGAGCGGCCATGCAACGGCTCTTGGAGGTGATGATTTGGTATCGAACCCCCTTCTACGGTGGGAGATCATCCCTCTTTATAGTGGCCTCGGTCCTCTTCCCTTACCTCATAGGTAGGAAGGGATCCCACAACGTCCAATTCAAAGGGGGACAAGAGGTACATCCTATTCTAACTAAAGGTGGTCTTCACCTGCAAAGCTTCTGGTCATGACGCAGTGGTGGGCTCGACGATGACATTCGCCCCGCCGAGCTCATGGTATTGGTATTGTTGCACCAAAAGGGGAACCTTCGGCCAATTCCTTGGGAACTAGCGTATGTCCTTGCCTCCGTTCAATGAAAGGGGAAACTGTCCCTCCCTGCGCGTGCTAGCGCCCGCCTGTCTTTGATTGTTAGTGCCTACGTCATCCCGGCCTCACGAGCTTGGGTACCTACATAGAAATCTCGGATTCTTAGGGCAACCTGGGGAATGCCACTCCTCTGGAGGTCTTGGTGTTGTTCTCCTTCCGATGCAGGGGCTCTTGCAAGGGCCTTGACTTGAGGGGCTTGTCACTAGGCCGTATTGGTCCGTCGAGGTGGGCCACATGCTAGGCCGCAGGAAGGCAGGTATGGGTACCCCCGGTCCTAGAACGCCGACAAATTTTGCATTCAAAAATGTCAAAAGTATCTGAATAGGAGCATGGTGGTTATGAACAGAAAGTACATAACACAAGTGTTTAGGTGCCAAAGGAATAAATTGGAAAGGTGCTACGTTTTTAAGATATGATCAAATGAATGTTCAAATTCAAATTTGAATCGCTCAAATTTGAAAGGTTCGAAGGTTGAAACTAATGATGTTACTGGATAAGGGATGTGAATATGAACATGTATAAAAAGAACTACTAGATTTAGAATAACGAAATAAAAGATATAAGTAATTCAATATGGCACTGAATCTAGTTAGAACTCTGTGTGGCAAAACTATTGTCGACTAGTGGAGTAATCTCACTATGATCAAAATTATATGTTGAAAAGATAACATTAATGGTATGAACGAGAATATTACTTCGATATGAATCTGACGCAATTGGATTCATTGGAAACAAAGCTATGGATAAAAAGATATGATCAAAAGAAGTTTGAATATGAATGTGAACAAATTTTGAAATTTGAAAGTTGTAAAAATTTGATTTGATATGTTCACTAGATAGGTGAGGTCAAGACGAAAAATCTAGGTGTTGGTTTCATCCAATTTGGATAAATGAGTAAAACATTATTTGAAAAATCAAGCCAAGTTGTTTTACGGAAGAAAAATAGTTATTTCTAAAAAATTGTAGGACTAATGTGTAAATACGGAGACTAATTGATAATCTAATTACTCTACCATATACTAGTTTAGGAATAGTAGTCTCTAATAATAAACTACAGGAAAAAAAGATAATACAAAGAAAGATACCTTCTAAATGCAGAGAAGAGACAACTTGATAATGGAGATGACTTCCGGAAATCCCGAGAGAAACAAAATATTTTTATTTATTAAATCTAGTTAAACCAAAATATATATTTTACCCATAGTGAATGATTTTTGGGTGTTCCTATGTGTCTATATTTATAGGTAGGATGCAAGCTTAGGGGCCAAGGCAGTGTGAGACAAAAAATAGACGAAAGGTAGATGAAAAAGGAAAAGACAGAGGGAGCCGTCGCATGGGCCACGTCGCATGGGCCTCGTGGCTAGATTCGGTTGGCCACATGCACAGTGCGGCAGCGTTGTGCTATTTTTTTATACTTTTTAATGAAGAATTTAAACATCCAAGGAAATAGACTATAGGAAAATAAATAAGGGTTTAATATAGGCATATTATGTATCAAAAATTTCAGAACAAAATTTCCTAAATCATGAACATATTTTCAAGACCACATAAGATACTTTAACAAATATTTTTTGCAATAACTCCAAAATGAAAAAGAATTTGGATTTCAAATAAATTACAAATAGTTTCTCTTTTCAAATTTGAATCATTGTCTATGATTTTGGAGTTTCATTTTCCTCTTCTCATTTTATTTTTTATCATAGTGTTTATTCAAAGGATTCGAACACAAAATTGAATAGGGATTGAAATGATTTTTTGAGGGGGAAATCCTTTTATTCCCTCTCATGAAATTTTCAAAAGTTTCAAATTCCACTCAATTTCATACAAACAATCACACAACATCCAAGTAAACAATCCTAATTATTTATTTAATATAATATTCCAAAATTTAGAATTTTGGGATGTTACACGATAAATTATAGCATGGAACAATACAAAATTATAGATACGTGGGAGACGTATCAATCGGCTCCACGGTATGGAGGGGACCTCCTCCACCTACTTGCCTTTTCTTAGTATGCGGGGTCTTATCAAGCTTGGCTTTAGGACTTACATGATTAGCTCATTTAGACGTTTGACCTGCCCATTAGACCGCGGATGGGTTATGGAGGCGTTGTCAAGGTGGACCCGTCACTTGTGACCAAAATCTTTGAATACATATTTACTTGTTCTAATCTTTACCTGTTTTATTTTTCAGTATAAAGAAAATAAAAAGTACCAAAAATATCATGTGTGCTATCTTGCTTGAAGTTGCGATCATATCTGAATTAAAGAAAGTTGTTGTTGAAAGTGCTAGCAATAGTTCTAGCGCTACTTATTTGGAAAGGCCTAAATTAGTTAATTTGGTAATGAACCTTAGGATAATGGAGAACCTCGGAATTTGGACACTCATACTTCATACATTGGGAGTGGGAATATTATTAAGAACACTGTGATTCAGGAATTTTTTTACATGCACTATTGCAACTAATGAAGTATCTATTCGCAAAAGTATGAAATTTATGAAAATCCAATCTCCACTCTTGTATTTAAACTTGAAAGAAAGTTTCTTCACACACATCCCACCTTGCAAAAAATTGTTCGTTGAATGACCTGGCATTAATGATCCTAGGACTAAGAAGACTGCCACGATTATTCTCATGAAAAAATTTGATTACATAATTCAAGAAGGTAGGCACATCTTTGATCATTATGATATGAATTATGAATTCCCTTTGATTGATTGAATTCTCTATGATTAAGAATTTATGCGTAGGTATATTGCTGAAAACCAGGATGCTTATAGAGAGAATGTTAAGAAGAAATTTCCATATATACCTTTAATCAGACATCTATTTAATAGCATCCATTATCAATATGCTTGAATTTTCAAAGGGCACCAACGAGGATTTGATGAGTATTTCTTTGAAAATGCTAAGATCATTTTAGAGTATCATGTTACAATTACTTATGAGAAGTCCCTTGATAACCATATTTGTTGGGGATATAAACCCGAGGTATAACTCGCCCTGATGGGATGGCTTATAGTTATGGCGGCTTAAAGTCTACGCTCAAGATGTGCCTTCGCGTCCTTAGCCGAGAGACACAAGGCGGTTTACGAATTAAGCCTCTTGGTGGCCCAAGGTGTGAAAACGACGACTGCTCACCCCAAGAGGTAGAGAGCTGTCAGGAGTTTTCTTGCTTAGGAGGCAAGGTGAGTTAGAGGCTTGTCGGGTTACAAATCATATTATGACCCGGACTCTTGTAAGCCCAGGGCCTTGACCTGTGTCTATAAAGGGGAGTCCCTACGGTGGCTTAGGGGAAGTTACAATCCATCGATAGCTAGGTTAAGCAATTCCACTCCTGTCACGCCCAAGATGCGGTCCTATCCTTATTTCGGCACGAGGGCCTCGACAGGGATAGAAGCGCATCTTGTCGTGTTGCAAGAATGGATATCGTTACAAGTACATGTACAGAAGAGGTGAGTATATGGAATTGGCTTACACTTGCCACAACCTACATCAGAGTCACATCAATACAACAACATACTCAAACATCATACAAAAGAGCAGGGTCCGACTACGGACGAAATCATACTATAAAATGACATCCACCCTTGCTATCCTAGGCTGCCGCTTGGAACCATCCTAGATTGATGAAGAAGAAGAACTCCAAATCAAATCAAACATCGCGCTCACATTCAATCATCACATTACCTGTACCTGCAACTGTTGTTGTAGTAATCTGTGAGCCACAGGGACTCAGCAATCTCATTTCCAAGGGTATCAAGACTATTAAAGCTTAATGGGTGAGGTATGGTTAAGTGGTGAGGCTACAACAAGCGGCTAAGCATTTATTTGAGTGGCTAACTTACGAGTACAGAAAGTAAAGTATGCTGGTCTACGCATAATGGGTGTGAACTAGTAATGATCACTAACTGATCCTGAACACCTACTTACGTTAAACATGACCCCACCATGTTCTCTTTCGGATAAGAACTCACGAGAAGAGACAATCACGGTTATGCACACAGTTGGTGTATTTTATTAGAATTTACTTTAAGTTTTCTATGACCGGGTGTTAAACAAAGTATCCAAGTTTGCCACATAACTGCGGGCACGGCTTCTCGAAAAGATTTAACCCTATAGGGTGCTCCAACTCATCCATCACAAATTAACCACACGCAGCAGGAATAACCTCAACCACGGATCTCGTGATCTTCCTAGGCAATTCCAAAGGAAATCCGACACCTCGAGATAGCCCGAAGAAGATCAGAGTTCCTCACTCAAGACGTTCGGGAAAGGTAAAACAAATCCAGCAAGGCCTCCCGACGTGTCGACGATCCCGATAGGAGCCGCGTATCTCGTTCTGAGGACATGGCGGATAAGCTAGTGTACGATGGCCTGACAGAAATCTCCCGAGTTGCCCCGGGTTGGCCCCACACAGTGATCTATTTTGGACCAACAGTCATGAGGAGCACTGGCCCGGAGGTTGATTAAATTATTCGCGAGTGCCGGCGGGTCCCTATGCAATTTTATTAATTATTAGGCAAATGTAGTATCAATGTTGGGCCTTGCCAGACAAGTTTTATCCCAAAACGAAAATCAAGGGGGTCCCCATAACAACCCCGAGCACGTTAGGAGCACTCAAATATGGAACATAACACTGGTTCACAAGAAACTAGGGGCGGCAAGAGTGGAACAAAACGTCATGCAAAAGGCCAAGCCTTCCACCTTTACCAAGTATATATGTGCATTAAATTAAATAGTAGAAATATTATGATATAACAAAAGAATGCCCATGTCGACACATGGAAGCAGTTGCACCTGCGGCTTGAAACGCTATAAGAAGGGCTGAGCAAGCGGTAACATAGCTAAACAAAGGTTTGCTAGGATGTGGAGGGGTTAGAGGCTTTTCATGGCATTGTAGGGAGGCTTGACAAACAAGTGGTAGGTAGCATGACATAACGATAAAATTGAGACACTAGCATAGCAATGATAGTAGTGGTATCTAGGGAATATGTCATCTCGCTTGAGATCCCGCTCGGAAGAACAACAAGTCCATGAAGAAGAAGAGCCAACATAGTCGAACGGATCCTCACACTCGGAAAGATTTCGGAACTCTATCGAGAAGAAGCAAACCGGAAACAACAATCAACACAAGAGAAACACCACAACATATGCATGACATGATGCACAAACAAATATGATGCATGTCCGGTTCAAATATGCAAGGCATGACAATTCACATCAAACAACTACTACACATTAAAGTGAAGCTCAATATGCAACGAGTTGCATATTGATGAAACTCCACGTTCAGATTGTTTAGTTCACTCCCGTTAGGTACACGACAATATTAAATGTTGTTAAACATGGCAAGAGGTGAAGCATAAGTAAACTACCTATCTAGGCATCTTAAATGAGGCCGGAAACAACTTATAGCATTTCCTGAATGACCTCATATGTTAATTTAGAAATTGTTCCATATCTGAACTAATCATGTTTTATATTTGTTAAACAACAGAATAAAGCACACCACGCAATTTCACATGCTATTCTAGTCGATTTACATATATGGAACATCTCAAACAGAGCTACGGTCTAAAAGATATGCGCAACACAAGACGCACATGTCAAGAATGCAAATGCATGGAAAATACAATCACAAACATTTCAAATCATGAATGCAGCAAGTTATTATGAAACTACATGAGATTCTAAGCAAGTTTCATATTCAACATATCCAAAACGGAGCTACAGTTCAACCACAAACACCAAAACAAGTTTTAGTTGAAATCTGCCCAAAACCTCAACTTAGCATTTTGCACACAAGAAAACAACAAGTTACACTATTCTAAAATGCACAAACTAAGCATGGGGTAGTAGCATATAACACACACTTCATTTTATCTTCACATATCATATTCAAAACATACATGGATCACATGGTAGGAAGCTCACAAGATGGCTACTTGAAAACAGTTCTAGACTTGATGAAAATAGCAATTTTTGACAGTGCAGTTTTTATCACGAAGGCATATTGACAGCAGTGAAACTATATGCGACATGGAATATAATGGCATGAAACTTCACAGCATACTAAAGGACATTATCAACTACAAATAACTCCATTAGACCTATCACAAAAGGGTTCTAGATAACTAGCAAAACACATGGCAAGATAGCAACAAAATATTACAGAGTCCAGACTTAGAAATATTTTAGCATCTCAAAACAGCAGTATTTTTATAGCAAGTTGTCAACAGGAAAAGAACACCTATACATGCATTTCTATGGCAAGATAAATGTCCAGGGGCTAGGACACATATCAAAGGGCATAACTCATGTTTAAAATTATTTCATATCATGCATGGATTAAATCCCACAAAATTAACAAAAGGGCATCACCGCAAAATGACATGCACACAAAATGCTCAAATGACAAAACTAAATGCACAAATAAATTATATGGATCCTTCTTCCCCCAGAACATATATAATATGCATAGGTTCATGTGGAAAAATAATCACAATTAATTAAGCAAGTTATGGCATAATTTATTAGGAAGTCATTTTATGCAAAATAAATGCAAACTCCATGCCAACATTTTTATCATGCATGAAATTATGATACAATCAATCTACGCATTTTACATGAATTTTTTGATTAGATTGAATGCACGCTTAATTATTATGTGCAATGCAAATCATGACAATGATGCAAAATAACAAAAAAATGACATGTTAAATGTTTTAAGCATGGATGAAAATGGCATATGATTAATCTACACATTTTTCTAAACAGTTTTCGTATATAAAAGGTTTTTATTTCGCCGCACGGTTTATTAATTTAAATGTTTTTTAAAATGCAATTAGGCCTACACACAAAATAATAAAAACCGCGGGGAAAAAATACTGGCTCACCATGGTCCTTGGCCCATTCGGCAGGGAGGCAGGGGAGGCAGCTAGGCCGGCTGGGGCGTGGCCCACGCGGGTGCAGTGGGCAAGCGAGCGCGGGCGCAGTGTGTCGTCCTCCTGAGCGAGGAACGAGCGGCGGCGGCAGCCTACGTCGCCGGCCGGCGGCAGGCTAGCGCGGGGACGCAAGGAAGGTCGGGAAAGGGGGGCTCCAGTCTAGATCTGACAAAGGCCGGCTGGATCTGGGCGGCGGCGAGCTCCTTCGTCGAGGGCGGCGACAAGCTCCAGCGGCGACGGCCATGGCGGCTGGAACCTACGGGAGTAGAGAGAGACCGGGGGGATTAGGGAGAGGGGAGAGGAGGAAGAAGGAAAGGAACGGGAAGGAGGCCCTGCTCCGGCGGCGATCGGCGGCAGCGGCTCCAGCGAGGGCCGGCTGGGGCGCAAGGCTGCGGCATCGGGCGCCATGGGAGGCACGGGCAGGAGCACGGGAGAAGGAGGGGTTTGGCATGGGATTCGAGGGAATTAGGGTTAGCTGCCCAATTAGGAAGGGGAGGGGTCTATTTATAGCTTAGGGTCTAGGGATGACGGTCTGTGTCCGTTTTTGGACCGTACGATCTCGATCGGACGGTCTGGAAGCGGAGGGGGGCAACGGTGGCTGTGTAGAGGGGCTAGGTGGAGAAGAGAGGGAAGTGCGGCCCGTGACACGAAGGTTTTAAAACACCGACAACGTCCGATGAAATACCTATGACGACACTGCTACGGATGACCGACGGGGTAACAAACGAACTCGGAACGCGATGAAATTCGGCAGGCGGCGTACCTACAATATAACAAGACCACACGCCGAGTTTCAACCCAATCCAAGAATATTTTAGCGTGCCTTTTAAAACATTTTAAAACGATGCCGCGGGTGCGTGCATGTGTGGTTGGTCTCAAAATGGTCAGCGACAAGAACAGAGAGAACCGGCAACTTACGAACGGATGCAAATTTTGAAAACGAGAGACGGTGCTATGCAGATGATGCGAATGATGCGATGATGAATGCAACAACCAGATGAACACAGATGAGAATGGAAATAAAAGGGGAATCTTCTGGAATCTTCTAGAGCGTCGGTCCCGGGCTATTACAGCTCCCTTGTAAATGATATCTGAATCAATATACACAAAGCAGGACATAGGCTTTTACCTCTATCAGAGGGGTCAAACCTGGGTAAACTCGTCTCTCATTCCCGATCAACCCCTTCGAGTCGCCACATAGCTGTGATGGACTCACACCGATGTTCTCCTATGAGGACATCTGTCATGACAAAACCACGACAGTTGGTGCCCACCATGGGGTTGTCGCATGGTGGAGTGCAGTTCTCGGAGGGAGCCCTTCTAGGGTTCGGGAGCTACGCTGTAGGTTTGATAACCAAGAGCCTCCATGGGAAGCTCTACATCGACAATTTGAGATGGGGTCCCGAGGCCAACTAAATTAAGTCCGGGTGCGGGGTCCCCTTCAGCAAGATCCATGTCTTCATCGGCAAAATCAGCGCATCAGTACTCGAGCCGGACATCTGCACCGACATCGTCGAGTCGGCTCGGCACACCCAACCTAGCTGGTGTCACGCCTTTGTTTGTTTTACCCAAGGACTCAGCCTCCCAGACGAGCCGATGGGTGATGGAGACACCCCCATTAACTCCATGGCTAGTCATCCATGGGAGATACCGAACTGATCTATCCTCTTCATGATGAGGGATTGGGGGTTTTCCAAGGACGAAGTCACCGAGGAGTCTCCTAAACCGCCCCGCCAAGTCGCCATCTACATGGCTGGGACTACAGCGGCTCATAATCCACCGGAGGCAGCGGCCACAAACGGAGCATCCGGGTCAGGCAAGACAACGGCTCAAGCCATGATGGATCTGATGGCAGAGATGACCAAACTCATGGCAACGCCGGTTACCGCGGAGAACCAGGAGGAGCGCAATGCGGAACTAACGAAACTTCGCGAGGATATGGCTAGAGTTCAACAATAGATCGACCTCGAGAACACCAGGATGGCGGAGTTGCAGGCTTAGATCCATAATGCATCGGAACGCCTGAAGGCCGAGGCTTGAAAATTAGGGTTCCAGTGAAACACTTCTGACGTAGTGCACTAGAGGTGAAATCGGATCCGACTACCAGAAAACCTCGAGCCGACTCGCTTGTTCACCAGCCGGCACACTCCGGTGGCTGAGTAGGACCCGCCACATCACACGGATCGATGGGTAGAGGCGGCTCAGGCTCCACCTGTTCAATCACAGGATCAACGCTTCCAAACACCACAATGCCACTCCTCCAACCATGTCGATAATATGCTGGCGGTGACATGCAACTGGACGCACTCCCTATTTACGGGAACACCCCCATTGAGATCCAGGCTAGGAACGCCATTGAGATATTGAAAACTGCAGTGGCACAACAAGCGCAGTATCTTACAGCCAGGATTGGATGCACTCCACACCATATGCTAGTCCCAGTAAGAGCCACCACATGGAGTCTCCGACTGTTTCCAGCAGCGGACGCGTGCCACCGCCTCAGGTGCCCCCAACCCGGCCTCCCCCGTCGAACGCTCATGCACTTGTCAAAGCGGCCCGGGCCACGCGCCAAGTAGAAGCGGAAACAACAGCAGCATTGGCGGCTCAAGTTGCCCTAGTTAGCCCTCAGTTCATGTTCGCCATGTGTGGGTCAAGAAACATAACCATGGGGGCTCCTTGTTTTTCCCCAGCTCTCCATAGTGAGCACATTCCCAAGGACTTCAAGGGACCTCGTAAGATTCCCAATTATACACCGGATCTCAAGCCTGCAGCATGGATCAAGAGCTATGAGTTGGCCATGGATATGCTCGACGTCAGCGATGCGGTTTGCGGTAAGTACTTGATGATGATGCTAGAAGGGATGGCTCGGACATGGTTAAAAAGTCTTCTGTGTAATTCCATCAACACTTGGGTAGAGATGAAAGAGCGCTTCATCCAAAACTTCCAAGGCACGTGCAAACGGCCTATGACCATTGTGGATCTTCAGCATTGCGTGCAACGCGTGGATAGGTCGGCTCATCATTGGACCCGCCGGGTCTCCAAGATTATTTACTCCTCATATGGCATCATAGCGGCTCAAGCTGTCTTGATCTTGGAGAAGAATTGCCACTTCCAGCCGCTGGTTCTGCAACTTGGTCGTTTGAAACGAAAGGTTCAGGATATGGGGAGTTAATGGACACCCTTACGAGGTATGCCGAGTTAGATGGCACGAAGGATCCCGGCTCAGATGAGGACAAGGCTAGCAAGGGCAAGAAAGGCGATGGTGGCAAGGGTCATCCTCAGAATCACATGCACAATGGAAATCCAGGAGGCCAAGGTTATAACGGAAAGCGGAGGCAGCCTGGCGGCTAGTCAGATTTTGTTCCCAACACTAATACTGCTTTCAAGAAGCAACGTCGAAGTAATCGTCCTGGAGGAACATACAATGGGAGAAAGACAAGCAATTATGAGGAGTCATTAAAAGCACCTTGTCCTAAGCATAGTACCCCTGATGTCCTGCTACTCATTCATGAGAGAATTTCTATATTATGCAGGAGTTTCGTAACCAGGCCACCAGGAACCATCAAGGTTGCAATGGAGGAGGACATCCGGGTCAGCCTGCACCTGGCGGTTTCTAGGGTGGCTCATCTGGCGGTTTCCTAGAATCTGGCTTCCAGGGACAATGCGACTCAAGTAACGGCAATGGGCAGGGTTCAGGTCAGAACAACCAACAACATAATGGTCAAACTAGTTTTCAAAGCAACCCCAAGCAGTTGAACAGCGGTTAGTACCATGTCTTCACCACCCAAATTTGCAGGCAGGACAACAAACTCAAAAAACGAGCAACCCACGTGGTTGAGCCGGAAATTCCTAGGTATCTCCATTGGTTCGAATATGAGGTCACTTGGAGCAGCACGGATCACCTCTCCCGGGTGGATAACCCAAGTGATTTGGCTTTGGTGGTGGTGCCTCGGGTTGGTGGGTACACCCTCACAAAGGTTCTTATGGATGGAGGAAGCAACATCAACATCGTGTACTATGACACCTTCCGGCAGATGAACCTCTATCAAAACAGCTTATTACCTTCGACCACGGTCTTTCATGGTATCGTGCCAAGGAAGTCGGCGTATTTGATTGGGTGGATCAAGGTAGATGTCGATTTCGGGGACGAATTTAACTACATATGCGAATCTTTGATGTTTGAGGTGGTCAAGATCAAAAGTCCCTACCACGCCTTGTTTGGGAGGCCGGCTTATGATCGTTTCATGGCCCGACCCTATTATCTGGAACTCAAACTCAAGATGCCGGGTCTCAAAGGTACTATTACCATAGAGGAAATCCGAAAAATTGCTCAACAGTGCGAGGAAGGGGATGCGGCTTAAGCAGAGTCGGCATGCGCAGCTGAGGAGCTAAAGTTCTATACGGCCAATGTTGACCCGGCGGACATGAGCCCCCTCAAGAAACCCACCACTGAGTCTGAGCCGCCCTTAAAGTTCAAGTCGACTTACGACACCAAACTAGTTGATTTCACCGAAGGTAACTCTTCTAAACAGTTCACTATTGGGACCATCTGGAGCCCGCATAGGAAAGCGCACTCATCGAATTCATCCGTGGGACTCGGAACATCTTTGCATGGAACCCATCTAACATGCCTAGAGTACCGAGAGAATTTGCTAAGCACCACCTTAATGTGGATCCTAAGATGAAACTAGTCCGGCAATACCTCCGTTGTTTTAACGAGGAGAGACGCAAGGCCATCAGGAAAGAAGTCGCCCAGATCCTAGCTGTCAGGTTTATTGTCGAAGTTTTTCACCCGTAGTGGCTGGCTAACCCGATGCTTGTTCTGAAAAAGAATGGCACCTTTCGTATGTGTATTGGTTACATTGATCTCAACAAGGCTTGTCCAAAAGATCCCTTTGCTCTCCCTTGTATCGATTAGATTATTGACTCTATGGCGGGTTGTGAGCGCATGTGCTTCCTGGATGCATACTCAGGTTACCACCAGATCAAAATGGCCAAGGAGGATCAGTAGAAGATGGCTTTCATAATGCCTTTTGGCGCTTTCTGCTATGTCTCTATGCCTTTTGGACTCAAAAGCGCGGGGGGTGACTTATCAATGTTGTATTCAGAATTGTCTGCATAGTCAAATTGGGCGCAACGTCCACGCCTATGTTGATGACATCCTGGTGAAATCTCAGAAGCAGGAAGTGCTCTTTGCTAACCTTAACACTAGTGTCATCAGAAGATTTGCCGTCTGCCACCTCTTTGTCGTCCGCTAGCGGATGGCAAAGAATGGCTTTGCCATCAGCTAGCAGAAAGCAGACGGCAAAGAGGTGGCAGACGGCAAAGGGTGGCTTTTCCATCAGCCACTTCTTTGTCGTTTGCTAGCGGACGGCAAAGGAGGTTTGTCGTCCGCTAGCAGACGACAAAGAGGGAGGGGCCCACTGATGACCCAGCCCGCAACTTGACCTAACGGCCCCCTCTTTGCCGTCCGCTAGCGGACGGCAAACCTCCTTTGTCGTTCGCTAGCAAACGACAAAGAGGGGGGCTAACTAATGGATAACGCCCCTCGACCCGCCTCTCTCTCTCCCTTTCTCCTCCCTTTCAGCCCTCACCCCCACCGCCCCCACCCCCACCGCCCGCGCCCACCGCTGGCTGCCGCCCGCGCCCCTCGCCCCCACCCCCACCGTGCCCCCACCCCGCCGCCTACGCCCACCGCCGACCCCCGCCCATGCCCCCCACCCCCACCGCCCGCACCCCCACCGCCCGCCGCCCATGCCCCCGCCCCCACCGCCCCCACCCTCGCCGATCGCGCCCACCGTCGGCCGCCGCGCGCACCCCCCACCCCCACCCTCGCGTCGCCACCACGTCGGCATCGCTGGCCGCCGCCCGTGCCCAACACCCCGCAGCCCGTGTCCACTGCCCCACCACCCCGCCCCTCTCTCCCTCCTCAGCGCCCCCGTCCACCACCCCGCCGCCCGCGCCCACACCCCACCACCGGCATCGGCCTCCTCCACCTCCACCAACGCCGGTCTCCACCTCCCCCACTCCAGTGAGCCCCTCCCCCTCTCTATTTTTTCATTTTTTAATAGTTTAGTTAGTAATTTCGTAAGTTAACTGTAGTTAATTAGTTTAGTTCGTAATTTAGTTAGTTAGTTGCAGTTAATAGTTTAGTTTAGTTACTAATTTAGTAATGTAGTTAGGTTAATTAGTTGTAGTTAATTAGAAGAAGAGAGAAGAATAAGAGGAGGAGAAGGAGATGAAGAAGAAGGATAATCGAAAGGCTAGAGGGGAAGTCGAAGGATAATCCTAAGGCTAGAGTCGACCAGGAGGCTCTTTTTGGTACATTGTTCGGCATAGAGGGGAAGTCGAAGGATAATCCTAAGGCTAGAGTCGACCAGGAGGCTCTATGTGATAGACTGTTACAAAACATTCGTCAACTGAAAGGAAAGAAGAACTGGAGGAAGCCAAAGGCATGACTCAATCTTGGAAGGCCAGCTATGAGGGAAATGATCTTGTGGGTGAAAATGCAGTTGATGTTACCCGATGGGTATGCAACGAATCTAAAGAGGGGGGCGTGTCCTGACAAATTGAAAATATTTGGTCTCAAGAGTCATGATTAGCACATATGGCTTGAGCGGGTAATGCCGGTGATGTTGCGTGGCTTTATCCCTGAGGATGAATGGCTAGTATTGGCAGAGCTGAGCTATTTCTTCTATGCTCTTTGTGCGAAAGAACAATCGCCTGACGTGCTAGACGAACTAGAAGAGTTGGCGCCAGAGTTGATCTCCAAGTTAGAAAAGATCTTTCCACCGGGCTTCTTTAATCCAATGGAGCATTTGATTTTGCATCTCCCGATCGAGGCAAGATTGGGGGGCGTGCAAAATCGTTGGTGCTTCGCAACTGAGAGGATGCAGAAGACGCTTCGAGCAAAATGTAAAAATAAACGTAGAGTTGAAGCATCGATGGCTGAGGCATTCATTACTGAGGAGGCGGAAAACTTCGTGACATCACACTACAAAGCCAAGAATCGTCTTTTGCATAATATGAAGCCTCGGTAGAATGATGGCGACTGTGAAAAAGGTCGATCCAACGTCAGCCTATTCAAACGGAAGCTCACACCAGCCAGCGCTTCGAAATCAATAGCGTTGGATGTCAAAGAATGGCGGACCATTTCGTTGTATATCTTCAACAACCTAACAGAAGTGCGGTCGTACATCGAGTAAGTTCTCGGTACATTGTTTCGCAACTTCTAATTCCTTTGAAATGCTCTTATTCCCGGATATGTGATACAGTCGATACGTCGCCAAATTCTCGGATGGAGCGGTGATCCAAAAGGATTCCATCGAAGAGTATGAGCTTCTGGCAAAGCATGCAGGCGGCTATCCCGGTTTCCTCTCTTGGTTCAAGCAAACAGTAATTGGCATTAATTAGATGATTTCATTTCTTCGCCTACTTTCCGGCTAATGCAACAATCCTTTCATATTAAACTTGTAGGCTAATATAGAGTCTATGGACTCCGAACTGAGGCAAGTCGCTAATGGTTTTGACTATAAGGTCCATTCATTTGACAAATATGACATCAACGGGTATCGTTTTTGTTCTTTTGGCAAAGAGCTATCTATGGCCGACTGAAAGTCTACAAATTGTTGTGTCCGTTGTCGGCGAAGGAGGGGTCGAGTATTATGGAAGAGTTGAAGCAATTTATGAACTTACATTCTTTGGTGAAAACCCACCGAACGTCGTAGTCTTGAAATGTTATTGGTTGCAACCGAAGGAGACTAGAAGGACTCATGAACATATAGGGCTAGGCGAAATCAAACAAAGCACCCATTTAGATGTTCCCGATGTCTATATTACAGCTCAACAGGCGACCCAAGTTTTCTATCTACCGTGAGCCTGCCAAACGAATCCAAATTTGAAAGGTTGGGATGTCATTTATGATGTGGCGCCACATTTTAGACCACCTCCCCTCAATGAAGATGATTATGAACCTCACATTAACCCAGACACATATGAAGGATAATTCTTCCAAGAAACACGTGTTTTCACAAAACATTTCAAGAACCACTCTACTTCACCCCAGAACATTGAGGTCAATAGCGACAGTGAACCCGACTTCACCCTAAGGCGGAACAAGAAGAGACGGAAGAAGAAGAGGTTACTCCTACGGAAGAAGAAGAGGTTACCCCTAAGGCAATCCCTCTTTGCTAGTTTCTCAAAAAGACAGACAATTTTGTTTGTACTGATGCGTCTAATGAAGCTTTCAAAGCTGTCAAAAAGCAAATGTCTGAGCCACGCGGTTTAGCCACCCCGACTAACAAAGAGCCCAGGCTCCTGGATATTGCTATTAATTCTAAAGTCATGAGTGTTGTCGTTGTTGTTGAGCGTAAGGAGGAAGGGAAGGAGTACCCGGTTCAGCGATCGGTCTACTTTGTCAGAGGAGTCTTGACCTTGTCCAAACAGCGATACCCACATTGGCAGAAGCTGATTTTCGGAGTCTTCATGGCAAGACGAAAGTTGAAGCATTACTTTCAGGAACATCTGATCACAAGGGTCAGCTCGACAACCATGGGTGATATCATTCAGAATCGTGAGGCTACTGGTCGAATCGCCAAGTGGGCAATCAAACTTAGCCCTCACCATGTGAAGTACACACCCCACACAACAATAAAATCCCAAGCCTTGGTGGACTTCATCAACGATTGGATAGAGCTTCAAGTCCCGCAAGATAGACCGGACAACACGTATCGTACAATACATTTTGATGGGTCCAGGCAGTTGGAGGGCTCAGGGGCTAGAGTAGTTTTGTCTTCTCCGATAGGTGACAAATTTTGTTATGTTTTACACCTCATGTCCCATGTACTAACAATGCATCTGAGTATGAGGCCCTTTTACATGGGCTCAGGATTAGCAAAGAGACGAACCTCAGCCGGGTCAAGTGTTTGGGTGACTCAAACCTGGTAGCTCAATAGGTCTCAGGAACTTGGGACTCGAAAGATCCCCTCATGGCGGCTTACTAGCGTGCGATCACCAATGTGGCGGGTCACTTCCAAGGTTACCACGTGGACCACACCGATCACCGATATAATGAGGCGGCGGATGCACTATCACGAATCGACTCTCAATGCAAACCAGTTCCCCCCAATGTGTTTCTAGATGTCCTCCACAACCCTTTAGTAAAACTTCCTTCTGAAGAGGATATAGCTATTCCTGACACGAAATCACACCTGGTGGTGGCTCTTCATGCTATTCCTGATCGGACGGTTCCATACTTGGCTTATCTAGATCGAGGCAAGCTCCTAGCTGAGGAGACCCTTGCCTCATAGATAGTTTGGCGGTCCAAGTGCTTGACTATCCTCAAGGGCAAGTTACATAGGAGAAGCGTCAGCGATGTTCTTCAATGTTGTGTTTCCCCTTAGAAGGATGAGAAATTCTCAACGAAATTCACACGGGCGACTGTGAACATCATGCCGGCTCACGATCTTTGCTGGCAAAGGCTTTCCGTCATGGATTTTATTCGTTAACGGCTCATGCAGACGCATAGGATATCGTGCGTAGGTGCGATGGATGTCAAAATTCGCTAGACAAGCTCATGTGCCGGCTCAAGAACTACACATGATCCCAATCACTTGGCCGATTGCTGTTTGGGGCCTCGACGTGGTCGGCCCATTCAAAATGTCTTCTGATAAGAAGACTCGCCTACTGGTGGCGGTTGACAAATTCACCAAGTGGGTTGAGGTAGAGCCTGTCAGCAATTGTGATGTGGAGACAGTAGTCAAATTGTTGAAAAAATTAATCCACCATTTTGGTTACCCTCAAAGCATCATCACTAATAATGGTACCAATCTTTCTAAAGGAGCCATGAAGAAGTTTTGTCAGCGTGAGCATATTCATCTCAATTTAGCGTCGTGGCACATCCGCAGTCCAATGGACAGGCCGAGCAGGCTAACCAGGAAATCTTGAGAGAAATCAAGCCCCGACTCATGGTTCGTTACAGTGCACCCCTCGCTGTTGGGTTAAGGAACTCCTTGCAGTGCTTTGGAGTATGAGGACAACTCCAAACAGGTCCACTGGGTATACCCCCTTTTTTGGTTTATGGAGCCGAGGCAGTATTACCAAGTGATATACGGCATGACTCTCCTCGAGTCGTCGCTTATGTTGAAGCCGACAATGAGCAAGCACGTCAAGACTCCATGGACGCCTTGGAAGAGGAACGTGATTTGGCAGCAGCGATATCAATTATATATCAGCAAGACCTATGTTGCTATCATATCCGTAGAGTCAGGAGCCACACTTTTCAAGAGGGCGACTTGGTGCTTCGGTTGATTCAAGATCAAACATGCATGCACAAGCTTTCCCCACCATGGGAGTGTCCTTTTGTCATCATCAAAAACCTCAACAATGGTTCATATTACCTGATAGACCTTCGACCAAATACATATACCTCTCAAGAAGGAGACAAGCCGTCCATGGAACATCGCTCACCTTCGGCCTCATTATACTTAGAGCTAGCAGCTCCTTACCTATGTATCTTCCGTAGTTTTTGTACATACCTTCTTATGTTTAATACGATAAAGCCGGCACCCCCGAAATTTAGGGTCTCTGTCGTTTCAGCCTACACATTGAGTTTGAGTCTTTATTTATTGAAACATAAGTCGTCCAAGAGGACGAGCCGCCATGATGCGACAGTTCACACATGAGCGCCCTACCTTGTTGACAGGATATTTAAAGTCGCCCAAGAGGACGAGTCGCCATGATGCAATCGTTCACACATGAGCACCATGCCTTATTCACAAGATATTTTGAAGTTGCCCAAGAGGACGAACCGCCATGATGTGACCGTTCGCACTTGAGCGCCCTGCCTTATTGACAGGATATTTTAAAGTCGCCCAAGAGGGTGAGTCGCCATGATGTGGCCGCTCAAACATGAGTGCCCCTGTTTACAGGGTAAAAATATGCCAAAGAGGATCAGCTACCATGATGCACGATTCAAACATAGGCATTCTATTATGATCACTCGAATCAAGCCGACTTTATCCGGACAATGGATGTTTTGCAGTAGTAGCATTGTCTCCTATAATCCTAGCCTGAGTTTTTCCCTGATCATAGGTCACTTGGGGGCTTCCAACTCACCGAGATTTTCTTTCTCACCCTCTTGATCCGGCAAAAAATTAACGCCACAAAAATGGATAAACCCGCCTATATGCTTGTGAAACTCCGACGAGGTGATCCCGTTGAGGGAGCCTGGTTCAAGGGTCCTCGGATGGCCGATCTGTTCCTCATGGGCCGGACTATGTGGGCCGCTGGCTGAGCATTGGATGATCGAAGGCCCCCTAACCAAGGTGGAAGCTTCAAGGAGACGTGGCATGACCTCCAAGTTTTCAACAATAGATAGGCATGTTTTCCCGTCGATGTGCAACCGACCATGTGTAAACCCTAATACCCCCCGGCGTCTATATAAGACGAAGGGTTTTAGATTATAGGGCATAGAAACTCGTCTAGGGTTTTAGCTATTCGATCTCGAGGTAGATCAACTCTGTAACATTAATATCATCAATACAATCAAGCAGGACGTAGGGTTTTACCTCCATTGGAGGGCCCGAACCTGGGAAAACATCGTCTCCTTTGTCCCCTGTTACCATTGATCCTAGTCTCACAGATCAGGACCCCCTACCTTAGATCCATCGGTTTTGACACCGACATTGGTGCTTTCACTGAGAGTTCCGCTCTGATCGCCAAAGGAATCGGTGGCTCGCCTTCTCACAAGCAACTAGATCTGCAGCTAGGATATTCTCAGTCCTGATGAGATCTTCACATGCGGCGACGTCTTGGAGCACGCCGATCCAACCGGCCACCATGGCCAGATCGGAAGCTTTCCCCCCGATCAAGGAATCAGATTTGGAACCGTAGAGTTCATCGCTGATTCACGGGGAGAACTTGTCTTGATAGCACCCTCAACTCTTATGGAGGAGCCCGGAGATCCCGACGTCTCAACTCTGAAGACATCGAGCCCCACCTCTGAGGAGGCCTTCACCCTCGGGCTTTCTAGAATGCCCAATCCAATCGTTGTGACCGGATCCACTATGGCCGAACAGGACCCGGATCCGCTTTCATGTGACTCCGAAACCGCGACGCCGCATATCGACCCCACTCATTTCAGCGACACGCATCCTACCATCGCCTCGTTTCTAAACGCGCTATTTGATCAGATTCAGACCATGTGTATGACTGACGACCAGACCCCGGTCTACGACCGGCTCGGGCTTAAACCCGACGATAGGGAGATTCTCATCCCCACGGTCATGCACTTAGTCGCCACAGTCGAGTGTCCGGCTGGAGGCTCGTTGTGACACCCTTGGATTCATGCTACAGTAATGCTTGTGTTTAAGCTACAGTGATCATAAGGATTAAGCTGATGTTTTGCTAAACCATGTTTGATCATCAATGGAATCAAACCTCACTTAAATTTCCTAATGATTCTCAAAATTCATTTGAAAAGTTGTTTTAAAAGTTTTGCAAAGAAGGAATTAAAAATCATGAGTAGGATTCAAATATTCCCTCAGCATTTCTAAAAATTTGGGCCAACTTTTGTCATGTATTTAAGTGCCTCTGAAAACAATTTAGCAGAGGCCAAAAAAATTATTAAGTGCCCTTTTGATTTATGAAAAAATTCAAACAAATTCAAATGGCTCTCAAACTTTTTGTGTCTCTGCCTTTTATTGCAATGCAGATATTTGGCCAAGTGACAATTTTTACAAAAGTCAGTTGATGCTAGAATTAATTGGAACATAAATTGATAAATCTGAAACATAATTTAAGAAAACAAAAAAAGAAAAGGCTCGTGCTTCCCCTCCCACTAGGCCTCATCCCCACAGGCCGTCCCAACAAGCCCACCTCCCCAGCATCTTCTCCCTCCGTTCATAAAGGACCTCGTGGACGGCGCTCGTGCGTCCAGTGCCTCAGATGGCCATGCACCGGCCATCTGCCGGCTCTCCGGCGAGGATAAGGTCGTCCCAAGCCTCCCCGCAAACTCTAGCCCCTTTCCCCTCCTTTCCTCGCGCCGCCATCGTTCTCCCCATGCTGAGCCAAGCCGCCACAACCAAGCTCGCCGTCGACCCCGTGGCCTCCGGTCGTCCCTTGTCGCTTGGATGGCCAGGAGCTTCTCCGGGATCATCCACGTCGTCTCCTCCTCAAGATGAACTGGGACGGCCCCGAGTCGCCCCCACCGCCGGGTCTTCTCCGCCACGGCCATCACCAACTCGCCGTCGATTCGTCCAGCTCCGGCCCGTCCCGACCACATCGAGCCCGCCTACGGCACCGCTATGAGACCCCTATTCGACCCCCCCCCCCCCCCTTCTTGACCCGGTCTCGATCCATAGCTGTAGTCGCCTGTACTCGTCGTAGCCGCCTTGGCCGGAGCTCTGCGTCCACGCGCGCTCGCGTTGCTCCCGGCCGAGCCCCTGGCCGTGCTTGGCCGCGTCCGACCGCGCGCACCGTCCCCTGGTCGCGTCCATGCGCGCACCCGCTGTCCCCGCGTTGAGCCGCTGCTCTCTGTCACCGCTGCCACCGCTGATGCTGCTCCCACGCGCTCGTCAACTCATCGTTGCGCCCGCGCCCGCCTGCGCGTGCCCCGTCGTCCTTGCACGCCCGCTTGCTTGCGTGCTGCGTTGTTGCTCCTGCCGCTGGCTCATGTTGCTACTGCTACCTGCTGCTGCTCCGCTGCGCTGCTTTGCTACTCAATACTGCTGCTGCCTACCGCCACATACCATTACCGCTGCCTGCTGCTCCCCCATGCGGTCCACGTGCGCGCCCGCCGCCCCCGCGCCGAGCTGCTGCTCCTGTCGTTGCCGTGCTGCACTTCCGCCACTGCTGCCTTGCTCTGCTACCACTGCTGGCTGCTCCTGCTGCTTGCCGCCAGTCGCTAGAGCTGCCGCTGCTAACTGCTGCTACTACTGCATGCTGCGGCATGTTGCTGCTACTAGCCATGGCCAAGGCCATGGCCGGACGTGTGTGTGTGTGCTCAGCCGTGAGGCTGGCTGTGCCTCTGGCCGGCCCTGTGCAAGTTAGTTTAGGGACTAGTTAGTAGTTGAATTAGTTGCTACCCCATGACATGTGGGCCTCTAGTTTAGATTAGTTTAGTTATAATTCCCTTTTGCACATGGGCCAATGACAGATGAGCCCTGCTTTGACCATGTTGACCAATCAATCTTGACTGGTGAACCGTTGGCTGATCCCCTGACCCCACTTGTAATACACTGAGGTTAGAGTAGCGCTAGGTGACAAAAGCATTCATTGTTTTTAATTCGAATTAAGAATAATTCAAAATTTCAGTAAATATATAAAACTTTGGAAAATCACATAAAATAAACCGTGAAAATAGTTTATACATGAAAGTTGCTCAGAACGACAAGACGAATCCGAATATGATGTTTGTTAGTCTGTCACGTGCTCCTATCATAGCAAACATGGAACATTTCTATCGTTTTCGGTATTAGCGAGAGACCCGGAAAATATCGTCAGATATTCTTCTGATCCGTCCGCGATGTGTAATACTGCGTTAGTGCATGCCTATCTCTGCATATTGCCATGTCATACATCGTGATGCATTTGTTTGCTTTATATTTATTGTCCCCCCCTTCTTCTTACCGGTAGACCCCGAGACTGACGGTGCTGCCATACGTGTAGGACTACACCGCCGACGATCAGGCCTTTACAGCAGAGCAGCAAGGCAAGCAACCCCCCTTGAGCATTCCGATATCGCCCATTCTTCCCTCTTATTCTTGCATTAGATTTTTGCTACTGTATTAGTCAACACATATTCTGATGCATAGCCTGTCTTTGATAAACTGCTACTATACCTACAATCATATCAACTGCTTAGTATAGGTTGGACAGTGATACCCCAGAGACCCCAACATTGTCCCAATTGCCCCTGCTTTCACCTTCAACGTCATCAACGACTTGAAGACAAAAGACTAGACCATCATGACCGGCTGACAAACCCTTACTAACTCATCACCTCACACCCCTTAAGTATGGCACTAGAGCTACTATCGAGTCCCGAGGGTGATACCTCACTTAGCATTCCTTATATTAATTCTGTAGCGTAGCTACTCGATCGTGGGTATCGAGGGTGATTCCTCCATCCCAACTATCGATAGAGACTCTTTTCATACCCATACTTCGAGTGGGATTCATCGAGGGTGATTCCTCGGATATCCACTTGGCGTATAACCACACAACTAATATTGACTTGACACTGTACTAACATGATGGAACTGAAGGGACAGGCGGTACCACTCTATTGAGGTGGACCTGAGTTCCCAACAGTCTTGAGACGGGTCGGCCCTAAGGGTACCCGTGTGTGAGATATGGTGGGATGTGTCGGTAAGGCATCCAAAAGGGTTATGATGAGGCGTGGACGGGCAGGAGAGGCCCTTGTCACACATCCTCGAGATGGGGCGACGGGACCACACTTTATGGGTCGCGCTTGTCCCGCATTAATAAAATGCTAATGGGTTGGGTACTTGATCTGATTTAGGTCGTTGGCCTTACTACGCACTAACCTTCACGTGGGAGAAGTTATGTATACTCAACGTCGTTGTATCAGCCGAAGCTCTTCGGATGTCCGCAATGGAGTGGCACGCGCCCCAGTGGTCCGCAACGGCATCATGCTTGTTATAAGGGGTGCTAGACCTCGGTCGCCCTCGCATCGTGTAGGAGTGCAAAGGGTGATTGGGCCCATGATCCTTGCGTGCTTAGGATTTAGACCGGCGAGCTAGCCTCTTCGTTGAGTCTAGATGGGGCGATGACGTTTTGATATCCCGAGGCCGGGCATGACCTAAAAAAGTGTGTCCGGCCGGAGGTGATTTGATGAGGACATGACTACCTTGGATAGGACCAAAAATGTTGCATACATGCATATTTGTGAGGTGATTTCTTATAAGAATTATGCAATAATTTATTTATGTTATCTAGAACAAAAATACTTCACCTATTTTTATTTTATGCCTAAATGCAGAATGGTCAAACACTTGTATGAACCACATGTGATGACAAAAGAAGAGGAAATGATTGGATGCTATTCAAGAGGTCCTTTAATGTCAAAGGAAAACAATTAGGTGTTGTTCAAGAAGTTCTCCCACGTTACTTTTATCCCAAGAGAAGATAGAATCCAAGTCTCTCACGTTCTGGACTCAGATTCGGACTGCGCAGACACATCTGTTTCAAAACGCCAACAACTTTTTCATACGGACTCGGAATTGGGTGATTCTTTTTTTGCTGGAAACTAGACTTCATATGCGTTCTGGCCCAGTTAGAATCACCTTATAATTCTTCGGGATCACGGAGATATCGACGAAAGAATCTGGCGTTGCAATAGAATCCGAGTCAAACTACAAGTCCGAAGGTGTTGCATCACCTCCACTTGGGCCCATGGGCCTTGTATGACCTAGGGTTGGTTGTAAGGTGTCTTGGAACATCCTCCCACCTCCTTGGCCGCCACCCCTTGCTCCTATATAAGTAGATCAATCCAGTAGCTTTTTCTTTGGGTTTTGTTTAGTTAAAAGTTAGCAATTGCAACTTCGTGTACTTCGTTTGTGTCCAACGACCAGACCAAGACCGCTTTCGGAACCCCACCATTATCAATATTTCATCTATACTTACAATATTCAGACTGAAATATCATATTCTTGCTTGATCTTCGATTGCTTGCAGGAAAAGACCTTCGTGGTCAGGTTGATCATGCTCTGACGTGGTCAATAACCTCTTGGAGATTGGTTTAGCGATTGCTAAGGCGCAACATCATGCACGTTTGTAGTCGGATCGTCAAAGTCGTCTCCACCAAATCAATAGTTATCATCTCATTTAAATATCAGGACCGTCGCCTATATCATGATTCAAGCATGTTAGGGAATATGTTGTGCATCCCTGCAGGGAAGAAATTATCTATTCGAATAGATGTGTCCATGGTAACAGGACGACTTGGAATTGTACCTTGACCTACTACAACTAAAATTGTGACTTTAAATTGAAATGAATGTTGGCTCCGAGATTGCTTCCTCGCAAGGAGTCGAGGAAGAATCTCTGGGCATGGTTACTTAATAAAAATTTGCTACAATAATATGATCATATATTGAGATACCAGTCTACTTTCTTCTAATGTTGCAAGATGCTGAAGATGCTAGTCTTCGATAGGACTAGGCCTTCCCCTATTCTTGCTTTCTATAGTCAGTCCAAATATACCCCATTCCTTGATAATGATGCATACTTAACATAGTTCTGATGTCAGTCTTGCGAGTACTTTGGATGAGTACTCACCGCTGCTTTGCTTCCTCTTTCCCCCTTGATGCGATTGCTGTGTTCAGATGATGGAGCCCAGGAGAGGGAGTGCGCCAGAGACGACTGCTACACCACCGCTGGAGCCTACTACTACGTGGAGAGTGTTGACGCTCAGGAGTAGTTAGGAGGTTCCCAGGCAGGAGGCCTTGCCTCCTTCGATCCACTGCTTATGTTTGTGCTAGACTTCTTAAGGCAAAACTTGTTTAACTTATGTCTATACTCAGATATTTTTTGCTTCCACTAACTCGTGCTTGTCGAGCTTTGTATTCGAGCCCTTGAGGCCCGTGGCTTGTAATATGAAGCAACATGACTTTAATTTGTGTCTAGAGTTGTGTTGTGATATCGATTAGTGAGCCCTAATCGTGGTTGTACGCATTGCGTATATGTTTAGCGTACGGTCGAGAATGGGGACGTCACACTCGTCCCCCCAATGACCAGAATTAAAAATGGTTTATACCCCATTCTCTAATCATCGAGACCTTGCTTGCAACCCAGACCCTGGAGTTCGCTCCGGAGACAGATCGGTATGGGTCCCTGATCTAGCACACAATTCGAAGCCCATAATTCCGGACTCACATCATGGCGTGGAGTCAAAGATTTCCTTGCTAAATGGACAGAGGCCGAGCTCCCCAAGGAATATAGTACATACTCCCATTGGACGATGTGCTTCGATGGATCCAAAACTTTGTCCGGACTGGAGGCTGGAGTTATTCTCACATCCCCCACGGGCAACAATGTTCGATATGTGTTGTAGATCATGTACACCAATTCCAACAATGTAGCCGAATGCGAAGCACTCCTGCATGGTCTTCGGATGGGAACATCAATGGGCATACAACGGCTAGAGGTGAGGGGAGACTCCAACCTGGCCATCTCCCAAATCAACGGCGAATTCGATACCAAAAACTCGAAGATGGCGACATATAGAAACGTTGTCCTCAAGATATCCGAACGGTTCGAGGGGCTAGAATTCCACCATGTCACTAGAGACAACAACCAAGCCGCCGACATACTGGCCCACATGGGGGCCAAACGCGACCTTGTCCCAAAAAACACTTTCCTGGAACGGCTCTTTAAGCCATCAGTGGTTTGGCAAGAAGATAATAAGGGCGCCCATCTCACCAACGCGGAATAGGTTGTCCCCCCTGTAAATAATCCAGACGACCAAATAATCGGCGATTCCATAATGGATGAAACGCTTTCGGCTCATGAAGTCATGGCAGTAATCGCGCAAAGGACCGAGCCCATCCTTGCCTACCTTCTTCGAAAAGAACTCCCGACGATCGAACGGAGGCGCGACGCATAATTCGGCGATCCAAAGGCTATAAGGTCCAAGAGTTTGACTTATATAAGAAAAGCACCACCGGAATACTACAACAGTGTATAACTGAGGAAGAAGGATGGCAGCTCTTAGCCAAAGTCCATGCAGGGATGGGCGGCCATCATGTCGCGGCAAGGGCCTTGGTTAGCAACGCCTTTCGGGCCGGTTTCTTTTGGCCCACTGCTCGAGCGGACGCCCAATCACTTGTCAAGAACTGCGTGGGATGTCAACTTTTTCCAAATCAAAGTCACATGCCCCCAACAGCTCTTCGGACTATTCCGATTACCTGGCCCTTTGCGGTCTGGGGGCTGGATATGGTCGGACCACTTAAAGGAGGGATCAAGAAGAATAAATACCTATTGGTCATGGTTGACAAATTCACCAAATGGATAGAGGTGGAACATGTCCAATCAGCCAAGTCCGACCAGTAATCGACTTTATATCCGACGTAGTACACCATTACGGCGCCCCGCACAGTATAATAACGGACAATGGGTCCAACTTCGCAGCCTAGGAGGTCAAAGACGCATGCACAAAAATGGGCATCAAGCTTGATTACGCATCGGTGTATCACCCACAGACCAATGGACAAGTTGAATGAGCATCTGCATGAGTCCGAATGCCATTGGGTAGAGGAGCTTGACTCTGTTCTGTGGGGCCTGTGCACGACCCCGAACAGATCAACGGTGAAAGGACATGGATGTCTCCTAGAGGGGGTGAATGGGCGCTTTAAAATAATTACGGTTTAGGCTTGAACAAACGAGGAATAAAACTAATGTTTAATATGTTAAGCACAAAACCTAAAACAACTAGGCTCACCTATGTGCACCGACAACTTATGCTAAGCAAGATAAACAACTAAGTGATAGCAAGATATATAGCAAGAAACAATATGGCTATCACAATGTAAAGTGCATAAGCAAAGGGCTCGGGTAAGAGAGAACCGAAGCACGAGGAGACGACGATGTATCCCAAAGTTCACACCCTTGCAGATGCTAATCTCCGTTCATAGCGATGTGGAGGCACAATGCTCCCCAAGATGTCACTAAGGCCACCATAATCTCCTCATGCCCTCGCACAACGCAAGATGCCATGATTCCACTCAGGGACCGTTGAGGGCGGTCACCGAACCCGTACAAATTAGGTTGGGGCAATCTCCACAACTTAATTGGAGGCTCCCAACGGCACCATGAAGCTTCACCACAATGGATTGTGGCTCCGAGGTGACCTCAAATTCTCGGGGCAATCTCCACAACCTAATTGGAGACACCGACACTAGGCGCGTGCTTTTCTTTGCACCACAACGATTAAGCTCCGAGGCACCACCAACCGTCTAGGGCGCCAAAGCACCCAAGAGGAACAAGCTCTATGGTGCTCAAACACCCAAGAGTAATAACCTTCTCAACTTCTCCCTTCCACGTATCACCGTGGAGAACTCAAACCTATGCACCAAATGCAATGGCAAGGGCACACAGAGTGTCCAAGTCCTTCTCTCCAAAATCCCACCACAACAACTAATGTTATGGAGGAAAGTGAGAGGAAGAACGAAGAAGAACTCCAATATCTAGATCCAAGGGGTTCCCCTCACATAGAGGAGAAAGTGATTGGTGGAAATGTGGATCTAGATCTCCTCTCTCTTTTCCCTAAAAAAGGAGCAAAAATCATGGGAGGGATTGAGATATAGCAAGCTCAAAGAGGGTCAACAATGGGGGGGGGGGCAAACATGACCTCAAAAGATGGGGACCAATGGGGAAGAAGACCCCCTTAAATAGGTCCCCACGAATCTGCCCCTCATGTGGAGAATCACATAGAAGCGGTACAACCTCTCTGCTCATCGGTACAATAGGAAGTACCATTTATATCGGAATAACCGGCCTACAACCGCCCATTAACCGCTCCAAAACAGAACCGAGTCCGGTGGTAGAATGGTACATGGACGGTACAACCTCCGTACCAATTCTGGAGTGGTAGAACCGCTCCAAACACCGGTAGTATCGGTCAACCGGTACAACGGGTCAACCGGTACAACCTCTCTATGGGGCAGTACAACCTCTCTATGTAAAACACGTAATACTAAAACTGCCACTACTTTCGCATACGAGCTCCGATTTGAGAAAACTCAAGCTTGTTGGATAAAGGACAACGAAAGCTATCCAAAAATGACTAGTTAAATTGAGAACAAGAAATGGACAATAAATGTCACTAGGATAAGGAAGATTACCTTCCCAATAAATATCCGGCAAAATCTCCAACATCGAAAACACAATATGATGCATACTAAATCTGTTTTCGATGAGCTTAAACTTATCACGATGAAGACCGTAAGCTCAAAAACTCACATAGAGAAAAACCAATTAAGGACCAAGAAAGATGAAGATGCAAGGATGCAAATGGTTTGAGCTCTCAACGATACGATCAAGCTACTCACTTGAGAGCCCCCCTTCATAGTACGGCTACCGATCCAATAACCCGATCTCCCAACTGCCACGATGAGACCGGTAAAATGGAAAACCTTATTGCTAAACCACAAGTATAAGGGATCGCAACAGTTTTAGAGGGTAGAGTATTGAACCCAAATTTATTGATTCGACACAAGGGGAGCCAAAGAATATTCTTGAGTATTAGCAGCTGAGTTGTCAATTCAAACACACCTGAAAGACTTAATATCTACATCAAAGGATGCAGTAGCAAAGTAATATGGTAGTAACGATAACGGTGGCAAAGTGCTAGTAGGAGTTTGTAGTGTTTGTAACAGTAGCAACCGAAAAGTAACTGAGCGAAGATCAATATATGAAAAGCTCATAGGCAATGGATCAGCGATGGATAATTATGGCAGATGGCATTCATCATGCAACAGTTATAACATAGGGTGACACAGCACTAGCTCCAATTCATGAAAGTAATGTAGGCATGTATCCCATATATAGTCATACGTGCCTATGGAAAAGAACTTACATGACATCTTTTGTCCTACCCTCCCGAGGCAGCGGGGTCCTATTGGAAACTAAGGGATATTAAGGCCTCCTTTTAATAGAGAATCGGACCAAAGCATTAGCACTTAGTGAATACATGAACTCCTCAAACTACGGTAATCACCGGAAAGAATATCAGTTATTGTCACCCTAGGGGATGCAGATCATAACTCGTAATAGGTGTCTACAACTTGCAAGATAGGATCAAGAACACACATATATTCATGAAAACATAATAGGTTCAGATCTGCAATCATGGCACTCGGGCCCTAGTGACAAGCATTAAGCATAGCAAAGTCATAGCAACATCAATCTTAGAACATAATGGATACTAGGGATCAAACCCTAACCAAACTAACTTTACATGATAAATCTCATCCAACCCATCACCGTCCAGCAAGCCTATGATGAGATTAATCATTAATGGTGGGGAGCATCATGGAATTGGTGATGAAGGATGGTTGGTGATAATGATGGCGTCGATTTCCCCTCTTCGGAGCCCAAAACAGACTCCAGATCTGGTCTCCCGAGGAAGAACAGGTGATGGAAGCGGCTCTATATCGTGAAACGTGATGAACTCCTCTCTCTGATTTTTTCTCAACAAATAGGGTTATATGGAGCTAGAGAGGAGGTCGGAGGAGCCACGAGGGCCCCACAAGCCTGCTCGGCGCGGCCAGGGGGGTGGCCGCGCCTAGCAGGCTTGTGGCCTGTACGTGGCCCCCTATGGTTAATTCTTGCGCCTGTATTTTTATTAATTCCAAAAGTAATCTTCGTAAATTTTTAGGACGATCCAAGAACTTTTATTTCTGTACAAAAATAACACCAAGGCAATTTTGCTGAAAACAGCATCAGTCCGGGCTAGTTCCATTCAAGTCATGCAAATTAGAGTCCAAACCAAGGGCAAAAGAGTTTGGAAAGTAGATATATTGGAGACGTATCACTTATCAAGGTCAAACCTTTGCCTTACGCATAGTCCACTTGAACTAGATGATGACGATCTTGTCCTTCTCAAGATGGACCACATTTCTTGATTGCGCCGGCTCGATGAAGAATAGTAGATTTCTTCCAAATACTCCACTATGGGTGAGCCACTAGTCGGCACATCTTCAAAAGTCCATTCTCACCACAATGGACGACAAGCTTCAAGCATGATATATCCATGATGATTCACTTGAACTTGCACACCACAAACTTGATGACGATCACCACTTGATGTCATCTTCCATGGGTTGTATGGGATATTCCTCGTGATGCAATCCCATGGTAATATACCTAACCCCACAAAGAACTCTCACAAGGAACATGGGTTAGTACACAAAGCGTAATGGACAATGCTTACCATACCATGGGATGCTTGATCCCTCTCGGTACATCTTGTACGCTTTGTGTGTTCATCAACTTGATTCACTCTTTGACTTAGTCTTGATCAACCTTGTATCTTATCGTCTCTCTTGACAAAGATGATGTCTTGAAGGTAATCATGAATTCTCACACAATCTTCTTCGTCAAGACATGCTTGCAATAAGCTCAACTCTCACATGACCAATCTTTGGATAAACCTTGAATACCACCTTGGTCATCATATAAATTCCTTGAAACCCAATAAATGGACTTCAAGAAGTGCCTATGGACAAATCCTTCGAATATAACGCAAGGAAGCCATTAGTCCATAGGGGTGTCATCAATTACCAAAACCACACGTTGAGAAAAGTGCTGTTACAGTCTCCCCCATTTTGGTAATTGATGACAACCACTTTCAAGAGAGTTTATATAAGGAAATAAGCACAACCAAGCACACACGCACACACATGCAGAGTAGCGCATGGGTGTGATATACAAATGCTTAAGAAATAAAAGCAAAACTCTCTAAGCTTTCCAAACTAAACTCTCTAAACTTCTCCCCCATTGGCATCGATTGCTAAAATGGGCAAAAAGCTTAGAAATCCAATATAATAGGTGTTCCTCCAAAAGGTGTGTATTTCTCAAAATATGAGTGTAATAAAATACACAAATCCAATGATAATTAGTTGGAGGAAAACAAACTATATTAAGGATCCAAAGATTGCAAAAAGGATTGTATGGCACAAAGACATACACGAGAGTAAATCGAGCAATCAAAAGAAACCAATTGGAACAAACAATCACATGGTCCTACAAGCCATATGAATGAAATATCTTATGATATGGGCAAAAGAGTGATTATAAAGAAACTAGAGGAGCTTCCCATGATTTGTGCACAATTAAGAATTTTTATATTTGACTACAAGTGCACAAAATAGGATCATGACTTCCCCAAAATCAATATAAACACACGACAAGTGCAAGCAAGTAGATAAGACAATAAAAATAACACTTGCACCAAACATATGGTTAGGCAACATGTAAAAGAGCTTTAAGAATAGTCTCAACCAAAATGATGTGTGTGAGTCATGGCAAAGCACTTGAGAAGACTAATATAAGGATGAGCATTAAGCATCAACATAGTCTTGATGAAATGAGACATAAAGTGCAAGACATATCATTCCCACACACAAGCCACTAGCAAATGGGTTCACAAGCTTACTAATAAGAAAATGAAAAACCAAATCTTGTGAAAACCCCTGGAGAAGGTAGGAAATAATAGCCTTGTCAAGAGGATGAATACCAATCGAGATGGCAAAACCCTTATGAAGACAAGCATGAGGAATATAATCTTCACCACCAAGGAGTGCATCAAGATGCAAGGATATTAGACCCGCACTCAAGACAAATTCTTTCACGAGACTACCAAGGAAATAAAAAGGGAATGCAACAATGGACGTGAAAGAAAAGAGGATATCAACTAGAGGCAAGGAAGACAAACGATAAACAAAATACAATGTAAAGATGATTAGCAATTTCTACCACATAAAACGATACCAATTGTCAAAGGACAAGAAGTAATTCAAAATATTTCCTATTGGTAGATTTCAAAGATATCCAACATCATCTTCACACGTAGATCATAAGAAAATGACATTTGTAGAGCTAACATGCCACTTAGGAACAAGATAAATTATAATATGAACTCTAAGTGGCAATATCTCAAATGTACACATTCTTTGGGCTTGTAATATGCACATAGTATATTACTCCACCATAATGTGGTAACCCAACATTATTAACAAGTGGTAGATGAAATCTAACAAGAGATGATTAATGGACCATTTAGAATTTGAATTTCTCATGAGAAAAGATACCACATAGAAGCTAGATAATCTTGTAATATCAAAAGTAGGTGCTATTCCTCATGTACTCACATTTGTAGGATCATGAGGTGCACAAAGCAAATCACTCCCCCAAAATGGGATAATCCATTAACTCCTCAAAAGAGCCAACTAAGATAAGACAAGATGTAAAATGGCTCAACACAATACGCACGCGTACATGATGTGGAAACCAACATACCCATACTTGAATACTCAGGATAAGAAAGCCGGAGGCACACCATATACAAACACATGAAAGGTACAAAACCACAACATGCAAAGGGTCAAGTAACTAACAATGTAAAAAAATCATGTACAAGTTACCGCAAGGAGGCACATTGGTTATAAGATAGAGACTTTATGATCCAAATGACTTGGCTTGAAATAATATGAATGATGAAGATCCCTTAAATCTTCATGATGTAGCTAATTTACCAATGCCCTCCAACAACACCTATTGATCAAGTTTGAGCTTGTTGGTCCCCAACCAAGTTGGGTCCTAAGAGGTTAGTCACAATAGGCTTGGCTACCCAAATGGTTCTTTTCTTGACACCACTTTGAGTACGAACACATTTGGAAAACACATTGCCAAGATTATCCTTCCCAATAAAATATATATGATCAATAATGATTCGGCTGGATGAGATACCTTTTGTGCAAGAAGAAACAAAGTGATCCTTATTAGGACATAAGTAGCAACATCTACCTTTTACTTTCTTCTCAATTGATTTCTCAACTTGAGGATTGGTGACTTGGTTCTTATTGGGAAAAGGACTTTATTCAACTTGAGGTTGAGCATGTGATTGAACTTGTGGCCGCTTCCCTTGTTTCTTGTTACTTTGACGCTTCTTCTTCAATGGGAAAGATCTTACATGGTGCCCTTATATTTTGCAATTGAAGCAACTAATCTTGGCCGAATTCTTGACTTGTTCTTGGCCCTTCTTCTTGTTGTTTGTGGACTTCGTCTTCTTGTAGTTGAATCCGAGTCCACCTTTGTCATTTGGGGATTTTTGCACACTCAAGATATTGTTGAGTGAGGACTTACCTTCATGACTCTTTTCCAAGTCTTTCTTCCAAGAAGTGACTTAGGCCTTGAGCTCATTGATTTCCTCTACATGGTTAGTATGAACACAAGTACTAGAGGAAGTATAAGCTTCACCATTAGAGCAACAAGGCAAGGAAAGTAATTCATCACAGGATGTAGAAACATTATGAGTAGATGAACTACGAGGACTAGCACATGGCACTAAAGCATATCTACTAGATGTAGTACTAATGTCCACATGAGGCTCACTAGATGTTACCTTAGTAGTACTAGCCTCATGAGCTATTTTTAGCACATTATGGGATACTAGAAGATCACCATGAGAGCTCGAGAGCTTTTCATGACTTTCTTCCAATATCCCATAATTGCTAGATAGCAACTCAAGTTGAGCCCTTAGCTCAACATTCTCCTTCAAAATGGATGCTTCACAAGGAATCGAGTTAGTAGCACAAGCATCATCATTAACAACAAGAGGAGAAGGCAACTTGGCAAGGTCTTTAGCATATGAAGCTTCAAGTTGAGCATGAGACTCTGTGAGTTCAATGAGAGAACTCTTAATGATCCTTGAGCAATTTTCGAGTTGCTCCAAGTCCTCAAGGAGTTTAGCACGTGCAACTTTAGGCTTATCATTTCTAGTTCTCAAATCATTGGCCACCTCAAGAGCTCTTTCATGGAATTCCTTTAATCTAGATAATTCTAGAGCAAAGGTCTCCTAAAGAGATTCCTTGGTGGTTTGTTCATTTTCAAGAGATTGAGATAGCTACGCAATCTCATTAGCATAATCACGCTCATGACCTTCCATTTTATCAATGATGGTCTCATGCTCCTGGAGATGAGCTTCCAACTCCTCAATATATTTCTTGCCCTCAATGGCAATAGACATGATTTCCATGAAGTTGGAACAAGCAATTTAATTCTTATGAAGAGCTTTAAAAATCATTTATCCCTTAATTTCTAAGGAAGCAATATTATCACACTCTTCTTCATTATCCTCATCCTCATTATCATCAACATCATTATCATGTGAGTTATTAGGATTCAAAGTAGGAGATACATTTGAAGCCTTAGCCATAAGGCAAAAGTGAGAAATAGTAGATGGTGATGTAGGATCCCTTGAAGCACCATTTAAGATCACATCTTGTTCCATAGAGTGTTGGGTTTCCTTTACATTGTTAGCACAACAACTCGAGGAAATGGATACATTTTTATCATGGCTACAAGATATAGCTATCATATCATTATGATATGTAGTCAAGCAATTTCTACATGATATGCAAGGACTATCAACACGAGCATGTGAAACATTAAGAGTGCTCGAAGTGTTAAAGTCCGAAGATGAAGCATTGCAATAAGATAGTGATGAAGGATCATCAACAATTATCCCACTCTCACCATTACAATGATCATCACTACTCACCATATCATTACCTAGTGGCAATCCACATGTAGATGAAGTAGATGAAGTTGAGAATGCGATACGGTTGGAGGTGGAGGGAGAACAATCATCCCTACAAATCTTGGACACGCCATATTTATCTTGAAGCTTTGTCCACAACTCATGAGCATCCCGGAATGGCACGACTTTAAATACAACTACATTGCTCAAAGCATAAAAAAGTACATTAGAAGCTTGAGCATTGATATACGAGTTTTTCTCATCCTCTAAAGATATGTGTTGAGAATCCTTTGGAGGAGAAAAACCCACATCTAAAATTCGCTCTAAATTTGGGTCCATGACCCTAAAGTGATTAAGCATGTGAATTACCCAAACATCAAAATTTGTGCCATTGTAACTAAGAGTGTGAGAGAATCCTAATCCCCTAGTCGACATCGTTACTCTCTAGGTTGTTAAACCTAATAATGAGAGACCTAGCTATGATACCAATTGAAAGGACGTGGATGTCACCTAGAGAGGGGGTGAATAGGTGCTTTAAAATACCTACGGTTTAGGCTTGAACAAACTCGCAATAAAACTAATGTTTAATATGTCTAGCACAAAACCTGAGACAACTAGGCTCACCTATGTGCACCAACAACTTGTGCTAAGCAAGATAAACAGCTAAGTGATAGACAGATATATAGCAAGAAACAATATGGCTATCACAATGTAAAGTTCATAAGTAAAGGGCTCGGGAGACAACGATTTATCCCGAAGTTCACACCCTTACGGATGCTAATATCCGTTCGGAACGGTGTGGAGGCACAATGCTCCCCAAGAGGTCACTAAGGCCACCGTAATCTCCTCACGCCCTTGCACAATGCAAGATGTCGTGATTCCACTAAGGGACCATTGAGGACGGTAACCAAACCCATACAAACTAGGTTGGGGCAATCTCCACAACTTAATTGGAGGCTCCCAATGACACGACGAAGCTTCACCTGAATGGACTGTGGATCCGAGGTGACCTCAAATGATCGGGTCAATCTCCACAACCTAATCGGAGACCCCAACGCTTGCCCGGAGGTTTGCACCACAATGATTGAGCTCCGAGGCACCACCAACCGTCTAGGGCGCCAAAGCACCCAAGAGTAACAAGCTCTAGGCTTCTCAAACACCCAAGAGTAATAAGCTTCTCGACTTTTCACTTCCACGTATCACCATGGAGAACTCAAACCTATGCACCAAATGCAATGACAACGGCACACATAGTGCCCAAGTCCTTCTCTCCAAAATCCCACGACAACAACTAATGCTATGGAGGGAAGTGAGAGGAAGAACGAAGAAGAACACGAAGAACTCCAAGATCTTGATCCAAGGGGTTCCCCTCACATAGAGGAGAAAGTGATTGGCGGAAATGTGGAGCTAGATCTCCTCTCTCTTTTCCCTGAAAAAGGAGCAAGAATCATTGGAGGGATTGAGAGATAGCAAGCTCAAAGAGGGTCAACAATGGGGGGCAAACACAAGCTCAAAAAGATGGGGCCCATTGAGGAAGAATACCCCTTAAATAGGTCCCCACGAATCTGCCCGTTATGTGTAGAATCACATAGGAGCAGTACAACCTCTCTGCTCACCGGTACAACTGTCAGTACCAATTATACCGGAATAACCGGCCTACAACCGCCCAATAACCGCTCCAAAAGAGAACCGAGTCTGGTGGTAGAGTGATGCATGGCCGGTACAACCTCCGGACCAATTTTGGAGCAATACAACTGCTCCGAACACCGGTTTTACCGGTCAACCAGTACAGCCTCTCTATGGGGCGGTACAACCTCCCTATGTAAAACAGGTAATACTAAAATAGCCACAAGTTTCGCATACGAGCTTCGATTTGAGCAAAACTCAAGCTTGTTGGATAAAGGACTACGAAAGCTATCCAATAATGACTAGTTAAATTAATAACAAGCAATGGAGAATAAATGCCACTAGTATAAGGAAGATTACCTTCCCAATAAATATCCGGCAAAATCTCCAACACCCAAAACACAATATGATGCATACGAAATCTGTTCTTATTGAGCTTAAACTTATCACGATGAAGACCGGAAGCTCAAAACCTCACATAGATAAAAAAATAAGGACCAAGAAATATGATGATGCAAGGATGAAAATGGTCTGAGATCTCAACGAACGATACGATCAAGCTACTCACTTGAGAGCCCCCTTGATAGTACAACTATCGGTCCGATAACCTGGTCTCCCAGTTACCAGTATGAGACCGGTAATATGGAAAATATTATCAAGGCCAAACCTTTGCCTTGTGCATAGTCCACTTGATCTAGATGATGAAGATCTTGTCCTTCTCAAGATGGACCACCTTTCTTGATTGCGCCGGCTTGATGAAGACTGTTTCCCCATACTCCACTATGTGTGAGCCACTATTCGGCACATCTTAACAAGTCCATTTTCACCACAATGGACGGCAAGCTTCGAGCATGATCTCTCCATGATGATTCACTTGAACTTGCACACTGCAACCTTGAGGACGATCACCACTTGGTGTCATCTTCCATGGGTTGTATGGGATCTTCCTCTTGATGCTATCCCGTGGAAATATACCTAACCCCACAAAGAACTCTCATAAGGAACATGGGTTAGTACAAAAAGCGTAATGGATAATGCTTACCATACCATGGGATCACTTGATCCCTCTCGGTACATCTTGTACGCTTTGTGTCTTGATCAACTTGATTCACTCTTTGACTTAGTCTTGATCAACCTTGTATCTTATCGTCTCTCTTCATAGAGATGATGTCTTGAAGGTTATCATGAATGCTCACACAATCTTCTTCGTCAAAACATGCTTGCAATAAGCTCAATTCTCACATGACCAATCTTTGGATAAACCTTGAATACCACCTTGGTCATCATATAAACTCCTTGAAACCCAACAGATGGACTTCAAGAAGTGCCTATGGATAAAACCTTTCAATATAACTCAAGGCAACCATTACTCCATAGGGGTGTCATCAATTACCAAAACCACACAGGGAGAAATGTGCTCTTACAAACGGGATACACACCATTCTTCATGGTCTACAGGGCAGAAATAGTCCTCCCCTATGACATTATTCACAACGCACCAAGGGTGCGCATGTATGAGGAAAAGGGGGCCGAGTTAGATCGGCAGGACAACCTGGATGCCTTAGAAGGAGAGCGCGACATAGACCGGGCTTGTTCTAGCTTTTATCAACAGCAGGCCCGACGTTACCAGAGTATGGAGGTCAGGGAAAGAGCGTATAATGTGGGTGAACTCGTCTTACAGCTCCGGGAGAAGCAGAAGCATAAACTCAACCCCAAATGGGAGGGGCCCTTCATAATTGACGAAGTAATCACGGGAGGAGCTTACCGTCTTCGAAACCCGATGGATAACCGTCTTGAACCAAACCCATGGAACGCAGCTCGTCTTTGGCGCTTCTACGGATAAACTAGTGTCATCATACTCTTTACTCGTTACCTCCTTTTCTTTCCTTTTTTTATTCTTTCCTTTTCCTTCCCACCTTGATTTTCGGGAGGTTTGGTTTTCTTCATTTCTTCCCAAGTCTATGTTTGGTTAAACCGATCTTGTATTAAGATTTTCGGCATACACCTTTAACTGTTAAATCCAAACACAACACCTGGGGGCTTCTTACCGAAGCCAATGATTTTATATTCTAAGCATCTATTCACATTCATCGTGGATGCACGTTTTCCTTGTCGATTTTTAAGCCATTCTATGCATCAATTCGTACTAAGATTTTTGCCAAGCTGGGTTGCCTCGCTCTTGTGTTTACTCTTTACGTTCCCGATTGTTCGGCTAGAGAATAAAGGGAGAAACTCTGTGATTGTTACGACCGGCTTATCCGGAAATGTACCTCAGGCGGGTGAAGCCAAAAGCTAGCTATCTTCAGCAGAAAATTGGTCGGCGATGACGGAAACAACAAAAAATATGGTTATCATCGCCATTCCTCAGGCTTCTTTTTTCCAAAAAAGAGCAATTAGTCGCGTACTAGCAGTATACAACCTTATTATCTATGATTTACAAGCACCCTGCAGAAAGGTATTGATAGAGGTACTAGTTTCTTCGAAAAATGTTTCTTACGCTAAGCAGCAATATAACATATCTCCATGTGTGCTTTTTGTCCGTTCGCACTAACTGGTCGGATTGCCTGGTTCCTTGAACATAATCCACTCTTCTCAAGTGATATTTTATAAGGAACACTCCCAAGCTCTTAACACGGGAGGTCGAAGCCGATGGCCGGTTAAGACAAAGTTTACAACACAAACGGAGCAATTTCTTGATTATCTAGACATAGTTACATATAATCATACATCTTGCTGCTGGTTGAGATTGTCGATTAAGGCGTCCAGGGTGTAATCTTCTTGCGAGAGACGGGCAGTGGGCATCACTTGGTCGTACACCAAATGAAGCGGCACTTCCTGCCCATCCGGCCCTACTTGCCCAACCCGAGCCATATGCTCGGGGTTAAAGGCCGGTATAACGGGTCTTGATCATGCCCCACACCTCTCGTGCTCCCTCTCGGCAGGCCGATGTCTTCCATAGCTCGAACTGACTTTGGGCTCCCATGAATCGATCAACCAGTTTGGTCATCTCCTTCGGAGGTTGCTCGGCAGGCCACATCACTTTTATCATGCTCTTCATGGCCTTCCGAGCCTGCTCATGAAGGGCGGACAGTTCCTTCACAAGGCTTCCCCGGTAGGATCCGATCTCTTCTTTGGGCCGCCCGGATAGAAGATATATACATGAGTCAAGGCATGTCCATTACACTTCATATATAAGAAGTACCGTCCGATGTTAGAATCACACTTACCGAACATGCCCCTCTGTAATTTCTAGTTCTATTCTTGGGCCTGGGACAATTGAGTCTTTAAGCTCTCAATTTCTTCGCCTGCTGTTTGTTTTCCGCCTAGAGGCGGTTCTTCTCCTCATGGTTTCATTGCAATGAACGACAGCCAGCCTCATGCTGAGACTAGGTGTTCCTCTGAGATTCTTGCACTGCATCTAAATCCTTTTGCAATTTCCCTATTGATTCAGCTGCTACAAAGTACCCTTGCGTTAGCATGGCATTATATACTAAGATCAACATAACAGATATACTCACCATGCGCCTCTCGGATAAAATTCTTCACTTGCTCAAGTTCGTCCTTCACGGTCTCCGCCTATGTTCGGCTCGCCTCCAACTCCTTGGATAGTTTCTTGTTCTGTTGCCTGGAGTCCTGCATCATCAGTAAAGCATTACGCGGACCCTTAAATTTGGTCGCTCTGATCAATTCAAGTCTCGGGGGCAATTGGGTTTACAGGTGTGTTCGGATTCTTATAGACGATCACTCACTTGCAGGCTGGATGATATCAGTTTCATGGCCTCCCTGAACCTAGCTCGAGCATCTCCGATTTATGCGTCAGCCGAGCATAGAGAATTGAACTCTTGTTCGGAGAACGCTAGGTGGTGCAGGGCTTCTCGTCGCCGCCAGTGACCCATCACGCTCTGTGCCTCAGATTTACTAACTAATACCGCATCCCTGGAGTCTTCAGGGGCCTGATTGACCATAGACGTCAGCAGCGCGTTCAGCATGAGGCGAAGATCTGGAGTCGTGAGCATTGCCAGACACCCTGGCAACATCCTCGGCATGATATGGCTGAACTTGTTGCCTATTGATTTCGACATGATATCTCCTCCGAGGCCCTATCGATTGTAATGATCAATTAAGAAGGCGAACAAAGTACCTTTGAGTTGAGCGAGTGGTCGGGCCTGTCCCCACGACCGGCTCATTTGATAGATCCCTGTTGCTTTCTGGTCCAGGCATTGTCGCCGTAGGCGATGTATGTCGTGCGAATCAACGATGCTTGGGAGTAGGAACCGGCGTGTTTGGGTCAATGGAGGATACTTGCCTTTTGCGGTATGAATTTTTCTTCTTCTTGCCTGTAGTAGGGGAAGGGAAAGATCTAGGGTAATCGTCTATGATTGCCACCTTGGAGCGGTCGAGGCTCTCTTGGTAGAAGACCTTGTCTTCGAATTCAACTGACAAATCTGGGTCGTCATGAAATCCCGGATCATCGTCATGAGAATAGTTCTCGGGTTGGGTGGCCAGACAGTAAACTGTCTTGACAAAGCTCCTCCATTCTTTTATATACATATTAAAGGCTTCGACTAGAAAGGGATAAATGTAAAATCAGAAGTCGGGTCACAGAGTTGAAAGGCTCACATATTCGATGGGATTGTGACTTGAGTAGCCCTCCTTGGTCGGTAGCCGAACAAAGTCTTGTTTCTCCCCTTTGTATAGGTCGGAAAGTGCGGCTGCTAATGTTGCTTCATTGGCAAGGCCCAACCATCGGGAGCGAGTGGAGTCGCTCATCCCGTTGTAACACCACAAAGGGTGTATTCTTTGCTGAAGGGGCTGGACACATCGGGTGATGGCGGTGACCATCAAATCTATCATGGTCAGCTTATTATGAGCTAGCAGCCTCACGTGGGCAGCCAAGCATTGCACTTCAGCGCCGTCCTCTAGGGATGAGCTTTTTGATCGCTAGTTGTACCTTTTCTTCAAGGGGGCGTCGGAGTATTCGGGCAAAACCCTCCGAGCTGGATCGAATTGGGGGACGTCCTTGATATAGAACCATTCCAAAGACTATTCTTACGACTCCTTCGATGTTCCCACTGGATACCCCGTTCCCGCTATGCGGAATATTTTGGCTCCTCCGACCTCTAAAGTTGTCTTGTCCCGAGTGCGAGGGACGAGGTAGAAGTACTTCCTCCACAATTCAAAGTGTGCCTCACAGCCCAAGAACATCTTGCAAAGGGCAACGAAGCCCGAGATATGCAGAATGGACCCTGGGGTGAGATGATGGAGCTAGATCCCACAAAACTCCAATAATCCCCTCGGGAATGGATGAATGGGGAACCCGAGACCCCGCAAGAGGAAGAGCATGAAACATACACGCTCTCCCTTTTGAGGATTTCAGGAAGTTTTCCACGAAGGCTTCGTCGTTGAATGAAGTCAAACCGGCATGGGTAACCGCTAGATCCGAGGAAGGAAAATACCCTTAGGTCTCGAGGTTGCGTATTCCAAGGAGGGATACGGAGCAGCTTGTCCAATCCCCGGGATGGGAGCCGTAAGGGCGCGAGGAAGAGCTGGGGGCGCTCGCCATGTTCTTGTGGTGATATGTGCTAAAGTGTTTTTTCGATGAGGAGGAAGAAGATGATGTGGCCAGACCACGATTCGATTTGTTTAAATGGGTGGTGCCTCCTTTGTCGAAGCGGAAGTCTTGAAAAAATCCGTTGAACCGCTCGTCTTCCCTTGATGCGCGAGGATCGAGAAGCACTGACAGTTATTGCAACCGACCCTGCAAGTTTGTGACGCTTGGAATTTCCTCGATAGCAGGATGGTTGCCGAACAAGAAGGGATAGAGGGACTGGCCTTGCAAGCTGAAGACTTCAACGTGCGAGATTGCTCGGGTATTATACCTCGGCGTTGGAGGCCAGTCCGGGTGCTACTGAGGGAGTCCTGGTTTAAGGGGTCTTCGAATGGACGACTTGTTCCTCATGGGCCGGATTGTGTGGGTTGCTGGCTGAGCATTGGATGATCGGCGGCCCCGTCGCCAGGATGGAAGCTTCAAGGAGATGGGCGTGATCTCCAAGTTTTCGACAGTAGATAGGCATGTTTTTCCCTCCGATGTGCAACCGGCCATGTGTAAAGCCTATACCCCCGGCGTCTATATAAGACTGAGGGTTTTAGATTGCAGGGCAGAGAAACTCATCTAGGGTTTTAGCTATTCGATCTCGAGGTAGATCAACTTTGTAACATTCATATCATCAATACAATCAAGAAGGATGTAGGGTTTTACCTCCATTGGAGGGCCCGAACCTGGGTAAACATCGCCTCCTTCATCCCCTGTTACCATCGAACCCAGTCTCACCACTTGGGACCCCCTACCCAAGATCTGCCGGTTTTGACACTGACACCCGTGTACTCTCGAGAAGTAAAGCCATCTTGGACCCTGACCTTGTTAAGGTTAAAACATCGAGATGAGTTGCATGAGAGCCGTCATATAGAAAGCCTAGGATAAACCATGGGCTATCATAGCTGCTTCACTGAAGCAAGACTTGAGCCTCTAAAGATGGTCTCTTTGCCGAGTCTCACTGAGCAGGCTTATTAAACCACTTTTAAAATTATGGGTTATGAGACCCGACTTATTATGGCCAAATGTCAAGGCCAGTTTCCCCTCCGAGTCTCATTGAGCCGGCTTATTAAAAGTACTCTTACGACAAGTTTAATTATTTCATAAACAAGTGTGCAAGGATTTCATAAGGATGGCTTACGTTGACTCGCCCATGATGGTTCAAGTTATAGCTCATTTGAGAAATGGTAGCAGAGTTTAGACAAGAGACAAGCATGTTTGGCCTACCACAGTTGATCAATCTCAAAATCACAATGGTGACTTAGCCATAAGACTAACTAAGTGCAAATCACATAATTTACAGATCCTAAGCAATAGGATAAAGAGAGGAGTGAAACTTGATCATGTAAAAATCCCTTGGCAAGTAAAGACGAGGTAAACAAGCATAAATGTGCATGAAGGCATGACACAAGCAATAAATTTTCACCTAAGGCTTACAAGGCTACATGGAGCAAAAAATCCTTGGACCAAAGTTTTCAAAAGGCATTAACATGACCCGGATATTAGCTTTTCCGGGTTAACTTCATCCAGGTTAGCCCTTGGCCAACTTCTTGCCTACATCGCCTTCGGGTCATCCTGCACTGAGTCTTATGTTTCCTGGATCTGAAGGTTATCCACATCCCAGTTGCAGTTGGTTAAGGCTTGGAATTCAGCTTCTTCATGCAAGATGGGGGACCGGTCAACATCAGGGGCAAAGATATGCTTACGACTTTGAGGAGTTCGATTCACTAGCTCATAAGTAAGCAGTCAAACTCACACATTGTTATTGTCGTAAGACGCTTAATATATCTCTAGATCTGCCTCTGCAACTAGTTGACTTGCCAACCCTCGAGATGCCTTGATGCATTGAGCATAATCCTCCTGTTCTGACCCGTCATCTTTGAGCTGCGGAAACCCTCCGACCATCTCTTTCGTGTTGAGTTCTAGAGCATAAGCCAAGTCCTAGATCAACGAAGCTATTGCTCCCTTGTGGGCGGCTAATCTCTTCAACTCTTCAATATGTTTGGGGAGAGGCGTATCAGCACATCTTTGATGAATATTATTGGGTCTTTTTCACCCCCCCCAAATAGCCCTGATGGTGAAAAGACTTCCAGCATACAACCGCTTATTCAAAGAATATAAAGCTTTAAGTTTCAATAAGTTGTCGTCTGGAAGATTGCGAGTCTGACGGCCTACAAACAGTTCAACTTCATGAGTCGCCGTGCAAATCTTTTAATATGTGGTCGTTTGCACAAGAGTTATCATAAGTTAATCAAAAAAATACTTACCAAAGACAACTTCGGTCATCCGGGCAACATGTCATTTAAGATTGGTTAGTTCTTCAGTGATGGGTTTCAGCTGACCCACAACGTCCTCTACATGTTTGATCAGGGCGGCTTTCTCGGCCTTTGAGGATTTCGTGAAAGCTTAAAATTCCACATTGGTTTTTTCTAACCCTTCCATGGAGAGTCATAGTTTTTCGTTGGCTTCAGCTTGGGCATCTTGTTGCAGTGCTAGGCTTTTCCTCAAGTCAGCCAAACTTGACTCGGCCACATTCAAAGCTTCCTACACATAATAACATTATCATGTGGACACTAGTCAATCCTAAACTGCTATCAAGGTGCATAATGAAACTTGGGGGTTGTGAAGGAATTTCTTACAAGTCTCAAGCAGATTGCAAGCAATATACTTTACACTTGGGGGCTAATGTATTGAGTTTTTTCCAATATATCATACAAGAAGACCCGACTCATTTTCAAGAAGATAAAGCCATCCCTTGGGGGCTACTGGTGGAATTCTTTCATAAGCATGTTAAGTACCGATTCATTATTTTCATAATCACCCGGCCCCTGGGGGCTACAGGTGGAATTCTTTCATAGGCTTGTTAAGTACCGGCTCATTATTTTCATAATGACCCGGTCCTCGGGAGCTACACAACGATTCATCAAAGTTTAAAGTTATCAATGACCCGACTCATCTTCAAGAAGATAAGATGGCTCTTGGGGGCTATGTAAGGATATATGGAATACAATACAAAGTTGAGTGTACCTCATATCTTTTCCTCAGCATACCAACTAGGCTAGCTTCCATGTCTTGGCTTGTGATGAGGAATCCCAAATATCTAGAATGCAATTCTTCGACAATGAGTTTGTCAAGACTGGGGAGATCAAGTTGAGTCTTTTCCTTCTCAAGAAAAGGCACCTCTTCTTTGGCAGTATGCTTGGTTAGCACAGTGGAAGGAGAAGGAGTTGTGAAACTCGTCCTAGTAATGATAACCTCCTCCTCATGAGAAGCAATATCTTCAGCCGGTTTCAGAGGACTGGGCAGGTTAGGATTGGCCTCCGGGTCATTCTCCATGTTTGCAGCATCAGCACCCGCCGGCTCAGTATGTTGGATTGTTTCTTGATGAGTCTCAAGAGTAATGAGATCTAGATTCTCCTGCTCAGGGGCATCGGGGTTGACGGCTGACCCGCCTAATTTTCTTTTCTTGGCTTGAGCCCTATGAACAAATATATCATGATAATTTATATGCAAGTATAAAGGGTTAATGACCAACATTGTATGCAAAGGAGAAAGTTACCTTGGATTGATAACAAGAGGTGGCAGTTTTGTAGTAGTCGAATCGCCTGATGAAGGTAATGACACCTCATATTTTCAATTAGAAGGATTAAGAGCTTGCTGAATAAGACTAGCTCTTGGAAAATAAGGGGCAGGACTATAAGCCACCTCATTGGGTCGATTTCGGGCGGCTGACTTTTCAGGCAACCCTTTCACAAGGTTACCTAAGATGCTCCATGTTTGGTGTCTTGACATATGTTGAGCCTTCTTCAAAAGAAAATCGGGATCCAAATAAGCGTTTAGGTGAGACATAGGTACTTTTTTAATGACCTGCCTTGGTTTCCTTGGAAATGAGAGCTTTGAGTTGTCGCATCACCATCCTCGGCATGGCTTGTCGCATCACCATCCTGAGACTAAACAGGTCTAGCAAGTTCAATAAAAAAGATATTTAAAAAGTGAAAGTTATACCTCTGTTTGATCATCAACGGACTATGAATCACCCATAGTTGACGGATCCTCTGTAGCCACCTTGCTCTTTTTCTTGCTCACGGTAGCTTTAAGTTTCTTTGCTGGAATCTTCTGTTGCCTCCTCTTCCAAAATGAAGAATCTCTGCAGATGGATTGACAAAAATAGAAATTTTGAAGGATGAAGAATCATATAAGAAAAGTGATAGGTGTTAAGGATTATCACCTTGGGAGCCGGGTTATCAGTATAGAAGGGTCTCAGACCAATTTTATCACAGACTTCCTACTTTTCGCCCAACAATTTCTTCACAATTTTGTTTACATCGCTTGTCTCCATGGTGATGTCGTTGTAGCATTGCGAGTTGTTCAAATTGCCATCATACTCACACATTAAACGGCCACAAAGACTCAGGGGCAAGATCCGCCAACACACCCAACACCGGATTAGATCAACTCCAGTAAACTCGTTGGCTATCAAAGCTCTGAGTTTGGGACACACAAAGGCAAGTTGAGCACGTTCCTCCGCATAAGCCGTGTCAGGTAATTCATAGTTTAAAGGCAGACATTCAGCTTTGTAACCTGACAGGGGAATTTCATCAACCAGGGTTGTTTTCTTGCAATAAAACAAAGTCTTGGCCCATCCTTTGGGATGACTAGGTAAGATGGTAGCAGGAAAACCACAGTATCTTCGCCTTTGAATCGTGAATCCGCCAAGTTGAAGACAGGGCCTTTCAGCAAACTCTGTCTAGCAGTTGAGATAAAAGAACTCTTTGAACAAAAGGACAATAGGTTCCTTTTCCATTTACACCTCACAAAACACTTGAAACTAGGACAAGTTGGTTATGGAATATGGAGCTAGGTCTTGAGGGTGAAGGTGATAAAAGTGTAAAACATATTGGAAGAATTTTGACCCGGAGGAGAAAAGCCCGTTTAAGATGATCTATTAAAATCACTACTTCTCCTTCGTTGGGTTGTGGTCTTTCCACTCCAAGGGTGGCTCGCCACGCAACTTTTTCTTTAGATGGCAAAAGACCCAGCTCCACAAAGTCCTGGAGTATATCTTCAGAGACATGCGAAGGTTCCCAATTGCATGTGGCGGGTTTGGTCATGGTGGTTTATTCAAGAGAAAAGCTATAGAAGCATATTTGGAGGGTTACTAAAGGAAATGGAAGATTGTTTAATAAGTGGTATAATCAGAAAAATAATATGCCGACGACTCTAGTTTAAGGCGACATGATAAGCTAAACCATGTGAGCCACCCCAGTATAACCCATACTCCAAGGCGAAGAGAAGTTACAAAATGGGCGTATTACTGTCATAATGGTGAACCGGCAAAACATAGAGGCGACTTACAACAAACAATGTATGGATTTTTTGCTAAGTAAAGGATAAACATGTTTCTACCAAAGCATTTACAATTACAGATCTACAAAATGGGCCAAACAGAAAGTAATTCACTAGCCCCAACAGCAAGGTACATCGACCATGGTGGCCCAGCTCGTGAGTTTCGAAGGGGATTTAAGGAGTATTACACAAGAAATAGAACTGTTGTTCTTACCGCGGTATCTACATGAAAAAATTCATTGGGAAAGCGCATAGGCTTGTAATGGCGATGAGCATGCAAGGAACTCCGACGAACTCCCATGAAATGAGATGAGTTCAAGCAGATCTAAATAAGGAGAAAAGGACTTACCTGGTTTTCACGGTGGCGAAGAAGAGGACACGCTCCACCCAGATGGAGTTGGAAGACGTTGCGGCCCTAGAAGCAGTTGGACGGCGATGGGGAGACAGCAGCGGCGGTGCGATAAACAGTTCAAACTTGAGCATGAAGAAGAAGTACAAGAAGTGATATAAAAATGGTTGATGGGGCCCCTGTGAGTATTTAAAGGGCAAAAAGTGGAAGTGTGACCGTAAGGCGCGAGAATCGAGGGGACACATTAAATTTCGGAGCTATGGATGCCTTGACTTTTGGGCTAAGCGGATACACATAAAGGCCATTATGCTGACGCCACCGATGTCATCATCGAATCTTTGGATTTCCAACGGCTGGTGCCATGATTGAACGGGTTAATAAATTACAAAATCCATAGATATCATAAACCGGCATTTTGTGACCCGAAGAAGGCATCGACACAAGCTGAAGATGAGCTGCCAAGATTAAGGTGAGAAGGTATTGACATGAATAAATTCAAATCAATTTGGGGCCTAATAATGGGGATATAACCCCGGTATAACTTGCCCTAATGGGTCAGCTTATAGTTATGGCGGCTTAAATTCTATGCTCAAGATGGGCCTTGGCGTCCTTAGCCCATAGACACAAGGCTGTTTACGAATTAAGCCTCCTTGCGGCCCAAGGTGTGAAGACGGCGACTGCTGTCCCAAGAGGTAGAGAGCTGCCAGGAGTTTCCTTGGTTAGGAGGCAAGGCGAGTTAGAGACATGCTGGGTTACGAATCATATCACGAACCTGAATCTTGTAAGCCTAGGGCCTTGACTTGTGTATATAAAGGCGAGTCCCTACGGCGGCTTGGGGCAAGTTACAATCCATCGATAGCTAGGTTAAGTGATTCCGCTCCCTTGTAATCGATATCATCATCAATATACACAAAGCAGGATGTAGGCTTTTACCTCTATCAGAGGGGCCGAACATGGGTAAACTCGTCTCTCATTCCCGATCAACCCCTTCGAGTCGCCACAAAGCTGCAATGGCCTCACACCAAAGTTCTCCTATGAGGACGTCTGTCGTGTCAAAACCACGACAATATTACTCGAGAAAAAGATCCCGTCGATATTTAAATTACTGAGGATAGTCCTTTCCATTACTTGTGCTCCTTGGATAGGAAGTCTATCGTTGAAAAAGGGAAACTTGAGGAATGCTTATGATGATATTATTTATAAGGAGGCAATGGAGAAGGACGACAATACTTGAAACTGTGTATTATGCCTAGCTAGGGGCATTAAAGCATGACGCTTGTTGGGAGGCAACCCAATATTTATCCTTTTTATTTATTTTATTATATTAATTAAACATGATTATTTCTACTATAATGATTATGTTTATATCTTTTCTTTTTAGTTTTGTGCCAAGTAAACCCTTTAGGATGATATGGATGATAGTTGAATTGATACGATCCATAAACATAAATTTTTTAGCCTAGTATTTGAATTTTCATTTTTTAGTCGAACATGATACATTGCTTAAAGTTTTTCACAGGTAAAATTTCCTATGTTGTCCTATTTTTTCAGAATATTATTAGTTACAGAAGTATGGTTTTAGTCTATATCATTACGTACAGTTCTATTTTAGACATATTTGTTTATTGCATAATGTGCTTGTTTTGAAGATGCTATGGATTATATTACGGGAATAAGTCATGGTGAAGTTAGAAAATATTAGGTATTATCCAAGAACAATTATTATTCTATTTATAATAGTACCTAAGGTGAATGCTGATTTGATTATACTAATGGATCTCATGAAGTTTCTGTTAAGTTTTGTGTGCTGATGTTTTGAAGTTTCGGGTGGGATCACGATGGATGAAGGAATAAGGAGTGGAAAGCGGATGCCCAAGGTACACCAAGGTAATATTCAAGGAATACCCAAGTGTCTAAGCTTAAGTATGCTCGCATCCCGTAAGGCATCCTCTCTTTTGCTCCAATCTATCGGTAATTTTACTTGGAGCTATATTTTTATTCATCATATGATAGATGTTTTGCTTGGTGCGTTGTGTGTTATAGTTTTATTTTGTTTTCTTTTTTGGTTTGTCACAATCATTGTTTGTTGCATACAACTATTATGAGATATACACATTCATCATGATTTATAGGATGCTCTTTATGCTTCACTTATATCTTTTCAGTTAAGGCAAATCGCTCGTCTGCTTCACTTATATCTTTAGAGCATGATGATACGAAAATTTTATAGAAATCATTATGCACTCTCATGCTTCACTTATACCTTTTTGAGAGTCTGAATAGGAAGTGGTAATTTGTACAAGTTATATGTTTAGTCAGAAAATGATAGGTATCCAAGAGGGATATAATAGAAACTTTCATGTAGATCACCGAATAAGAAACGTATGATCAATATTATTGAAGTTGTAATATGGAGGCTTACTAGTTCGTAATCATTAATTATTACAAATAATGTTGTTCAATTTTGTGATTGACATCTATTCGTTATAGTATTGGTCATGGCATGCCCAGGAAATGGGAGTGTTTTGTATCCTTGATTGATACCTTGTGTTGTCCATGCTGGGTGTGTGTGATGGTTAACTTCTCCCAACCTCCTCCCTAGGGGCATGAAAATAGTACTTTGCTTCGATGGCTAATAAATGAGGCAATAAGTATCTGAGTTCTTTATGAGTAATGTGAGTTTGTGGTACAAGCAATTCCATCCTTTCCGTATTTTGCTAGTCTCTTCTCGACATAGGCTCATACTTTGTTGGTGGATCCAAACCATGTGATATGATAAGCTCTATCGCACATAACCCTTATTATATCTTCATCAAAACAGACAACATACCTACCTATCATGACATTTCCATAGTGAGATATATTTTCATGCAACTTCCACTGTTAATATTCACATGACTTGAGCATTCATTGTCATTTTCCTTTGCATTATCATAGAGTTGACATGGTCTATGCGGCAAAGCCATCGGTCATCATTGTTATACATGGTACGCTAGTAGCACATCCTAGTACACTACCAAAGGTATTCATATGTAATCATATCATTTTTTAGTTTTATTGAGTTGTAAGTAAATAGAAGTGTGATAATCATCATTATTAGAGTGTTGCCCCTACCTGTGTTGATATAAAAAAGAAAAGGAAAAAAGGAAAAAAAGAGAGCCCAAAAATGAGAGAAAAAGAGAGATGGGGAAACATTAATATCCTTTACCACACATTTGCTTCAAAGTACCACCATGTTCTTCATATAGAGAATCCTCATGAATTGTCACTTTCATATACTAGTGGAAACATTTACTCCCTCCGTCCCAAAATATATGTCTCAACTTTAGTAAAACTTTGTACTAAAGTTAGTACAAAGTTAAGACACTTATTTTGAGACGGAGGGAGTACATTATTGGAACTTGAATTGCATATTCGGATGAGGGCTTACTCTAATGTTCAAGGTCTTCATGAGCAAGTAAGTTGGATGTACACCCACTTAGTTTCATTAGAGAGATTTCATACACTTATAGCTCTAGTGCATCTATTGCATGGCAATCCCTACTCCTTGCATCGATATCGATTGAACGACGACTACATGTCCTAATGTTCCTCGAGTTTATGCGATACTTTCTCTATTTTTGACTTCCTTTATGAACCCCTATCATCATTCTATTCCACCTAAAGTGCTAAGTCCATGGCTCATGCTGAGGTATTGAGTGAAGTTGAAAATGCTGAAGCACGTGAACAAGTATGAGTCAAATGCTTGGTTTGTTACTGGTGTATTCATGATTTATGCTTTACTTGAGGAATATTGAGTTATGCCATTGCTTTCATAAATGAGTAGGGATAACGTTCTTAAGCATTGTTATTTTGAAAAGTAATGCTTATTGGGTAGTATTCATCTATATTATCATTTTGATATTTACGAAGTTATCAGCTTTTAACATTCGTACGCAATGTTGAGGATATCGCTTATCGTTAGCGTCTTGGTCAGCAGGGGATTAGACGTTAACCACAAATCGGACGATTAATCGATTTTATCAGTCGGCTATTAATCAACCATTTTTTGCAAATCCCAAGTTCCCAACACTGAAATATGCTATACTAAACAGCCAAAAAGTATTGGATAGAAGTGTTACCTTGATTCCTATACCTTGAATGCTCATATAATGACAAAAAAATAGGGCAATAAAACATATTGCATAAGAAAGTCAACAAAAACAGAAATAAACATAGTTTTTTTGCAAGCATAGTGCTAGGAATAGGCCTAATTATCGATAGTGTAGCGACCCGACCTGAAAGGTCGAATCTCCGGTGTTTTCGTACCATCCCAAGATCATGCCGGTACACACACGGTACATCAATGTATATATCAAAGGGAAATCACACAACATTTATTAATCATAAATCTCATATCGAGTCCTTTATTACAATAAAGATTACAATAAAGTGGCTGAAGGCCAACTCATGAGAATATCTAAATCTTGCGGAAGCTTCAAAGGTAGTGAAGTCCATCTGACTCCAAGGGCATCTCACCGAGCGTAGAGCGTATCCTCACTCCTGGTCGGAAAAATACTCTGCAACATGATACGTTGCAGCCGTGTAGGTCAGCATATGGAATATGCCGGCAAAGTCACAAGAGGGTGGGTGAAAAGATAATCATCTAATCTACATGCATATATGGCAGGTGGGGTAGTAAGTTTTTGCGTAAAGCCAATTTTTCCTACATCAAGAGAGGGCTAAGAAAAAATTATTACTAAGTTGGTTGATTAATGAGATGGTTCCACCAACCAATTCTCATACCCAAGTTATCATTAATAACCCACATCAGTATATTTAATTGTGTTGAGGGTTCCGGAAGTTTCAGTTCCTTTGGCTCAATCTGTCCATGACCGTGGACACAGCTAATCGATTAGGTTTGGGTACTCTGCAGAGTTTTGCACACGTTCCCCACAAGATTTGGTCGCCTCCGTTTGATTTCTCAGACTTCAGGGTGTTTGAGAAACGTATGACCAAAACATGGTCTTCCAAAGGGTTCCCTGCGACTCTGTCAGTGCCCATCCTTTCCTACCGTTCTTCTACATCTCGTAGCACTGCCTGTCCAGGGTCACCATGATATCCAACCAAGCCAGAGCCCATAATAACTTGTGGGTGTGCAGGTAAGCCTTGGGTCTTGAAGCATCCATCCATCTCTTTGTGCCTGGGTGGACCATTCCGCATGAATACTGGAATATCTCCAGCATCATCTAGGCTAACCACTGGATTCTCCAGGGCGCCATTCAACCATCATCCACCCAGAGGTAAGTTGAAAACTTGAAGTCTTGAAGACTTGATCATCATGTAGGTCTTGAAATTATTAACTCTCAACTCTCATGCATCACACAACCAACCCCGTCCACTAATAGCATAGCAAAATGTAAAACAGCGTTTCCCGGGGCCAAATGTGTCAAAGGGTTGAGGGGATACCTACCACATGATACTACAACAAGCAACCAAGTTTCCAATTTACCTACTTTGCATGCAATTGGGGGTGATGGAAGAACTAATGCAATAAAACATAGGTATGCTTCAAAGTGACTTGCCTGATTGATGATCTTCGTACTCGAGGGACTCTAGGTAACAAGCCTCGCACTCCGGATGATCTAACGAACCAAACAAGAGCACTCAATAAGCATACAACAAAAATATAGTAACTCACAAAAATCAGGAATGAACTAGAATCACTCAAGACAAAACAAGGCACAATCAAAAGAAAAGAAGATCAACACATAGCTTGGATTTTCTAAAATATGATGGGTGAACTACTACTAACAAATAGAACTATTAGTATTAACAAAACCATAGTTGACAGAAAAGAACAATAGAAATATTTTAATTAAACAGAATTAAATCCATTTAAAGTTTTGTTAAGAAAAAATCTTAGTAGGGTTTTAAAAGTTTTGATAAACACTACTACATGAAGTGGGCTAGGGTTTTCTAGCAAAAGAGTAAAATAAACTACAATTTTATTAATAAAACAATTCTCCTAACAGAAAAGGATTTACTAAAACTTTTCTTAGAAAACAGAATTTAATTATCTAAAGTTTGTTAAAGTAAACTATTACTAACTAGTTTGTTTTTATCAACTAAACCTAATTGAAAAATAGTAGAGATTCCTATAATATTATAGAAATAAACTAAGCAAATTATATTATTATTATCAGCAAGTAAAACACTTAATGTTTAAACAACAGAACCTACTAAAAACAACATATAACAATTCTGATTTGAACTAACTAAAACTAAATTATTTAAACTATACTAACCACTAGGCAGATTCTTTTTTTAGTTAAAAAACTAAACAAATCCATCCTAAAAATTCTAAAACTAAGCAAATTATAGTCCTAACTAATACCAAGCAGTAGCAAAAAGATTCATACAAAAATCTATTTTTAAACTCTAGTTATTCAGATTTTAGTAATTTGAACAAATTTGATTAGATTCAAAATTTAAAACTCAAATTTGAAATCTGAGTATACATACATAAAATACAACAAATTTATAAACTAATGCAAAAATAATCAACTAAAAACACCACATAGTTTAAAAGATATGATAAAAACAAAATCAGGATGCATTCTGTTTTCTAAATCAGAAAAGAAAAAGAAAAAAAACTATCGATCGGACAGGGGCTACATGTCAGGTTCCTATTGGTCGAAGGAGCGTGCGTGCGGGTGTTTGCGGGCGGTCGAGCGAACGTTAGAGGATACCGGTTCGAGTTATAAATGGACCTAATCTCGTGCGTAGACTACGGATCCGACGGCTACGGTGGAGACAGCGACTTACAGAGAGGGGATCGGGGTTCTCCGGCGAGTTCGACGGTGGCCGGTGGTCGAAAGTGGTCAGGGAGGACGCTGCGGTAGTCGGGGGCGGTGTCCGAGGTTCTCAAGCGACGGCGGCGAGGCTCCGGAGTAGTCTGGTGGTGTCGGAGAGGGCTGGGGGTGACGGAGACGACGGGCACGAGCTCGGGAAAGATCCGGTGGGGATCCGAACTCCGGCAAGTTCGTGTGGGGTGGTTCTAGCGAGGGCAGAGTGGGGGCTCGGGGTGGAATGGAGAGAGGAGAGTGAGGGCTATTTATAGGACCAGGTGCGGGGTCGGGGAGGGAAAGAGGAGGGAGATCCAGGAGAGGAATCTCCGGCAACGGCGGCGCGCGTGCGAGGAAGAGGATGACCGCGCAGATGGCGCCATCGGACGGTGGGTCCGGCTCATCAGTGAGAGGGAGAGCAGCGTCAGCGCGTCGGTTGGCCGGTCTGAATTGAATTCGGAAGTTAACTGCTGTGGGCCGGCCGATTTGAAATAAATCGTTTCCTTTTTAATATCCAGAGCAGTAAAACCTCTTTTAAGGCATTCAAAACATTTCGAAATATAGGAAATATATATATCAAAATGATCAGGAGAATTAATTCTATTCGATGAACATTTTTCCTTTGTCATTTGATTACTTTGACAAAAATAATTATTTTCAGAAAATGCCTATTTGAATTTTAAAACCTTTTGCAAATATTTTTCAAATGACCTCCTGGTTTTATTATTCAAATAAATCACCAAGAAGTCCCTGGTGTGGAGTGTCATGTTCCTCCCTCTTATTTTGAACTTTTTCCAAGTTTTTCAAATAGGTGAAAGCAACATATTGAAATTGAAAGGGACTTTCAGAAAGTCAGAAAAAGCATTTCAACCAATTCATACATTCAAGCAATGATGATGATGATGCATAGCTATATTTCATAACATTCCAAAATGGAATTTTGGGATGTTACAGATAGATTCCCGATAAATCGCTGGTCATAGTGATAAATCGGCCTAAAATATAAACAGTGAAGATAAGGTGTAATCTTATCGGTCACCTCATGAGTAGCGATAAATTGCTGAATTGAAAGATTTTTTAAACAGTGTTCGTAACTAAAATATTACATGATTAAGACATGTTAGGTAGAATTTAACATAAAAAAATTCTGTTTTTATCATTCACCTACTCGAGGATGAGCAACAATTAAGCTTGGGGATGCTGAGACGTCTCCTACGTATATATGATTTTTGGTTGTCTCATGCTATTATATTATCAATCTTGTATGCTTTACATGCAATTGTATATAATTTTTTGGAACTGACATGTTAATGGAATGCGCAGTGCTAGTTCCTGTTTTTTGCTTGTTTCTGGTTTCGTAGAAAAACCATACCAAACAAAATCCAAACATTATTAAACTTTCTCGTGATTTTTTCTGGAGAAAGGGGGAACCTAGAAGATTTGGGAGGTGGTCAAAAGACATACAAGAAGGTCACAAGATCACATAGAGTACCCCTAGGGGTGACACCTTGGCATGTGGGACCCCCATCGGTGCTCCTGACCTAATTCCAGCGTTATAAGTTCTATATCTGAAACCCTTAGAACGAGACACGAAACAATTTTATCGCTGCCGCAAGCCTCTATTCTTCCCTGATCCTATCTGGTAATCTTCCAGAAGGGGAATCGATTAAGGAGGTCGCGTTTATCAACCTTCTTTCCTCCATGATGATGTGTGAGTAGTTACCACATGACCTACAGGTCCGTACCATTAGCTTTGTCTCTCTCTTTAGTTTGATCTTCAATACAATGTTCTCTTCGAAGACCTATTCGATGTATTTGTTGGTATGATGAATTACGAATTTATGATCAGATTATTCATTGAAAGTAATTGAGTCATTTTTGACATTTATTATATATGATTTTATAGCTATGTATTCTTCCCGATCTATAAGTTTACTTTGGCCAGGTCACTACTAGAAAACAGGGCTTTCGTTCTACCAAACCGGAGAGATAGTCCGAGTCACGTTACAAACTGGAACTAATGTGAGCATTAGTCCCCGTTCGAGTGGCAAGGACGCTGGACGGGGCTCGGCAGGCATCAATCACAGTTTGAGTGGGAACTTTAGTCCCAGTTGAAGACACCAACTGAGACTAAAGTTTCTGCGGCAGGCTGGGGCGCCTACGAGCCCCTTCTGTCCCGTTTGGTGTCTCCAGATGGGACTAGAGGCCTATCTTCAGTTCCTGTTTTAGATGCCAACCGGTACTACATATTTGCCTATATAAACCCTCACCCCTACCTTCCCTCTCCTCTATTTTTTCCTCATATAAGGTGGGAGGTGTGAGCTAGTTTGTTTTCCCTTTATATATAGAAGAGGTTCTCGATGAAATACCTGAGAGCATGATGCCACTTGAGTTCATACAAAACAAACATGATAGGAGGTGCCCGAGCCACACTTAAGCTTTCCCCTCTTTCTTTCTTCCTCGATCGAGGTTACCAACTTTATCTTTTCATCTGGCATTGATACAATGCATGTGTTGTGTGTTTTAGATGCTCTAAATAGTTGTATGTTGTTTTATGAGAACTATGTATGAACTTTATATTATGTATTTATTTTTTGCAGTAATAACATTTGATCACAACTTTACTTTGCTTTTAATGTGATGAACTTGTATTAATTTGGTCATTTCGCCATTCATATGTTCTGTAATGGTTTTTGATATACTTAATTATATAATACAGATGTACGGTGACTGATGCACTGTTGAGTACATTACAAGCCTGCATAATTTTATCGGTGTGGCTAGGGCAAACTATCTGAATGGTTTTATGTGTTGCCCATGTGTTAACTGTGAGAATAAGAAGGATTACTCTTCCTCGAAAATCCTTCACACCCACCTGCTTCGGTCTGATTTGATGGCCAACTATAATTGTTGGACCAAGCACGGAGAAAGAGGGGCTATGATGGAAGACAATGAAGAAGAAGAGGATGATGGCAATTGTCCTATGCTCCCGAAATATGGTGATACAACAACGGAGCAAGCCGAGGATCAAGACGCGCAAGATGTGCTTGCTGATGGTCTTTGTCGAGTCATTGTTGATGCACAGAGAGATTGTGAAAGTGAAAAGGAGAAGTTGAAGTTGGAGTGCATGTTAGAGGATCACAGAAAATTGTTGTACCCAAATTGTGAAGATGACAACACAAAGCTCGGTACCACACTAGAATTTCTGCAATGGAAGGCCGAGAATGGTTTATCTAACAAGGGATTTGAAAAGTTATTGAAAATAATGAAGAAGAAGCTTTCAAAGGATAACGAATTGCCCACTAGTATGTATGAAGCAATGAAGGTTGTCTTCCCTCTAGGATTAGAGGTGCAGAAGATACATGCATGCCTTAATGATTGCATCCTCTATCGATGTGAGGAGTATGAGAATTTGATTGCATGCTCGGTATGCAATGCATTGTGCTATAAGACCAACCGTGATGACCCTGGTGATGCTGAGGGAGAGCACCCCGGGAAGAGGGTTCCTGCCAAGGTGATGTGGTATGCTCCTATAATACCATGGTTCAAATGATTGTTCCAAAAGAAAGAGCATGCCAAGGTGTTGCAGTGGCACAAAGAAGACCGTAAAAAAGACGAGATGTTGAGAGTACCTTTTGATGGGTCGTAGTGGAGAAAAATCGAGAGAGAGTTCACGGACTTCGCAAATGATGCAAGGAACTTATAGTTTGCTCTAAGTACAGATGGAATGAATCCTTTTGGGGAGCGGAGCTGCAGTAATAGCACCTGGCATGTGACTCTATGTATCTACAACCATCCTCCTTGTTTGTGCCTGAAGCGTAAGTTCATTATGATGCCAGTGCTCATCCAAGTCCCTAAGCAAACCCGGAAACAACATTGATGTGTACCTATAGACATTAGTTTATGAACTTTTATAATTGTGGGATAGAAAAGGTGTACGTGTGTGGGATGAGCTCAAATAGGAGGAATTTTACCTACGAGCATTGTTGTTTGTAACCATCAATGATAGGCTTGTTCTTAGTAACCGTTCAGTACAGATAAACAAGGGATATAATGGATGCACACACTGTTTAGATGAGATTGAAGGTATATATTTGGATAAACGTAAGAAGGTTGTGTACCCGGGACATCGTCGACTTCTTCCAATCATGCATCTCTTAAGACAGAAAGGCAAGCATTTCAAAGGTGAGACAGATCACCAGAAGAAGCCTGCCCACCGTACTGGTGATGATATATTTGATAGGGTCAAGGATTTAAAGTAATCTTTGGAAAGGGTCCTAGAGGTCAACCTGTTCTGAATAATGCTGACGGACACGCCCCCATGTGGAAGAAGAAATCTATATTTTGGGAGGTACCCTATTGGGAAGTCCTAGAGGTCCGCTCTCCAATCGACGTGATGCACGTGATGAAGAATTTTTGTGTAAACCTACTAGGCTTCCTGGAAGTGTATGGGATGACAAAAGTTACATCGGAGGCACGACAGGACCAACAACGTATGAACGAAAAAGACGACATGCATCCAAAGTAGTATCAAGGTCCTGCCAGCTACGCTCTTACCAATGTAGAGAAGGAAATCTTTTTTAATATCTGAGCAGTATCAACGTCCCATATAGCTTCTCGTCGAATATAAAAGAATAATAAATATGACAGACAAAAAATTCCAAAACCTAAAGTCTCATGGTTGCCACGTGATTATGATGCAATTGCTTCCAGTTGCATTGAAGGGGCTTCTACCAGAAAATGTTCAATTAGCCATTGTGAATCTATGTGCATTCCTCAATACAATATCTTAGAAGGTAATCTATCCAGAAATCTATGAAGGTTACACAATGATTTGGTCCAATGTATTGTCAGTTTTGAGTTGGTGTTCCCACCATCCTTCTTCAATATTATGACGCACGTCCTAGTTCCTTGTTGAATAGATTACCATTTTGGGTCCTGTATTTCTACACAGTATGTTCCCCTTTGAGAGGTTCATGGGAGTCTTAAAGAAATATGTTCTTAACCATGTTAGGCCAGAAGGAAGCATCTCCAGGGGCCATGGCACAGAGGAGGTTATTGAGTTTTGTGTTGACTTTTTTCCTAACCTGAAGGTGATTGGTATTCCTCAACTGCAGCCTAAGGGGAGACTAAGTGGAAAAGGCACACTAGGAAGGAAAGCAATAATATGTTGGGATGAGCATTCTTTCACTCAAGCACACTACGCAGTTCTACATGGTTCTACCTTGGTGGCCTCGTATATCAATGAACACAAAAATATTGTACGCTCCCAACACCCGGGGCAGTCTGGTGACTTGATTACACATGCACACATGGCGACTTTTGGTGGTTGGTTGCAAAGACATCTCACAAATAATACCAGCATTGAAGATGACTTGTACTTGTTATCCAGGACACCATCTTCAACTCTATTGACTTTCCAAGGGTACGAGATAAATGGGAATACATTTTACACGATCTACCAAGATAAAAAGAGCACCAACCAAAACAGTGGTGTCTGCTTTGATGCAACAAACAACAATAAAGAAAAGGACACATATTATAGTTACATAGAGGAGATATGGGAACTTGACTCTGGAAGTTTTTGTAAGGTCTCTTTGTTTTGGTGCAAATGGCTCAATCTGATAGGAGGCAGGGTAAAGGTAGACCCGCAGTACATAATGACAATAGTGGATGTCAACAATCTTGGGTACACAAACGAACCATTCGTCCTAGCCAATATGTGGCTCAGGTTTCTATGTGAAGGACATGTCTACCAAATCGAGAAAAAGAAATGATAAGGAAGCGAGTACATGATACGATGAGCCAAAGGGCCACATAGTTCTTTCATGGAAAAGAAACATCGTGGGAGTGGAGGACAAGACACACATGTCAGAACATTATAATTAGTTTTATGAAATTCCTCCCTTCACGGTGAAGACTGACCCAAGCATCCTTGTAAATGATGAATATTCTCCATGGTTACATTGCAATCATAAGAAAGGGAGATACGTGAAGAAAAAGTCTTATACCCCAAGATTCCACTCTGGGATGTGACCGACTTCCTCGTCATTACTTTCTCTCTAGTGAGTTTCCGGACTTATAGCTAGAAAGTCCCACTTCGGACAAACCGGAGGGAATCTTTCTAAGTGTTAGGGTATACATGTGTTTTGGGTGTTCCTAGGTGTTACCCTAATACAAGCAAGAAAAAGTTTCACTTTGCTACCCCCTTCTGATGCCGAAATATTTTTTAAGATTTAGGGCATTTTGGCATTTGAAGCAAGGTTTTTGCGCACTTAGTTAGTGCAATTATGTCCAAACAAAATATGAATGTGTAGATTATGTTAAGAAAAAGAATTTGACATTTTATTTGCTCCATTTGGCTGAACAAAACTGAAGATATGAATTTTTAAAGTTTAAAATAATGTCTTCAATTACAATATTTAATCAATAAGTGCAAAATTAATTATGCAACTTCCTGTCAAACTGTTCTGCTTAGAAAAACAAAACAGAAAAGAAAAGCCACCTTTAGTCTTGGTTGTTATCACCAATCGGGACTAAAGGTTCCTTCTCGCGCACGCCGAAAAGTTGGACCTTTAGTCTCGGTTGGTGGTTGCAACCGGGACTAAAGGTCTCAGCTCCTGCGCGGGAGAAGGACCTTTAGTCTCAGTTGGTATTTGGAACCGGGACCAAAGGGCCTTTAGTGGTTGTTTGCATAACAAGTATAATCCACAGAGATATGAGAAACTATTTTTTAGCAAAATCCATTTTAGTAAGTATTTTATACAAAACTGGTTTGTAGAACGCTATGTTTGGTTTTGGAAAGTGTATATAGCTGGCCTAATTAGATACCTACTCGTCCTGTGACCGTCTCTCCCTCATCTCCCAAATTAACCATTGGAAAACCCCAAGCTCACGCCTCAAGCCCCGAGTCCTAAACTTCCCTAGACGCCGGTGCTACACTCAGGTCGGCATCGACCCGGCCGCCGGCGGGTACTTCCCCATCCCCAGAAGTACCCCACGTCATGCCGAATAACTGAACATGCAAACACCTTCGGTGGTCTTGCACTACAGGAGCTCGCCTAGGATGGTGTCGCCATCGGGGCGCGCCAATGCATCGTCCAGTGTCAGCGTTATTTTGGTGTACGCGGATCTGGCGCACATAGCTTGATGAATCAACATGTACTCCCAGAACCATCCCTGATAGCTCCGGCTACAGGCAAGCACGATCCTAGGCACGAACGCGCCAAAGTGTGTCAGGTCTTCTGCCCATCAATGCTGGACGCACATGAGCATCTATGACATGGCAGCGACGTAACGCAAAGCTCTTGAGAATGCTCAACGTTGCACACTTTGACACCCATGTCAGTCAACCTTATGGCGTGGCCATGGCATGGCTGGAGGACGAGCATGGGGCGTCATGCTCTAGGAACTCGAGGAAAACGAGCAGCAGCGGACGGACAAGAGGATAACGAGGTCGTTGGCGGACAACATGGTCGTCACTCCCCCAGGCACCGCCATGCAGTGTCGTGCTCTGCCATTGTTCATCGTCGCCACGGGTCAGGGTCTGGATGCTCGTGCCGGCAGCCCGATGTAGGTGTTGGAAATATTGCCTAGAGGAAATAATAAATTAGTTATCATCATATTTCCTTGTTCATGATAATCGTTTATTATCCATGCTATAATTGTATTGATCGGAGACTTAGATGCATGTGTGGATACATAGACAAAACCATGTCCCTAGTATGCCTCTAATAGACTAGCTCGTTGATCAAACATGGTTAAGGTTTCGTAGCCATGGACATGAGATGTCATTTGATAATGGGATCACATCATTAGGAGAACAGTGTGATGGACAAGACCCAAACTACAAACGTAGCATATGATCGTGTCAGTTTATTGCTACTGTTTTCTGCATGTCAAGTATATGTTCCTATGACCATGGGATCATGCAACTCACTAACACCGGAGGAGTGCCTTGTGTGTATCAAATGTCGCAACCTAACTGGGTGACTATAAAGGTACTCTATAGGTATCTCCGAGGGTGTCTGTTGAGTTGGCATGGATCAAGACTGGGATTTGTTACTCCGTGTGATGGAGAGGTATCTTAGGGACCACTCGGTAATACAACATCACAACAAGCCTTGCAAGCAATGTGACTAAGTGTTATTCACGGGATCTTGTATTACGAAACGAGTAAAGAGACTTGCCGGTAACGAGGTTCAACTAGGTATGGAGATACCGACGATCGAATCTCGGGCAAGTAACATACCGACGAACAAAGGGAACATCTTACGGGATTAACTGAATCCTTGACATAGAGGTTCGACCGATAAAGATCTTCATAGAATGTGTAGGAACCAATATGGGCATCTAGGTCCCGCTATTGGTTATTAACCGTAGAGGTGTCTCGGTCATGTCTACATAGTTCTCGAACCTGCAAGGTCTGCACACTTAAGGTTTGGTGATGTTTCGATAGTATAGAGTTATGTATGGTGGTGACCGAAGGTTGTTCGGAGTCCCGGATGAGATCCCGGACGTCACGAGGAGCTCCGGAATGGTTCGGAGGTAAAGATTCATATATAGGAAGTCCTGTTTTGGTCGCCGGAAATGTTTCGAGCTCATCGGTAGTGTACCGGGAGTGCCAGTAGTGTACCGGGAGACCATTGGGAGGGGTATTTCGACCCAAGAGGTTCCAAGGGCTGTGAGAGAGTGTTTACCAGCCCTTAGTGGTCTGGTGGAAGTCCCACACAAGGCCCATGCAGTTTGGGAAATAAGGCCCAATGAGAAAAGGTGGAAAAAGGCAAAAATAGGGTGAATCCTAGTCCTACTAGGATTGGAGGTGGAGTCCACCTCCTGCACCTGGTTCGGCCGACTCCTTGGAGGCTTGGCCCTTGTGCCAAGCCTCCTACTCTCTTCCTCTTATATATACTGGAGGTTTTAGGGTTTTCGCAAAGAATTTTTAGCCACGTGCTGCCCGTTCCTCCAGTGCATAGTTTCTCCTCTAGATCGGATTTCTGCAGTGCTTAGGCGAAGCCCTACCGGAATAGCTCCACCACCATCGCCGGAGCGCCGTCACGCTGCCGGAGAACTCTTATACCTCTCTGCTTCCTCTTCTGGATCAAGAAGGCGGAGATCGTCATCGAGCTGTACGTGTGTTGAATGCGGAGGTGTCGTCCGTTCGGCGCTAGATCGGAAGGACTGTGATCAAGATCCCGAGACGGATCGTGATGAGTTCGCGGGACGGATCGTGATGAGTTCACGGGACGGATCGTGATCAAGATCGCGAGATGGATCGTGATGAGTTCGCGGGACGGATCGTGATGAGTTCACGGGACGGATCGTGATTGGCTCACGGGACGGATCGTGATGAGATCGCGGGACGCTCGGCGATTTGGATTGCAAAGACGTTCGACTACACCAACCGCGTTTCTTAACGCTTCCCGCTTAGCGATCTACAAGGGTACGTAGATCCACTCTCCCTCTTGTAGATGCTCATGTCCATGGATAGATCTGCGTGTGCGTAGGAAATTTTTTGTTTCCCATGCGACGTTCCCCACCAGTAGGTATTATGGTGATGATGCTCTTTTCCATGAAGCTCCATGCCACGTGCATGGATGTTATACACGGCTAGCATCGTCAATCAATTTTTCTAAAACGGGTTTGCACAAAAACGTCCTCGGACCCGTTTTCCTATAAACGCATAGTTTGGATGTTACAAGAACTAAGTTTTACTTATGTGTGGATTAGTTAGGTTAGCCAAACAAAATTTTAGTTCGTTAGACCCAGAATCACGTTTGTAGTTAACTCGTTTCCTAAAAACTAGCTATCCAAACAACCCCTTAGTCCCTGTTGTAGCCACCTACCGGGACTAAAGGTGACCTTTAGTACATATATCTAGGGTGTCCTGGTGCCAGTTATGTCCCGAGAGAACACATGGACGCCGCCTGGCCGCCCGACCCTGACACCGCCGTTGCTGCTCCTCACCTCCGACCTGAGGTCGCCGTCACCGCTCCTCATCTCTGATCCAGTGCCGCCACGTGACCCCGGTGTTGTCACCTTCTCCATACCAACCTCACCATCCCCAGCGAGAACCTCTGCGCCGTCGGTCGCCCCATCGCCGTGCGCCCTCATTTGCGCCAACATCCTTGAGGTGACCGACACCTTCCTCCTTCCCCGACCTCCCCTCTATAAATTTGATTAGAAGCTATAGATTAGGGTTTCTCAATTAGAAGGGAATTTGAGCTTAGTCTTAGAAATTGAGAATGTTCATAGTCAATCATGACCGTGTAGATGATAGTTAGATAGGTAGATGATTGATACATAGATAATAGTTAGATACTCCAAAATACCAAACGGAGACCGAGCTCCATGGAGTTCTTTATTTGGAAACTTTAAAATTTAAACTTCCGGCAATTCTGAAAATAAATACACATATAACTAGATACATAATTTACATGTGTGCAAATTTTTAGGTCAAAATACATTAAATGTGAGCTAAACAAAAAAGACAAATCTGGTGCTTTCTAGCATATGTACTATTCATCTTTAAAGTTCATGATTTTTTTGCGCAGCTCGCAATTCAAGGTATTTCATCCTAAAAAAATCACACATACACTTCACATCCTTGCATAGATATGTATTTGTTTCAAAAAAATTGAAATTGAAATTTATAAATTTTGATTTTTTGAATATAAAGGACTCCATGGTGCTCGGTCTCCAAAATGCCCTACTCTGAGATAGTTGAGATAATAGTTAGATAATGTAGATAATTTGAGATGTTTTTTATGGTTCGATTAGATGAACCAATGGTGATGAATAGATGAATTGATGGTGATGATGAATATATGATGGTATCTAGTTTTGTTTTTCTCTAAAGGCGAAGATGCCCGTCCCGCATCATCGTCGTCGACTTGGCGGCGACAACCAGTTTAAGAGGCACCATGTTCGGGATTGGGCTCCGCCGGCCTGGCATTGGGAGGTGCTACCTTCCGGGACGCGCATATTGGTGAGGAATCGGGGTCTCGTCGTTGACACTGAGCTTCTATGATGGTGGCCACATGGACCACTATTGATGCACAGGAAGCCGGTCCCCATGGAGGTGGTACATCGCCGTGTCAGGGAGGAGGATGAGCACGTCCGTCGCTACATGGTTGTGTTGGACGTCAGGTTCTCCAATACCTAGAAATTTCTATAGGGATCTTATCCGAGCTATGATCTTGTGATGGTTCCTTCTCTTTGGGTGTTCACTACCCACAGCTCAGGAACCGCGAGTCGACGTCCAGTTTGATTGGGCGAGATGTATTAGTGATATTATGTGATATTATTGTTGCATTAACTGGATTTTTATTCGAGATGTATTCGTGAAGAGTCCCCGATGAATTCTTATTTTTTTTTTGCTTTTTTGACCGTGACTAAGATTTTTAATCTGCTCATACACAAATGTGAATACATTAAAAATGTGTGGTAAAAACTAGGGTATCAATGAGCATTAAGAAAAAAAATGTTGTCAATTTTTAATCTTAGAATCATGAACATAGGAAATATCGACGTCGTTTGAAGACAAGGGGAGGATCCCTGAGTGCTCTTTGTGCTGGGATGACAGGGGTATATGCGACCGTTATTCTCAACTAGACAACGATATGTCCTTCACCATCATGCTATAGGACGACTTTGAAATTATTACAATATCTAAAGGTGGCATGTATTTTTTTCTTAATTAAGTATGACATTTTTTGCTTTAATTAATCTTTCATTTTTTTGTACAATCCGACTACTGTGTTCCCTGCCATGCAAGATTCGTTGTCTTGGACAAGTTTCATTTCAAAGAGAAGGATAGTACAGAGCCTAAGATACCTCATCTAAGAACGGAGCATTACACTTTTTTTGTTAAGATGAAAAATTAACAAGATCACACATATTTTGGTCGTTCTAATCGGAGATCATTTTGCAAGGCATATGGATTGGATGAGGACATAAACATTACCTTTGATCTTGATAGCAATGATGTTCATGATAATAATATAGAAATTTGGGTGCATGCAGATGACTTTTCTACCTCCACGTGAGTTTGTCAACAGATTTGTTAGGTAATTCATATTGATTATTGAAAATATTTGGTATTCATCTTGATTAAATTTCTTTATTTTAAATTATCAGCTTATTTCTCTGCTACAAGGATTACACGATGAATAATTGATCAGACCTATTACAGTTATGACTTCGAGCTTACTTGGTTGGAGAAAAATCATATTATCTCATTTATTCATGATCTTGAGCAATATAAGAACAATTACAGGATTGGCAGCAGTTATCATGGATATGTGCCACTAGTGCACGAGTTAAACCATTATAACATCACTTGAAACTACCTTGTAAGAAAAAAAATTCCCTATTGTGTCACTAGTACATCTTTTTCATACATTCTCAGTAACCAAAACTAGTTTGCTAACTATGTTATTATTACTTATGTTCTTCAACAGGTACTCCCACGAGAGACCGTGCCTAAATTTAGGTTTATCAAATTTTATTTGCATATGGTTAGCGTATAGCCAATCCCGATGAATTACCGTGGTAAATACACGATATCTAAAAGTGAAGAAACCCTAAAAATCAAAGGATGGAGAAATTCCATAAAAGCATCCACGCTATCACTTAGAGACGAATACTTGTGCATCCCACAAATTGGAGATAGGTTGATATGTATTCTTCAATTGGAAGATGCAGGAATTTATCTTTTTTATGGTATTTTACCTAAGAGAGAGAGGTAGTTAGTGTTTCAACCTTCTGATAACTTGGTCACTTGCTAGTATGATAACAACCAGAATGATGAGGAGTTCACCTTCATTATACTATTTTACCTAGAATGATGAAGAGCTATTTAACTAGTATGATAACGACTAGAATGATGAGAAGTTGACTAAGATGATGATGAGTTGTTGGATGTTGAATGATGATGAGTTGATTAAGACGGTGATGAGTTGTTTAACTTGAAAGATGGCGAACCGCAACATCGTATTTTCCTCTAATTTAACTTGGTCTCTTGCATACATCTAATTTGTATTGATGTTGGATGTTTTTATTCGATAATTTGTAATGGTGTTGTATATTAATATGTGTAACCGCATGAAAATACAATATAATTATAAAAAAGAAATATGCGCTAATAGTTAGCAATAGCGCGTTCACGGAAACACGCTACCAGTAATTTAGTGACTAGGGTCGATTAGCCCAAGCTACGTCTAAATCCCCTCTCAAAACAAAACCTAAACCCCAGGGCTTGGCAGCACCTTACGTGTGGCGGCCTGTAGTCCCGGTTGGTGTTACCAACTGGGACTAAAGGTCCTCCTGCCTGAGCGCTCCACATAGGCCATGTGGAGCCTCTTTAGTCCCGGTTTGTAACACAACCGAGACTAAAATGGGGGAGGCTTTAGTCACGATTGTTTTTGTCCTAGTTGGCTAATCGGGACTAAAGGCCCTGACGAACCGGGACTAATGTCCCGTTTTCTACTAGTGAGTTGATGAGTAGATCTTCAATGGAAGTGGTGCATATTAGTAGGTTCAATCTTGTGTTGTCCTCTCTCTATGATAGGAGGAGTAGCGAGGCACATATTTGTATTATTGGTACTACGGACAAAACGATGTCGTTCAAACATATTTTTTGGTTTTACATTGTTTACATTATGTTGTCATGCTCAAAGCATTACTTTGTTTGTTATGACCTTAATACCATACATATACATGCTGGATATCGGTCAATTGGTGGAGTGACGTAATGCGTATATATTGGTCATGCCATGAAAATCATTTTGGTCTACTTGTCTCGGACTAATGCGTATATATTGGTCATGCCATGAATATCGTCATAATTATTTGCTTTTTTATCAATTGTCAACAGTAATTTGTTCACCATCGTTGCTATGTTCGGGATAGAGATGCCTCTAGTAAAAGCTATGACCCCCGAGTCCATTTACCTATTATATTTACTAAAACAAACTTACTTACTGCAATTTAGTTACTTTTATTTAGTTTTGCAATTTATAAACCTACCATTATCAGAACAGATCCTTGCAATTAACGAGTACAAGGGGATTGCCAACCCTCTCCTCTATGTGGGGTGCATTATTTATTTGCGTCTACAGGTACTCTGGACCGTTTGCTAGGTGATCTCCTATTGGTTTGATAAAACTTGGTTCTTCACTAAGGGAAATACTTTTCGCTATTTTACTAAATCACCCTTCCTCTTTGGTGGAAATCCCAACGCCATCACAAGTAGCATTAGCGCAACCACGAATGCAGACGCAAGCAATGGATACTAATAATTATATCCCCAAAGACCGCATGATTCTATTTCTTGGATTCTAATCGAGCAGTCAAGAGAATCTTCACCAAGATGAAAAATATTTTTAACGAGGCCCTGCCAAGCAATAATACTATGTTACATGGCTCTCATTTCCATGTGACTAAAAAACCCTCCTGTTGGGATAGTCAGTCAAAGAAGGATGACAAAACACATAGTTCAAGCTCTAAGTAAAACAAAGAGAGCACAAGTTACTCTCGTGCATACACATCTTTGCATGGCACCGAATATAGCATTAGTAGAAGAAGAGAGACCGACATTCAGGACTTCATCTAAATATAAATGGTCGGCTAGATCATCATGGACCTTTGGGCAAAATTTTGTTTTTTCATCAGTTATTCTAGTCCATGTCTTTTTGTGTTTCCTAAGTACGTTGATGTCGTAGTGATTAGTCAAAGGTAAAAACCTAGGTTAATTTACTTGGGTTTTTTTACGAGACAGCTAAAGTCCAATAAGAATTTGATTTGTTTTACTTTGATGAGTCTAGTGCCTGTGTGCACTATTTATAGGAGTGATCGGTCCTATATTAGAGCAGACAAGTATATCCAGAGTTGATTAAACTAGAAAATCACCGACATGTGACGACTGCCAACTATGTGTTCGTTATTCTATTGAGAACCCATCATGGTTTGTTCTTGTGCATGTGTATTTGAGAGCCGCATCAATTGTTACGCGCGATCTGCTAAAGATCATCGAGGTGAATCCGACCGTCATTGGGTTCACCTGTTGTTGTGTCCGGTTTGCAACTATTGCCTTGTAAACTCATCCGCTACTGCTAGTAATCCAAGTTCTTGCTTTCATTCTACCTGATACTAGTTTAATCAATCACAAAGAGTTGAGCCTCTAGTGCTATTTTTGGCTAATTGAAGTATTGTTCTTGCTAGTTGATGTGAGAAAAGAACTGGAGTTTGTACTGTGAAAGATCATCTAAATTACTACCACGTTGATTTCAGTCATACCCAATATCATGTTGGTACTCATAGCAACGGTATTCATGCAGCAGATAATTTTTCTCTTGGTTGTTACTAGTTTGATTTTTTGTTTCTCAAGATATCGTAGCATGAGGATTCTGATCTGGATGGAGGAGAAATCCCTTTGGATGCAGAAGTAACCGAGGATTCTGATTCTGATTCTGATCTTGATCAAAGACGCTAATAAAAAGCTTCATACAAACGTTGTGGATTTGTCTACAAATATTGTAGGCATCAAGGACAGGCTTAATTTGCGTTTGACGACTAGTGATTGCCACCAGGATGATAGTTTGCGATTTGTGACGGAGAGCCTCAATCTGTTGAGGGTTGTCGTCCAGCGTCTAGAGGCAAGGGACTCGTTCACCAGCATAGAACCAGCATAGAACCAGCATAGAACCAAGGCTACTCCGATGATGACATTTCTGATTTGTCCGATGCTCATAGAGGCCATTAATGTCGGGCACAACAAGGTGTTGAGGTTTATCATGGTGCTGGTAAACGACGCAATCAAGATGGTGAAGTTGCTCAGGAGAACGACATTCTTGGAAGAAGATAATCATACCAGAGTTATCGGGACGTTCTAATCTAGAGAAGTACTGGGACTGGGAGATGTGCATGAGTCAAATATTTGATGGCCACAATTATTCTGAAGAAAAGAAGTTCCATGTGTCATCCATTTAATTTTTGGAATATGTTCTCGCGTGGTGGGATAATAAAAACCATACAGGAAAGAGGCCCGCAACATGGATTGACATGAAGCATGCCATGTGGGAGATATTTATGCCTGCTTGCTAAACTTGACAACTCCATAGAAAACCGCGTCGTCTTGTGTAAGGTACAAAAAAAGTTGATGAATATTAAAAGAGATGTAAATATTGATGATCCATACATCAGTATGCGAGTCATCCGACGTGACCATGGTTCGTTTCTTTGAGGGGATGGAAGAAAAGATTCACGCCCGTGTTGATCTGATCCAATATAATGATAGATATGAGTTAGTTCATCAAACGAAATACGCTGTACGATGCGTCATGGAGAAGCAAGCTGTAGAGATTCGTCTAAGTTACAGCAATGAGAGACATAGTTCTTCCCTTCTTCTCATGCTGATGATGGTAGTACTAAACCGGAAATTTCTTACAAGTCGGCGAGCATTGAACAAGACAAGATAGCTGCTGCCCATAAGGAGGTTTCTCAAGATGCATCAAGCACATCTCATCATAGAATTATTGTATGCCATAGGTGTGAAGGATGAGGGCACATAATGCACATGTGTCTAGATAAAAAACAGATAAATGGTGTGGGCAAGTTGAAGGTCATCCATAGGGTGAAAGTTCCTTTCTTACAAACATATATCTTGATAAAGTGGAGTTTGATGTTCTACTGCTGCATGTTTGTCATATTTTATTAGGACGTTTGTGGTAACATGTTGTCAACGCACTTCACCATGGGCACACGGAGATGTATACCTCTATACATAAGGTTAGGCTCTATACTTTTCTTTCCAAAGATGCAAAGGAAATCAAGTGTACCGTTGAGGTTTTTAAGAACAAGTCTTCGAGGAATAGGTCGAAACTCGGGACGCTCTCCCTTCAAGGGAGGGAGAATAATGAGGCCCTGCCGAGAAATACTTATGTTACATGGCTCCTTTGCATGTGACAGAAAAAACAACCTCCTATTGGGATAGTCAGTCAAACAAGGATAGCAAAATATATAGTTCAAGTTGTACATGAAACAAACAGAGCATAAGTTACTCTCATGCATACACATCTTTGCATGGCATGGACGATTGCATCACCAGAAGAAGTGAGACACGCGTTTAGGACTCCATGTAGATATATAATGGTTGGCCAGATTGTCGTGAAAGTTTGAACAAAATTTAGTTTGTCAATTGTTATTCTAGTCCACGTCGTTTTGGTTTCCTAGGTACGTTGGTGTCCTAGTGATTAGTCAAAGGTAAAAACGTGAGGTTAATTTATTTGGCTTTTTATGATTCAGCTAGAGTCCAATAAGAATTAGAGTTGTTTTGCATTGGTGAGTCTAGTGCTTGTGTGCACTATTTATAGGACCGATCGGTCATGTATTAGGGTAGAAAAATTTATCTGGAGTTATTTAAATCAGAAAATCTTCAAGATGCGGTGGCGACCAATTCTATGTTCGTGATTTTGTTGATAACCCATCATGGTTTGTTCTTGTGTGTGTGGATTGGAGAGCTGCTCTAGTTATTACACGCGATCTGCTAAATATTGTCCATGTGATTCCAACTGTCGTGGGGTTCGCTTGTTGTTGTGATCGGTTTGCATCTATTTTTCCGACAAAGGACATATTTATTATCTCAAAATGTAGCATCAAGCAGATACAAAGAATTATGAGTGACACCCGACCTCTGCATAGCTAGGATGCACATAGTCAATCCTTAAAGTCTGCTAAAATAAAGAAAAATAAATAAAACAAAATAGACATACCGGCAACAGTGGAGTCCTATAGACCGCTATTGATTGGTTTGCATCTATTGACTTGTAAACCCACCCGCTATTGCTGGTAATCCATGTTCTAGCTTTCCTTCTACCTGAATCTAGGTTTATCAATCACAAAGAGCTAAACGCTAGTGCTAGTATTGGCTAATTTATGTATTTCTGTTGCTAGATGACGTGAGAAAAGAACTGGATTTGTACTGTGAAAGATCACCCAAATTTCAGTTATACACCGTATCATTTTTAGATGAAGTTGTACTAATGTTTGGTGCCAATGGAGGGATCATTAGGCCTGCAAGTAAAAAAAATTACAGTAGTAACATGGTACGGTTCAACCACATGACCTTGTTTAGTGGCATGCAACAAGAGGAAGATCAAGGACCTTCTCCTTGTATGTCATGGTCCACATGGATGACTTCATACAGAAGCATGCTGGCCTTAAAAATAAAGACCAGGTCACCAAATGGGATCAACCCTTACCCTTCTCACACGTGACAAATGCACAACCAAGCTTAGAGGGATGCAACATGTTCTACTTGAAATCATTTAGTAATCCTTAGCGAGATAGGGAGCTTAAACAACAGGGTATCCTCCCTTTAGGAATAGATTCATATAAAGGTGGCATTAGTTTGCGACATGCTCTACTCATTGCCATCCATGAATGAGTGGATGTATGGTCTTGAGTGATCTTGTGTGTTCAAAACAACAATTATTGTTATAAACAATTACTTCTAACTAGGATGCTTAGCTTGACTTATCATACGTTTTGTGTAGTTGCTACTGAAGTCTTTAAGATGCATGCCTAAAGTGACCTACTGCATTTACTTCATACATATATAAGTTGCTATCGTAGTTAATATAGAGTATGTTGTTCATATGTACTTATATATGTTGCCATATGTTTGATACGAGTTATCAGTGCTGAAATTTGCTCTTCATTAGCAAACTTTACAGATTCTTCAAGCACAACGAGCCGCTGACCCACGGCAAAGCAGATGAAGTCAACCTGGACAATGTGTTGCAGATTCTGCATCTCCTACATAGATGCTTGTAATCGAACCATATGAATGTGTTACAAAAATGTGTGTGCTGCATTTATGATTCATGCTAAATTTTATACACCATAGTATTTATACAATTCACTCTTTTCATACTAATATATGTATCAAACTATGCAAATGCTGCCACGATAGCATCCGCTAATGTGAAAGTTTTTTGGGGTTCACATGGAAAACCGAGGGAGTTTAGGGATAAGGCAGGCTACCAACTTCTTGATCCATTAGCATAGTTTAGAGGGAGACAAGGACACTACCAAATGGTCTCCAACTTAGTTACATGTACCACATGATGACTCTGCTAGTGATTCTCCACATCTATAGTGTCTAACAATCACACACGCCACTAAGTCAGAGGAAACTAGTAGCGTCCAGCAAAGTAACGCTGCTAGCTTTCCGATCACTAGCATTATTAGAGGGGAAAACACTGCTAGTGTTATGCTACCAGCAGCGCCACACCCGTGACGCGCTATGTAAAGTGCTAGAGAGTACTATAGGGTTCCTGCACTAGTGACAAGCACATAAGTCCACAATCAACAAGGGGGATGAGAAACAAAGTAGTACTTCTAAAAATGCTAAGAGGAATAGGAGGTCTTGGCGATTCACTTGGGAAAAATCCTTGTTCACAAAGAAGGTCTTGATGATATATGATGTGATCATTCTCCATATAGGAGCGCTTGATCCTCTGAGAGGGATAAAAGGATCAAAGCTCTATTCTAGTTCATATAATTTTCTTTTCTAACGTAAAACATGCAGGGGTATGAAATATATAGGCGGTTGGAGGTAAGGGGCGAACTAGGGGTACAAGGACCATTAACCCCAACATTCTATGTAGGTAGGTCAGATGTTCCATCATAGGTCAGACATTCCGACGATGTCAGACATTGGGTTGGCTTTTACTTCAGATATTGTTACACTAGGACAAAACCGAATGACATAAGTCGAAGGATGGGTCAGAGGTCAGGTGGGATGTTCCAACCTAACATCTGACTTGACAGTTTTCGCTGGTTTGTCATTCTTGTGTTGCTTGTCTTTCTCCCTCTCGATCCCTTCCTTCTCCATGATAAATTGGACTTTGTTCCTTGTTTTTCTATGCTTGAAACCATCACACCTAACCACATTGAGCATTCCATCTTGAGGTAGCAACCATGTTTCATTGGAAATTTAACGAGATTTCAAAGAGGAGCAGGTTCACCTCAGATTCGATAGTACATGTATGAGCTCTTGTCGAAGGTCCACTTGGAGGCATAAGTGTTGATGTAAGTTCCATGGTGATGTCCATTGGGTGCTCCACATGAAGCAACCATTATCTAATCTACTTTCTAGAAAAAGTCCATTATGCATAAACATGCAATATACATGGCAATCATTTTATATCAATGAGAGTGTATATATGCTTTACTTTGCCTCAAGAGGGAAATAAGTTTAGAACTTGTAGAAATATTAATATATGGACAAAAGAGGGAACTAATGTCAGCATATTATATTTACGCTTTGTTTGGATGTCTGTATTGGAGGTATTTGTATTGCATTGGTTTCAATTCCAATTTAGCCAGGAAACTGTAATGGAAATGAATACGAATTCGATTGTTTGGGTGTTTGTTGAATTGGCTCGTGGAATTGCATAGCAGCATTAGGATGTGTGTACAACAAAAAATTCTACATATGTGCGAATACAACTCAATGAATATATAGCTATAAATAGTATCAATTATTCTAGAATATATAGAAAAACACTATCAAATATTCTAGAAATCGACAACAACATTATATATTATGTAATATTGAGGCAACAACAACAACAAATTTCTTGCAGCAACAATGTACACCACAATATGTATTCCAAATTCAAAACAACATGAAAAAGTTCCAAATTTAACAACACAATAGTTTTTACATAAGTTCAAGTTCAATATGACATGGTCCCAGATGTAGAAAAACAACAGTCTAGATAGGTCTAGGATAAACAAGACAAATAGGCAAGCATAATTTCCATAAATTCAAGGCAAAAATAACAACCAAGCCTTCCTCATGTGCATGGGAAGCTCCGTTAGAGCTTCAAACAAACGCCCATTAATAATCAACTTCTCGTAAGAGCACAACATGTCATCTTTTGCCAAATCTGGTATCAACTGAAGTGCAACAAATATTTCAGAAGGAGGAGTAGCCTTTGGCACTGGAAGTGGATCGGTTGTCTTCAAAGCTTCTTTAAAAGTAGTCCTCAGTTCTCCAATCATGCACATAATGGACTCACCTTTGCATGCTCTCTATGGTGTCATTTCTAGAGAGACTTCAATTGGTTCTTCTGGCTCTGTAGCATTCTCAGCCCCCGTCACGACACCTTCACCATTGGCATGATATTTTGAATATATAGTAGATATGGAATCCCAATGCCTCACTACTTTGGTCTTGTAAGAACCTATCCCTTTCTCTTTTGCTTTATTTGCCTGTAACGTGAACACACATAAGAAGTGTCGGGGAACATTACATGGGAAACAACAAATTTCCTATGCACACGCAAGATCTATCCATGGTGATGAGCATCTACGAGAGGTAGAGTGGATCTGCATACCCTTGTAGATCGCTAAGCGAGAAGTGTTAAGAAACACGGTTGATGTAGCCGAACGTCGTCGCGATCCAAATCGCCGAGCGTCCTGCGATCCAATCACGGTCCGTCCTAATCTAGCGCCGAATGGACGGCGCCTCTATGTTCAACACGCGTACAGCCCGATGATGATCTCCACCTTCTTGATCGAACAAGAGGGAGCGGATAGGTAGATGAGTTCTCCGGCAGCGCGACGGCGCGGCAGCGACGGTGGTGGAACTTTTCCGGCAGGGCTTTGCCTAAGCACCGCCGGAAACTAGAGGGAATGATCTATCGGGGAGAGAGGGATGCACCGTGTCTTAGGGTTTTCTAGTACAGCTACTGTCTCTCCCCTCCAGTATATAAAGTAGGAAGGGGAGGGAGGCCGGCGCTCCTATGGTTCCCCTAGGCTACAGCCGAAGTGGTGAGGTGGAGGAGTCCAGCTCGAATCCTACTAGGAGTACGATTCCTCCCCCACTTGGAAACCCTTTCCTCCTCTTGGGTTTTTCCACCCATAGCCACATGGGCCTTAGTGGAGGGTTAGGACAGCCCAACAGGGGCTATTTTGCCTCCTCCCACGGCCCATGAGGCCCTTTGGGGCAAGAGGCCTCTCCGATGGTCCCCTGGTACCCTCTCAACACTCCTGGTACACTACCAAAGTATCTGAAACTTTTTTGGTGACCAAAATGAGACTTCCTATATATCAATATTTACCTACGGACCATTCTGGAGCTTCTCGTGATGTTCGGGATCTCATTCGGGACTCTGAACAACCGTCGGTCACCACCATACATAACTCTATACTACCGAAACGTCACCGAACATTAAGTGTGCACACCCTGCGGGTTCGAGAACTATGTAGACATGACCAAGACACCTCTATGGTCAATAAAGTATAGCGGGACCTGGATGCCCATATTGGTTCCTACATACTCCACGAAGATCTTTATTGGTTGAACCTCTATGTCAAAGATTTAGTTAATCATGTATGTTGTTCCCTTTGTTCTTCGATATGTTACTTGCCTGACAATCGATCGTCGGTATCTCTATACCTAGTTCAATCTCGTTACCAGAAAGTCTATTTACTCGTTTCTTAATACAAGATCCCATGTCTAACTTTCACACCATGTGTTTGTATCACCTTGCTATGCTTGGATTTACAAAATTTGGAACCAACTAAAACTTTTTGGGTGCATGCTTGTTTGAATTTTTGTTTGATTGATTGTTTGGTTGATTATGTTTGGCACTCTTAGGTTCTACTCCTATCCATATTAATCTTCCTTGATTCAACATTCTCAGACAGACCGAAATTTGAACTTGCGTAACAGAAAGTTGGCAACCCAACTCGCTGGCATCGAAAGCAGTGTCGGCTCCACCAAAGTGGCTAGGGTTTGGCTGAGTCTGTCTAGGGTTTGGAATCGGTGGCACTGGGATAGGAAAGTTGGTTGCACCGATTTTGCATGTTTGGCTAGGTACATACTTTGGTGGGAGAGCTTGTGGATATTTTTGGTGACTATCACTTGTGCACGTATGAGCATTTTGCATGTTTGTGCACGTATGACCATCAAAACCTTACCCAATTTCAATAGTATTGACTTTCCTATGGACTCAAAATGATTATCACAAATGTAAAATGTATAGTCATCTTGCTTGAAGCTTGGCCAACCTATTTCCTTGAATCTTGGGGTACTTCCACAATCTCCACAATCCTTTTGCTGGCTCAACTCTCCATGGACTATTATCTGAAATACACTAGATAACAGTATTAGTCCAAGAGACAATGTATGTTGTCATGAATTATCAAAAGCACCAAGGGAGCATGTTGTGCTTTCAACCTCCCCCTTTTTGGTAATTGATGACAACATACAATCAAATCTTCAAATAAAGATATGCATGGATGCAATGAAGACTTTGAGAAACACATGACCTAGATTTGCTCCCCCTAAATGTGTGCAGTCCTTTAAAGGATAGTTGTGATGGAATGCATGGACAGACATATGGATGAAAGGGATATAGGGAGTCATGTGTATCTTGGCTATACGCATCAAAATATGTGAATGAAATGTATATCCTTTATCAAGACTTCACTCTTGCAAACAATATGTGCAAGAAGCAAGAGATCATGTTGATCAAAGATATGAGGCATATACTTACCTTGAGTTCTTGAGCATTCTAGTATTAGAGACACACTTGAGAAAACAATGTTAGGAAACACAAGAGTATTCTACTAAACAAAAGCAATAGAACTCAACGAATACCAAGATATGGAGAACATATAAGATATGATAATCCTTAAGATTGATATATCTCCTCCTTTAGCATAAAACTATTATATCTTTTCTCCCCTTAGATATGAAAATGGTAGTACATCATGTCCCCCTGAATCTCAGCATGTAGATATTGGGATTGGATAGGGTGAGAAAAGGTAGTCCTTTGTTCACTTTATACTTCTCTCCAAAAGTAGTTTTCTCCCCCTAAATTGTCATTATCCCCTTGTTTAAGTGTGAACTTTTGATATTTTCCGCTCCCCCTAAATCATATATCCCCCTTTGCATAAGCATGTAACTCTCCCTTTATCATGAAGCTCTGATATTCTCCCCCTTTGGTATGAAGCTTTGATATTCTCCCCCTTTGGCATAAAATACCAAAAAGGTTAAGCTTAGGAGTAGTGACAGGGATCATTGACAAGGAAGGTATCCTTGAGAACAAGGGTCATTGAAAGTAGGGTTCATAGAAAAACTAAGGGAATCATTGAATGTAGCTTCTCTTTCTTTTGCAAATTTTAGTCATCTTCTCCTTGGAGCTAGGGATCCTTGAATAAAGAATTTCTCCCCCGAAATATTGTTTGTTCTTATACCCCTATTTTTTTTAAATGAAGGGGTCATCAAAGGAACAAGAATATCACAAGAACAGAAACAAACACAGATTTAGAAAACAAAGAAAAATTGGTGACTCCGGGATAAATAAATCGATGGTACCGAGATTGTGTAGTGCAGCTCATCTGCAAATTCGGTAGGACCGAGTTATTTATATCGATGGCTCCGAATGAGAGACCAAGTTTATGTTTTCACAGAGACAAAAGAAATAGTTTCAAAAAGAAGATACATTTATTTTACAAAGGTCATCAAATATATAAGATCTGAGTGGTTACGAGAGATCATGCAAATAGAAAGAAAACCACGCAAGATTCTTAACTAAATGATGGGCGGTGACTAGGTCACCTATATTAGAGTATATTGACTTAGGAGCCAAGCAAGAATACTTCATCATAGGTCATACTCATTGTTTAAGATCAAAATTGGTTTATCATTTTTTGATTAAGCATTTTAATGTCTTCATATCATTTGACTTGCTCTAGCCCATGACTTGGACTAAAGCCTTTTCAAGGATATGAGTACATACCTTTGAGTGATGTTGATGACGTTGCTCGTAGGTGAACTTGTTGAGACTGCTCGAGGTTGATGACGATCATCTTAAATTTGGAGCACTCCTTCTCGTTCTAGAACACTAGTCACCTACAAATGTTAGTCATGCAAGGAAGAACAATGGATATATCCAATAGACATGATACTACTTAAGTTTTGCAACTAAGATCAATTATATGTCAAGGATATGTTTTTGTTGTCTTCTTCCTTCCATCATTAAGAGGGCTTGTGCATACTTGGTAATGACAAGATTGCTTATGATTAGAGTTGATGACTATCTTGTGGAATGAAGTTCTTCCATGTACCTACAAAGTTAGATGCAATGCAAGGGGGCATAGAATTCCATGGCTTATGATAACAAGTTATGGGAACATGGAGATAACAAGAAAGCTCATGCCCTTGCTTGCAACCGAATGAGTCTAGCTCAAGTTTGAAGCATCAATGATGTTCAACTCACTCCTTAAGTGACAAAATGTTTTCTCATCAGGTGGCTTGGTGAAGATATCGGCCAATTGCTTGTTAGTACGAACATGCTTAAGATTGATATCTCCTTTGGCAACATGATCACGAATGAAATGATGTCGAACTTGAATATGCTTGGTTCGAGAGTGTTGCACAGGATTATGTCCAATTTTAATAGAACTTTCATTGTCACAAACTAATGGACCATTTTTAACATAAATTCCATAATCCTTAAGCGTTTGTGTCATCCATAGTAATTGCGCACAACAAGATCTAGCAGCAATATACTCCGTTTCGGTAGTAGATAGAGATACCGAGTTTTGTTTCTTGGAGGACCAAGACACAAGAGATATACCTAAAAATTGACAAGTACCCGAGGTGGATTTTCTATCAACCTTGTCACCGGCATAGTCCGAATCGGAATAGCCAACAAGATTAAAAGATGATCCCTTGGGATACCAAATGCCAAAGTTTGGTGTTTGTATAAAGTATATCACAATACGTTTCACAGCCAAAAGATGACACTCTTTAGGTGCAGCTTGATATCTAGCACACATGCAAACACTAAGCATAATATCGAGACGAGATGCACATAGATATAACAATGAACTAATCATAGATCGATAAATCTTTTGATCAACCGGTTCATCCTCACTGGTAAGGTCAACATGTCCACTAGTGGGCATAGGAGTTTTCATACCTTTGCAATCCTGCATGTTGAATTTCTTGATCAAGTCCTTGGTATACTTAGTTTGAGAGATGAAAGTTCCTTCTCTTGATTGCTTGGTTTGCAATCCAAGAAAGAATTTCAGCTCACACATCATAGACATCTCATACTTCTCGGACATCAACCTTCCAAATATTTCACTAAATTGAGGGTTAGTGGACCAAAAATAATATCATCCACATAGATTTGGCACACAAATAATTCTCCATTAACTCTCTTAGTGAACAAGGTTGCATCAATTTTTCCAATTTCAAAACATTTTTCGATGAGAAACTTCGCTAAACATTTATACCAAGCATGAGGGGCTTGCTTAAGACCATAAAGAGATTTATGAAGCTTGTAAACATGATTAGGTTTCTTAGGATTCAGAAAACCAGGTGGTTGCTTAACATAAACCTCTTATTCAATTTCACCATTTAAAAATGCACTTTTGATATCCATTTGATAAAGCGTGATATCACGATGATTAGCATAAGCAAGAAGAATATGAATAGCTTCAAGTCTAGAGATAGGAGCATAAGTCTCACCATAGTCCATACCTTTGACTTGCGTACATCCTTGGGCTATGAGACGAGCCTTGTTGCACATGACTTGACCATCTTCGTCTTGTTTGTTCCGAAACACCCATTTGGTTTCGATGATGTTGTGCTCATCTTTTTGGCTTCTCCACGAGTGTGCACACTTCATTCCTTTCAAAGTTGTGAAGCTCTTCATGCATAGCGTTCACCCAATCCGCATGTTCAAGAGCTTGTTCTACCTTCAAAGGCTCAATGCTAGAGATGAAGGAATAATGCTCGCAAAAGTTAGCTAGATGGGTTTTTGATCGAGTGATTCTCCCTGTTTGTATATCACCAAAGATTTGGTTTAGGGGATGGTTCTCGGTCACTTGAGCTCGAACTCGGGTCAGCTTCTGATAGTTGGATGGTGGAGCTTCTTCTTCTTCGTCATCATCTCATTCATCTTCGCTGTTGTTGAAGGTGTCGTTCCCTTGAAGTGGTGAAGGTGGTTGTGGTGGATCTTCATGATGCACTTCCCTCTCTTCATCATCTCGTCGTGTATCGCTTGTGGATGCCTCCATGTCGTGTTGAGGTTCACCCTGATGTGAAGTAGGGGCTTCCACTTGAGTAGATGTAGTACTTTCCTTCACCTCCATGGGACGAATCTTGCCGATGGGTAGATCTAGGATGGCTTCCGAAGGGTCCTTATCACCTACATCATTTAGCAATTGTTCGACTTGCAAACCATTAGATTCATCAAACTTCACATCTACCGTCTCTTCAACTTTTCGAGTGAAGTTGTTGTAGACACGGTATGTGTGAGAGTTCGATCTGTAACCAAGTAGGAATCCTTCATGAGATTTAGGAGCAAATTTAGTACGACGATGCTTATCAAGAATGTAGCACTTTGAGCCAAATACCTGAAAGTATTCGACTTGGGGTTTGTTACCAGTGAGTAGCTCGTATGACGTTTTACCGAGAAGCTTGTGTAGGTAAAGTCGGTTTGTGGCATGACATGCTGTTTTAATGGCTTCTGCCCAGAAATTTCTTGGCGTCTTGTATTCGTCAAGCATCGTTCTTGCCATTTCAATGAGCGTCCGGTTCTTCCTCTCAAGTACTCCATTTTTTAGGTGTGTACATAGACGAGAACTCATGTGAGACACCTTCTTCGTCAAGAAAGGTATCCACATGGGTGTTCTTGAATTCCGATCTGTTATCGCTCTGAACCTTCTTGATCTTCACTTCAAACTGATTTTGCGCTTTGCGAGCGAAGTTCTTGAAGATCTTTTGAACCTGCGACTTATCATCAAGAAAGAATACCCACGTAAATCTAGAAAAATCATCAACTATAACTAGACCATAGGAAGTTCCACCGAGACTCTTGTAAGCATTGGGACTGAAAAGATCCATGTGAAGTAACTCGAGTGGTCTCCTAGTAGTCATGATATACTTAACGGGATGACTTCCACCTACTTGCTTTCCAGCTTGACAAGCACTACAACGTCTATCTTTGTCAAAGATAACATATTTAACACCAAGTATATGATCACCTTTGATTAGCTTATCTAGATTGCGCATGCCTACATGTCCAAGTCTTCTATGCCAAAGCTAACCTTTAAAGGATTTTGCAATTGAACAAGTGCGAGGTTTGGATCTTTTAGTGAAATCAACAATGTATAGATCACCTCTATGGAAACCGGTAAAGACCATTTTATGATTATCTTGATGAAACACTTGGCAATCTAGCAATCTACTTTTGTGAATAACACATTGAAACCGAAGTCGGCAAGTCTAGATACGGAAAGAAGATTGTAGCCAAGGGATTCAACAAGCATAGCATTTTGAATAGAGCTATCATGGGATATGGCCACCTTACCAAGGCCAAGTACCTTCCCCTTAGAGTTATCTCCAAAGGTCACGTACCATCGAGGAACTTGATTAGGCATGATCTCTTGGAACATGTCTTTATCACCAGTCATATGATCCGTACATCCACTGTCAAGAATCCACTCTTTTCCTCCGAACATGTAATCCTTGAAGTTTGACATAAGACTCAGATTCTTCATGATCTTCTCATGCTCAATGTCGAACAACTCATCTTCTTCATAATAGCCATGTTCCATATTGTCATCATCAAGTGGGAAATCCTCGTCATAAAGAACAAGGGATTCGTTAGAATAGTGATCATGACAATGTTCGAGTTTATGAATGTGAATGGCTTCGAAGATAATGTAGTTGATAGTGGTGACATCTCCTTTAGCACGCATAAGATCACGGACCTCAAATAGGCATTTATCAAAGTTTGGATCACTAGGCTTCATTTTTTGAAAGGCAACAGTTTTATGAAGAACTTCATCAAGATTTCCTAAGGAAAGATTTGGATATCGTTTGTCCAAATCAGTCCATAAGGTATAGGCGCATGCAAAGTTATTCAATTGATAAAGCACGAATCTTGGTAAACCTCTAACAATGAGATTGACAGTTCTTAGGTTACCAAGCATGTTAATTTCCTCTTCGTGTGTGGGACGCAATTCATCAATGGGGAGCACATCGGGGTTTTCAATATATTTTGTCAAATGGAATTTATCAAATAGATCAATCATGGCATTCTTCCATTGACTATAGTACTCTCCATCAAGAATGGGCACTCTACAACTCAAACTCTCTATTCTAGACACATCCATCTTCGTCCACGGTGATTAAACCGAAGCAATGGAGACCAAAGCACCGATACCACTTGTAGGATCGATAGAAGAGTGCCTAGAGGGGGGATGAATAGACTACTAGCAGAAATTTAAAACCTAACCTTTTCCCAAGTTAATTGTTTGGCAGATTTTAACTATTTTAGCAAGTCTACGAGTCTAAGGGCCCTACACATGCATGTCTATAAGTATGGCAGCGGAAAGTAAAGAGATTTCACATGTAAGTAAAGAGATGGGATAGGCAGATCAAACGCAATAGCAGACGCAAGGATTTTTCCCGTTGTTCCGATAGGTGGTGCTATCGTACGTCCACGTTTATGGAGTCTTCAACCCATGGAGGGTAACAGTCGCGAGAGCCCACGAAGGGCTCCACCCATAAAGGTCCACAAAGTAGGAACCTTGACTATTCCATACGGCTTCCGTCCACGAAGTACTATCCTCACTATGGGTAGATCTTCACGAAGTAGGCGATCTCCTTCACCTTACAAACTTCTTGGTTCACTCCACAACACGAAGTAGGAGGCTCCCAAGCGACACCTAACCAATCTAGGAGGCACCACCCTACAAAAGGTAATAGGCTCGGTAATGACGATGAACTCTTTTCTCTTGTGCTTCAAGATGATAGATTCCTCAACACACAATCACTCTCTCACAGATTTGGCTTGGTAGAAGAGATGGGATTGGTGGAAATCAGCTTGGGGAGGCTAGAAATCAAGATCCATATGGTTGGAGTGGAAGATATTGACCTCAACACAAGGGTAGGTGGCCCTCTCTCAGAAAACTGAGTAGGATAGGACTGGAATAGTTCTGAGTGCTTCTCTTTCGAGTGGGTGGTGGTGAAGGAGTATATATAGGCATCCCCAAAAATCCAGCCGTTCCATACAAAATGACCAACTCGGTGACACCGATGTGTTAATCTCGGTGGTACCGAAGTGATCAAAAGGTGGCAACTTCTGAATCTCGGTGAGACCGATATAGGATTCTCAGTTGCACTGACAAGGTGACCAACGGTCAGAATTTCCAGACTCGGTGACGCCGATTCAACATTATCGGATGGACCGAAAGTGTGAAATTGCTTAACAGAAAGTTGGCAACCCAACTCGGTGGCACCGAAAGCAGTGTCAGCTGCACTGAAGTGCCTAGGGTTTGGCTGAGTCTGTCTAGGGTTTGGAATCGGTGGCACCATGATAGGGAAGTTGGTTGCACCGATTTTGCATGTTTGGCTAGGTACAGACTTTGGTGGGAGAGCTTGTGGATGTTTTTGGTGACTATCACTTGTGCATGTATGAGCATTTTGTTCACCATCAAAACCTTACCCCCTTTTAATAGTATTGGCTTTCCTATGGACTCAAAATGATTTCTCACAAATGTAAAATGTAGAGTCCTCTTGCTTGAAGCTTGGCCAACTCATTTCCTTGAATCTTGGGGTACTTCCACAATCTCCACAATCCTTTTGCCAGCTCAACTCTTCATGGACTATTACTTGAAATACACTAGATAAAAGTATTAGTCCAAGAGACAATGTATGTTGTCACGAATTATCAAAACCACTAAGGGAGCATGTTGTGCTTTCAGTTGCTTGTGAGTACATTCAAAGTACTCGTTGCCTTGCCCCTGGTTATTTAATTGGCTAGGCACGGAAGAGCAGGAATATGGCGAAGAGTTCGTTGGTGACGAACATGCGAACTAGGAGGCCTTCGAGTCAGAATGTCTATAGGTTTAAGGAAGATGGCATGGGTTCACACTTTCGACCAAGATTTCCGCTTCTTGTTATGTTTAAGTGTTTGGCCTTTGCGGCCCTATCTATGTAAGACTTGACCTTCATGGTCTTTATTTGTGTAAGATGCTAAATGTGGATGTAAGACTCTTGTTATTCAGCTTCTGTGTGTTAAGTGAGCATTGATCTCTGGGATCACTGTACACGTGCATTCAGTGGTCATGACTTGTGAGTCGGGGGGCCCAAACTAACACTTTAGTCACATTGCTTGCAAGGCTTCTAGTGATCTTGTATTACTGAGTGGGCCCTGAGATACCTCTCCATCAAACGGAGTAACAAATCCTAGTCTTGATCCATGCCCACTCAACAGACACCCTCGGAGATACCTGTAGAGCATCTTCGTAGTCACACAGTTACGTTGCGACGTTTTATACACACAAGGTACTCCTCCGGTGTCATTGAGTTGCATGATCTCATGGTCATAGGAACAAATACTTGACATGAAGAAAACTACAGCAATAAACTGACACGAACATATGCTATGCTTATAGTTTGGGTCTTCTCCATCAAACCATTCTCCCAATGATGTGATCCCATTATCAAATGACATCTTATGTCTATGGCTAGGAAACCTTGACCATCTTTGATCAACGAGCAAGTCTACTAGAGGCATACTAGGGACACAGTGTTATCTATGTATCCACACTTGCAATGTGTTTCCAATCAATACAATTATAACATGGGTAATAAACAATTGTCATGAACAATAATAACCATTTATTATTGCGTCGAGGGCATATTTCCAAAAGTCTCCCACTTGCACTAGAGTCAATAATCTAGCTCACATCACTATGTGATTTACATTGTAATGAATCTAACACCCATACAATTCTGGTGTTGATCATGTTTAGCCCTTGGAAGACGTTCAGTCAACGGGTCTGCAACATTCAGATTTGTGTGTGCTTTGCAAATATTTTATGTCCTCCTTGATGTAATCGCAAATGGAATTGAAGCGTCGCTTTATGTGTCTGGTGCTCTTGTGAAACCTTGGTTCCTTGGCCAAAGCAATGGCACTAGTGTTGTCACAAAACAAAGCCATTGGATTTAGTGCACTGGGTGATACGACACCAATGTATCTAGAATATTTGATTGTGTCATGCTATTATATTATCTGTTTTGGATGTTTTATATGCATTAATATGCTATTTTATATTATTTTTGGGACTAAGTTATTAATCTAGAGCCTAGTGCTAGTTTCTGTTTTTTCCTTGTTTTTGAGTATTGCAGATATGGAATATTAAACGGAGTCCAAACAGAATAAAATCTTCATGATATTTTTTCTGGAATGAAAGAGATCTACCAGGCTTGGAGTGCATGGCAGGGAAGCTGTCACGAGGTTAGAAGCCAGGGGGCATGGCCACCCCCTGGCCACGCCTGGCAGGCTTGCCACCTGCTAGCAGGATTCCTAGCCCTAATCATCGTCCTATAAATACTCAAATATTCCCCCAATACCAAAAAGAGCCACACAAATACTTTTCCGCCGCCAGAAGCCTCCATTCCCGAGAGATCCAATATTGGAGCCTTTTCCCGTAATGTTCCGGAGGGGGATCCGATCACGGAGGGCATCTACATCAACTCCATTGCCCTCCGATGATGCGTGAGTAGTCCACCACAGACCTACGGGTCCATAGCTAGTAGCTAGATGGCTTCTTCTCTCTCTTTCTGCTTCAATACCATGTTATTCATGATCTTCATGGAGATCTATCCGATGTAATATTCTTTTGTGGTGTGTTTGTCGAGGTACAATGAATTGTGGGTTTATGTTCAGATTATCCATGAATATTATTTGAGTCTTTTCTGAATTATTATATGCATGATTTCATATATTTGCAAGCCTCTTCGAGTTATTGGTTTGGTTTGGCCAACTAGATTGGTAATTCTTGCAATGGGAGTAGTGCTTAGTTTTGGGTTCAATATTGCGGTGTCCTCACCCAGTGACAAAGTAGGGGTAGCAAGGCACGTATTGTATTGTTTACATCAAGGGTAACACGATGGGGTTTTCATCATATTTCTTGATTTTATCCCTGTACATCATGTCATCTTACCTAATGTGTTACTCTGTTCTTCATGAACTTAATACTCTAGATGCACGCAGGAGTCGGTCGGTGTGTAGAGTAATAGAAGTAGATGCAGAATCGTTTCGGTCTAGTTGAAAAGGACATGATTCCTATATGCATAACCATTGCCTTGGATATCTTCATAATTATTCGCTTTTTTATCAATTGCTCGACAGTAATTTGTTCACCCACCGTGATACTTTCCTTTAAGAGAGAAGCCTCTAGTGAAACCTATGGCCCCTGGGTCTACTTTCCATAATATATTTTCGGATCTATAAACCAAAAATACCAAAAATACCTTTCTGCCATTTATTTACTTTTACTTTCCGCATTCTTTTAAATCTATCTCTATTAGATCTAATCCTTGCAAATAACCGTGAAGGGATTGACACCCCCTTTATAGCGTTGGGTGCAAGAGTTTGATTGTTTGTGTAGGTGCATCCATTGATGACTTGCTTGTTCCTCCTACTGGATTGATATCTTGGTTCTCAACAACTAAGGGAAATACTTATCTACTTCTCTGCATCACCCTTTCCTCTTCAAGGGAAAACCAACGCACGCTCAAGAGGTAGCAAGAAGGATTTCTGGCGCCGTTGCCGGGGAGGATACACATCAAGCCTACCAAGTACCCATCACAAAATCATCTCTTGTATTTACATTATTTGACTTCTGCCTCTCGTTTTCCTCTCCCCCACTTCACAAATTTGTTGTTTTGTTCGCCCTCTCTTTTTTGTTCGCCTTTTTCTCGTCAGATCTCTTGTTTGCTATGTTTGCTTGTGTTGCCATGTGCCTTCTATTTGCTTGAATCTTCGCTTGCTAAGAATATATTGATATGGATCCTCATCCACTTGCTAATATTTTCAAAAGACCAAATTATGATGAACAAATTGCTAGTGAGTTGGGTGCACTTGATTATCTCTATGAAGTTTTGTTTAAAAATCATGAATCTAATTTTTTTGATGAAGTATTGAAAGAAGAAATTTATAAGGAGATTCACGATAGTTCCTTGAATGAAAAGCATGATTGCCATGCTGTTAGTATGAATTCTCTGAATATCCATGATGTTAATGATATGCAAAACCACAAGCTTGGGGATGCTATGCTTGATGAAGATGATATTTTTTGTTTCCCAAGTTTTGGTGATGACACGTATTGAAAGTGTGTTATATCGATTAGAGGGGGGGTGAATAGGCGATTTTTACAAATTCATCACATGAGGAATTTCAACTTGAGGAATTTGAAATGTGATGAATAACTAGAAGCATAATAAATACTCAAGTGCATGAGAAATGTAGCGATGGCATAGTCATCATGATGAAATAAAACATGCACAGATTACAAGTAGCATGATACATGATAAGCAGTTGAGGAACAAGGTAACTTGAAGAATTTGAGATGACGAAGTTGTGAAAGTCTTCAGTCAAATTCTTCAAACATAAAGATCAATTTCTTCAATATGTATATGACGAAATGAAAGGGTTGAGGAAATAGAACCAGGGAGCTCGATGAAGACAATGGTTTAATGACCGAGTTCCAACTACTATGACAGTCGTACGTCTGGTTTGGAGCGGCCTGGTATTTAAACCAGAGGACACACAGTCCTTACCGTATTCTCCTTGAGCTAAGGTCACAAAGTCTTCGCCCAACACTCATGGTAAGTCTTCAGGGTAGACTTCCAAAACTCTCACAAACTGGTCACCCAATGATCCACAATTGACTGCTGGATGCTCTAGACCAAGGTCACTCCATGATCCGCAGTTGACTGCAGGATGCACAAGACCATGACGCCTAACCGTCTAGAAGATACACAGTCTTAAAAGGTAACAAGCGTCGGTTCCACACAGGAACAATCTCTTGAGTGATGCTCAATCACTTTGGATTTGGTGGTTTGGATTTGGGTTTTTCCTCACTGATGATTTTCTCTCAAAGTCTTCGGAGGATGGGTTGCTCTCAAATGACAAGTGTCATTTCTCTCTCGGAGTAGCCAACCAACTAGTGGTTGTCGAGGGTGGCTATTTATAGCTAGGGTGACACCTGACATGATAAGACATAAATGCCCCCAATGATATGACCGTTATGTGGATAAGATGATTGGGGACAGGTGGTGCTAAGCACAGCAACGGTTGAAATTTCAAACTATGAAAGTCCTCAGGCTTATCATCTTCCTCACTTGTAGGCAATTCGCACTAGCAAATCCTAACTCCTCAGTCAGATCAATTTCAACGGAGACCAGAATAACATCGTCTCTGTCACTGAAGAACTTGACTAATCTGCAAGAGATTTCCAAAGGCTTCACTCGAAGGATTGGATAGGTTGAGGCTTTTGGAGTTGAGAATCAGTTGGGAATTTTCCTTAGTATTGCCTCGGCCCCCTTTAATAGTACGGTGTTTCCTATGACTCAAATAAAGGAAATGAAACTACGAAAACAAAAGTCTTCACGCTTCATAGTCCTCGGTCATATCTTCAGGGTCACACCAACTTCTTCATTTTCAGTGTCTTCGGGGAATACCAAAGTCTTAAGCAAAGTCCTCACCAAAGTCTTCAGTGGAAGACATGCATTTTTAGGGGTCGATATACTTCGAATATATCAAACTCCTCATCGACTTGTAGAGCCTGTGTAGACTCACAAACACATTAGTTCCTTAACCTATAAGTCTTCAATGCACCAAAATCACTAAGGGGCAATAGATGCACTTACAATCTCCCCCTTTTTGGTGGTTGATGACAAATAGGTTAAGTTTTCAATGGGAATAACAAAATGGAATGTAAGTACTGAGTTTGAGGAATTTGATTACAAGATATAGAAGAACTCCCCCTGAAGATGTGCATATTTGAGGAATTTTGTTTGGACTGCAAATGCACATGGCAGGTTAAAAACATGGAGAACTCCCCCTATATATTGTAATTAATACATGCATTTAACATATGATATGAAGAATTTGAAATGCATGATGAAAATGGTGTCTGACGAAATTCAGCATGCATGCATTAAGGTGCTTGAGGAAATAAGCATGTGAAAAGCAGTTCAAAAGAGTCAGACCACCATCGGACTTAAGTTTACAACTCAACCAACAAAAGCTTCAGAAGAGCAAGAGTTGTAACTTAAACAAAAACAACCCATATATAGAAACCCGCTTTAAGACTAACTCAAATTTTCTCCCCCTTTGTCATCGAAGACCAAAAGGGACGAAAAAGTGAGGAATAACGCCCCTTTAAGAATATCATCGTGAAGGTGATGGAGGGGCGCCAGCATTGCCAGGATCGTTTGTCGATGCAGGGCCTACCGCAGTGTCATGAATATCCTCAGCTTCATCTGTTTCACGCGATGAAGAATATGAGCTTGTAACGAGCTGAGTAACTTGAACTTTCTTGAATTTCTTCCAAGGAGGATGAGGCCAGTCAAAGTTTTGCTGAATGTCCATGTCCTTGAGTTCCTTAGGAGTCTTGAGATGTGCGAGAATGGCCCATGCGCGATCGAAGATGTCCTTCACGTAGTAGTGATTTTTCCTCGCAGAGTTCTGCATCATAGTCATGTTCTGAAGAATTGAAGCAAATTGACGCTTCACCCACTTGTGATTACGATCAACCTTCTGATGAAGACTTACAAGAAGCTCACGATCAGTCATCACACGAGGGGCAGACTCTCGAGGCTTTTGCGCTGAGGCTTTTGCAGCAGAGTCCTGGGTAGCAATATCATTACTGGTGGAGTAAGATGCCGCTTTGCAAAACTGACCATCCAATGGACGAGTACCTTCATCAATGACAGCTTTGCCTTTTCCTTCAACTGAGGCAATTGAGTTCTTGACGACTTCAATCGGAGGCACAAAGCCGAAGTGATTTTTGAAGTCAGCTTTGAAGGGAATTGAAGACCTTTATATGATGAATTTCATGATCCGGGGAGCATAAGGCTTCAATTCAAATGGGGCTAATGTTGCATTAGCCAAAGCTCTCATGAAGAAATCGTGGTAGTTGAAGGGAATCCCATGAATGATGTTGAATAGCATGTTCTTCATGACTCCCTCAACTTCTTCTTCTTCAGAGTTGTGACCTTCTGAGGACAAAGGGTGTTGGTGAGGATGCGATAAACCGTCCTAGGCACATAGAGCAAATCCTTCACAAGGAAGGTGGTCCTTTGAGGTTTTACATGAGCCAATGGCTTCATCAGCACATGCATCATGTGGTTGGGCATGGAAGGTTCATCAAATAGGCAGCGGGCTTCTTCTGAAGGAATTGGAACTGGGACTGACCGAAGCAATTCTGATGCTGGAGCAGTGTAGTGAGTAGATCCAGTCATCCAGTCCAAGATCCAAGAGTTGATGTCAGAAGCATCACCTGTGATGTGCAAGGTGGCATAGAATTGAAGAATCGGCTCTTCATTCCAATCACAGATGTCCACACATAATGGAAGAATGTCTGCGTCGTGAAGAACTTCAAGCACCGGTGTGAAGGAAGGGATTGTTTCCATATCCGCATGAGGAATTTGATGGTGCTTGAAGACTTTCTTCTTGTCAAACAGCACTGATCCATAATAGTTCATCTGTGTAGGAGTCTAGAATCTGGTGCGACCGGCTCTTGCAGAGTCATATGGATTGGGTCTAGTGAAGAAAATGTGCTCATTGAAGAAAATTGTCTTGATGAATTTGGGGCGTTTTGAGCCTTTGAATGGCATCCTAGGCTTCGGCTGAAGGTTTGGCTTGAAGTGGCCCCCAATCTCCTTAGGCATAGGAGGAATTTCTTCAGACTGAGGAATTTGCACAACAGTTTCCTCAGTGGCAGTTGGAGCAACAATTTCCTCAGCTGGTGTAGCTGGAATATCATTAGTAGCAATTGCAGCTAAGTCATCAGATCCTGTATGAATTTCTTCAGTCTGGGATGGAGACTGGGGAATCTATGATAGAGGAGTGATCATTGGGAACTTGGGTGAACAGCTTCCCAATATTCATCACTGATAATAGGTGTTGTGTTTCCAATGTCCACATCCTCATCAATTTCTTCAACACCGGCCTCTTCAGCAGTCAACTGAGGCTGGGGTGATGATACCTGTGGAGATGAAGCATTTGCTTCCACTTCAATTTCTTCATCAATCTACTTAGAGGTTGCAGCACAATGATCCTTTTCTTCTTTTGTCATCATTTGGGATGACATAGTCAACACCAAATGGCACAATTTCATAAGCTGGCATGGAGCTGATCGGAGTTGCATCAATTGGTTCTGTTGAAGGACTTGGCAGTGTCTTCAATTTCTTCACTACTGAGGAATCTGAAGTTGATGCTTTTCCTTTCAGTGCCTTCTTCTCCGCAGCCTTGGTTTCCTTCGCTTCTGATGCAGAAGGAAGGTTGATGATCTTCACCCTTCATGATTTTACTGTTTCTATAGAGGGTGAAGTAGGAGCATTTTCTTCAGGTGCAACTGATGCGGTTGCCCTTGTGGTCTCAATTTCCTTAGGCGCAACAAAAGCTTTAATTGGCCTGGCAATTTTTCAGGCACAACAGTGGAGGTTGTCCTGGCATGTTCTTTAGCAGCCTGAATTTCTTCAGCTGCGGGAGCAGTTTCTTCAGCAGGCTGAGCAAATTCTTCAGCCTGAGGACTTTGTGGTTGCGATTGAGCTACAACCCTTGAGTTATGGTCCTTAACGGCAACTTGGGCTGCCCTGATAAATCTTACTTTGGTGCCCTTCCATTCAGCATCATATTTGTCTTGTTCCTCAGAGAGAGAGCGAATTTCAGACTCGACAGTGATGAGTTGATTTGGAGTCAAATTTATCACATTATTCCTGAGAAATTTTTCTTTTCGAGCCCTCCTCCTCTTAGCTCTTAGAGCTTGATCTCTTTTCCATTTTTCCTCAGCAATGAAGTGTGTGAGGACATGATCCACACCAAGAGGTAGGTTCAGTGAGGAAAGTGGGGTGCTGGGATCCTCATGCCATATGTCAATGAAGTTGGGGATTGTCTTGGGATCCAGCATAAGAGGAACAGAGCTGCCTTTGGCTATTGTAGCCTGTTGCTGACTTTCTCTGATGATTTCTTCCAGTTCTTCATCATCAGCCTCAGATCCTAAGGGTACATTCACTATAGCTTTGCTAGTGTGAGGACTTGGTCTTTGACCTCGTCCAGCAGTTTTCTTTAGCTTCAACATAGTAGGACTTTTTGAAGATAGTGCTTGAGCAGAGGGACTTGCAGAGACCCTTGAAGAAATTTAGAAGCCCTCGGTTCTTTGACATGTTGCAAGATGTACAGGTGTTGAGGACTTTGCGGCGGCAGCAGAGGACTAAGCATCTACTGAACCAGTGGTTCAGGCCTTTGAAGGCTTTGCTTAAGGAATCTGAAGTGATGATTTTGAAGTTGAAGATTTTGACTTCACAGCAGATTTCTTCACAATAGATTTCTTCGGAGCACTTGCAGAGGCTCCGGCAGTGGCAGCAGAAGCAGAGTCTTCATTGAATTTCTTCACAGCCTCTTTTGCTTTCTTCGCCAGCTTGGCTTGTTGTCTTTCCCATTCATGAGGAAAGTCATCACCAGTTTTGAGACTAGTGGGATCAATAGTTTGGTTTGGAGCCAAGGGTGGCCTGTTGCAAGGGGGTTTAACTGCGAATTTCTTCATATACTTGGGAGTGACATAGCGATATTCTTTCCACTCCCTTGCCCATCTCCTCTCAATTTTATGTATGTGAATCTCTCTCTGCTTTGTTGTTTCCTTGCCATGAGTTTCTTCATATGAAGTGCAATATTCCTCATACAGTTCATCAGGTATCTCAAAGACAGTCTGCACTTCCGGTTTATTTCTACCTTTCTGTGGCTTCTTCCCATCAGCCATTTTCTTTGGCTGAGGATTCTGAACTCTTGAAGATTCTGAAGATGTACACAGTTTTTCCTCAAGAAAGGCTGCAAATGAGTTAAGTTGATGAGAACCTAGTGATTCATCAGCGGACATGTTTGTACCTGTGAACCGAGTATAGGTGCGAGGAATTTGAAGAGGTCATATGCGTTCTCAGAAGTTTTTCAAAAACATCAAGTGTGAGGAATTTGACCATGGGTGTCTTGGGGATTTTCACTAAGTGTTCTTTGTCTTAGGTTCCAGAGTTGTGCAAATTTTGAGGATCCACACAATTGAGGAATCTTGAAAAAAATCATAACTTAGGAAAAAATCATCAAGTGTATGAACATTTAAGGTGCTTTATAATGAGATTCTTGAAGAATAAACGCCTTTGAGGAAATTGTGGACAACTTGAAGATCAAACAAGGGCAGTAAAAACAGATTTTATTTACCCTGATGAAGAACATGATGAACTGTGAGATGAATCGAGGATGTTCGTACGTCCAGATATCCCATGCCCTAGCTTGGCAGAGGGAGAAAGCTACAGCAGTGGCGGAGTGAAGATTTCGCGTCCGATGCGAGTACGGCGACGGCGAGGTCGAGGCAGTGAAGCTCTTCCACACCAACGGCGATGATTTTAGCGGCAGCGCTAGGTTTGGGCTCAAGAGAGAGTAGGAGTGAGGAGTAACCAAGCACAGTCAAAGGGAAGGGGGTATTTATAGCGGAGGTGAAAATCAACCTGTCCGAGGATTTTGGACAAGATTACCCCTGACCTTTTCTCTCCATGCGACATGTGTCACCCATGTTCTGAGTAGTGGCGATAGTGGTGGATCGTGGGTTATCCAGTCATGGGAATCGAAATGGTTTGAGCGGGAAACACCAAAAATCTAGATAGTGAAAATTTTAAAGTTTCCGTTCACAAATTCTTTAGTTGTCAAGGACATAGTGAAGACTTTGAACGAGTTTCAAAGTAGAATTCATATGAAGAATTTGTGAATAGACTGGGTTGATTTTAGCATAGAGGGAGAAAGGGTCCGATCACATTCACTTAGATGAAAATCAACTTGAAGAATTAGCAATAAGTGAATGTTGTTGAGGACATTGAAAACTCAAATATATATGTATATATATAGTCAATGAAGAACATGAGTTTCGTAGTTTAAAGAATTTGAAAAGTTGATGAATTTGAAAAGGTGAGGAATTTGAAAATTTGAAGAATTTGTAAAATGACAAAAAACTCAACTATGAAGAATTTCAACTATGGTTGGTGGCGTGACCCACCGTATAAGAATAATGATTTCAAACACCGCGTACATTTGCCGTAGGGTTCTGAGAATCAAATTCTTCATTAATTTATTCACACTTAGAGGGTTATTCTTCATTGTTTGAAAAAACGTTGCATCGTGTGTTGCACTTCTACGTCATCAATTTTGCATAAGTGTTAGGATGTGTGTCTTTTTCAAAGAACATTCGAATATTCTAAGATATTTAGCTCACACCGCAACTTGCAAAATCTCTTTTCATCCAAGGGCTTTGTGAAGATATCGGTCAGTTGTTCTTCAACAGGAATGTGGTCGATGGAGATGTCGCCCTTGAGTACATGATCTCGAAGATAATGATGACGAATCTGGATGTGCTTGGTCTTGGAATATTGAACTGGGTCGTAAGCAATCTTGATGGCACTCTCGTTGTCGCAGTAGAGAGGCACATTCTTCACCTTGATGCCATAGTCCTTGAGGGTTTGCTTCATCCAAAGTAGCTGAGAGCAACATGAACCAGCAGCAATGTACTCAGCTTCAGCAGTAGATAGTGACATGCAGTTCTGTTTCTTCGAGGACCAGCAGACTAAGGATCATCCGAGGAAATGACATGTGCCTGTGGTTGACTTCCAATCCACACGATCTCCAGCATAATCAGCATCAGAATATCCGACGAGGTGAAGATTTGAGCCCTTGGGATACCATAATCCAAGTGTTGGTGTGTAAGCTAAGTATCGAAGAATATGTTTCACAACCTTATGGTGTGATTCCTTCGATGTTGCTTGGAATCAGGCACACATGCAAACACTCAGCATAATATCAGGCCTAGATGCACATAGATACAATAATGAGCCAATCATGGAGCGATATACCTTTTGATCGAAATCTTTACCATTTTCGTCAGTGCATAGGTGGCCTTTTGAAGGCATTGTGTTTTGACGCCTTTGCAGTTTGCATGTCAAATTTCCTCAGAACATCCTTGAGGTATTTCTCTTGAGAGATGAAGATGACATTGTCTTGCTGACGAATTTGAAGACCTAAGAAGAATTTCAGCTCTCCCATCATAGACATTTGATATTATTCACTCATCATATAGGAAAATTCATCACTGTAACATTTGTCAATACAACCAAAGATAATATCGTCTACATATATTTGGCATATGAATAGTTCATTGTCATAGGATTTAGTGAAAAGAGTTGGGTCGAGTGAACCGGGTTTGAAGCCTTTCTTCATGAGGAACTCCTTCAGAGTGTCGTACCACGCCCGAGGGGCCTGCTTGAGGCCATAGAGGGCCTTGTTGAGTCTGGAGACTTTGTCGGGATGCTTAGGGTCTTCAAAACCTAGGGGTTGAGCAACATATACTTCTTCCTCAAGCTTACCATTGAGGAATGCACTTTTCACATCCATTTGATATAAGATGATATCATGATGGTTAGCATAAGCAAGCAATATGTGAATAGCTTCAAGTCTAGCAACAGGTGCAAAAGTTTCATCAAACTCAATTCCTTCAATCTATGTGTAGCCTTGTGCTACAAGACGAGCCTTCTTTCTTACCACAAGGCCATTTTCATCTTGCTTGTTGCGGTAGATCCACTTGGTACCTATGATGTTGTGCTTGCGAGGATCTGGCCGCTTGAAAAGTTCCCACACGTTGTTGAGCTTGAATTGATGTAGTTCCTCTTGCATAGCTTGAATCCACTCAGGCTCCTTGAATGCTTCATCAACTTTGCTGGGCTCTATGATAGAGCCAAAAGCAAAGTGCCCACAAAAGTTAGTCAAATGTGAAGCTCTTCAGCGAGTGAGGGGACCTAGTGCCTTGATGTCGTCGATGATTTTGTCAATCTAAACTTCATTTGCAACTCTTGGATGAGCAGGTTGACGTGGCTAAGGATTTTCTTAAGCACCATTTTCTTCAGGTGTATCAGCATGAATGTCTTCATTGGTTGGAATGAATTCTTCAGTGGGTATGACATCTTCAGTTTCTTTCAGCTTAATGGATTCTTCGGGAGACTGTTCATCTAGCACAGAAGGCAGGTGCTCTCTTTGGGAGCCGTCAGTTTCATCAAACCGCACATCTACAGTTTCAACAACCTTATGGTGGTAGGTGTTGAAGACTCTGTAGGTGTGTGAGTCCTTTCCGTAACCAAGCATAAAACCTTCATGTGCTTCTGGTGCAAATTTAGAACTATGGTGAGGATCTCTAATCCAACATTTTGCACTGAAGACTTTGAGATAACTTACATTGGGTTTCTTGCCAGTCATAAGTTCATATTAAGTCTTTTTGAAGAATTTGTGAAGATATACCCTATTGATGATATGGCATGATGTATCAATTGCCTCAGGCCAGAAGCGACGAGGAGTCTTGTATTCATCAAGCATGGTGTGAGCCATCTCAACAAGAGTCATGTTCTTGCGCTCCACGACACCGTTCTGCTGAGGAGTATATGGGGCAGATAACTCATGAGTAATCCCAAGTTCATCAAGATATTCATCAAGATTGGTGTTCTTGAACTCAATCCCATTATCACTTCTGATATGTTTGATCTTGACGTCGAAGTTTGTTGAGGCCCTTGAAGCAAATCGTCTGAAGACATCCTGCACTTTAGACTTGTACAGAATAATATGCACCCAAGTGTAACGATAGTAATCATCAACAATGACAAAGCCATACAAACTTGAAGATTTGTTAGTGCGGTGTAATGAGTGGGGCCAAAGAGGTCCATGTGAAGCAATTGAAAGGGTCAAGTCGTGGTCATGGTTTTCTTCAAGGGATGCTAGGATCTGGTCATCTTCCCAGACTCACATACACCACAGAGGTGGTTCTTGAGGAATTTGACACCTTCAATGCCAATGACGTGCTTTTTCTTCATGAGCGTGTGCAAGTTCCTCATACCAGCATGTCCAAGTCGTTGATGCCACAGCCAGCCTTCTAAGGACTTTGCAAGTAGGCATGTGGCAGGCAGAGGACCTGTAGAGAAATCAACAATATAGAAGTCTCCTCTCCTAAAGCCTTCGAAGACTTTGGAATTGTCAGATTCCATGATGACACCACAATGATATTTCCCAAATACGACAACCATATCAAGATCACAAAGCATTGAGACAGACATAAGGTTGAACCTAAGGGATTCGACAAGCATCACCTTATCCATGTGTCGGTCCTCTGAGATTGCAACCTTACCTAGACCCAATACCTTGCTTTTTTCCTTTGTTAGCGTAGATGATATGCTTCAGATGATATGGAGCACGTGGCAAATTCATCAGTAGATTCTCGTCACCAGTCATCTGGTTTGCGCATCCACTATCGAGAACCAACTCAATAGCTTTTGGAGATTCATCCTAGAGATGAATTAGTACAACTTACGAACTCATATGCTTCAGATTGATGAATATGACATCAATCTCATGAGACAGAATTTCATCACACAAAATAGTAAGTAAAGCAGTGTGAGGACGTGAGAAATGAGGAATTCATTTCTACATGATTAGCTTGCGTCCTTTCAAGCATTTCCTCATGTCTCCAGCAAATTCATCAGATGTTCAAGTTCATCTGGAGACCTGACCCTGCATAAGATATTAGTTCAATTTCTTCGCCACCCACATCTAGAGGGGTGGCAAAGATTTCATCATTCTGCGAGCACCATATGAGAAGGGAGGCATTGAAGCTAGTGCACTTCATTTAACAGGACGAGGGTTAGATTACTCATATGAGTAAGCAGAGAAATTCTTTGAGGAATTATGAACATGATGATTTTAAGAATAATGCACATATTCATAGCTCTTAGATTTTCCCTGCGAAACAGATGCATTAGCACGAGAATGATATTTTTGACCATTTGAGGAATTTGGTCTAGGTGAAGACTTTGGTCCATATGAGGACTTTGATCTGGGGTTCCTGTTCTTCATGAGTGGTGACGTGAGAACATTCACTTGAAGATTTTGTAAGCAGCTCTTGGGAACCCAAATTTTCTTCATAGGTGAACCATTCCTGCAGTTAGTTCCAACAAATCTGGCAAATACTTCACCTTTCTAATTTTTCAAGAATTTGTAGTTGGAGTCAAGTGACTCATCAGAGGAATATGAAGTTTCACAAGTAAAGCCAGATAAAGTGGGTGGATCTATAGCAGGTCCTTTTGTAGCAACCCATGAGGTTTTGGGGTACTGCTTAGGTGTCTAGTAGGATCCATCAGCATTGATTTTCCTCTCAAATGCAATACCCTCTTTCCTAGGGTTCCTATTTAGAATCTGCTTTTTGAGGACATCGCAAAGGGTTTGATGCCCTTTGAGACTTTTGTACATGCCTGTCGCATACAATTCCTTCAACCTTGCATTTTCGTTAGTGATACTTGTGGTATCCTCAGATGAGGAATTTGTCACCACTCTAATAGTTGAAGAATTTGCAGCAACAGAAGCATTTGAACATTCAGGTGAAGAATTAGCAGTTTCCCGTTCGATGCATTTCAAACAGGGTGGAGCAAATTCTTCCTGAGCGGTACTGATATGTTGAGCTAGTAAGGAATCGTTTTCCTTTTGGAGATCCTCATGTGACACTCTTAGTTTCTCAAGATCTTCATTTCTTTGAAGAAATTAAAAAGAAAGCTTCTCATGATCGGCTAAGAGAGCATTATGATGACACTGAAGGTTATCATACTTTGTCTGAAGACTTTTGAAATCATCAGACAGTGTTTGAGTCTGATCCACTTCCTCATTCAACAGATCATCGCTTTGACAAGCATTTTCTGAAGCTTTTCAAGTGCACTTTGTTGCCTAGTAGCAGTATTGGCAAGTTTGGCATAGCTAGGTTTCACATATTCATCAGATTCACCATCACTTGATTCAAAGGAGGAGTGATGCTTATGTACCTTGGAACCTTTGGCCATGAAGCAATATGTGGGAGCATAATCATCATTGTTGATGTCAGAGCTGTTGGTGTAGTCATTTTCTTCATCGTTGAAGATGGACTTGCTGATGAAAGCAATAGTGAGAGAAAAGCTAGCGACACCAGATTCAGATTCCACCTCAGATTCTTCCTCTTCTTCATATTCTTCAGACTCTTCTTCTGAGTCCATTTCCTTGCCAATGAAATCCCGAGCCTTCCTGGAACCATTCTTCTTGTGCATTGAGGAATTTGAAGATGAGGACTTTGCATATGAGGACTTTCAAGATTTCTTCTTTTTCTTCGAGTCATCAAAACCGTCATCCTTGTACTTCTTCTTCTTCTTCTTTGATTCTTTTCCTAGAGAGGACGGTCAGAGATGAAGTGACCAGATTTCTTGCAATTGTGACAAGTTCTCTTCTTGTAGTCATCTGAGGAATTTGATTTCCTCAAGCCACTTTTTGATGATTTTTCAAATCCATCTCTCCTTGAGAACTTCTAGAATTTCCTCACGAGCATTGCCAGCTCCTGACTCAGTTCTTCAGGATCACCAAGGCTACTATCAGAATATTCGCCTTCAGATGAGGAAATTGCTTTTGCCTTCAAAGCATGAGATCTTCCATAGCTTGGCTCGTAGAGGTCTCTCTTCTCGGCTTGTTGGAATTCATGAGTATTGAGTCTCTCAAAAATATCAGCAGGATCAAGTGACTTGTAGTCTCCACGCTCTTGAATCATCAAAGCCAGAGTATCGAATGAGGAATCAAGAGATCTTAGCAGTTTCTACACCACCTCATGGTCGGTGATATCAGTAGCACCTAGTTCTTGAAGCTCATTGGTGATATCATTGAGACAATCAAACGTTTGCTGAACATTTTCTTTGTCGAATCTCTTGAAGCGGTTGAAGAGATTGCAAAGAACATCAACATGAGAGTCACGTTGAGTGGAAACACCTTCGTTGACTTTGGAAAACCTATCCTAGATAAGCTTAGCAGACTCCAAAGCACTCACTCTGCCATACTGAACTTTGCTTAGATGGCCACACATGATATTCTTTTCTTGAGAATCGAGTTGCTTGAATTTCTTCATATCAGCAGCAGTAGTGGCCGGAGAAGTGTGGGGAACACCATTTTCCACAATGTACCAGAGATGTTGTCAATAGCTTCAAGATGCATGCGTGTCTTGTTATTCCAGTAGGGGTAATCTGTCCCATCGAAGGTAGGACATCCCGCGGAATCCTTGATCATACCTGCAGTCGACATAACTAGAACTCTGGGCGGTTAAACATAAATGACACAGAATAAGGGAGTACCTTGCTCTGATACCAATTGAAAGTCCGTTATATCGACTAGAGGGGGTGAATAGGCGATTTTTACAAATTCATCACTTGAGGACTTTCAACTTGAGGAATTTGAAATGTGATGAATAACTAGCAGCGGAATATATACTCAAGTGCATTAGAAACATAGCGACATCATAGTAATCATGATGAAATAAAACATGCACGGATTAGAAGTAGCATGATACAGGATAAGCAGGTGAGGAGCAAGGTAACTTGAAAAATTTGAGATGAGGAAGTTGTGGAAGTCTTCAGTCAAATTCTTCAAATAGTAAATATCTATTTCATCAAGAGGTATATGAGGAATTTAAAGGGTTGAGGAAATAGAACCAGGTAGCTCGACGAAGACAATGGTTTTATGACCCAGTTCCAACTGCTGTGACAGTCGTACGTCTGGTTTGGAGCGGCCTGGTATTTAAACCAGAGGACACATAGTCCCAGGACACATAGTCCTTACTATATTCTACTTGAGATAAGTCACAAAGTCCTCCCCCAACACTCATGGTAAGCCTTCAGGGTAGACTTCCAAAACCCTCACAAACTGGTCAACCGGTGATCCACAATTGACTGGTGGATGCTCAAGACCAAGGTCACACCGTGATCCCTAATTGACTGCAGGATGCACTAGACCATGACGCCTAACCTTCTAGAAGATACATAGTCCTGAAAGGTAACAAGTGTTGGTTCGACATAGGAATAATCTCTTCAGTGATGCTCTATCACTTTGGGTTTGGTGGTTTGTTTTTGGGTTTATCTCACTGATGATTTTCTCTCAAAGTCTTTGGAGGATGGGTTGCTCTCAAATGACAAGTGTTAGTTCTCTCTCGGAGCAGCCAACCAACTAGTGGTTGTCGGGGGTGGATATTTATAGCTGAGGTGCAACCTGACATGATAATACATAAATGCCCCCAATGATATGATTGTTATGTGGATAATATGATTGGGGACAGCTGGCGCTAAGCACAGCAACGGTCGGAATTTCGAACTATGAAAGTCCTCAGGTTCATCATGTTCCTCACTTGTAGGCAATTCGCACTAGCAAAATCCTAACTCCTCAGTCAGATCAATTTCATCAGAGACCAGAAGAACATCATCTCTGTCACTGAAGAACTTGACTAAATTGCAAGAGATTTCCAAAGGCTTCACTCGAAAGATTAGATAGGTTGAGGCTTTTAGAGTTGAGTATCAGTTGGAAATTTTCCTTAGTATTACCTCAGCCCCCTTTAACAGCGAGGTGTTTCCTATGACTCAAAGAAAGGAAATGAAACTAAGAAACAAAAGTCTTCATGCTTCATAGCCCTCGTTCATATCTTCAATGTCACACCAACTTCTTCATCTTCAAAGTCTTCAAGGAATACCAAAGTCTTCACCAAAGTCTTCAGTGGAAGACATACATTTTTAGGGGTCGATAATCTTCGAATATATAAAACTCCTCATCGACTTGTAGAGCCTATGTACACTCACAAACACATTGGTTCCTTAGCCTATAAGTCTTCAATACACCAAAATCACTAAGGGGCACTAGATGCACTTACACGTATGCTATAATTGATCATGAAAAGAATGCTTTGTGTGATAGTTATATTGTGAGATTACTTCATGATGCTACTTAAATTTATTATGAGGGAGGAACATATGCTTGTAGGAGTTTCAATAATATCAAGTTTCCTCTCTGTGTGTTCAAAGTTTTGAAGTTATGCTTGTTTTGGCTTTCTATGCTAGTTGATTCTTGTTCCCATAAATTGTTTGATCACAAAATCCCTATGCATAGGAAGTGGGTTAGAAATAAATGTGTTTTTCATGATATTCATGATGCTCTTTTGCATATCTCAATTACTACTCTTTATGTGAGCATCATTGAAATCGTTATGCCTAGCTAGGGGCGTTAAACAATAGCGCTTGTTGGGAGGCAACCCAATTTTAGTTTTATGTTCTGTTTTTGCTTCTATTTTTGAGTGTGTCCCACATTATTACTTCTGTATTAATTGTTTTTTGGTGTTTTCATTAGTGTTTGATCCAAGTAAGACCTTTGGGATGGTCTATGGTGGTTGTTGATTTGATCTTGCTAAAAAACAGAAACTTTTGCGCCTAGTCCAGGAACTTTACAAATTTTTCAGAGCGTCGAATGAGTCGATTTTTTTACAAAAGATCGATATACAAATTGCCCAAGTTTTCATTATTTTTCAGAATTTGTTGGGTTACATAAGTATATGAAGTTTTCAGATTGCTACAGATTGTTCTGTTTTTGACAGATTCTGTTTTCTTTGTGTTGTGTACCTATTTTGATGTATCTATGGGTTGTATGGGGGGTATGAACCATGGAAAAGTTAGAATACAGTAGGTATTACACCAATATAAATTAAGAATGAGTTCAAAACAGTACCAAAAGTGGTGATCGATTTTCTTATACTAACGGATCTCACGAGTTTTCTGTTAAGTTTTGTGTTGTGAAGTTTTCAAGTTTTGGGTAAAGATTTGATGGACTATGGAATAAGGAGTGGAAAGAGTCTATGATTTGGGATGCCCAAGGCACCCCAAGTCATGTTCAAGGATTCCAAATAGCCTAAGCTTGGGGATGCCCCGGAAGGCATCCCCTCTTTCGTCTTCAATCCATCGGTAAATTTACTTGAGGCTATATTTTTATTCACCACATGATATGTGTTTTGCTTGGAGCGTCTTGTATGATCTGAGTCTTTGATTATTAGTTTGCCACAATCATCCCTACTGCACACATATTTTGAGCGAGACATGCATTAATCGTGAATTTATTAAAATACTCTATGTGCTTCACTTATATCTTTTTGAGATAGGCAATTTTGCTCTAGTGCTTCACTTATATATTTTTAGAGCACGGTGGTGTTTGGTTTTATAGAAATAGTTGAACTCTCATACCTCACTTGTATTATTTTGAGAGTCTTTTAACAGCATGGTAATTGGTTTAGGTTATGAATTTAGTCCTGATATAATAGGAATCCAAGAGGGATATAATAAAAACTTCCATATTAAGTGCATTGAGTATTATGAGAAGTTTGATTCCTTGCATAAAGTTTTGAGATATAAAGATGGTAATGTTAAGAGTCATGTTAGGAAGTAATTGTGAATTGGTAAAAATACTTGTGTAAAGGTTTGTGATTCCCATAGCATGCATTTATGGTGAACCGTTATGTAAGAAAGTCGGAGCATGATTTGTTTATAGTTTGTCGACCTTTGTGTGAGGGTCGGGAGTGTGCGATGGTTTACTCCTACCAACCTCTCCCCTAGGGGCAGGCGTCTAATGCTTTGCTTCGATGACTAATAGACTTTTGGAATAAGTATGTGAGTTCTTTATGTCTAATGTGTGTCCATGGATTATACGCACTCTCACCCTTACACCTTTGCTAGCCTCTCTAGTACCGCGCAACTTTTGCTGGTGCGATAAACCCACCTTCCTCAAAATAGCCACCATATATGTTTCCTAAAAACAAACACCCTACCTACCTATTATGGCATTTCCATAGCCATTTCGAGATATATTGCCATGCAACTTCCACCGTTCCGTTTCTTATGACACGCACCATCATTTTCATATTGCTTTGCATGATCGTAAGATAGCTAGCATGATGTTTCATGGCTTATCCGGTTTTGATGTCATTTGCTATGCTAGATCATTGCACATCCTAGTACACCACCGGCGGCATTCATATAGAGTCATAATTTGTTCTAGTTATCGAGTTGTAATTCTTGAGTTGTAAGTAAATAAAAGTGTGATGACCATCATTATTAGAGCATTGTCCCATGTGAGGAAAGGATGATGAAAGCTATGATTCCCTCACAAGTGGGGATAAGACTCTGGACTTTATGAAAAATAAAAAAGGCCAGTGAAGCCCAAATAAAAAAATAGGCCTTAGATGCCCACCAAAATAAAATAAAAAATGAGAGAAAAGAGAGAAGGGAGAATGCTACTATCATTTTCCACACTTGTGCGCCAAAGTTGCACCATGATCTTCATGATAGAGAGTCTCGTATTTTATCACTTTCATATACTAGTGGGAATTTTTCATTATATAAATTGGCTTGTATATTCCAATGATGGGCTTCCTCAAATTGCCCTAGGTATTCATGAGCAAGCAAGTTGGATGCACACCCACTTAGATTCCTTTTGAGCTTTCATATACTTATAGCTCTAGTGCATCCGTTGCATGGCAATCCCTACTCACTCACATTGATATCTATTAATGGACATCTCCATAGCCCGTTGATATGCCTAGTTGATGTGAGACTATCTTCTCCTTTTCCTTCACAACCTCCACCATATTGTATTCCACCTATAGTGAATATCCATGGCTCACGCTCATGTATTGTGTGAGAGTTGAAAAGGTTTGAGAAAATAAAAGTGTGAAACAATTGCTTGATTTTTCATCAGGGTTGTGCGTGATATAAATACTTTATGTGGGGAAGATGGAGCATAGCCAGACTATATGCTATTGTAGGGATAACTTTCTTTTGCCATTATATTTTGAAGAGATACAATTGCTTTGCTAGTATGCTTGAAATATTATTGTTTTTATGTCAACATTAAGCTTTTGTTTTGAGTCTTACGGATCTTAATATTCATGCCACAATAAAGAGAATTACATGGATAAATATGTTAGGTAGCACTCCACATCGAAAATTCTGTTTTTATCATTTATCTACTCGAGGACGAGCAGGAATTATGCTTGGGGATGCTGATACGTCTCCAACATATCTATAATTTTTGATTGTGTCATGCTATTATATTATCTTTTTTGGATGTTTTATATGCATTAATATGCTATTTTATATTATTTTTGGGACTAACTTATTAATCTAGAGCCTAATGCTTGTTTTAGATTTTTCCTTGTTTTTGAGTATTGCAGATATGGAATATTAAACAGAGTCCAAATGGAATAAAATCTTCGCAATGATTTTTTCTGGAACGAAAGAGATCTACCAGGCTTGGAGTGCATGGCAGGGAAGCTGCCAGGAGGTCACAAGCCAAGGGGCGCGACCACCGCCCCTGGCCGCGCCTAGCAGGCTTGCCACCTCCTGGCAGGACTCCTAGCCCTAATCTTTGTCCTATAAATACCCAAATATTCCCCGAATACCACAAAGAGCCATGCAAATACTTTTCCGCCAGAAGCCTCCATTCCGGAGAAATCCAATCTTGGAGCCTTTTCCGGTAATCCACCGGAGGGGGATCCGATCATGAAGTGCATCTACATCAACTCCATTGCCTTCCGATGATGCGTGAGTAGTCCACCATAGACCTATGGGTCCATAGCTAGTAGCTAGATGGCTTCATCTCTCTCTTTGTGCTTCAATACCATATTCTTAATGATTTTCATGGAGATCTATCGGATGTAATACTCTTTGGCAGTGTGTTTGTCGAGATCCGAATATTTTATGTTCAGATTATTCATGAATATTATTTGAGTTTTTTCTGAATTCTTATATGCATGATGTCATATCTTTGCAAGTCTCTTCGAGTTATTAGTTTGGTTTGGCCAACTATATTGTTAATTCTTGCAATGGGAGAAGTACTTAGTTTTGGGTTCAATCTTGCGGTGTCCTCACCAAGTGACAAAATAGGTGTAGCAAGGCATGTATTGTATTGTTGGCATGAAGGGTAACAAGATGGGGTTTTCATCATATTAATTGAGTATATCACTCTACATCATGTCATCTTACCTAATGTGTTACTCTATTCTTCATGAACTTAATACTCTAGATGCAGGTAGGAGTCGGTCGATGTGTGGAGTAATAGTAGTAGATGCAGAATCATTTCAGTCTCCTTGACACGGACGTGATGCCTATATGCATAATCATTGCCTTGGATATCTCCATATTTATTCACTTTTCTATTAATCGCTCGACAGTAATTTGTTCACCCATCGTGATACTTTCCTTCAAGAGAGAAGCCTCTAGGGAAGCCTATTGCCCCCGGGTCTACTTTCCATAGTATATTTTCAGATCTATAAACCAAAAGTACCAAAAATACCTTGTTGTAATTTATTTAATTTTTACTTTCCGTAATATTTTACATCTATCTCTATGAGATCAAATCCTTGCAAATAACTGTGAACGGATTGACAACCCCTTTATAGCGTTGGGTGCAAGAGTTTGATTATTTGTGTAGGTGCATGCATTGGTGACTTGCTTGTTCCTCCGACTGGATTCATACCCTGGTTCTCAACAACTGAGGGAAATACTTATCTACTTTGCTGCATCACCCTTTCATCTTCAAGGAAAAACCAACGCATGCTCAAGAGGTAGCATTGGGCACTACTCCAAGATCTGTCATGAACTCCTTCATCCAGACACCTTCCTTCACCGCCTCCGAGGCTGCGATGTACTCCGCTTCGCATGTAGAATCGGCTACCATGCTCTGCTTGGAACTGCACCAGCTTACCGCTCCCCCATTGAGAATAAATATGTACCTGGTTTGCGACTTAGAGTCATTTGTATCAGTGCCAAAGCTTGCATCGACGTAACCCTTGACGACGAGCTCTTGATCACCTGCATAAACGAGAAACATTTCCTTAGTCTTTTTCAGGTACTTAAGGATATTCTTGACCGCCGTACAATGCTCCATTCCTGGATCACTCTGAAACCTTTCGGCCATACTTATGGAAAGGTTGACATCGGGTCTTGTGCACAGCATTGCATACATGATAGAGCCTATGGCTAAAGTATAGGGGATGACACTCATCTGTTCTCTATCTTCTACGGGCACTTGGCATTGAGTCTTACTCAACTTCACACATTGCAACGCAGGCAAGAACCCCTTCTTGGACTGATCCATTTTGAACTTCTTCAAAACTTTGTCAAGGTATGTGCTCTATGAAACTCCTATTAAGCGTAGCAATCTATCTCTATAGATCTTAATGCCTAATATGAAAGCAACTTCTACTAGGTCCTTCATTGAAAAACTCTTGTTCAAATATTCCTTCATGATTTCCAGCATTTCTATATTGTTACCAATCAGGAATATGTCATCCACATATAATATTAGAAATGATATAGAGCTCCCACTCACTTTCTTGTACATACAAGCTTCTCCGTAAACTTGTACCCGAACGCTTTGATCACCTCATCAAAGCGCAGATTCCAACTCCGAGATACTTCCACCAGTCCATAGATGGATCGCTGGAGTTTGCAAACTTTGTTAGTATTCTCTGGATCAACAAAACCTTCTGGTTGTATCATATACAACTCTTCCTTAAGGAAACCGTTAAGGAACGTTGTTTTGACATCCATGTGCCAAATTTCATAATCGAAAAATGCAGCTATTGCTAACATCATTCTGAAGGACTTAAGCATCGCTACAGGTGAGAAGGTCTCATCATAGTCAACTCCTTGAACTTCTGAAAAACCCGTTGCCACAAGTCGAGCTTTATAGACGGTGGCATTGCTGTCTGCATCCGTCTTCCTCTTAAAGATACATTTGTTCTGAATGGCCTTTCGCCCTTCGGGTAATACTTCCAAGGTCCATACTTTGTTTTCATACATGGACCCCATCTTGGATTTCATGGTCTCAAACCATTTCTCGGAATCCGGGCCCATCATTGCTTCTCCATAGCTCGTAGGTTCATCGTTGTCTAACAACATGACCTCTAAGATAGGGTTGTCGTACCACTGAGGAGCAGTACGCACCCTTGTTGACCTACAAGGTTCGATAGTAACTTGATCCGAAGCTTCATGATCATCATCATTAACTTCCTATTCAACCGATGCAGGCTCTAAGGAAACATCTTTCTGTGCTGGCTATTCTCTGGTTGAAGTGAAGGTTCAATAACCTCATTAAGTTCTATCTTCCTCCCACTCAATTCTTTCGAGAGAAACTCTTTCCCAAGAAATATTCCGTTCTTAGTGACAAACACTTTGCCTTCGGATTTGAGATAGAAGGTATACCCAATTGTCTCTTTTGGTTATCCTATGAAGACACATTTCTCCGCTTTGGGTTCCAACTTTTCAGGCTGAAGCTTTTTGACAAGTCACTTGCCCATTTCATTGTTCTAGAGAACGGGTTTTTAGTCGTCTTGCCCATGAGGCATGGTTCACATGTGTCAACTGATTCAAAATCAAGTGACTCCAAAAGTACATCAGCATGGAGCTTCTTCATGCGTATTACACCAATATGATATGAATGGCAGTACCACAAGAAAGTGGTACTATCATTATCAACTCTACATCTTTCGACATCAATGTTATGAACATGTGTATCATCACTATCGAGATTCAATAGGAATAAAACCCTCACACTGGGTGCATGACCATAAAAGATATTACTCATATAATAGAACAACCATTATTATCATATTTAAATGAGTAACCGTCTCGCAATAAACATGATCCAGATATAATGTTCATGCTTATCGCAGGCACTAAATAAAAATTATTCAGGTGCATCACTAATCCCGATGGTAATTGAAGAGTGAGTGTGCCGACCGCGATCACATCAACCTTGGAACGATTTCCCATGCTCATCATCACTTCTTCCTTAGCCAGCCTTCGTCTATTCCGTAGCTTCTATTTTGAGTTGCAAATGTGAGCAACCGAACCAGTATCAAATACCTAGGCTCTACAATGAGTGTTTGTAAGATACACATCAATAACATGTATATCATATATACCTTGTTTGGTGTTGGCCGCCTTCTTGTCAGCCAGATACTTGGGACAGTTCCGCTTCTAGTGACCAGTTCCCTTGCAATGAAAGCACTCAGTTTCTGGTTAGGGTCCAGCCTTGGGTTTCTTCACGGGAGGGACAACTGCTTTGCCACTCTTCTTGGAGTTACCCTTCTTGCCCTTGCCATTCTTCTCGAAACTAGTGGTTTTATTGACCATCAACACTTGATACTCTTTCTGTATTTCAGACTCAGTGATTTTTAGAATCGCAAACAGCTTAGTGACTCACTTGTTCATCCCGTGCATGTTATAGTTCATCACAAAGCTCTTGTAGCTAGGTGGCAATGATTGAAGAACTCTGTCAGTGATCGCCCGGCGGAAGGGGCATCTCTAACTCAGCCAGACGGTTTGAATAGCCAGTCATTTTGCGTATATGTTCACTAACAGAGCCTTTCTCCTCCATCTTGCAAGCATAGAACTTATCGGAGGTCTCATACCTCTCAATCCGGGAATTCTTCTCAAAGTTAAACTTCAACTCCTAGAACATATCATATGCTCCATGATGTTCAAAACGTCTTTCAAGTCCCGGTTCTAAGCCATACAACATTTCACATTGAACTATTGAGTAATCTCCAGAACGTGTCTCCCATCTGCTCTTAACTTCTACAGATGACACGGGAGCGGGTGGATCACCAAGTGGTGCATCAAGGACATAAGCCTTCTGGGAAGCCGTGAGGATAATCCTCAGATTACGGGCCTAGTCCACAAAGTTATTTCCATCATCTTTCAACTTGGATTTCTCTACGAACGCATTAAAATTGAGGGGAACTACTGCGCAAGCCATTGATCTACCACATAAATATGCAAAGGTTACTAAGACTCTTGTTCAAGATAATGAGTTTAGTTAATCAAATTACTAAAAACTCCCACTCAAATTGACATCCCTTCGGTCATCTGAGTGTCACATGATCGAAATTCACCAACTCAAGTCCGATCATCACGTGAGTTGAGGTGGTTTCAATGGTGAACATCATCATGTTGATCATATCTACTATATGACTCTGATACGTCTCCATTGTCTCTATAATTTTTGATTGTTTCATGCCAATATTCTACAACTTTCATATACTTTTGGAAAAATTTATACTATTTTTGGGACTAACATATTGATCCAGTGCCCACTGTGAGTTCCTGTTTGTTGCATGCTTTTTGTTTCGCAGAATATCCATACAAACGAGGTCCAAATGTGATAAAACTTACGGAGATTTTTTTGGAATATATGTGATATTTGGGAAAAAGAATCAACATGAGATGAAGCCCGAGGGGCCCACAAGCCACATGGGCGCGACCTACCCTTGGCCACGCTAGGGTGGCTTGTGGATAGCCCTGATGTCAGTTGGAGATCTCCTTATGCGGCAGGGAAGATATTTTTATAATAAAAATCCCCTCAAAATTTCAGACCGATCAGAGTTACGGATCTCCAGATATTGAAGAAACGGCGAAAGGTCAGAATCTGGGAACGATGAAACGGAACAAAACAGAGAGACAGATCCAATCTTGAAGGGGCTCTCGCCCATCCGCCGCCATGGAGGATAAGGACCAGAGGGGAAAACCTCATCCCATATAGGGGGCAGGCCAAGGAAGAAGAAGAAGGAGGGGGGCTATCTCCCCCTCTCTCCCGGTGGCACCGGAACCCCGCCGGGGCCATCATCGTAACGGCGATCTACACCAACAACTTCGCCGTCGTCATCACCAACTCTATCCCCCTCTATGCAGCGGTGTAACACCCCTTCTCCCCATTGTAATCTATACTTAAACATGGTGCTCAACGCTATATATTGTTTCCCAATGATATATGGCTATCCTATGATGTTTGAGTAGATCTGTTTTGTCCTATGGGTTGAGTGATGATCGTGATTGGTTTGAGTTGAATATTTTATTATTGGTGCTATCCTATGGTGATCTCCGTGTCGTGTAAGCATGAGGGCTCCTCGTTGTAGGGTGTTGGAATGTGTTCATGATTTGCCTAAGGTGGGTTGCTTGAGTGACAGAAGCATAAACCTGAGTAGGTGGGTTGTTGTATATGGGAGTAAAGAGGACTCGATACCTTATAATGCTATGGTTGGGTTTTACCTTAATGATCTTTAGTAGTTGCGGATGCTTGCTAGAGTTGCAATCATAAGTGCATATGATCCAAGTAGAGAAAGTATGTTATCTTATGCCTCTCGCTCATATAAAATTACAATAATTATTATCGGTCTAGTTATCGATTACCTAGGGACGAATAACTTTCTTGTGACAAAAAGCTCTCTACTAAGACTAACTTAGTTGTTTCTTTATCTAAGCAGCCCCTAGTTTTTATTTACGTGCTCTTTATTATCTTGCAAACCTATCCCGTTACACCTACAAAGTACTTCTAGTTTCATACTTGTTCTAGGTAAAGCGAACGTTAAGCGTGCGTAGAGTTCTATCGGTGGTCGATAGAACTTGAGGGGATAATTGTTCTATCTTTAGATCCTCATTGGGTTCGACACTCTTACTTATAGAGAAAGGCTACAATTGATCCCCTATACTTGTGGGTTATCAAGACCTTTTTCTAGCGCCGTTGCCGGGGAGCAATAGCGTGGGGTGAATATTCTCGTGTGTGCTTGTTTTCTTTATCACTAAGTAATTTTTATTTTTCTGTTATTAACTTGTTTTCTATCTTCAGATATGGGTAGGAAACGCAAAATACCAAATATATTAGATGTACTTGCTGCTCCAAAAGTTGAGGAACCACTAGTGTTCCGTACCATCAAAGAATATTACTTGGGTCATCTTCGATCCACTTGTGCTCATGCTGAAAACCAAACTAGCTTAGTTGAGGGAAAATCATAATATGAGCATGCTAATTATGCGCGACACCGCATATGTCAAAAAGGGAAACTCTTGTGGCATCAAATTAACACTTTTGTTGCTACGCTTGGAATCTATGTGAAATTTATGACTTTACTTGTTGCTCTAAAGAAGCTAAAAAACACCTTCCCTACCAATATATGTTTAACGATAATGAAATATTATCCTCATATGTCAAGGAGGCATATTGCTATAATGATGTTGAACAAATGAAAGAATTTGTTGCTTTCAAGGGTGCCTATGAATTTGCTTATTTCATTGAAAAGTATGATGCTACTCTTTACAAATCTGAAAAAATTGCCATACTTAAATATTGCTATGAAAACTATGCTTCGAATGCTTATGTTAAAGAGTTTATTGAAAGAACGACCGCTTCCTTGGAAGAGACTAATATTTTGCAAGAATCTATGGAAGAGCAAGTTGGTGAAATTGTAAGATCATTAGATGAAAAATATGAGGAGGAGAACGAAGAACAAAAGGAGGAAAAGAGGATTAGCTACCCGTGCCCACCTTATAATTAGAGTAACTCTTCAACTCATACATTTTTTAATTTCCCTTCGTGCTTACCGAAGGATAAATGCTATGATAATTGCTATGATCCCTTGGATTCATTTGAAATATCCCTTTTTGATGAACTTGATGCTTGCTATGCTTGTGGCCATGATGCCAATATGAATGATGCTTATGGAGATGAACTTGCTATAGTTCCTTATGTTAAACGTGAAATTGTTGCTATTGCACCCACACATGATAGTCCTATTATCTTCTTGAATTCTCCAAACTACACTATATCGAAGAAGTTTTCACTTATTGAGGATTGTACTGATGGGTTGCGTTTTCCTATTGAACATGATGATTTTAATGAATATAATATGCATGTGCTTGCTGCTCCTACTTGAAATTATTATGAGAGAGGAACTACATCTTCACATCTCTATGTTTCTGATACAATAACATTGCAAAAAACTACGTATGCTATGCATGGGCCTTTACTTGGTGTGAATGAATTGTTCTTGTATGACATGCCAATGCATAGGAATAGAGTTAGACTTCATTGTCACATGATTTATATGACTTCGTGCTCACTACTTAATCACAAATCATTTCTAATTATAATTGGCTTTGATATACCTTGGGATCCGGGTGGATCCACTACTTGAGCACTTTATGCCTAGCTTAATGGCTTTAAAGAAAGCGCTGCCAGGGAGACAACCCGAAAGTTTTAGAGAGTCATTTATTCTGTTGTGTTATTTTAAAATAATTAAAAAACAAAAAATAAAGTGGGGAACTTAAAAAATTTTCAAAAAGAAAAGTGAAAGTGAGAAAGACGAGCAACGTTGAAGTGGGGGCTAGCCTTGAACTTTCTTCATGCCCATGGAAACTTTGTGAATCTTGATTACAGAAAATTTTCGACAACAATAATTATCCCCTTTTAAAAATCCATTTTATTATAAAAATGATGTTCCAAGATTTTCCTTTAGGATGATTAGATTGCTTGTTTGGTGTGTGCAGTGCAAAAACAGAAACTTTGGGTGTAGTGCGTGAATTTACAATTGTTACTAGAATATCAAAAGTTTCTAAAACTTTTACACAATAGTTACAGAAGTATGGTGAAGGTTCAAATTACTACAGACTGTCATGTTTTTGACAAATTCTATTTTTGATGCATTGTTTTGCTCGTTTTGATGAAACTATCGATTGTATCAGTGGTATAAGCCATGGAAAAGTTATATTATAGTAGCTAAAATTCAAAAACAAAATATGAATTGGTTGGCAACAGTACTTAAAGTGGTAATTTGTTTTATTATACTAACGTATCTCACGAGGGTTTTGTTAAGTTTTGTGTGATTGGAGTTTTCAAGTTTTGGGTGAGATCATGATGGATGAAGGAATAAGGAGTGGAAAGAGACTAATCTTGGGGATGCCCAAGGGACCCCAAGGTAATATTCAAGGACTCCCAAGAAACTAAGCTTATGGATGCCCCGGAAGGCATCCCCTCTTTCTTCTAACAACCATCAGTAATTTTACTCTGAGCTATATTTTTATTCGTCACATGATATGCGTAAATCTTGGAGCGTCGTGTGCTTTTTATTTTTATTTTAATAATGCATCATGATGGTATGAGAAATCCCTTGGTTGATTTATAGAAGGCTCTTTGCACCTCACTTATATCTTTTGAGTATGGCTTTATAGAATGCTTCATGTGCTTCACTTATATCATTTGAAGTTTGGATTGCCCGTTTCTCTACACATAGAAAAGCGCCATTTGTAGAATGCTCTTTTGCTTAAATTACATTTCTTAGAGCGTGGACATATCTTTTTTAGAAATATTTAAACTCTCATTCTTCACTTATATCTATTTAGAGAGTTAACAAGAGTTGGTCATTCACATGGTTAGTCATAAAACCATACATAAAACTTGTAAATCATTGAATATGATATGTTTGATTACTTGCAACAGTTTTGCAATATAAAGATGGTGATATTAGAGTCATGCTAGTGAGTAATTGTGGATTGGTAGAAATATTTGTGTTAAAGGTTTTTGATTCCCGTAGCATGCATGTCTGGTGAACCGTTATGTAACGAAGTCGGAGCATGATTTATTAATTGATTGTCATCCTTTGTGCGAGGGTCGGGAGCGCGCGATGGTTAACTCCTACCAACCTCTCCCCTAGGAGCATGCGTATACTACTTTGCTTAGATAACTAATAGACTTTTGCAATAAGTATCTAAGTTCTTTATGACTAATGCGAGTCCATAGATTATGCGCACTCTCACCCTTCCACCTTTGTTAGCCTCTCTAGTACCGCGCAACTTTCACCGTTGCATTAAACCCACCATATACCCTTCCTCAAAACAGCCACCATACCTACCTATCATGGCATTTCCATAGCCATTCCGAGATATATTTCCATGAAACTTCCACCATTCCATTTATTATGACACGCACCATCATTGTCATATTGCTTTGCATGATCGTAAGATAGCTAGCATGATGTTTTCATGGCTTGTCTGTTTTTTTATGTCATTTGCTATACTAGATCATTGCACATCCCAGTACACCGCTGAATGTATTCATATAGAGTCATATTTTGTTCTAGGTATCGTTCTTGAGTTGTAAGTACAAAAAGTGTGATGATCATCATTATTAGAGCATTGTCCCATGTCAGCAAAGGATGGTGGAAGCTATGATTCCCTCACAAGTTAGGATAAGACTCCGGACTTCAAAAATAATAAAAGAGGCCAGTGAACCCCAAATAAAAAAGTGTTGGGGAATGTTACATGGGAAAAAAAATTCCTACGCACACGCAGATCTATCCATGGTGATGAGTATCTACGAGAGGGAGAGTGGATCTACATACCCTTGTAGATCGCTAAGCGGGAAGCGTTAAGAAACGCGGTTGGTGTAGTCAAACGTCTTCGCGATCCAAATCGCCGTGCATCCCGCGATCCAATCACGAGCCGTCCCATGTTCCGATCACGATCCGTCCCACGAACTTGATCATGATCCGTCCCACGAACTTGATCACGATCCTTCCGATCTAGCACCGAACGGACGGCACCTCCGCGTTCAGCACACGTACAGCTTGATGACGATCTCAGCCGTCTTGATCCAGCAAGAAGGAGTGCAGAGGAAGAAGAGTTCTCCGGCAGCCTAACGGCGCTCCCGCGATGGTGGTGGAGCAATTCCGGCAGGGCTTCGCCTAAGCACTACAGAAATCCGATCTAGAGGAGAAACTATGCACTAGAGGAACGGGTAGCACGTTGCTGAAAATCTAGTGCAAAAACCCTAAAACCTCCAGTATATATAAGAGGAGAGTAGGATAGGCTTGGCACAAGGGCCAAGGCCTCCTTTCTTTGGCCGAAAGAGAGAGGGAGAGGTGGAGTCCACCTCCAATCCTAGTAGGACTAGGATTCACCCTATTTTGCCTTTTTTCCACTTTTCTCTTAGGCCTTTTTTCCTCCAGCCACATGGGCCTCTTGTGGATGTTCCACCAGCCCACTAAGGGCTGGTTTACACCCTCCTACAGCCCATGTAGCCTCTTGGGTCGAAATACCCCTCCCGGTGGCCTCCCGGTACACTACCGGCACTCCCGGTACACTACCGATGAGCCCGAAACTTTTTCGGCGACCAAAACAGGACTTCCTATATATATGAATATTTACCTCTGGACCATTCTGGAGCTCCTCGTGATGTCCGGGATCTCATCCAGGACTCCGAACAAACTTCGTTCACCACCATACATAACTCTATACTGCCGAAACGTCACCAAACCTTAAGTGTGCAGACCCTGCGGATTCGAGAACTAAGTAGACATGACCGAGACACCTCTACGGTCAATAACCAATGGTGGGACCTGGATGTCCACATTGGTTCCTACATATTCTATGAAGATCTTTATCGGTCGACTCTTTATGTCAAGGATTCAGTTAATCCCGTATGATGTTCCCTTTGTTCTTCGGTATGTTACTTGCCCGAGATTCGATCGTCGGTATCTCCATACCTAGTTCAACCTCGTTACTGGAAAATCTCTTTACTCGTTCCATAAGAAAAAATCTCGCAACTAACACTTAGTCACATTGCTTGCAAGGCTTATTGTGATGTTGTATTACCGAGTGGGCCCTGAGATACCTCTCCGTCACACGGAGTAACAAATCCCAGTCTTGATCCATGCCAACTCAACAGACACCCTCAGAGACACCTATAGAGCACCTTTATAGTCACCCAGTTACGTTGTGACGTTTGATACACACAAGGTACTCCTCCGATATCTATGAGTTGCATGATCTCATGGTCATAGGAACATATACTTGACATGTAGAAAACAATAGCAATAAACTGACATGATCATAAGCTATGTTTGTAGTTTGGGCCTTGTCCATCACATCATTCTCCTAATGATGTGATCCCGTTATCAAATGACATCTCATGTCCATGGCTAGGAAACCTTAACCATCTTTCGATTAATGAGCTAGTTCACTAGAGGCGTACTAGGGACATTGTGTTTGTCTATGTAACCACACATGTATGCATGTTTCCAATTAATACAATTATAGCATGGATAATAAACGATTATCATGAACAAGGAAATACAATAATAAACACTTTATTTATTGCCTCTAGGGCATATTTCCAATAGTCTCCCACTTGCACTAGAGTCAATAATCTAGTTCACATCACTATGTGATTTACATTGTAATGAATCGAACATCCATGCAGTTCTGGTGTTGATCGTGTTTAGCCCTTGGAAGAGGTTTAGTCAATGGGTCTGCAACATTCAGATCCGTGTGCACTTTGCAAATATTTATGTCTTTCTCCACGATGTAATCGCAGATGGAGTTGAAGCGTCGATTTATGTGGCTGGTCCTCTTGTGAAACCTTGGTTCATTGGCCGGAGCAATGGCACCAGTGTTGTCACAGAACAGGTTCATTGGATTCAGTGCACTAGGCACTACTCCAAGATCTGTCATGAACTACTTCATCCAGACACCTTCCTTCGCCGCCTCTGAGGCTGCGATGTATTCCACTTCGCACGTAGAATCAACTACCATGCTTTGCTTGGAACCGCACCAACTTACCGCTCCCCCGTTAAGAATAAATACGTATCCGGTTTGTGACTTAGAGTTGTCCGGATCAGTGTCAAAGCTTGTATCGACGTAACCCTTTACGACGAGATCTTCATCACCTCCATAAACAAGAAACATTTCCTTAGTCCTTTTCAGGTACTTAAGGATATTCTTGACTGCTTGCCAGTGCTCCATTCCAGGATCACTTTGAAACCTTCCGGCCATACTTATGGCAAGGCTGACATCGGGTCTTGTGCACAGCATTGCATACATGATAGAGCCTATGGCTGAAGCATAGGGGATGACACTCATCTTTTCTCTATCTTCTGCAGTTACTAGGCATTGAGTCTTACTCAACTTCACACCTTGTAACACAGGCAAGGACCCCTTCTTGGACTATTCCATTTTGAACTTCTTCAAAACATTATCAAGGTATGTGCTCTGTGAAAGTGCTATTAAGCATCTCGATCTATCTCTATAGATCTTAATGCCTAATATGAAAGCAGCTTCTCCTAGGTCCTTGATTGAAAAACTCTTGTTCAAATATTCCTTCACGCTTTCCAGCATTTCTATATTGTTTCCAATCAGCAATATGTCATCCACATATAATACTAGAAACGCTATAGAGCTCCCACTCACTTTCTTGTAAATACAAGCTTCTTCGTAAACTTGTATAAACTCAAACGCTTTGATCACCTCATCAAAATGCTTATTCCAACTCCGAGATGCTTGCACCAGTCCATAAATGGATCGCTGGAGTTTGCAAACTTTGTCAGCATTCTCTGGATCGACAAAACCTTCGGGTTGCATCATATACAACTCTTCCTCAAGGAAACCATTGAGGAACGCTGTTTTGACATCCATCTGCCAAATTTCATAGTTGAAATAAGCAGCTATTGCTAACATGATTCTGATAGACTTAAGCATTGCTACAGGTGAGAAAGTCTCATCGTAGTCAACTCCTTAAACTTGTGAAAAACCCTTTGCCACAAGTCAAGCTTTATAGACGGTGACATTACCGTCCGCGTCTGTCTTATTATTAAATATCCATTTGTTCTGAATGGCCTTTCGCCCTTCAGGTAATACTTCCAAAGTCCATACTTTGTTTTCATACATGGATCCCATCTCGGATTTCATGGCATCTAACCATTTCTCGAAATCCGGGCCCATCACTACTCCTCCATAGCTCATAGGTTCATTGTTGTCCAACAACATAACCTCTAAGACAGGGTTGCCGTACCACTTAGGGGTAGTACGCGGCCTTGTCGACCTACGAGGTTCAATAGCAGCTTGATCCAAAGCTTCATGATCATCATCATTAACTTCCTCTTCTACTGTCGTAGGTTCCACAGAAACATCTTTCTGCACTGCGCTACTTTCTGGTTGAAGTAAAGGTTCAATAACCTCATCAAGCTCTATTTTCCTCCCACTCAATTCTTTCGAGAGAGACTCTTTCTCAAGAAATGTTCCGTTCTTACCGACAAACACTTTGCCTTCGGATCTGAGATAGAAGGTATACTCGACTGTCTCTTACAGGTATCCTATGAAGACGCATTTCTCCGCTTTGGGTTCCAGCTTTTCAGGCTGAAGCTTTTTGACATAAGCATCACATCCCCAAACTTTAAGAAACGACAACTTTGGCTTCTTGCCAAACCACAGTTCATATGGCGTCATCTCAATGGATTTTGATGGTGCCCTATTTAAAGTGAATGCAGCTGTCTCTAATGTATAACCCCAAAACGATAGTGGCAAATCAGCAAGAGACATCATAGAACGCACCATATCTAATAAGGTTCGATTACGACGTTCAGACACACCATTACGTTGTGGTGTTCCGGACGGTGTCAACTGCGAAATAATTTCACACTGTCTTAAGTGACTACCAAACTCATAACTCGGATATTCACCTCCTCGATCAGATCGCAGGAACTTAATCTTCTTGTTACGATGATTCTCAACTTCACTCTGAAATTGCTTGAACTTTTCAAACGTTTCAGACTTGTGTTTCATTAAGTAAATATACCCATATCTACTTAAGTCATCACTGAAGGTGAGAAAATAACGATATCCACCACGCGCTGTAACATTCATTGGACCGCACACATCAGTATGTATGCTTTCCAATAAGTCACTCGCCCGTTACATTGTTCCAGAGAACAGCGTTTTAGTCATGTTGCCCATGAGGCATGGTTCAAATGTGTCAAGTGATTCAAAATCAAGTGACTCCAAAAGTCCATCAGCATGGAGCTTCCTCATGTGTTTTACACCAATATGACCTAAACGGCAGTGCCACAAGAAAGTGGTACTATCATTATCAACTCTACATCTTTTGGCATCAATGTTATGAACATGTGTGTCATCGCTATCAAGATTCAATATGAATAAACCTCTAACACTGGGTGCATGACCATAAAAGATATTACTCATATAAATAGAACAATCTTTATTCTCTGATTTAAATGAGTAACCGTCTCGCAATAAACAAGATCCAGATATAATGTTCATGCTTAACGCAGGCACTAAATAATAGTTATTCAGGTTCATCACTAATCCCGATGGTAATCGAAGAAAGAGCGTGCCGACGGCGATCACGTCAACCTTGGAACCATTTCCCACGTGCATCACCACTTCGTCCTTTGCCAGCCTTCGTTTATTCCGTAGTTCCTGCTTTGAGTTGCAAATGTGAGCAACCGAACCGGTATCAAATACACAGGCACTACTACGAGAGCTAGTAAGGTACACATCAATAACATGTATATCATATATAGCTTGTTTGTCGTTGGCCGCCTTCTTGTCAGCTAGGTACTTGGGGCAGTTCCGCTTCCACTGACCAGTTCCCTTGCAATGAAATCACTCAGTTTTTGGCTTGGGTCCATGCTTGGGCTTCTTTACACGAGTAGCAACTGCTTTGCCATCCTTCTTGGTTTACCCTTCTTGCCCTTGCCCTTGACTTTGCCATTTTTCTTGAAACTTGTGGTTTTATTGACCATCAACACTTGATGTTCTTTCTGGATTTCAGACTCAACGACTTTTAGCATCGCAAACAGCTCGGCAACTGACTTGTTCATCCCGTGCATGTTATAGTTCATCACAAAGCTCTTGTAACTAGGTGGCAGTGATTGAAGAACTCTGTCAGTGATCGCCTCTGATGGAAGGGAAATTCCCAACTCCGCTAGACGAGTTGAATACCCAGACATTCTGAGTATATGTTCACTGATAGAATCGTTCTCCTCCATCTTGCTAGCATAGAACTTATCGGAGGTTTCATACCTCTCGATCCAGGCGTTCTTCTGAAAGATAAACTTCAACTCCTGGAACATCTCATATGCTCCATGACGTTCAAAACGTCTTTGAAGTCCCGGTTCTAAGCCATAAAATATTGCACACTGAACTATTGAGTAATCTCCAGTACGTGCCTCCCAAGCGTTCTTAACGTCTTCGGAGGTCATGTCTTCTGGTTGGTCACCAAGCGGTGCATCAACGACATATGATTTCTGGGAAGCCGTGAGGATAATCCTCAGATTACGGGCCCAGTCAACAAAGTTACTTCCATCATCTTTCAGTTTAGCTTTCTCTAGGAATGCATTAAAATTCAGGGGTGCTACTGCGCGAGCCATTGATCTACAACATAAATATGCAAAGTTACTTAGACTATTGTTCAAGATAATGAGTTTAGTTAATCAAATTACTAAAGCTCCCACTCAAATTGACATCCCTCAGGTCATCTGAGTGTCACATGATCCTAATCCACCAACTCAAGTCCGATCATCATGTGAGTTGAGGTGGCTTCAATGGTGAACATCATTATGTTGATCATATCTACTATATGACTCATGTTCGACCTTTCGGTCTCTTGTGTTCCGAGGCCATGTCTGTACATGCTAGGCTCGTCAAGTTTAACCCGAGTGTTCTGCGCGTGCAACACTGGCTTGCACCCGTTGTATGTGAACGTAGAGTCTATCACACCCGATCATCATGTGGTGTCTCAACACGACGAACTTTCGCAACGGTGCACACTCGGGGAGAACACAATTCATCTTGAAATTTAAGTGAGGGATCACCTTATAATGCTACCGTCGTACTAAGCAAAACAAGGTGCATAAAGGGATTAACATCACATGCAATTCATAAGTGACATGATATGGCCATGAACTTGTGCTTTAGATCTCCATCTTGAAAGCACCGGCATGGTCTCCATCGTCATCGGCATGACACCATGATCTCCATCATCTTGATCTCCATCAACATGTCGCCATCGAGGTTGTCACGCACTGCATGCTTCTACTACTATTGCTACCGTTTAGCGATAAAGTAAAGCATTACATAGCGCTTAATGATTGACACGCAGGTCATACAATAATCAAAGACAACCCTATGGCTCCTGCCGGTTGCCATACTCATCGACATGCAAGTCGTGAAATTCTATACATCACATGATCATCTCATACATCACATATATCACATCATGTAATTGGCCATATCACATCACAACATACCCTGCAAAAACAAGTTAGACGTCCTCTAATTGTTGTTGCATGTTTTACGTGGCTCCTACGGGTTTCTAGCAAGAACGATTCTCACCTACGCATAAACCACAACGGTGATACATAATTTGCTTTTCAACCTTCTCAAGGACAGCCTTTGTCGAATCCGATCCAACTAAAGTGAGAGAAACTGCTACCCGCAAGCCATCTAGGCAACAAGTTGCATCGAGGGAACCGGTCTCTCGTAAGCGTATGAGTAATGTTGGTCCGGGTCGCTTCATCTCACAATACCGCTGAACCAAAATCCGACCAAGGGAGGAAGCAATCTAAGCATCAACGCCCACAAACCTTTTGTGTTCTACTCGAGATCTCATCTACACATAGACCTAGCTCATGATGCCACTGTTGGGGAACATTGCATGGGAAACAAAAAAATTCCTACGCACACACAGATCTATCCATGGTGATGAGTATCTACGAGAGGGAGAGTGGATCTACATACCCTTGTAGATCGCTAAGCGGGGAGCGTTAAGAAACGCGGTTGGTGTAGTCGAACGTCTTCGCGATCCAAATCACCGTGCATCTCGCGATCCAATCACGATCTGTCCCGCGATCCAATCACGATGCGTTCTGTGATCCGATCACGATCCGTCCCATGAACTTGATCACGATCCGTCCCACGAACTTGATCACGATCCTTCCGATCTAGCACCAAACGGACGGCACCTCCGCGTTCAGCACACGTACAGCTTGATGACGATCTCCACCGTCTTGATCCAGCAAGAAGGAGTGGAGAGGAAGAATAGTTCTCCGGCAGCCTAACGGTGCTCTGGCGATGGTGGTGGAGCAATTCTGGCAGGGCTTCGCCTAAGCACTGCAGAAATCCGATCTAGAGGAGAAACTATGCACTAGAGGAACAGGTAGCACGTGGCTGAAAATCTAGTGCAAAAACCCTAAAACCTCCAGTATATATAAGAGGAGAGGAGGAGAGGCCTTGGCACAAGGGCCAAGGCCTCCTTGCTTCGGCCAAAGGAGAGAGGGAGAGGTGGAGTCCACCTCCAATCCTAGTAGGACTAGGATTCACCCTATTTTGCCTTTTTTTCCACTTTTCTCTTAGGCCTTTTTTCCTCCAGCCGCATGGGCCTCTTGTGGATGTTTCACCAGCCCACTAAGCGCTGGTTTACACCCTCCTACAGCCCATGTAGCCTCTTGGGTCGAAATACCCCTCCTGGTGGCCTCCCGGTACACTACCGTCACTCCCGGTACACTACCAATGAGCCCGAAACTTTTCCGGCGACCAAAACGGGACTTCCTATATATGAATCTTTACCTCCGGACCATTCCGGAGCTCCTCGTGACGTCCGAGATCTCATCCGGGACTCCGAACAAACTTCGGTCACCACCATACATAACTCTATACTACCAAAACGTCACCAAACCTTAAGTGTGCAGACCCTGCGGGTTCGAGAACTATGTAGACATGACCGAGACACCTCTACGGTTAATAACCAATGGCGGGACCTGGATGTCCACATTGGTTCCTACATATGCTACGAAGATCTTTATTGTTCAAACCTCTGTGTCAAGGATTCAGTTAATCCCATATGATGTTCCCTTTGTTCTTCGGTATGTTACTTGCTCGAGATTCGATCATCGGTATCTCCATACCTAGTTCAACCTCGTTATTGGCAAATCTCTTTACTCGTTCCGTAATACAAAATCTCACAACTAACACTTAGTCACATTGCTTGCAAGGCTTATTATGATGTTGTATTACCGAGTGGGCCCTAAGATACCTCTCCGTCACACGGAGTAACAAATCCCAGTCTTGATCCATGCCAACTCAACAGACACCCTTGGAGACACCTGTAGAGCACCTTTATAGTCACCCAATTACGTTGTGACGTTTGATACACACAAGGTACTCCTCCGATAACTGTGAGTTGCATGATCTCATGGTAATAGGAACATATACTTGACATGCAGAAAACAGTAGCAATAAACTGACACGACCATAAGCTACGTTTATAGTTTGGGTCTTGTCCATCACATCATTCTCCTAATGATGTGATCCCATTATCAAATGATATCTCATGTCCATGGCTAGGAAACCTTAACCATCTTTCGATTAATGAGCTAGTTCACTAGAGGCATACTAGGGACATTGTGTTTGTCTATGTATCCACACATGTATCCATGTTTCCAGTTAATACAATTATAGCATGGATAATAAACGATTATCATGAACAAGGAAATACAATAATAAACACTTTATTTATTGCCTCTAGGGCATATTTCCAACAAAAAGGAGGCTAAATATGCCCACCAAAAATAAAAAATAAAAATAAAAAAAGAGAGAGAAAAGAGAGAAGGGACAATGTTGCTATCCTTTTTCCACACTTGTGCTTCAAAGTAGCACCATGATCTTTATGATAGAGAGTCTCCTATTTGTATCTTTCATATACTAGTGGGAATTTTTCATTATATAACTTGGCCTATATATTCCAGTGATGGGCTTCCTCAAATTGCCCTAGGTCTTCTTGAGCAAGCGAGTTGGATGCATACCCACTTACACTACTAGGAGAAACCCTACCAGTGGCGCTTGTTTTCCCCATATTAGTAGCGCTGGTGGCAGCGCTACTGCTAAGGCCCTACAGCTAAGTGTTTAGCACTAGGGATGAAAAAACAGCGCTACTGGTAAGTACTATTAGCAGTAGCGTTGTTATACAACAAGCGCTACTGCTACAAATCACCAGCGCTACTTAGCACCCAGTCCATAACCAAGTGGGGACTACTCTGAGGTGGCATCTGAGCATGATCTGCATTGTTGGTCTCCTCGAAGATGATGTCTGTCATCCATTTTAGTTGTGTTTCGACATTAGCCTTGCACAGATTGACCCAATGCTCCCAGATAGTACATAGTCTCCGCCTCTTTCAGCTCCCGCATACTTTCTCTCCATCCGAACGATGCATCGTCAATCCTTTTTCCCCGCGCCAGCAACTCCCTCCGCCACTCCAACTCCTATTCACGAGAACGTGTAGGAGACATGGGAATCCCTGTAAATTTGGCATCACATTTGCTTAACAATGGACATATTAAGTAGACATCACATAGAACAAATCTCATGAAGAAATCAGATCCATCCATCCATCTAAGTAGACATCACATATTAAGTAGACATAACATATTAAGTAAACATCACATATCATGAAGAAATCATATTAATCCATCTAACCATCTAAATGCATCCATTCACATCATCCATCCATTTATCTAACCATCTAAATTTCATCCATCCGTTTATCTAACCATCTAAATTTCATCCATCCATATGGGAGAGAGGAGGTAGAGGGAGAGATACCGCTGCATGGATGGCTGGGATGGGGGAGAGCTGTCGCGTGGGGATGACCGAGAGGGGAGCCGCCGCGTGGGGATGACCGGGAGGGGAGCCGCTGTGTGGGGAGGGCCCGGACAAGGAGCCTTCGAGTGGAGATGACCGGGACGAGGAGCCGCCGCGTGGAGCCGCCACGTGGGGAGGGCTGGGACGGAGAGGGCCTCTACGTCGGAGCGCCGGCGCGGGGATATGGTGCGACGGCGCGAGGATGAGATCGATCTGAGAGTGAGGAGCGAGGGGCGCGTAGGGGAAGATGATAAATAGAGGGACCCGATTAGCAGCAGCGCTACTGATATTCTATTAGTAGTAGTGTTGCCCTCTGACAGCCGCTACTACTACAGTTCGCCCCTCGTCGGTCAGGATGGGACCGATTAGTAGTAGCGTTGGTTAATAATCCAGCGCTACTGCTAATTAGCAATAGTAGGATGTTATTTTCCAGCACTACTAATGATGTCCTACCTATAACGTTTTTCCTAGTACTGTTAGTTTGTTTTTGAGCTTTCATACACTTATAGCTCTAGTGCATCCCTTGCATGGTAATCCCTACTCACTCACAATTATATCTATTAATCGGCATCTCCATAGCCCGTTGATATGCCTAGTTGATGTGAGACTATCTTCTCCTTTTCCTTACAACCTCCACCATACTCTATTCCACCTATAGTGCTATATCCATGTCTCATGCTCATGTATTGCGTGAAAGTTGAAAAGGTTTGAGAACATAAAAGGCGTGAAACAATTGCTTGACTTGCCATCGGGATTGTGCATGACATAAATACTTTGTGTGGGTAAGGTAGAGCATAGCCAGACTATATGATTTTGTAGGGATAACTTTATTTTAGCCATGATATTTTGAGAAGACATGATTGCTTTGTTCGTATGCCTGAAGTTTTATTGTCTTAATGTCAAATGATAGACTATTTCTTTGAATCACTCGTGTCTTAATATTCATGCCATGATTAGATTATATGAACAAGATTATGCCAGGTAGCATTCCATATCAAAAATTATCTTTTTTATCATTTACCTACTCGAGGATGAGTAGGAATTAAGCTTGGGGATACTGATACATCGCCGTTGTATTTATAATTTTTGATTGTTTCATGCCAATATTCTACAACTTTCATATACTTTTGGCAACTTTTTATACTATTTTTGAGACTGACATATTGATCCAGTGCCCAGCGCCAGTTCCTATTTGTTGCATGTTTTTTGTTTCGTAGAATATCCATACCAAACAAATTCCAAACGCGATAAAAACTTACGAAGATTTTTATGGAATATATGTTATTTTGGGGAAAAAGAATCAACGCGAGATGATGCCCGAGGGGCCCACAAGCCACAGGGGCGCGACCTACCTCCTAGATGCGCCAGGGTGACTTGTGGCCAGCCCTTAGGTCGGTTGGAGATCTCCGTCTTCCGGAAGGAATATATTTTTATAATACAAATCCCCTCAAAATTTCAGCCCAATCGGAGTTGCGGATCTCCGGATATTTAAGAAACGATGAAAGGCGAGAATCTGGGAACGCAGAAACAGAAGGAAACAAAGAGAGCGATCCAATCTCGGAGGGGCTCTCGCCCCTCCACTGCCATGGAGGCCAAGGACTAGAGGGGAATCCTCCTCCCATATAGGGGGGGCAAGGAAGAATAAGAAGGGGGGCTCTCTCCCCCTCTCTCCCGGTGGCACCAGAACGCCGTCGGGGCCATCATCATAACGGCGATCTACACCAACAACTTCGCCGCCATCATCACCAACTCTCTCCACCTCTATGCTGCGGTGTAACACCCCTTCTCCCTGCTGTAATCTCTACTTAAACATGGTGCTCAACGCTATATATTATTTCCTAATGATATATGGCTATCCTATGATGTTTGGGTAGATTTGTTTTGTCCTATGGGTTGATTGATGATCATGATTGGTTTGAGTTGCATGTTTTATTATTGGTGTTGTCCTATGGTGCTATCTGTGTCGCGCAAGCATGAGGGATCCTCGCTGTAGGGTGTTGCAATGTGTTCATGATTTGCCTATGGTTGGTTGCTTGACTGACAAAATCATAAATCCGAGTAGGTGGGTTGTTGCATATGGGAGTAAAGAGGACTTGATACCTTATAATGCTATGGTTGGGTTTTACCTTAATGGTCTTTAGTAGTTGCGAATGTTTGCTAGAGTTCCAATCATAAGTGCATATGATCCAAGTAGAGAAAGTATGTTAGCTTATGCCTCTCCCTCATATAAAATTGCAATAATGATTATCGGTCTAGTTATCGATTGCCTAGGGACAAATAACTTTCTTGTGAAAAAAAGCTCTCTACTAAGACTAACTTAGTTGTTTCTTTATCTAAGAAGCACCTAGTTTTTATTTGCATGCTCTTTGTTATCTTCCAAACCTATCCCGTTACACCCACAAAGTACTTCTAGTTTCATACTTGTCCTAGGTAAAGCAAACGTTAAGCGTGCGTAGAGTTGTATTGGTGGCTGGTAGAACTTGAGAGACTATTTGTTCTACCTTTATCTCCTCGTTCGGTTCGACACTCTTACTTATCGAGAATGGCTACAATTGATCCCCTATACTTGTGGGTTATCAGACTCATGTTCGACCTATCGGTCTCTTGTGTTCCGAGGCCACATTTGTACATGCTAGGCTAGTAAAGTTTAACCCGAGTGTTCTGCACGTGCACCACTAGCTTGCACCTATCGTATGTGAACGTAGAGTCTATCACACCCGATCATCACGTGGCGTCTCGACATGATGAACTTTCGCAATGGTGCACGCTCAGGGAGAACACAATTTTATCTTGAAATTTTAGTGAGGGGTCACCTTATAATGCTACTGTCGTCCTAAGAAAAATAAGATGCATAATAGGATTAACATCACATGCAAATCATAAGTGACATGATATGGCCATGAACTTATGCTTTTGATCTCCATCTCCAAAGCACCGGCATGATCTCCATCGTCACCAGCATGACACCATGATGTCCATCATCTTTATCTCCATCAACGTGTCGCCATGAAGTTGTCGCGCCAACTGTTGCTTCTACGACTATTGCTAACTCATAGCAATAAATTAAAGCAAAAACGGCGAAAATAATTAAATACAACCCTATGGCTCATGTCGGTTGCCACACTCATCGACATGCAAGTCATGATATTCTATGCAGAACATGATCATCTCATACATAACATATATCTCATCATGTAATTGGCCATATCACATCACAACATACCCTGCCAAAACAAGTTAGACGTCCTATAATTGGTGTTGCATGTTTTACGTGGCTGCTACGGATATCTAGCAAGAACAATTCTCACCTATGCAAAAACCACAAGGGTGATACACAAATTTCTATTCAACCTTCTCAAGGACCGCCTTTGTTGAACCTGATCCAACTAGAGTAGGAGAGACACACACCCGCCAGCCATCTTTATGCAACAAAGTCACATGTCAGTCAATGAAACCGGTCTCTCATAAGCGTACGAGTAAGGTTGGTATGGCCACTTCATCCCACAATACCGCATAATCAAGAAATGACCAAGGGAGGAAGAAATCTGAGATTCAACACCCACAAACTCCTTTGTGTTCTACTCGTGATCTCATCTACACATAGACCTAGCTTTGATACCACTGTCGGGGAATGTTGCATGGGAAACAAAAAAATTCCTATGCACACATAAGATCTATCCATGGTGATGAGCATCTACGAGAGGGAGAGTGAATCTACATACCCTTGTAGATCGCTAAGCAGGAAGCGTCAAGAAACGTGGTTGATGTAGTCTAATGTCTTCGCGATCCAAATTGCCGAGCGTCCCGCGATCCAATCACGATCCGTCTTGATCTAGCGGCGAACGGACGGCACCTCCGTGTTCAACCCATGTACAACTCGATGACGATCTCCGCCTTCTTGATCCGAGAAGAGGGAGCAGAGAGGCAGATGAGTTCTCCGGCAGCGCAACGGCGCGGCGGCGATGGTAGTGGAACTATTCAGGCAGGGTTTCACCTAAGCACCGTCGAAAACTAGAGGGAATGATCTATCGGGGAGAGAGGGCTCAACCGTGGCTTAGGGTTTTCTCGTGTGGCTGCCCTCTCTCCCCTCTAGTGTATATAGGAGGAAGGGGAAGGATGTCGGCGCCCCTAGGGTTCCTCCTAGACTGCGGCCGAAGTGGGGCGGTGGAGGACTCCAACTCCAATCCTACTAGGAGTAGGATTCCTTCCCCACTTGGAAACCCTTTCCTCCTCTTGGGTTTTCCACCCCAAGCCACATGGGCCTTAGTGGAGGGTTCAGCTAGCCCAGCAGGGGCTAGTTTGCCTCCTCCCACGGCCCATGAGGCCCTTTGGGGTGAGAGGCCCCTCCCGATGGTCCCCCAGTACCCTCGCAGCACTCCCGATACACTACCGAAGTACCCGAAACTTTTGACCAAAACGAGACTTCCTATATATCAATCTTCACCTTCGGACCATTCCGAAGCTCCACATGACATCCATGATCTCATCTGGGACTCAAAATAACCTTCGGTCACTACCATACATAACTCTATACTATCAAAACGTCACTGAATATTAAGTGTGCAGACCCTTCGGGTTTGAGAACTATGTAGACATGACCGAGACACCTCTACGGTCAATAACCAATAGCGGGACCTGGATGCCCATATTGGTTCCTATATATTCTACGAAGATTTTTATCGGTTGAACCTCTATGTCAAGGATTCAGTTAATCTCATATGATGTTCCCTTTGTTCTTCGGTGTGTTACTTGCCCGAGATTCGATCATCGGTATCTCCATACCTAGTTCAATCTCATTACCGGCAAGTATTTTTACTCGTTCCGTAAGACAAGATCCCATGGCTAACATTTTAGTCCCATTTCTTGCAAGGCTTGTAGTGATGTTGTATTACCAAGTAGGCCCTGAGATACCTCTTCGTCACACGTAGTAACAAATCCCAATTTTGATCCATGCCCACTCAACAGACACCCTCAGAGATACTTGTAGAGCATGTTTATAGTCACCCATTTATGTTGCGACGTTTGATACACATAGGGTACTCCTTCGGTGTCAGTGAGTTGCATGATCTCATGCTCATAGGAACAAATACTTGACATGCAGAAAACTATAGCAATAAACTGACACGACCATATGCTATGTTTATAGTTTCGGTCTTGTCCATCACACCATTCTTCCAATGATGTGATCCCGTTATCAAATGACATCTTATGTCTTGTGCTAGGATACCTTAACCATATTTGATCAACGAGCTAATCTACTAGAGGCGTACTAGGGACACAGTGTTGTCTATGTATCCACACATGCAATGTGTTTCCAATCAATACAATTATAGCATGGATAATAAACGATTATCATGAACAAGGAAATATAATAATAACCATTTATCATTGCCTTTAGGGCATATTTCCAACAAGAAGAGTATAGTTGTTGCCCCATATTCTTACATAAGGAAAAAAATTGCAAATATATAGAAGTTACGACCAATAAAAACATTGCAACCTTTTCTTCATATATGATGTCAACCAACCCACATTTCTCACGCAACATGGTGCATAAATCATGGAAGTTTCTTTTAGTTAATCTTAACTCATCATAGCAAGTTACTTCTGAACCATTTTACATTTCTTTGAGCAAGTACTTCCTAAGACCAGACTAATGCTCGTCATCACTAAAGCACCCTAAACTCTTTGGTGCCCTCTACGTACTAAGATAAGCAAGTGCAAGACAAACTGACTCAACATACATTGATGTCAATACAATTCTTTTTCTCTTTCTTCTTTTGTTCTCTTCGATAATTGAAGCAATTAAGTCCAGTTCAGACATGATGGAGCTACAATGCACACACAGGCAAACACAAAATTATTCACACATGCACGACATCACACATTCAGTAAATAAATTGATATAGAAAAGCAAGAAATATTCAATCATCACATTAGTAGGACACAACATCAAATAACTAGCATGATTTTTTTAACCTTAAGCATGCCTCGTTGTGACCAAATCAATCTGCATATGAACATACAACATAGGTTAGCAAACTTCGCAAAAATAATGGGACCATAGGAGGGGACGGAGGAGGAGAAGAAGAAGGGAGCTGAGGAGGAGGTGGCATGGCAGAGTAGAAGAAGAAGGGCACAGAGGAGTTAAAGAAGAAGGGGACAGAGGAGGGGACGGGGATGGATCTGGGGCGACGTTGCGGATGGAGCTACGGTGACGGCGAGGATGGATCTGGGACGGCGTTTCGGATGGAGCGGCGGCGGCGACGAAGATGGATCTGGGGCGGCGACGACGTAAGGGTTGCGGCGGCGGCGGGGTAAGAGTTGCAGCGGCGGGGATGGAGCTGCGGCGGAGGGGAAGCAGTTGTCGAAGGAGGAGGAGAAGGGTTGGCAAGGGGAGCATACCTACGCGTTGCCGTCGGGGATTCTTGAGCGCCGGCGGTTCCGGTCACGGGGGTGAGGGAAAGGGTTTCCCCTACTCGAGCGAGGAAATAGATCGAAGCCGAGCAGGTAAATTTTACGGGACTCGTGGTTTCCACGCGTTTCGGAGCAGGAGGGGTCTGAATCGTGGAAGGGCTCAGCGCGCATGCAAGATTTCGGGCCTGTATTCGCGCGATTTCGGGCGGTTGTTTCCATATACGGTCCAAACAACTGAATTGTAAGTTTTGGCAATGCCAATTCGATTACAGGGCCTTGATACATACATCCAAACGGGGTGTTAGCAATCTTCATGCTAAATACTTTAATTAGAATCACACAAAAACGTAGGATTTGACAATAAATAATAAAGCTAAAGTAAAAAAAATGAAATTTTCTAAGGAAGAATGAATTAAAGGATTGGTACTACCCTAATGAAAATGTAAAATAAAAGGGTTAAATGGCAAAAACTTACACACAAATTGCACATGATTTGCACTTGTTAATAATATGCAAGAAGCATACAAAAGTCTAATTTTTCGACTCCAGTATAATTTGCACACATATTACATAGCACTTGCATGTGTATCTAGGATATTAATTGTCTTACTTATTCTAATGATACTACCCTAACTAAATAAACAAAACACGATTTGGTAATAAAAACTAAAACTAAATTAAAACTAAAACAATATCCAAACATAAATTTTGTAAGAATAATGAATTAAAGGAATTGGTATTACCTTAATGACAAAAGAAAATAAATAAATGACAAAATCTTGAATAGAAAATTGCACTTTTCCCAATATGCAAGGATAATCATATAATAGTGCAATTTTTTGGACTCCGGTATAATTTGCACACATATGACGTAGTTTTGTGTGAGATTAACTGTCTTACTCATGCCGATGGTACTACCCTAAATGAATCACAGAATAAAAATCATAGCATTTTGTAATAAGCAATAAATATAAATTAAAAAGTAAACAAAATTAAACTCTGGATTTATCTTAGGATGCATGAATTAAAGGCATTTATATTATCCTAAGTGAAGAAAAATACGATGACAACAACTTAGAAATAAAAATGCATTTTTTACAACATGCAAGAAGAAACATATAATAGTGCAATTTTTTTAGACTCCAATATAATTTGCGCACGTATTCATAGTATTTGCTTGTGTATGTCAGAGATTCATTGTCTTACTCATATACAGATGCAATCGCTTGTGGAGGGTCAGTCCTGTAAAATACGGGGATTGTGCCAAATTATAAAATGAGGCCTACCTCCCTAAAAAAATGAAGTTGTAGTGAATATATCCATAGCTCTTTTCTCATGTTGAATTAAATCTCCTATTCATTGTTTTCTCTATGCTTTTGATAACTAGAATTATATTCTCTCTAGACTAATTTGTAAATGACATGACTTATGTCTTAGAACACCAGAGGTTTAGAGCAATTGATGCACATGTATATGAAAAATAAAAGAACAAAATTAAGGATAAACACATCAAATGTCATCAAGTTAGCAACTGGCGATTTTCATGGACTCCCAAGTAGTGTAAATTCGATGGTAATATTTGAAATTTGGATGCATGAATACGACATGCCTGAATACTAAAGCTTCTTCTTATCAGAATTGCATCGATTGAAAGAGAGTGGCAACAAGACATGCCATGGAGGATGAAGTGCCCATTGAAAAGTTGATTTAATTAGTCCATTTAGCGCGTTCCTAGTGCATGACCATGTGATTGCCTTCTCACCTACTGGTTGTTGGAGCAGTACACTGTTGCAGTGCGTCTTGCCACCGCGAGCCTTGCGGCCTGCCGACAGGCTGTATGTCGCTCTGCCGCATGCCTGCTTGCTGGTGTGCCGCTAGGGCTAGTATCATGGATCGCAATTTTCATATTCTACGTTCACAATGTGATCGATCTGCATTCCACTGCTAGAAATTTAGCATCAATTGCGACATTGGAGTCGGTAGCCGGGGCGTACTGGGCCATTTTCTTAGGGAACGACGGAGCAACACTAGCTAGGCTTAACTAGGCCGAGCTACTGAAGTACTCGCAAACTAGGCCCCCTACAAGTTGGTGGCTCTATTCGAGCTCCACATGTTGCATGTCTTAGGCCCAGCCTGCTTGTGCATATACAACCATCTTAAAAATGAATTGCATCTCATATCTATATCACACGTGTGACCCACATACACGGAGACAAAGTGAGAAAAAAGACATCAATATACAGAAAACACAAGCATGCTTGAATGATCTCGTACTCACACAGTAAAATAGTGACATACACAAAGAGGAAAAAAAGGTTGGTATACTAAAAAATAATACTCGAAGCACTTGGACAATCAAAACAAATCAAAACGAAAACAGAACTCTAAAATGTCCTTCATAATTGCTAGAAAAGTGAAGAGGAATTTCTCAAGTAAATAAGAGAAATAGTGACCCAAGCTACAACAAGCATCACCTAAAAAACAAATCGACTACTACCTGGCTAATGCATAAACCACTAACCTAAAACTAATGGGCTGAAGCCCATTCCATTGAACAAAATTACTGAAACATTAGACTTACGTCGGTCATCTACATGCCAAACATTTCTCAAAAGAAAAAACTACAGGCCAAACACACCGCATATACGAATCACGAGCCATGAGAATGGATGATTGCAGATTCGCATAATCAGTTGGCTGCATGCATCTTCCAGATGCAGAGGCCGGGAGTCATCCTTCTTTTTTTTAAAAAAAATCGCACAATCAATGGCCCCCGCCCATGCTGACCGACCGGAAGCTGCTTTTTGACATCTTGGGCAGCATGATTGTTCCAGCGGCGGCGGAGGCGAAGGCAAACACAGAGGCGAGGGCAAACGCCGGGATGTTTCCCTTCCCGAACAGCTGGTCCCACGGTCCAGCGCCGATGGCGACGATCATCTGGGGCGTCACGATGGCGATGTTCAGGATCCCCGTGCACAGTCCTACCGCACAAAATAATAATCAGAGTTGGACACTTAATTCAATGTTAAGATTAGTTCAGAGCAGCTAGCTCACCTTGTCCGCCACCTTTGCTCGCCGCAAGTTGTGCTGTCACGGCGAATGGAACACTGCATAGAACCTGCAAGAATTGGGCGTGAAACGTGCCATCAGAGACAATTAATGGATCGGAGCTGATTTAAGTTTTAACGATGTCATTATCAACACATGGTACTTACTGCAAAGGGAAGGCCGAGGAAGACAAAAAGGACGAGCGCTGATGTCTTGAGGCCCTTTTCCGTTGCAGCGGCGTCTTGCACGTTGCCGCCGAAGTCGCCAAGCGACCATGCGCCAAGGATAGCCACCAGTGCCATAGCGATGCACACGAGGGTCTGACTGCCGACCCATACGATCCTTGGTCCGAGCTTCCGACACATGGGCTCGATCATGAAGGAGCTTATCCCGAGAAGCACAGAGTTGAGCAACAAGCCGAAGGCACCCTGCCGGACACCCTCCTGGAAGGCGGCAATCTCCGTAGGGCTCCCGTCCGGCCTGCCGTGGTATATCTCGCGGCCCATCCAGTCGGTGTCAAAGAGGATGAAGGGGAACCATGACAGCCACGTGAGGCCGGTCACGATGAGCACCTGTGGCATGCCAGCCGGCATGTTCTTTAAGCCCTTGATTACAGCAAGCGGGCCCGTTGCCTCCCCCTCACCTTGCTTCGCCATTTCAGGGTCCAACGGCGTCTCCTTTGCAAAAATCATTGTTACCATTGTCGAAAAACCCAAGAATATCTGTAAATCAAGACACACGGCATGCAAAATGAGCTCAAAATTAATAGGAACACCGAAACAAATAAACATGCAATTCCTTGAGGTTGCGCGCTTAATTACTCACCACTGCGACCAAGAAGGCGGCCTTGAGGTTCGCGCAAGCCTCACAACAAGCTCTTGTTTGGAGGGCGGGAAACCACCTGTGCACGCACGCATCAAAACAACTGTCAACTCTTCTTTTGTTCTTTTGTTTACTTTTTTTAGAAAAGGAGGATTACTCCGGTCTCTGCATCTGAACGATGCATGTAGCCATTTTATTAATTATTTTTAAAGACCTTACAAAGCATTACATCAGTAAGCCTAAAGCCACCATCTTGACGACATCTGTCGCTACTCCTAACCCCTTAATGCAGGGGTGCCGAATGTCCGAGCCTAATATCAAACAGACATTGCACCTAAACCTAACATCTAATGTCGTATGCCCCATCCTAGCCACATACAGGGAATGATTCACACATCGGTCTGGCGCACTCACCGAGGCTACCGCCACCCTCATCCACCTAACCATCTTCAGAGCAGGTACCGACACAAAGACCTTGCCAAGCCAGCTGTCGACGCCACCATGGCGCCAGACAGCGCCACCACCCTGCGCTCGTCCATTCAGCGCATCTGTCGTTGATATCCAGCTGCACCATGCCGCCAATACCCGTCGTCATCGACGCGGTAGAAACAACACCGCACCTCCTGGCAACCTCCACACTGTCGCCACTGCTGGAGCTATGTTGAGTCCATCACCCTCAGCACCTCTCCGCCGAACACTAGTACCTCCCAAGACGGCGCCTCCATGGAGGGTACGACGCGAAGGACGCCTCCGCCGCCCAATCCAGACTGAATTTTGGACTTTCGTCTGGGAGGGGTTCGGAGGTGGATAGGAGAGACCTCGACATCGCCTCTGCGAAGGGTAACGACATCGAGAGACGTCGCCGATGCCGGACCAAACATGCCGACCAAAGTTTCCTCTGGCATCCATCCTATACCACCAAACCTCCGTTGGCTTCGGATCCGGCAACGGACCACGAACCGAAACCTACAAAGATGAGAGAGCCATGGCGATCAACCCACCATGAAGGAGGATCGAGAAGAATTCGTCGTAGATCTCCAGGCGCCGAATCCAGCGAACCGGCGTGGTCAGCGATGACCACCACCACCCCGCGGCGGCCGATGGCGTTCAAGCCTTAGACCCAGATTGGATCCGATCTGAACCCGGTGGTGCCCGCGACCATCGATCTTGCCCACCACGCAGTCGTCACCATGCCGCGAGCAGACCGCCGCCACCGCCGCGCTGCGCACGACGTCGCCAAGAAGCCCGCCCGATGCGCCGCCCGACCCCATGCTAGCCCGAGGCCCCGCCCTATCTAGCTGCCCCGCGCCAACCGCGACGGACAAGGGGGAGAGATGCCCCGCCGCCGCCCAGCCAGCCAAGCTTTGCCCGACGGCGCTGTGGACGGCGGCGAGGAGAGGTGAAGGCGGAGGAGGGCCGTGAGGACGGCGGCTAGGGTTCCCCCGGGTCGCCGGCGGGGACGACACGAGGGGGACGAGGGTCTCTGGGCTGGCAATGGTCTAGTTATCCACTTGAATTATTCAAAGGTATATGCTTGCATGATGATCACGGTGAGATCGATGGGCCACTTACTCGTGCCATTTGTCGGTAGAGCCAGAGGAGTATCCCAGGACGTTTCCGATAGCCATCCAAGAGACGAAGATCGCGTTGGCTGCACTCGGGCCATGTTTACCTGCATACTCAAGTACGTAGTGTCAAAATTAAAGAACATGAATGATGTATTCCTTATGGAGAAACTATAAGTCAAGAAAAGACGTCAATATCCCTCCACTCTTTCTCAAGTGACGCCAAATATCCGCGTCTTTCCTGCCACCGGCGAGGTCCTAGCGAGCCCTCATTGGGATGATGCACCCTACTACATCTTTTGGATCGACTGATGCATTGTTTTTTTATTTTTCCTTTTAGTGAATAGGCGGCTTGCTATCTTCCCATTATAGAGGGTTTGAAAATATAAAGTTGGATTGGGAGTTAAGAATTTAAAGCTTCAGGCTTGACACAAAGGGTCAAATGGGAATGGCTCAAGAGAACCGAGCCGAACAAACAGTCTTGTCAACATCAGCGTAGAGATGGGAGATGGGTGTTGTGTTGGAGGGGAGGATGGATTAATGGATTTTCTGTGACTCACAGTGGACACTATTGTTCGCTACAGTTCAGACCAAGGTCTTCAAAGCGTGCACGATGCAACATGCACTTATGCACTTATGCACTTGACAGTGGTAGATCGATGGAGAATTGTCAGGCGAATACACCATTCACGACCCAGCTATAGTTTACACATATTTGTTAGGTAATCACCACTATGGATAGGGAACTTGAGGCACCAGACGTGTTCACTTGTCCTAGCTCGGCGTCGGGCCAGTACTCAGCCATTTTGGTGTACATCAGACTTTAGAGCAAATGATCCAAATGTAGACCATTTTTTTCCGTTTGGATCTTATAGCCACGCTTCCGTCTCCGTTTTTTATTTGGATCCATAGATGCATCCAACGGGAGACAGATGTATTTTCTAAATGACCGTCTTGTCATTTCATCAAACACCTGATGGACGCATTTCTTTGAACTGTGCTAAGCTCTCGTGCCGCCGCCCCGAGCACGCCGCGTCGCGCACTCCGCCACGCCCCGAGCTGTCCAGACCCTGCGTCGTCCACTTACGCTGCCGTCCTAAGCTTTCGTCTGTACCCGCGTCGCACATTCTGTCGTCGCCCTGAACTGTTCAGGCCCCATGTCACGCACTCGCGCCATCGCTTCAAGCTCCCACCCGTTCACGCCCTGCACCTCGTGTCCCACACCTCCGCCGCCGCTCTTAGCTCCCGTCGGTGCTCCGCACACTCACGTCTGCCGTACGTCGCCCGGCTAGCATAGCAACAGCTAGAACGCGGTTGTGCATGTACGCACGCATGCAGTCACGAGCTAGCAAGCTGCGGCTATCTAGCATAGCGAGGGAGCGACGCGGCTGTGGCGAGGAAGCGGCCGACGACGCGGCTGGTGACGAGGGAGCGGCGCTGCTCCAAGGCGCGAGCGGAGACGACACGACGAAGGCACGACATGAGCTCCTCCTACGTGCAGGGCGAAGCCGGAACGGGCTCGTGAGCGGCAGAGGCAAGGCCATGGCGAGCTCCTGCTGCTACGTGGCAGGGCGAGGCCGGGTCGGACGTGAGCGCCGACGTGGCCAAGGCATGCGCACGACCACGGGCCGGCATACACCATGCATCGAAGCTAGCTAGCTAGCTCGTATGGGGCGCCATGCACGGGCTGGCTCCCATGCAGCGAAGCTAGCTACCTAGCTCGCGTGGATGCTCGCGACAGGGCGAGCGCAGCAGCACGGCGGCGTCCGATCAAGGCGAGCGCGACTGCGTGGTGCCCCGTGGCTGGACGCGAGAGAGAGGGGAGAGAATAAATTATAGTGCGGTGGACGGGAGATGGACAGTCAGCAGACAAAGGCGGATCAGAGGGAGACATAAAGCATTTGCTTTGTGTTTGGTTCGGATCCAAATATGACTTAAATTTGGGTTTAAAAGGTGTCGGAGCGGACAAATACCGAACGCAAAATGGAAATGATCATTGCATTGGGTCATCATTTTAGTCCGCACGGATCTAAACGGACATGGGTCCTCCCATTGAAGTTGCTCTTATATAGGCCTTGTTAACAAGGGTCTCCCATGGTAGCATGCATATGGAGGAGCTAGGCTCAGTCGGCGATGCAACATAGGCTGTGGACCCTAGATCGTCGTGCGAGACATGGGTTGCAGGATCAACCCTCTGCATGCTATACATGTCTACAAGATGAAGATAACATCGATCATATTGTATCCCAGTGCTTATATGCTCGTGAAGTTTGGTACAATATCAAGGACCAACATTGGTATCAATGTCGAAGAGCATCTACCTATGGACTCCACCTTGGAATGGCGGTTGAGGTAAAGGAGGAACTTTCAGAAGAACGACGGAAAAGGCATCGACACTTTGATTATTGCAGTTGCTTGGTCCCTTTGGAAGCAATGTAATGCACGTGTATTCAATCAGATGGATCAACAACAACAACCTATGGAGCTTTCTAGTCAAGTGTTGAGCGAGTCGCCGACTGGAGACAAGGGGGTATTGGGGTTGGTGGTTTGCTACCATTTATGAGAAATTATCTTGGGCTTTTGGTTAGGTGTTGGTGTAACAAGTGGGTCTCATGTCTACTCGAATGTTCCCATTTGGGGTCGACTTCTTATAAATATATTTCTATATTCTATAAAAACATGGTATGCCTTTGACGTACTATCGTAAAAATAATACAAAAATGCATTCGTTGGGCCGTGTACACAGGTAGGCACAACCAGTGATTTGGGGAGCAGAAGACGGAGGGGTTGCTCAGGCCCTAGCCACATAGGTTCGGGATATAGGTAAGACCATGTCTAGTCCTTTTGGCACCCGCCTTATCCTAAGCATGTGCTTCAACCTTGATCTTATCAATGATGATAGAGTAATATGGATGAGCGCCCACGAAAATGCAAGTGTTGTAGTGTGTCCAATTATCCATGATGAAAGTGCAATGTAGGAGCACATGCGCGTCTATAGTCTTGTCGTCGACGTGTGGTGGTAGTTGTATATTAGTTGAAGAAACAGTTGTGCCATCAGGTGGTGCTATGGTGAGGGGGTACCACAAGAAGATCTCATGCTAGACAATGCGAGAGGCGACACATCCTGAGAGGAAGTGGTTTATGCTCTCGCCTTCTTTGTCGCAAAGGATGCAAGTTGAGATTTGGGACAGGCTGCTATAGCATGTAAGCCTCTCTACCGTCCAACATCGGTCAAGGATCGCAAGCTAGAGGAAGAACTTGCTTCCCAATGAATCCCTGGTTCAGGTTAGTCGCCAATAGGGTATCGCAGTGAAATCTTGAAATAAAGCGAGGTGGCACGACTTGGTTGTGTGTGTAACATTCTTTGTCCAATTCTAGCGGATGCAATCAAGCGTCTGGGAGAGGGTGTATTCTCACAAGCGACGCCAATGTCAATGTACTAGATTATTGCGATAGGGCACATGCCATCATTGATGGCTTGTATTCGGGAGAGTTGATGGAGGGCTTCACAAACAAAGCTAGCACTTGGGACGTTGCTTAGGCACCAAGTTTACCATATCAGGAGCAAGCTTGGTGATGTAGTGGCCATCTAACCTATGATCAATCCAAAATCAGCAGGTGTTGCCATCCCCAAAGGTCCCAATAGTGGATGTACGAAAAAATTGTGACAACTCGGACTTGCATGGGGGTGCAGGCGGTGAGATGGCCGGGAGGGATATGTAGCTCAAAGCCAAAGCCATGACAGTCGTAGGGAGATGCCAGTATGGTGTAGGCCACAGGTGGCTCATCTTCCAACCTCGACGGGGCGACACACTCATGGCCATCTCACAAGATAGCTACCAGAGTGGTCCTTCTTGCGTCCATGCCCAAGGATATCTCAGATAGTTTTGGTGACTAAGTTGAGGACCAGTGGACTGAGCGTCATGGATAGGAGGAGGTGTAGGGACATGACACTAAGGACGTGGAGAGCAAGACAAATACGCTCACCATATGAGAGGTGGGAAGCTCGCCAGGCATTAAGCTTTGTACGTCTTGTTCACCACCGACATTAGGGTGGTGTGGTGCACTTTCAGAATAGAAAGTGGGAGTCCCAAATAGGGAACTTGGAATGGGGCTACCAGGTAGAAAAGGACAGCCCATGATTGTCACGACCTCATTGGTCCACTGGATTAGGGTGATGGGGCAATTGACCAAGTTAGTGTGCAAGACGATGGCATGCCCAAAGACTTACGATAGATCTTGGGTGGCCTTGAACTAGGCTTGGTCAGGATGGGAGAAGATGAACACATCATCCATGAAAAGGGAGACACTCCTGACGGTCTCGCGAGTAGTAAGGCGCCAGAGAGTTCCTTCGCCCATCGCATGTTGAAGAGGGGAGTTGAGAATATCTATAACCCAGACCAATAGTCTTAGGGACAAGGGGTCACACTGGTGCAGTCCGTGATTTTTCAAGATTTAGTTCCGAGGTCCATGATTTCCATTGATCAAGATCCTCGTGGAAGCCGATGTCATGAGGATGGAGATCCATGCACACCATCGCTTACCAAAGGTAGGTGCTAGACGGTTTGCAAGAGGAACAACCATGAGAAAAAAATCAAATGCACGCGTGATGTCGAGCTTGAGTAGAGCGCGTGGGATTTTTGCTAGTGGAGCTGGCCGGCTGTCTTTTGGACCAACAAAATTTGTTGTGCATGAAAGGCCCATCCACGAAGGCGCTTTGGTTGGTGGAAATGATCTCTCCAAGTCTTGGCGTAAGGCATAGGAAGAGGACCTTAGAAAAAAGCTTGGCCAAGAGGTGGATCAAACTGATGGGGTGATACTCGAAGAGCCTGGATGTGTACAATTTCTTGGGCATGAGTGTGAGAAATACCTTGTTGAGATTTTGGAAGGTCTGCCTATTGAGGTTGTACAACTTTCCAAAGGCCTGATAGATATCGGTCTTGATTATATCCCAATAGGATCATAGGAATTTCGCAGTGAAACCATATGAACCTAATGATTTTATGGTGGGGAGCTTCTTGATCGTCTCCCAAATCTCAGACTCACAGAAGGGTTGGACGAGGTTGATGGTGAAATATCAAGTTTTGGACGAGCCAAAGATTGAGGATAATTGTTCAAAGGTAGCTTTGGCCATGCCATGTTTTGTCGGAGACAATGTGGTTTTCCACGTGGAGCTCACGGATGTGATTTTCTTGTGGTCGAAGTACCACGTGGATTTTGAAGAAAGCGGTATTAGTCTCGCCTTATTTAAGCCAAGTGAAGCGGGGGCACTAGCGTGCAATGGAGCTTTTGACACAACTATGACTCGATGGGCATGAGTAGGCACGTGTCATACGACGTCAAATAGTCCAGTCAACTCATGAGCAATCCAGAGCTACAACCTGATGTTCCCTAAATCGTGAGTGCTCCAACCCGAGGGCACCATGTGGTCATGATCAACCTGGTGAATATGCGGCAAAAGGGTTTGGGTCGACAGGGATCGAGTTCCAGGCCTTGGAGTCAACCTGGGAGATTCTTTTAAGGTTTGTCCAGAATCTTCCAAAGTGAAAACACCGTCGTGTCTTGGAGCACCAAGAGTAGTCAACGATGAGAGGTAGTGGCCGGATACTATAGAGGCGAGAAAACAGAGCATATAGTTGGTTAGATTATTTACCAGTCGGTAGTACAAAGCACCCCGATCATTATGCATGAGAGATGGTATCCTTCTCACTGTACCAAATGTAGCAGCGTCGATGAAGATACACATCTCGAAGCTCCATGTCGATGACAAAATGCGAGAAATGGTGCATCTTGTGCCTATTAAGACGGGTGCTATTTTTTCCTTGGCGTTGAGAATCATGCTAAGTTCACCCCCTATCATCGAGGGTCAGACATGGTCACACGTAGATCCTGAACCTCGAAAAGGAACTTGAGCATGCGAGAGTCATCATAGGTCAGTAGACACTTGTTAGACACCAATGCCCATCTCCAAATCATGGTAAGATCAAGGAGGTGACATGATGATCATCGATGGATGGATTGGATAGGGAGATAACCGTGCTCTACCAGGCTATCAAGAACCCACACCGTGTTCCATCGGCTTGGAGGAAATGAAAATCCTAGAAGGCAATACCAAGGGTCTCATGGACAGTGACAGGAGAGATCAAAGCATGTTTCATTTCCTGAAGACAAACAATACAAGGGGATAAAATGGCAAACACACTTCGGATGGTGGTACATCTGGCCCCGTAGTTAAGGATTATAGTTTCCCAGGGGAGGTGGCTACAGGCACATAAATCACATGTGGCCAGCTGTGCAGAGCTCTTTCCATGATGTACTGGTTGGCTAGGCTAGCAAGTAGGTTGCTAGTATTTTCCAATCCATAGAAATCAACAAAGGATGGCACCACGTCATATGCCAAAGGTTGTTCGAACAATTGTTCATACTTACCCATGATTGTCTTGGAGACCGTATCTTCCTCCTACGGTATACCCAATTGACGCCGGAGCATACTTTTGTCCTTGTTTCCAAGTCGAAACCATGGTCATCCTTAGCAATTCTCCCCCTCTAGCATGTTGCAAAATCAACCGGGATAACACTTTTGCATCGTGGGCCATAGTAGAAAGAATTGGCTCGGCCATAGTTTTTACAAAAGTCAGGTAGGTTTGTGTCGCATGCCGCACACAAGGGTCTTGGATCACGAGCGTGGACGTGGGCGGGGTGGATGTTGGATGGGATGTTCCTGGATGCAACACACATCACTTGGGAATACGTGGGATCCGGGGATGGGACGCGCCCATGCAATGGTGCACTCAAGGATGGCTGGTCGGCTTGGTCCGGATTAGGCGTCTCGGTATCCATTAAGGGGGAGGGGTCCCCTGAGGGGTGCAGCCCATGTCGAGCGTGCCAACGTCAGCAGCTACGCAATGGCGGGCGCAAGGGTCAGAGAATCTTCCTCAAGGGCGGTCAAAAATCATTGGAAATGTGGTGCACTAGCGAATGCTCTAGAGAGTTGGTGGTGGCCTAAAGGGAGGCAACGATAGGATCAACTTTAGTAGTGGGGCCTTGTGCGGTAGCTGTGCGGTAGTTGTAAGCACATGAGTGGCACCGCTAGTTTGGCTCGTAGTGGCAATGGTGGTGCAAGCCGCACCAGTAGACTGACCACCTCCAAGGCTTGGCATAGTCTCGGTCATGTGCAGGGGAGGGTAGCGTTGAGGGGCCACAGCGAGAGAGAGAGAGAGAGAAAGAGATGGATATATATATATATAGAGAGAGAGAGCTACACCAGAAGCACATTAGGTAGAGTTTGAATCGTAGTTTGGACATAGTCAGCTTCCATGCCTAGAAGATCCTCGTTAGTCTCTAAAGCCTCAATCTACTGTTCTAAGGGATCAAAGAGTCGTTGATGTGGGTGTGTCCTACATGGAAAGGAAGGTGGCGGCATCCACCACCATTGATGGCGGCGCGCCGGCCGCTCCAGGGTGGGTAATCACCAGAGCGTGGCTGTGAGGGCTCTACATCTGGGCTTGGTGGGGACCCTAGGTTGGGGGTCTCATCCAAGGGTAGTGAGACGTGGATAGATACAGGGAAGCACACCTTGGGCATGGTGAACCTGTCAAGATGGTCTAGAGCGGCATCCAGGTGCAAACCGTTGGGTGCCTGAAGAACTAGTTTCGACAAGAGGGTGATGCTACCATAGTTTGCCGGCCATGCCGATAGGCAGAAGACCGACGTGTCACGACCATCGCTTATCTTAGGTGTGATATTTTCAATCAGGTAGAATGGGGGCAAGTAGTATATCGACCAAGGACTGAAACCATGCATCGTTTGGCACGTTGGTGATCTCACTTAGCATGCAGAAGCGATCTGTGACAGGCTCAACACCAATGGATGGACTCCGGGGGTTGAAAACAAGGTGGAAGAACATCGTGTGGAGGTTCACGACTGAGATGTGAGCGCAAGTCTTCTCGGGGAAGAAGCGAATGAGGTAGTCCTCGGGAAGGTGGCTGTGAATGGAGAACTCGTCAGCAATTAGGCCATATTGTGTTTGGAGGGCCTCGTCAACGCCTGGGTGGACGACACAACCACGGTCGTCGGTCATGGTGTAGTAGCGCATTTCGAAGACCAACCTCGGCCGCCTCCATCACAAATGAGCGAGGAAGGTAGTAAACTGAGCTTGCAATGCTGCAAGAGGGGTGCCTAGACATGGCCACGACCTCTCGGGAGGACGAGGCCACAGACGCTAAGGGGGAGGGTGAGAGGACGTGACATGCACGTCAGGGAGAGAGGGGGAGGCGTTCGACTCTTGGGAAGATCCCCGCGATGGGGAGCGGCCTGTGCCTGCCACCCTGGAAGTCGAGGACCCCAAGAAGTTAGGATGCGGGCGTTTTGCCGGCAACACAACGCTGATGTATGAGTGTGGGAGGGAGCACACACGTGCAATATGGCCATAGAAGCCAGAATGCTTACAGCCCCAGTCTCGGCGGCACTACTAGCAAGGGCGGCTAGAGTAGAGGCACTTAGAGCCAGTACGCGTATCAGGAGACATGCTCAGAGGAGGGGGAACAAGTCCGGGCATGAGCGGCGACAGCCATGCCTACTCGATTGGTGCAAATGGTCGTTGCGCATAATCTCCTAGTCCTCAGGGTCAGTCACAGGTTCCTCCACCGGTGAGACATGGTGGATCTCGAAGTGAGGGCCACGGTGGAGGGCGTTCACTGAAGCGGATCAGGGGATTGCGACTTTGTGATCTCACAACGCCTGCCGGTACGAGCATGCGGGGCTAGTGGAGAGAGGGGATCGCATCGAGGCGTTGTAGCAGTTGGGAGCGGCCGGGGTCGGGGAAGGAGGTGCATCGGGGCGCGAGAAAGGAGTGAGTGGACACCGGACCCGAAGTGGCCAATAGGGGAAGACTGCGCGTGGATCGAAGAGCGGATATGCACTTGTCAAATCCAAACATCTTTGTATCGATCGCACAAATTTTATCCTTGACAATAGTGGTAAGCTATATCAAAAACAATGATCGCATAATGTTTTCCTACATGTCTAGGGAGAACCTCCTTTTCAAAACAAAAATGTCTAGGAAGAACATAAGCTGGACAACCGAACCAAGCAAGGAAACACTCATGATATACCTGATAAATCAGCCATCAACGCGCGTGCTGGACCCTAGACAAAAGAAGACAAGGATAAAAAAGGCGTTAAGGAGCATATATATTATGTAAGAAAGACCAAGTTCCAGTGGTTCACGCTTTCTTTCAGACTTCACAAATTAGACAGTATACACCTGAAATTATAGCCGCAATTTGCTGTTTTGTATTTGACATAGAAGTAAAATATTTATGAAATGAACAGTGTAATTTTTCATATGCATTGTTGCACATGTGGTCGATCTTTTCTAATGCATATAGCTTATCACAGAATTAGTTAAGATTTTATGAAGTTTTGACAGCGTAAAAGTTATCAAAAAATGAATTAAATAATGAAACATCACACAAATATTATAAAATGATCCTACTGTGTGATTATGAAAATATGCATTTACGTGTCATCGATACACAAAACTATCATTTCAGCTCACTGTGACATAAATATACACTAATTTATTATTACTTTTGTTCAAGGCACATATAGTCGTATTTTTTTTAGTCGGTCTGTGGGACCATCTTATATTATGGGTGTATTATTCTAGTATTTTTTTCATAGTTATTGAGAACTTTGACACCGATAAACCTTAACTATTTCTATGCTAAACTATGATAGAAAATCCTCCTCTTATAAAGGTAAAATTGTGTGAATATAATATATATATATATTATTCAATTTGTTGGTCAATCCCTAAAAGAAGTTAAATATTCTGGTAGCTGCTCTATGGCTTATCTGAACCTTCTAAATATAAGTGGGAACAGAACTAAATCACATTACTATTTTCTTTGCGTAAATAAATTTCTCATTCAGTCAAGGTGATTCAGTGCAATCCTTCTACATTTTGCTAATCTCGTCTGGTCCATGTCAGAGCCAGATAGCAGTACGATTAGAACATCCACCCATATGGGCCGATGCTTGAGCTACCTTATGCTATCACCTTCTCGCATGCAATAAAAATCACTTTACTGTTTGCACCATGTATTTCTTCAAGGATGCAATCTTTTGAGGTCCCTTATTTGTGCTTGTTATTTCAAGTTTGAGTGTGTAAAAGATTTGTCTTAGGAGTGCCATATAGTGTAAATGTTGAGCTGGAAGAGAGAGATCCATAGAAAAAACTGGTCTTCTCTTTGTTAAAAGATGATCTCTTAGTACAATGTCTCTCACCACGTATTTAGATAATACAAAAAGTTCGTTCAGTTTCTTACTTGTTCTTCATTTGCATGCAGGAAACAGACCCTTGTGGTCAGGTTGATCGTGTTTCGGCGTGGTCAATAACCTTTTGGAGTTGGTTTAGCGATTGCTAAGGCGTAACGTCATCGCAAATTCGTAGTCGGATCATCAAAGTCAACTCTAACAAAAACGATAGCCACATCTCATCGAAAGACAGGGACAACTTCGCTCTATTGAGCATATGAATGCTAAATACAAACGTGTTGGAGATAAGGGTTGAAAACATGTTGTGTTTGCACCTGGAGATCTTGTTTGGTTACATTTGCGTAAGGATAGATTTACTGATTTGCGCAAGTCAAAGCTAATGCCACGTGCTGATGGTCATTTTTAGTTGTTAGAAAAAATAAATGATAATGCATATAAACTTGAGCTGACTGCAGAGTTTGGGGCTAGTCCCACTTTCAACATTGCGGATTTGAAGCCTTATTTGGGTGAGGAAGATCAGCTTCCGCCGAGAACGACTTTAGTTCAAGAAGGAAGGATGATGAGGACATCAGTACCATTGTTACACACACAACTAGAGTTCACGCACGCCAATTGAATTATCAGGTATTTTCTTTTCTTGGAAATCCTTCAAATGTTCATGAACATATGATGATGCCTAAGTTATGTAGTTTTGTTTTACTTATGAATGAAGGACATAACATGGACAAGAAGGATGATCATTGGAGCAGGAACAGGCATGGAGAAGAAGGTGCGTGCACGGAAAAAGAACCATGGAGCTTCCAATGGTGATTTTGGCACTTTGAAGCCACCATAAGGAGAGCTTGAAGGCTTGGACGAAATATACAAGATGCCACTTCATTAATTTCGTCATAGGCTATTATAGGTGCTACGTCACCTTATTTTTAGGCCAGACTCATATAATTTTGAAATACCACTTATAGGTTGTTTTTAAAGTCCGTATGCGTGGGGAAACGGGGTTAGGGTTGGTTTCGGACCCCTCCTCCAAGGGGTCACGAAATTTCTTCTCTATTCACCCATATATACAACCCTTAGGGTGCCGTTTAGACTTGGGTTTTGTTTAGATTACAAGTTCACCATAGGTGCAACTCCGCGTTCTTCGTTTGTGTTCCATGACCACACAAAGGCATCACTCAACCCCACTCTCATCAACAAAGCTTTCCTCTTATATTTGCAATATCCAGATTGCAATCTTAGTTTCTTGCTTGTTCTTTATTTGCCTGCAGGAAACAGACCCTCGTGGTCAGGTTGGTCGTGCTCCGGCATGGTCAATAACCTCACGGAGTTAGTTTAGCGATTGCTACGAAGCGACGTCCTCTCACGTTTGTAGTAGGATCGTCAAAGTCGACTCTACCAAAAACGATAGATACATCTCATCAAAAGACAAGGACAACTTCGCCCCTATAAACACCACCTCTATAGAACAAGGTATAAGATCAATAAAAGGGATAGGAGGTTCTGCCACCGTGTGCATCGGCCCGAAGCCTAAATCAAGCTTTCTCATAGAGCATAATAACATTAAAATCATGCAGGCTATCTGGTGCATAGCAAGTATTTATTAGGGGTAAAAGTTCATGGAATAAAATTGTTTCAAACCCTAAACATTGGATTGGTCAGTTTGGTTTTGACTTACTACTACACTAGTTTAAAAATCCTAGATCTTCTTGTAAAATCCATACCTTTGGTGAAATATTATGATCAATGGTAGAATTTTCTATAAATAAAAGCAACCAAAGGGGACAACATGATGACCGAGTTCATTCTCGGGGAATGCCATGCCTAGCTAGTTCGTGCGAATTACCATACCCAACGTACTAAATTAAAAGAAAGGTACCATCTCCCAAGCACTGCCTCCACATGCACCTCCTTTGTCACCACCCTCGCTAGCGCCATCACCTTCACCATCGCCATCCACGCCGTCATCATGAAAACCACGATAACTCCTCCCTTCATTGGCTCGATGCCGTCTTGTAACTTGACCTTCTTTGATGTTACTATTTATAGGTTCCAATTGTCGTGCTTGTTCTCGACGATACGGATAAACTCTTCTTGATAAGAGTTAAATTCCTTTGAGTGATACTATATCTTTTGTTTATGTTCAAGCTAGTAGCCTTCAAGAATCTTCAGAGGAGGCCTCTCTTGCATTATCGCTATGATTGTCGGTGAAGAATATCACGTCATTGTTTTAGATTGGATGTTGAGGTAATTTGTGGAAATTGTAAAAAACCTCTCTCTTCTCCTTCTACACTTGGTAGGGGAGTAACAGGGAATTCCATCTAGTTGCATCCACAGGGAAACCCATAATTAACCATAGTGATAAACGATGTGGGGGTACAATGGTTGTGGTATATGTGATATGGAATCTACTTCAAGTAGAATATATTTGCACCAGGAACTACCCACTTCGATACATAAAGAGTGTAAGATTGATAGCTATGCTCCACACTTGTTGCACGGGTTATATTGGTACCGATGACTCTAGGACCCTTGAGAACACATTACCTTTTACTTTTCCATTCATAGTTTAGATCAACTCCTTTTTATTCCGTGTTCTAAGCAACTTATAGATAGGCTATTTCCAAACTCCAGTTTGGGTGCGCATGGAGATACATTGGTGACAACAAGTGCCTTACTTTTTGCTCCCTATGGGTTCCACACTCCCTTTTGTATCACGAGAGTGCTACAACATCCTTTGCTCTGCATGACATCGTAAATCAAATCGTAAGTAAAGGCCCATCAAAAGCAGCCATTCAATAGTGTCTAGAGGAGAAGACGACAAGATGTTATGTCCTACAAGCCCCCACGCTTGTACTACTGCTCGCACTTCCTTCCATTGCCTATGTGATGTGATGCATGACAACTTCAGTAAAGGGGCTCTAGGCTAATTTGCATCAGAGGCACTCTGAAAACCTATTGCGCCCGTCTACACCATAAAGGAGAGGAAACCCTTCACTGAATGAGAGCCGTCAATAACATGACTAACAATTCATCAGAGCTACCGACTCATTCCCGTCTACATCAACCACCACCATCGTCACAGCTACATCCACCACCATAGCCTTTATCTCCACTAGCAATTATACTTGTAACCGAGTGCACAATACAATTAATAGCAGTGTATGACTTATCCTTAGTTATAAATCTTTGTAATGTCTATTTCTTGTGATTTATTTGCAATGTGTGAGAGGTCCCAATGGGCTAAGAGCCGATTCGTAGCCTCATAGCATCATTTACATGCATTAAGGTATTGGTGGTTTACTCTGACTTAACATTATTTCCATGTGTTCCACAATGATTTTCTATCTTCCTTGACCTAGAGCTTGCAGATACCCTAGATACTGGACATTTAAAAAGGAGAGGTTAAGCGTAAAGAAGAATGGAAGGCTATCTCAAACGTTGGTGACAGTAAGATTAGTATGATAGGTGAAGCTAGTCTCTCAGGGTAGATAAGGTGCAATCCTTAAATGCCTAATGTGTTGCTCTGGTTATTCCTTGGTAACTAAGGTGGCCTCGTTCGTTGGAAGGGCCTTTGCTGGACACTAGAACCATGATTCGGAGGTACTTAGTCATCGGTTAGTTGGACGCATCTCCCATAACAATATTTTGACAAGATATAGGTAACGTGTTTACTAGTGCCATTTTGATTATCTAGATAGGATCTTGAGTGCAAGTTCACGTCTACTAGTGAAAACCTTTCGACTTAGACTATTTGTTCATTATGTTCTTTTAATCACCTCTACATTTTGATCCAGGGCCTTTTACCTGCCTAAAAACTTAACCTCTACTCCTAGTGTGTCTTCTTACTTGGTGCAAGGTCTCGTACTTGATGGTTCCCCGATACCTGACAAGTCCTTCCCTACAATGGGCAAGACGATGATCATGGTGGCATAATAAAAATACTCACCCCACATTTTACCATAAAAATTATGAAAATTTCCACAAGATGTTCTTTTCCACTACAACACCGACCACACATAAGCTGGAACACAAAGATACAATGGGTCTTGATGATGTGTTTGTCTCGCTAGTGGACAAGTTGCATGATAATGATGATCATGTTTCAATGGCACACCCTATTTTTCCTTCTACTTGCTTTGAACACCTATCTATGATGAGTAAGATTATGAATATGTGATGTTGAGTAGTTGTGATGGCATTCTACACATGATATCTTATGACAATCCATATGTTATAGCATGCTTGATAGTCACATGACTTTGTCTTGTTCTATGCATAAGGTTTCTGAAATCACATCTTCAAAATATATCCTTAGCACTAAATTGAACTTTATTCTTTTCTTTGTGCAAAGACCTGGATGATATTGCAATGTTACGCTTGCATAATTCTTACAATAAATTTCATATGCCTTGCCATGACCACCTTTGCATGGTAAAAGTTCTTGATAATGCCACTTGTGTTGTAACAAGCACGATGAATACTTCTTTCTACAGGTTTGATTTCAAGCATAACAATTCTATATGTATATCTTGTGATAAACATTTTTCTATCCATAATAATAAGAATGCTTTGTGTGTCGCGTAAAGTGTGTTGAAAAATTGTTCTTATGACTTGATTGCATAATTTTGTGAAAACTCCCCCCATTTCTTCCAACAAGTAGACCACTTTATCTTTCCATTGTTTGGAGTGTAACAATGTTTATACTATTTTACATGAGAATGCCCCCATAGAATCTCCCATATGATTGTAGATTTTAGTTTATACCATGTGCAACATGTTGTTTTTATTTCCTTGCACAATGTGCCTAGTGCCATGGATATAAACATTGACTCACATATTATTCATGCACTTTAAGTTTAATGGTGATGTACAAATTAACAAACACATCATGATGGATGATGGATTTATCTACAATGCACATACATACTTTGCTTTGTGTTTTGCATGTGTAGGACTTCATGACTACATGTTAACTCATACTCTACCTGGTGTTACAATACAAGCTCTTGAGAGCAAACAAGGGGTACGTCTACATGGAGTATTGTTCCTCCCTTCCTCTTCATGACACAAATTCGACAACTTATTCTACATGGCACTCACATGGTTCTTCTATTTTCCACTAAATTTATTGTGCCCGTATTACCATATTCACATTGCATGCTTTAATCATTTCTATTTCGATGACATGCCTTTGTGACCCATTCTTTGCATTATAAATGACCCATCATTCTATTACTTATATGTGTATTACCAGTTTGGTGGATCAATCACTTGCTTTAATCATGTTAATACTTTACACATACCTTTCACGATCCTTGTTGTGTTGGCAGAGGCATGATGACACATTTTTCTTTATGTAGGAGCTCTTGCTTACACAATGAAATGTTTACCATGTTTTTTTCATATCTCTTGTGTTTTGCATCACTCATGATGAATAATTGCTCTTCACATAGGGTTGATGCAACCATTTCCATGCTTTGCACATGCTTCGTTTCAATGTGGCAAATAATTCCGATTGTTTTGATCTACCATGTTGAATAATTTCTATATTTTATGTGTTGAGTGTGACATTTATTTTATTCTTGCATGATAAGGCCCCCATAACTTTCCCATATATACTTGGATATGTTGACATGTTACATGTGAACCATGCTTATTTCCTTATTTACACCATGCACGCCATTTCTATGACATATGCGTAAATACACCACACATGCATAAACCATATTTCTCGCCAATGGTATGTGCAAGAGAAGATATGGGTATTGATGGATGATGCATTTGTTTACCATGAACACACAAATTTTTCTTTGTTTTGTGATGTGTAGGCCTTTAGTACATGGTGATCGACATTGTTCCATTTTTGCAGTGACTAAGGTCTATTCCTTCTACATGTGATGATGATTTAAGTAGAGGAACACTCTTCTTGAAGGGTGTGGGGGATGAGATGATAAGTCTCATCCTGCAATCATCACCATGACTTTGTGTCCATCACCAAGGGACATATGCATCACATCTACTAAAGTAAATTCTATCTATTATATGTGTCTACTTGGTTCTCCCACTTACGGTATATTATTTTCCATTTGCACATATCTATTATGCCATCCACTTAACTCACTAGAGATCATGCCACCTACCTCCACTTACATGCCAACACTCGATCCACTGGCTTGTTATACCAGCCAGGAAGACCCATATAATTTGGTAATTGTGTGCACACAACTTTTGGGTGGTTGTCCTATGTATCTTTTGTTACCTCATTTACCCCTTCATGGGTGGACCTATATATGACCATACCCCTCCTAGATTTTTGTTTAGCTAAGCAACAACAAAACACTAGAGCTTAGATCATGTACCTCCTCTTGTGGGATTTATCCTTGTGAAGATGACTCCTCATAGAGTACCAGGCCACCCTTTGTGGTGAAGAACCCTTTGGAGTTCAAGACCTCCACTTGTGGAGCAGGATTGTTCCATATAATTCAAGCCGTACATGTCTTAGGACTTGGGGAAAGATCCACCTTGTTCTCACTTCTCCAACGGATTTGTAAGAAACAACATGAACCGTGTGGTGTGGATATACGGTTACAAGAGGGAGTTACCTTGGCATCACTAGTTCTCCATGTGTTTCCCATTATTTTCTTCGCATTTCCTCATGATTTCCTCCATTTCTTCGTCTTCTTCCTCAAATCCACCTACAATTGATGAATATAAGGCCACCCTTGCGGCTTGCCATATATCATCCATGCTCTTCCCCGCCCTTTGATTCCGTTGTCAATCCAAGGCTCAACCGATGTATAGTGGAGGACACCCCAGGAGTTTTTCATCAACGCGCAGATTGTAATGCAGATCGTTGTTGGATGATAGACATTTCACTCCACTATGCGCATTGCTTAGGATTCCATAATGCTCCATAGGGGACAAAGTAACCATCTATGTGCTTTCAGGGGTCATTTTGTGAAAAGTTAGGGACTTGTTGATAAATTGTTGAGAAAATGGAAGTAGCTTGTTGTAATAAGTTCCTTCATTCGCTCTATAAACTAATTATGGAAACCATACATGCAACTTTCTACTCTCATGTCGTGAAGCCCAGAACACATGGGAAAAGTGATATAGGAGATAATTGCAGATCGCTTCGATGTGTCAGGGGTTCACTTTTGTTTGGGAAGTACACATCTTCGCGTGGGAAAAAATTTGGTAGTTCACTTGTTCGTGCTGAAAAGTTCACTTTGAATTTAGTGAACTGCACTTAGCCGACATCTATCAACAATTGAATTCGGTTTCCTCTTCGATGCAGTTCCTTGTCAATTTGGGATCTAGCAAAGAAAACGACATCTGATTTTTAATTTTGAAAACTTCTCTTAAACTGTAAGGAACACGGAAAACTATTTTACATGAATTTTTTGCCTCTCTAATATCTTCTAGTAATATATCATCTACATCATTCCTGCAAGTGGTTTAAAAATAGTTGTAAAAACACTACTGATATCGCTCGACGGAAACAAGAGTGAAAAGCCTCTTTAAGTTTACAAGTTTCACTATTGGAATTTTATGGTCTCTTGGTTGTAGTTCAAAGTGCTTTTAGATTAAGTGTTTGTCGAAATATGTGCTATGTTAGTGCACCCATGGAGATGTAATCCAGCTATCCACCCCACCTCATGATCCGGGTAGCTAACTAGAAAAAACCAAGAAGAGAGAAAATAGGAACCATAGTGGCAGTTATGGGTCTATATGACTGCCTCTGTCCCATAGTAGAGTTAAATCGACCCACACTTTCCGTCACCTCTTACACACACTTTGCACTCTCCTCTCAAATATCGCTTCTCTCCTCTCGAGCTGACCTCACTTCTCTCGCCCCTACGAACCAGCACACACCACCACTCCCCCAAGGAGCCGACAACACCACATGTCCCTTGCCTCCACCATACCACTTCCTGGCAGGAGTCGTGCTCCTTCAGACAAGATCATGGGCGAGGGGTGCATGGGCCCATGGAGAGTAGGAGGTCGGCATGCTACTTCTGTGATCATAATAGGATCCTCTCCATGGGTGACAAGGAAGACATGAGGACACCACATGTAGACATGAACCATCAGAAATTGTCGAGATCACTATGGCCCATCATCGTTGTGGACAATCACCATACCTATGATGGCGAGAACAACCACAATGTATCCCCTACCCTCCTCGCTATAGTGAATAAAAGACACCAATGACCTATCTCTTTAGTGGGATCTGGCCATGATCCTCTATCCTAGGCGCCCCACCTCTGTTCGAATATCGAGCAAGAGTCTCCTACTCTCTGGCAAGATCTAGCCAACGAGCCCTTGATTTGTTTGTGCGCTGGATGCGGCCTGATTTGTTTGTGTGCTTCATGCGCCACATGCATGTCACCATGACTAGGAACCTTGCAATGTATACCTTGCATTCTCTCCACTAGATTTGACTGGTGAGATCAAGTTAGTGAATACCGGGGACACCATCCGTCCACCATTGGCACCATGGGGGGATCTGAATCTAGAAATTGGTGAGCTCCCCTCCTTCAACACGTCCATGTAGAAATATGCACATGGTGGTACTCAATGTTATGCACATCTTACCCTCCTTTCTCTTTCCTCCTTTTTATTTTGGTTCATTGCTTACTGTTATTTTATAACTTTTACTGCCCATTACAATGTATGTTCACCTGTTGTAACTTAATGGTTGATTCGTTACAACATAACGATTCATCTAGTGGAACTTAGCAACATATCGTATTTGTAGAAAGAATTGTGTGTACTGAAAATCACTTTGTAATATTTGGCACTTTATGTAGATTTTTAGGCACTTTGTAATGATTCGGCACTTTGTATATGTGTGGCACTTCGTAATTATTTGGCTTTTGGTTGTAAATGGCTCCCTGTACATGTGTGGCACTTCTGTAACTACTTCTTGTATGTATGTTTCACTTCCCTAAATATCACTCTTTCATGTGTGACACTTTTGTCAATAGAACCTTGTATGTGTGTGACACTTTTGCATGTGCAACACTTATGTACATGGCATACGTGTCGCAGTTCATATTTAGTTAGCACTTTAGCTTTGTTGATGTTGTCCCATAATTAAGTTATCATAATTATTAATCATAGCTTAATTCAAAAAAATTAATTACTATCAACAGTGTTAAACAAATAATAGTTAACTACAAACAATTTTCATGACAAGATATGTAATTATTCAAATTTGAATCCTTCACATGGGCAGAGGCATGATGTTGGGTGGATGTATGCCATGATGTGTGTATGTAGGAGGGAGTCTATGATTTGACTCAATGTTTTGTGAAAATGGAATGTACTTATGATTCTTACATAACTTTCGTTATTGGAATTTATTATTATTATATTCTTAGTATAATTTTCTAGTGTGAAAGTCGAATGTACTCACAATTATGTAAGCCATCTATGCACATTAGGAGAGAGGTTTTGTGTATGTCCCATGCATTTATTATAATTATATTCTTAATACACTTTTTTAGTGTGAAAGTAATAAGTTTTCTTCTCTAGACTACCAAAAAAGCTATGTAATATGTTAGTATGCTCTTGAGCAAGCATGCACACACTCACTTGCACAGTGTTATTGGAGAAGTCGAGCAGCCAAAATCCCAAAATGAAGGCGGCGGCCGCACGGTACCGAGGCCCAGTGTAATCTCTGTACAAATCTCTCAAATTGTTGTTACATCGTACTAAGATTTTTTATTTCGCTACTAAACACCTGAAATTAAATATTTTGCTTACTTGCAATCTTCCTTCGTGTCGCCAAGTGCGTACCCAATGTCTGAAGAGAACCCAACAATTATAACCTATGGGGTCACACATAAGAGTGTAGAAACATATCAATGGCAGTTTACAATAGGTTGATAATGTATTGCATCACAAGCAGTGTAATTGCATGGTACTCACTGATATGGAGATGACCCTATGGGGTCACACATAAGAGTGTAGAAACATATCAATGGCAGTTTACAATAGGTTGATAATGTATTGCATCACAAGCAGTGTAATTGCATGGTACTCACTGATATGGAGATGACGATGCATCCTGAGAGGATAAATGGTCTCCGCCTCCCTAGGGGTGAGGCACACTTGTCACTAGAGAGACCCACGCATGGTTGCACCTTCATGAATATACGATGCATGTGTTAATTTGAAATGTATCATTCACAAAAAACTCACAGGAAATATGCCAGCTCCAAAATGAATAAGAAAAATCATCTGTTTTGCTCAATTGACAAGTACAAGTGATGTGCATTTTATGGTCCTACTTGTTCTTTCCATAAAGATTCATGAGGGTGCACCATGAATTTATAACTTTTATAAATCATGGTTCAAAGTATAACATAAAAAGAATAGTGGGTGTGCTGTTTTTCCTCTCTTAAGTTGTTAGAGAGTTGAATATGGAGATCAAAAAATTACTTCTAGTTTTGTACGTCCATTGTCATAGTTAACTTACAATTAATCCAGCAATAGGTCCACATAGCCACATAACTGAAGTAAGAGCGTGAGGTACTCCCAATGTCTGTCGAAGCAAAGATAAACATACTAAACCATGTTAGTGAATCCAAGCGTGTACATGTTATGATGGTAATATATAAATCTAACGTAGTTTCTTAGCATATCTTCAAAGCAACAAAGTCAGGTTGTATGACATAAAAATTATACCACATATAACATACATGTGAGAGTTATAGCATGTTCTGTATCTCTCCACCTCCATAGAATCTCCAAATTTGACTAATTCTTCTTAGATTTGGCTCCAATGCTAAATCTTAAAATTGGGAACTTGTTGTCTCGCATCTCTATCTCTCTAAATCCACTTGAATGGCACTTGCGCGCTTCGAAGCTTATTAACGTCTCACATTTTGTTAGGCCAATGAAAAATGCGAGGTAAGCCAATTGGAATATTATATATATATAATCTCTTCTGATCACGGGATGAGAATAATATTTTGATAACTAGCCGACCTGTCGTAGCAGTAGCAATTGAACTGCACCTAGGGTCAGGTTGAACTTAAACTAAAAATTATCCAAATGAGGCTTGAAATATATCATTGGAAAGATGTGGGCACCAAGGTCACAACCTAAGTTGAACACGGTTTAAGAGCAATTTTGAAAACCGTTTTTCTTCATAAAAAAAAAAGATGAATCATATTTTCGAGCCTATTTCTAAACCATTTATTGGAATGAGGAAAATGATATGGCGTTGGAAAGGTGCTGCAAATCCGCTCATTTTACATGTTAAAAGTTTTCCAAAATTCCCTATGGTTAACGAGAAATTTCATAAATGGCAGAATTTCTGAAACCGAACAACCGCATTCGTAATTTTGGGTTAATTTTAAAACGGCTAGTCCGATTGATGCAAATGATATGGCGTTGGAAAGCTTATGAAGATGCGCTTATCTTTTGTAAAGAATTTTTTTTCCAATTTAAAACTTTTTAAAAGTAATTTTGAAAATGGCCGAAGTCCCACCGACTTCATACTTTGCATTATTTCCTTAATGGTTTGTCAGAATGCATCAAATGATATGGCGTTCAAAATCTTGAAGAAATGCTAAACTTTTATATGGAGAATGTCTCTTCCAATTATTTACGGTTTTAAGTCAATTTTGAAAATGGCTAAAACTTTTTTTGGCCGTAAATTTTGCGAACTTTATTAGAATATGGAAAATACTGTACCGTTGAAAAGCTATGAAAAATGCACAACTTTTTCATGTAGTAAGTTTTCTCTAATTCCAAGCCATTTTCAAGTAATTTTGAAAACATCGAGATCACGGGTTCAACTTTTATAGCGAAACAAGTCTTTGAAAACTTGAACTTCTTGGCATGTCTACTTGAATTTCACTCTGTTTGTCATGTGTTGTTTTTTGCTTGTAACTCTCCATCCACTTATCAGAATTTAGCAAATGATATACTGATGAAAAGCTGTTGAAAACACATAACTTTTTCGTGTTGATCTTCTTTTCATACTCACGACTATTTAAAAGATTTTCATTTGAAATTCATTCAGTGTAGTAGTTGAACTTCCTGCTATTTTCACGTTGAACTTCTGTCACGTATTTTCGTTTGTAATTTCTCACTCATTCGTCGGTGTTACACAAATGATATACTTTTTGTACAAACCTCTCTCATAATAATTTTTTAACTTTCTCTCACCAAGGACTTGAACTTATAGAAACAAAGAATGGACCATGCCTTTTTATTAATTTTTCTCAAATTAAACACACACCATGTAGTACGTGAACTTTCTCCTTTTTATAATTTGAATTTTTGATTTTCTTTTTGAAATCAAATTTCTCCCAAATAATAACTGAACTTCTTTGTGGATTGAGAGAATTATTTTAAACACAAAAAAACAATTACTTTTTTATGTTTTGTTTTTTAATATGGAAATACACGGTGAATATCTCTTGCAAGAATATTTGAACTTCCCCGAGCAGAGCACGTGAACATTTTTCAACAAACATTTTAGGATTTTAGTTTTCTATTCTTTTATTCTCACCTGAAACACATTCCTTGTATTACTTGAACTTCTTGTTGTTTTCACTATGAACTTTTGTCATATTTTTTTTGTTCGTAATCCCTCAATCCCTCCCCAGAGTTGCACGAATGATATACCATTAGAAAAGCTATTGAAAAAAACAATCTTTTCTAATATGGTTAAACTTTTCTTTTCGAACAACATACACCAATTTTTCATGGATTGAGAGAATTACTTAAAAACACCCAAACAACATTTTTGTGTTTTTCGAACATGTAAACACATAGTGAACCTATCTCAAAAGAAGTTTTTGAACTTCCCCGTGCCGAGCACCTGAATTTCTAGCAGCAAACTTTTTTATAATTTGCCTTTTTATTCCTTTTTCCCATATGAAAACACATACAATTAGTACGTGAACTTCTTTGTTAATTTATTTTGAACTTTTTTTTGAAGAATCTTGACAGTGGGAAAAACCTCCCATTGTCTTCTCTTTATATTAGATGGTTAAAATATTAGGCAGTCTCCAGAGTTACATGAATGGGGTGGGGGGATTAGAGAAGAGTGTTTGAAGGGCGGAAGAGGATGTAAAAAAGGGTATCTAGACTTACAAGAGAAATATCTCACACGACGTAGCACAGAGTTAAAGCAAGCTTACAAAAGAAGTAACAAAAGCAGAAGCTCTCCGCGGAGACATGTGTATCAGTAAACCGAAGTCCTCCTTGAATCTAGCTTTCCACGAGCTGAGAGACGGTTGAATCCCTTTGGAACGTTTGTCGTTTCTCTCTTTCCAAATCCCCCAAGCCGCCACTATAAACACTTCCATAAACATGGGACTTTGCCAAGTGCGTCTTCGAGCATGCATGATTTCAAAACGGTCCACATGTGTCGGCCATACAATCCCCAAAGAATTCCAGCAGGCAGACACGAAGGGACACTGGTAGAATAGATGTATCAAGGTCTCCTCCGAAGGCGTCGAACACAACATGCAGTTGTAGTCATCGTTCACAAGCGTAAACTGCCTTCTCTTGAGCATATTTCTAGTGTTCACTCGGTCCACCATCAAGAGCCATGCGAACACTTTCCACTTCGTATTACATTTAGTTTTCCATATCCAAGCAAACACTTCATCCACCTGTTCATTCCTGAAGCAAAAGGAGTAGAATTTACTGGATGTGAAGGTGCCTCCCCATACACAAGTCCATGCATCAGGTCGTTCATCATCCAAGGCCACTTGGGCAGTTAATTGCTGAAGATATCTCACCTGCTGTCTAGCTTGCAACGAAAGGGGAAGGGTGAATATATCTCTGATCGAGGTGGCCAAGAGAAAGTTTTTGACAGAGATATCCTCCGAGACCGCGAACGAGAAAGCCATTGGGTATGAGTCGGAGAAGATTCCCTTCCGCCACCGATCATTCCAAAACAGAATAGAGCCACCTGAGCCCACCTCAACCTCAGTGGCACCCCTGTAAATCGCAGAGAGCTGAAGCACATCACGCCACCAGAAAGAACCACACTCAGTCATGGCATGGGACACTTCATCATTGTAATACGAAGTCCAAATCAAATCAACCCACGACACATCCGCTCTGTTATAAAATTTGTGGAGGTGCTTGAGTAACAGCCCTTGGTTCTGAATTGTGATGTTCAATACTCCCAAGCCCCCCTTCTCTTTCGGCCTGCACACAAGGTCCCATGCCGCCAATGGATTACATTTCATGCCATCATCAGACTTCTTCCTCCATAGGCAGTTTCTCCTTAACTTATCCAGGTGTTCCACTATCTTTGGAGGCAGCCTGAGCGTGCACATCGCGTACACAACCAGCGACATGAGGACGGAATTTACCAATGTCGGCTTGGCACCATATGGCAGCAAGCATGTCGTGGTGGAAAGTCTCCTTTCCATCGAGACAACGAGTGGCATCAGATCAGTGTCCAACGGACGTGTTGTGCCAAGCGGTAGCCCAAGGTAGGTGAACGACATACCCCCTACCGCACACCTAAAAATCCCAGCAATGTTGTTCAGTTGAGAATCATTTAGATTGATGGGAATCAAGGTGGTTTTCTGGAAATTAATTCTCAACCCAATGGAGGTGGCGTAATCCATCAATATGTTTTTCATACGTTGAGCTTGAATGGGGCAGTCCGGCATCACAACGATGGTATCGTCGGCATACTGGACGATCGGATACTCATTGCTACTCGAAGGGATGGGAAGAGAGATGAGCCCCTTCGCGAATGCATTATTGATGGCCGACTGAAGGAGATCCGCGGCGAGGACAAAAATCAACGGCGACAAAGGGCCGCCTTGGTGAACCCCCCGCTTGCACAAGAACTGGCGGCCGGGAGTGCCATTAAGAAGGATCAAGGATCTTCCAGAAGAGAATATAGTCTTGATCCACCCAAGCCATCTGTCATCAAAGCCCATTCTTCTCATAATCTCAATCATTGGTTCATGTTTGATTGTATCGAACGCCTTTGCGAAATCCAATTTAAGCAGGCATATCTCTCTGCGCGACGCTTGGCACTGGTGAATAAACTCAAACGACCAGGCCAAGCAATCCTGAATTGCGCGTCCCTTCAAAAACCCGTATTGATTTCGATGAATGATTTTCAGAATCACTTTCTGAAGGCAGTTGGCTAGCAGTTTTGTAACGATCTTAAGACAACAGTTCAATAGTGTGATAGGTCGGTAATCATTGGCGGTCTCTGGAACATGGATCTTTGGGATGAGGGTTATAAACCCAGCATTGAGGCTTTCTATATCCAGATCACCCTCGTAGAAATCGTCGCACAATCTGTAAAAGTCGTGTTTTATGATCTGCCAACACGCTTTCAAGAAGCATCCATTAAAGCCGTCCGGCCCGGGGGCACGATCTGACGGCATCTCCTTTACCATCCTATCAATCTCCTCGTGAGAGAAAGGAACAGACAGCTCCTCGAGCCCCTCAATCCTCCTGATGATCCCTGCAAGATTAAACCGCATATTGGTTGTATTGGACCATCCGAGTCTTTCACGAAAACTCTGATACAGAACTGCCTCTTTACCCACATGGTCCACAACCACCGTGTCATCGGGTAGTCGTAATGAGGCAATAGAGTTAGCGCGAAATCTTTCTATAGCTATCGCATGAAAAAAATTGGTGTTGCATTCACCGAACTTGAAGTGTCTAACCGTACATCTTTTTTTCCAATATTGTTGCTTGTAATCGAGGAGTTTGAGGAGGTGTTTCTTGAGAATCAATCTGAAGTTCGTTTGAGGAGTGATAAGAGTTCTACGATCCTCAATATCATCAATCTGCAGCAGCACCCAGTTGGTGTTTTCAATTAAAAGTGATAGGCGAGAGATCCCTCTGCTCCATTTCTTTAGAGTGTATCTAAGGTTTTTTAGTTTTTTACAGAGGATGGCAGCAGAGTTGGGCGCATGCAGGGTTTGGCCCAAGAGGCTCTGACCACTTCATGGAACCCATGGTGGTTTACCCACAAGTTTTCAAACCGAAAAACCTTGCTTTTAGGAACTGATGATTCTATGGACACCACACATGGGACATGGTCCGATACCGGTTTGCACTATGGTAGCACCTGGGTGTTAGGGTAGGATGTGGTCCAATTAGAAGAGGTAAAATACCAATCCAGTTGTTCCAACAATAACGAGTCTTGCATATTACTCCACGTATATCGTCTCCCTTTGATCGGCAACTCCATAAGGGAGTGAGTACGGATTAGGTCGTTGAACAGTAGCATGTCAGATGCACTCCCTCCTGGCTTGTTTCGGTTGTTGGGCGATCTGATGAAATTGAAATCTCCCATCAAGACCCAATCCTCATCATCTGGAATATTTAGCTCATATAACCAATCAACAAACAACTTCCTCTCTGGGCCTGAACATGGGCCATAAACATTAACAAGCTTCCACATAGATGCAGATTGTAAGGAGGTAAAATGGACGCCTATAGCAAATGATTCAGAGAATAGCACGGTTCCAGTAAATAAAGAGTTGTTCCAAACAACCAAGAGACCACCAGATGCTCCATGTGAGGGAACAAACAAGTATTTGTCTAGCTTTTTAGGACAAAAGAGTTTAATAAATGACATATCAAAAGCAGCACGCTTAGTTTCCTGCAAGCACACCACTAAACATCCACTGAGTTCAATTGCATTCCTGATTGCCAACTGTTTTTCTTCAGAGTTGATCACCCTCACGTTCCAGCATAAGATGTTCCACTGTTTATTACCGGTCATGGATGCTAATTGGAGGTAGACGAGCTAGCCTCCACTTGCGGACCAGCTAGCAGTATTTGTGGCGACAACTCCTCAGACGCAATCCCACACATCCTCGTGCATATATCTTGCATGCAGGTGAGAGTGGTCGGAGGCGGTACAGACCCTGGCACGCTAGGTGCAGCAACTATGGGAACATTCAGAGCAGTATGAGCTTTCAAAGCAGCACGGGCCGATGGGGCAGCCCGGGGTTTCACCTTGGAGGTGTTTTTTTGGCATCAGAGGTTTGAGGCACCTTAAATCCGTCATATCGTGTTGATCGAGCGTTGCGTCTGAGGTTCGTAGTGTCTATATGGACGCCGATATTCAGCTCTTCAGAAAACAACTTCGCCCAGGCAAGAACATAGCTCATGTTTTCTGAGAGCGAAGGGTCGTACATGGCAGTGAGTGCACCTTCAATGGTTGGTATAGTATGGTGCTGCGGCAGTACAGAATCTCCATCATACGGTGCAACGTGAGCCCTTTGCACATCATGTGGTATACGTACACCTCCATGTATCCCATTACATTCTCTGTAGAATAGTTCAAGTAGGTGAGGGCCGCCGCCACCGGGCGCCAAATGGTCCAGTCAATCATTAAACCAGATTTTACTGCCTCCAAAACCGGGTCATATGTGCGGACACCAACTGGGATGCGCTTATGGCTAGCTATGGCAGCGGCTTCAAGCACTGAAGAGATCAATTTGAATGGATTCAGAGGTAGCTTCAGGGCCTCACAGCTGTCAGACTGGTCCATGTTGTCAAATTTGATTCTACGTGTGTACACACACTTGAAAATTTGGCCAATAAAACATAGAAAGCTCAGATTTTCCATAAACAACACTGTCTGAGTATGGTCAGAGCAATTATTATTGGGATCACCTGCCAAAGCACGTTGTTTTGGAACCCAAATCTTGCGGCTACGTATTTGTTTTTTCCCGAAAACTGGTCTATCTAATATTTCCCTTCAGAAATAACTTTTCCTCTTCTGGGGCCCAAATTACATTCTCGGGCCAAATGCCCAAGGAAACCACATTCAGTACACTTTGTCAAGGCCTGACAGAACTAGATCACATGCTTTGTGTTGTTGCAACATGAGCAAGCTCTAGATGACTTGTGTCGGGCAATCTGAAGATTGTAACAAGCATTACATACACTTTGTGGTTTTCCGGGGCAGGATTCCTCACTATAGTCAGCCTGCCTGGCGTCCAAGATATGGAATAACGTATTGTCCGCAATAGATTCCCGAAAAATCTGTTCAGAACGATCCGGGGCTTTGTGTGCCACGATATTCGGGATATGATCCATAATTTCCTGCGTTGGCACCGGGCAAACAAAACTTCCAAGTAGAATAATCCGGGAGTTATGTTCTGCTGAGATAGCTGACTCCGGCGGCTCTTCCGACGTAGCTGCATGATCAGACATATCAAACGAATACATAAGATTACGGCCCGAAGATGAATCCCGAATGAGGCCAAACTTGGACAATTCCTTGACTGCCGACTGATCTCCATTTGCACTGTTTCTGAGGTGGGATAAGTCCGGCATGATCGCAAGCGATCTCGGGGCACATACTACATTCGGTTCTTGATCAGAATACCAATGGTTGTTCAGAAAACCATAATCCATAACACCTTGTTTAAAGAGATGGAAATGACAAACGAAGTCTGGCCACACTCGATCTTGAAGTTTATAAATGAAATGGCCAACTTTATTGGAGGCAATGTTTTGAGCAAACAATTGTTTTTTATTTCTAAATAAACATCGAATTTGACTGTTATTTATTTATTTTGAACTTCATGGTTGATTCTTTAATAACAATGGATATCTGAGTTTGTTTAATAATGGTAGAATCCTAGACTTAGGAATAAACATCAAACCACTTTGGTGTTTTAGTTTGAACTTCTAGTTTTTTTTAAATAGGGGGAATTCTTTTAAAACTTTTTTAGTTGTACCTTTTATTTTAATTTGAACTTCTTTATTTTATTCTATAGTAATGATAACAAATCTAGTTTTTCATAAACATCTTACTTCTCAGTTATTTAAATTTGAACTTCTAGGTGTTTTCGTATGAGCTCTTGTGGGTTGCATTGTTGGGGACGGTAAAATATGAACTTCCCAAAATCAAGAAAATCTACTTTAGTAGAACCGTTTTAAAATGCAGTTTGTGATCGCTTGTGAACTTCTTCTTTTTTGTGATTTTACATGAATATGTTTTCTGCATATGAAAGGAAAAGAATGTTTAACACAAGAAAAGACGACCGAAGAAAATATTTAATAGGATTTTAGAGCACACAAACACAAAACGGGAGTATACATGAGAGCACACTCGACACATCTATCTACTACCCATATAAAAAAAGAGAAGACTAATTCAATTTAAAATATGGAACGTCTAATAATTACATAATTAACGATCTTAAATCGACGTTAACGAAATCGCATCTTTCGTTAACGAGGCGACGAAGCCCCACGAGCGGTTAGCCGCTCCAGCCCCGCGCCCCCGCCTCGCCCCGCCCTCAGCTCGCCCCCGCCCCTCCGTTCCCCGACCTCCGGCGACGCTCCTCCCGTCCTGCACCTCCAACCCTGACTCCTCCGTGCCCAACGCATCTTCACCAAAACGCCTTCACTTAGAGAACGTCGGGCGCATGGGGAACCTCCATTGCACTCCCTTCCCTAGGCCGCCCGGCGGTAACCCATCTCCTCCCCTGCCTCCTCTTCACCACCAACCGAGACCCCCAACGACAAACCAAGAAGTGGATGTGGCGGCTGAAATTTTGGATCGGTGACAGGGCGCGGAGATCCAACAAGCGACGGTGGCGACGCTTCAAGCTCTGCAGGTATTGCCCCCCTCCCCTCTCCAGCACGTTTCCTATTTATTTGACTCTCTCTGGAGATGGCTAGGTCCATCGACGGGGAACTGGCACCACCCACGGTGGGACTTGGTTTGTGTAGACGTCCAGTCCACTATAATTAACGCCCAACACCTCAACCTAGATTGTTTTCACGGCAAATTCAAAGCTTATCATGTATGCCTCTAACGCAGGAATAGGTTTAATGGCACACCAGAAGAATTCATCAAATACGCTCTCGAACTGATGTAAACACTACTTTTAGGCAAGCTTCTGGATGACACCGGTTCATAATTCAACAAGTATGCCAAGCTTCTCAAGACCTAGAAGTTCGCGTCCAACCTTGACTACCAGGTTAAGTTTTTTCTAAATATGTCCAGGTTAGTTTTTTTGTTCGTGACCTATGCCTCCATTGAGTTCTAGACGATGAGCGTCCAGAGTGGAATTAACTATCAAACGTGGGTTCAAGGTAAACTCTTATTTATTTATTTCTCTGGATTCAGGTGGACAGTTCATAGGTGCAGATGTGCTTGGTCAAGGCCTGAAATCAATTTGATTTACGGACTGGCGTGAAGGTGAAGTTTTCCGGTTGGTATTTCTTCAACATATGAATGGTGCTTGCTTCTTAAGTCCAAAGATGATTCACTGCTTTATTCTTCAAAATAGGCTCGAACCAACCATACCTTAGCGAACAGTGAACACATCATAATTATGAGATGAAATTTTTGGTGTTCCATTGATGTTGCTAATTTCCAGTTGTTTCGCATTGATGTAGCTAATTTCTTTGACATTGATTTTCGTAGCATGTCGTTTGACACCGCGGGCCTCGCAAACCTACCATACCTATAGTAAGCACATCGCTATTATTAGCTGATTTTTTTGTGTATCATTGATTTTCATAGCATGTAGTAAGCACATCGCTATTATTAGCTGATTTTTTGTGTGTATCATTGATTTTCATAGCATGTTGTTGGACATTTATTTGGCTAATTTCTTTGACATTGATTTTCATAGCATGTTGTTTGACACCGTTGGCCTTGCCGTACTCAGCCAGGTTGCCATGGCAAGGCGTCAGGTAGCCATTCATCCCGTTTGTCCTATTTTCTTTCTCCATTTGTCCATCAGGTGCTTCGAAAGCTGCTATAGGTTCATGGTCCGATTTAATTTCAAGAGTTCCATATGAACTGGCACGGCGCCGCGAGCCTACGGGGCGACGATGGCTTGGAGCTGCGGGATATCCCCATGCTTCGAGACGGCTTGGCACGGGCGGCGATGGGCTACAGGGCCAGGGCGCTGGCGCTCGTGTGGCACATGGCGCAGAACAGGCAGGCAACTGGGCGCGTCGACGCGCGCATCACGGCTGGGCAAGCAGGGCAACGATGTACGCGGAGGTGGAGATTCAACGGGTGTGATGCAGCAGCAACATAGGCTCGACACTAGGGGCAACAATGTGTGCAGGTAGTACCTATTTCTTATTATCAGTACTTTACAAAATCAAGGGAATATGATGTTGTGCTAAACTTCACCGATGCAAATCTAAATTTCCATCAATAAAAATTGCATCTTCTAGCATCACGACATGTTCTTCCTGTTCTAGGTTTCATTCTAATGATTCTTATTTGCGTTTGGTTACAAGATTGTTCTCTCCAGCTATTCGTTTTGCATATGGGACGATCGAAGTTTGCGGTCTTCGGCGCCCTTGCTGCTCTGTTCACATATATATAGGGTGAAGTCTTTGTTCTTTCTTTTAGGCTTCTTTTAGTCCGGTTCGATCGCAATGGTGCGCTTGCTCGTGTCTCTCTTGGGTGCACTTGTGATGACTCCAACAGAGATACCCAACACATTCAACCAGGATTAATACGAGGGATACACATCTCTTATTGCACTTTATTTGGAAATCATGCATCCGATGTTAATAGAGTAGTATTAAATCTTGCTGATTTTGTTCATAAAACCAAATTTGTAATGTTTTTTATTCGAGGACAAGTTTTTCACTGCCCATGGACATATATTTTTTACTTTGGGTGATAAAACCAAAGTTCTTTATATTTGGGCAGCCAAAACTGAGGTTTATATTACATGTGTCATGCATATATGACAAAATATTATATTATATAGATTGCATTGCTCATCCTTTTCCTTTTTTTAATCTTGTTCTGCAGCTTAGCTTCAGGAGTGAAATGAGATAATTCAGAGAACACGTTCTGTCGATTGCACGTAACTTGTTTTCTTATTTTTCACCTAATTTCCAATCTTCTTTTCTGTTCCATGATCTGACCTTTTTCCCTTCTCACCACTTCCAGTATGAACATATTTATAAAGAAGCGGTGCTCTGAATTGTTGATACAGTATTATCCTTTACAGTTCTTTGTGTTTGATAATATAAAGTTTTGCCGTTGAATATGAGGTTTGAGCACAGTTGATGTTGAACTAAAGTTAATCTAGCTAGAAATAATAAAGTACTAAATAAATTATCTATCCCAATGCCCCATGAGTGAATAACACAACGTTACATTGACAAAATGAAAATGTTTGGTTTGGATACCAAGCAGGAAAATAGCTAGGTCCCTGTTATGAAATGAAAATGCTCTATGGTTTCCACAATTTCTTGCTTCTATGTGAATCTTGGGAAGTGTTCATCTTATAGTGTGATGTACGTCCATGTTATAGCATCTGCATTATCTCTCACTGAAATTGTTTCTTTTGGTAAAACACATGACATTCAGGCTTGAGACTTGTGAGGAAGGGTTGCATGTTAGAACTCAATGTTGCAAAAGGATTTTTTTTCCTAAGAAAATATATATTTGGTTTCTGCAGAAAAATGCCTTGTATATAGAGAAGGTGGCGATGTGGTAACTACACTTGCCTGAAGATGCTTTGTCTCAACCTGGCCAATGCAGGCACATTGTTGATTTTCTCTTGCAGACATTATTGCTGCATCTTTCTATCCATACATGATAATTAGAAAGATGATTTTGTTTACTTATAATGTTGTTCTATACTTGCTACTATGTACCATACTTGTAAAATATATTATTTCCAATTTTCTTGTATAAGGACCTAGCATGGAGGTTTCAGTATGACATACGAGTGTTTATGCACATATATACCACGGTACAACTTCTGCACATTCCAACTTTTGACATCACTATATTTTTATAAGTCCAGTTGTTCCGTGAGTCATTTCTGTTTATGTTGTGCTAACAGCTTATCGCCGACCATGAGTGGATTATAATGTAACATTTTGTTGAATATAAGTATTCTTGTGGTTTGTCTCTCGGTTGTAGACTATCTTAAAGGATAAAATGATAACATCAACAAACATTTTTGTTTCGAAGGGCCAACAAAGCATTTCTTCCCCAACATAACAAAGAAACAAATGGACGGATGCAGGACATGCATGCTCTTTTTTCATGTGCAGAACACATGGCATGGAGTTCATGAGAACCAAAATAAGTTGTATTGAATCGGCATGAGCATATAGTTTTGACTGAAAATGACATACACTCAAAAGATCTATTTCACATGTCCCAAGAAGTCCATTCCTATTTCGTTATATCCTTCACAACAAAGATAGTTAAGAAGATGCTTGAAGGTAGGATCCACTTAGCCACTATTTCTGTTTAAAACTGTCTCACAACTAGGATGTGCAAGTAAGTTTACTCTTATAATCATACGTGCATTGCACGTGTCCACGTTTACTAGTACTCACTAGAGCACGCATAGATGGGAGCACACCACACACACGAACACAGGAAGCGCTCATAGAGTGAACACACACAGACACACACACACACACACAAACACACACAAATGAGACACCTGAGCTAGCTCGGACGCAGCAGTACATAACACTATTTTGTTTTGATTTTTTTAAGTGTATTTTGATCTTCTGAATACGCTTTTACAAGCTTGGCGCCATCAAATTCAAGTGGCCCAAAATTCAGTTATCTGAACTCTCAAGAATAACACTACAACTCTGTAGGAACTTCTCAGAGTCATCCCTGCATGTTTTTGCAGCCACAGCAGATGCAGTGTGCATTTTGGTTAGACCAAATCGAGCGAATCTTGTCAGCTTTGACACGCAGCCGCGCGAGCATGCTGACACTCCTCATGTTTTGGGGATTGCACGTGGCTCGCATGGTGCACACGGCGGCAAGCCTGGGACGGCCGCCCCTCTGGACCTCTATGGTCGACGGTAGCTAAAAATCCTCTATTTTGTTGTTCAAACACACCTTGAGAAGACCGCCATGGTACAGGACCTGCAGTTCAATCCTTGCAGAGAGACCGACGTGGCCACACAACGTGGCAGGTCGACCATGCATGCACGTCCCCCCGTGGATGGCGAAGCACCATTGGCATTGACACTTCGCTGGAAGAGCAGGTGATGTGCAGGGCGGCAAGTTGGCGGCGGCGACTGGGAGAAGAGGAGGGGTTGTGCCCGGGAAGAGGCGCACACAGCAGCGGGTGGGGACCCTGGCCTGGGGCAGCAGCCACGGTTGGGAGGCGGGTCGGTGGCCGGGGATCCTGGCCCGGGGCAGCAACCGTGGTTGGGACGAGGGGTGACGGCCGAGGTCGTGATGCTGTGGTGGGGTGGGAGGTTAGGGATAGGATTGGTGGGGTTTCAGGTTGCTGTTTGTTTTCTCTTTTGTCTCCACCGTACCGGTTCGGGAGTTCCAGAACATCCATCGGGTGCTATATAGGGAGGAGGATTTTTCAGAATATTTTCTTATCCTAGGATCAGAACACTGTTACTCTCTCTCTTTATATATATATATATATATATATATATATATATATATATATATATATTCTCTAATGGAGATTAATCCGCGTTGCTCATGCACCACTGTCCAAAGCATACATACAAACCAATCCACAAAAAGAACAAGATTGCAATTTTTCTGTGAGGGTCCCATCACAACTCGCTCTCATCATCCTCCACACATTGTTGCCTCCACACTCCTTATCACATCTTTTGATATCGTGTCCATGAGAAGCCCCCACCACCAAATACATCCCCACGAGCATGTATTCCTTGTCGACGATGTCGACTCATCGACATAACTCACCTAAGCGACCATCTTCTGGGTGATAGAGGCACACTAGTGCTAGGGTAGCTTCGAATCCAAGCACCATGCCCTACGTGGTTGCATCGATGGAAACCATCTCAAGCTCCACCAGAACTATATGATCAGGGCCGTGGGGGAGGACAACTCGAAGAATTTTATTTCAAAGGAGGTATGCCTCTTGAGCATATCACAGATGCGAAGAAGAAACACTTGTGATGGCTCGCCAATGTGCTATGTCACATTGTGATAAGAGCAACAACGAAAGTGTTTGGAGGTGAGGGGAGTGGCGGGTACGACTAGACGGGAGGAGGGCAGCATCATGGCCGTAGGGAGGTGAGAATAGCTAGCGTGCAGGCAATTGGATGAGATCTACGACCAGGACGGATGACTCGTGTCGATCATGCTAAGAATAAGACATAGACCCAATCATTTGATGATTATATTCCTCTATGTTCATGATCTATTATGTGGTCATCCATGAAAATTGTCTTGACTTCATTCAATAAATATGTGGTCTCTTTTGAGGGCTTCAAGTTGGATAACAATATCCTAATGTCCCTACTCATGGTGTATGTGTGGACAGGGAAGTATATTCGTAGACTAGTATATGTATCAATAGATGCCTACACTCACATGCAACTTACATGCAAATGTCAGTCTTATGGATCTAGCTTTAGTTGGGAACACATAGCTAGAATTAACATTTTCAAGATGCATTGAGCTACTTATCATTTATTAGTCTCGAGTTAAATGTATATGATATGTTCTTAGAGTAAAGTTTATTTCATGATCCTTAGGATGAGGAACGACTTGATTAGGTGTAGCCAAACACTACTCCTTTACTGGGTAATTATAAAGGTGCCTTCCAAGCAGTTGTGAAGAATGTTGGAAGTGTTGGAAATATGCCCTAGAGGCAATAAATAAAGTGTTTATTATTATATTTCCTTGTGCATGATAATCGTTTATTATCCATGCTATAATTGTATTAATTAGAAACACATTACATGTGTGGGTAAATAGACAACACTTTGTCCCTAGTATGCCTCTAGTGAACTAGCTCGTTGATCAAAGATGGTCAAGGTTTCCTAGCCATTGACATGTGATGTCATTTGATAACGGGATCACATCATTAGGAGAATGATGTGATGGACAGGACCCAAACTACAAACGTAGCATATGATCGTGTCAGTTTATTGCTACTGTTTTTTGCATGTCAAGTATATGTTCCTATGACCATGAGATCATGTAACTCACAGATACTGAAGGAGTGCCTTGTGTGTATCAAACGTCGCAACATAACTAGGTGACTATAAAGGTGCTCTACAGGTATCTCCGAGGGTGTCTGTTGAGTTGGCATGAATCAAGACTGAGATTTGTTACTCCGTGTGACGGAGAGGTATCCCAGGGCCCACTCGGTAATACAACATCACAATGAGCCTTGCAAGCAATGTGTCTAAGTGTTAGTCATGGGATCTTGTATTACGGAACGAGTAAAGAGACTTGCCGATAACGAGGTTGAACTAGGTATGAAGATACCGACGATCGAATCTCGCGCAAGTAACATACCGAAGAACAAAGGGAACATCATACGGGATTAACTGAATCCTTAACATAGATGTTCGATCGATAAAGACTTCGTAGAATATGTAGGAACCAATATGGGCATCCAGGTCCTGCTATTGGTTATTGACCGTAGAGGTGTCTCGGTCATGTCTACATAGTTCTCGAATCCGCAGGGTCTGCACACTTAAGGTTTGGTGACGTTTCGGTAGTATAGAGTTGTGTATGGTGGTGACCGAAGGTTGTTATGAGTCCCGGATGAGATCCCGGACGTCACGAGGAGCTCCGGAATGGTCTGGAGGTAAATATTCATATATAGGAAGTCCTATTTTGGTCGCCGGAAAAGTTTCGGGCTCATTGGTAGTGTACCGGGAGTGCCGGTAGTGTACCGGGAGACCTCCGGGAGGGGTATTTCGACCCAAGAGGATTCATGGGCTGTGGGAGAGTGAATATCAGCCCTTTGTGGGCTGGTGGAAAACCCCACACAAGGCCCATGCAGCTAGAGAAGAAAATCCAAAGAGAAAAGGTGGAAAAGGCAAAAATTGGGTGAATCCTAGTCCTACTAGGATTGGAGGTGGATTCCACCTCCACAACCTGGTTCGGCCTCCTCCTTGTGGCTTGGCCCTTGGGCCAAGCCTCCTCCTCTCTTTCTCCTATATATACTGGTGGTTTTAGGGTTTCTGCACAGAATTTTTTAGCCACGTGCTGCTCGTTCCTCCAGTGCATAGTTTCTCCTCTAGATCGGATTTCTACAGCGCTTAGGTGAAGCCGTGCCGGAATAGCTCCACCACCATCGCCGGAGCACCGTCACGCTGCCGGAGAACTCTTCTTCCTCTCCTCTCCTTCTTGCTGGATCAAGATGGCAGAGATCGTCATCAAGCCGTACGTGTGCTGAACGCGGAGGTGTCGTCCTTTCGGCGCTAGATCGGAAGGACCGTGATCAAGTTCGCGGGACGGATCGTGATCAAGTTCGTGGGACAAATCATGATTGGATTGCGGGACGGATCGTGATTGGATCGCGGGACGCTCGGCGATTTGGATCGTGAAGATGTTTGACTACACCAACCACGTTTCTTAACGCTTCCCGCTTAGCGATCTACAAGGGTACGTAGATCCACTCTCCCTCTCGTACATGCTCATCACCATGGATAGATCTAAGTGTGTGTAGGAATTTTTTTGTTTCCCATGCAACGTTCCCCAACAGTGGCATCATGAGCTAGGTCTATGTGTAGATGAGATCTCGAGTAGAACACAAAAGGTTTGTGGGCATTGATGCTTAGATTGCTTCCTCCCTTGGTTGGATTTTGGTTCAGCGGTATTGTGAGATGAAGCGGCCCGAACCAACATTACTCGTACGCTTACGAGAGACCGGTTCTCTCGACCGCAACTTGTTTCATAGATGGCTTGCGGGTGCCAGTTTCTCTCACTTTAGTTGGATCGGATTCGACAAAGGCGGTCCTTGAGAAGGTTGAAAAGCAACTAGTGTATCACCGTTGTGGTTTTTGCATAGATGAGAATTGTTCTTGCTAGATACCCGTAGCAGCCACGTAAAACATGCAACAACAATTAGAGGACGTCTAACTTGTTTTTGCAGGGTATGTTGTGATGTGATATGGCCAATTACATGATGTGATATATGTGATGTATGAGATGATCATGTGATGTATAGATTATCACAACTTGCATGTCGATGAGTACGGCAACTGGCAGGAGCCATAGGGTTGTCTTTAATTATTGTATGACCTGCGTGTCAATCATTAAGCGCTATGTAATGCTTTACTTTATCGCTAAACAGTAGCAATAGTAGTAGAAGCATGTTGGGCGCGACAACCCCGATGACAACACGTTGATGGAGATCAAGATGATGGAGATCATGGTGTCTTGCCGGTGACGACGGAGATCATGCCGGTGCTTTCTAGATGGAGATCAAAAGCACAAGTTCATGGCCATATCATGTCACTTATGATTTGCATGTGATGTTAATCCTTTTTATGCACCTTGTTTTGCTTAGGACAACGGTAGCATTATAAGGTGATCCCTCAATTAATTTCGATAAATTGTGTTCTCCCCGAGTGTGCACCGTTGCAAGTTCATCGTGTTGAGACACCACGTGATGATCAGGTGTGATAGACTCTATGTTCACATACAACGGGTGCAAGCCAGTGTTGCACGTGCAGAACACTCGGGTTAAACTTGACAAGCCTAGCATGTACAGGCATGGCCTCAGAACACAAGAGACCGAAAGGTCGAACATGAGTCATATAGTAGATATGATCAACATAATGATGTTCACCATTGAAGCCACCTCAACTCATGTGATGATCGGACTTGAGTTGGTGGATTTGGATCATGTGACACTCAGATGACCTGAGGGATGTCAATTTGAGTGGGAGCTTTAGTAATTTGATTAACTGAACTCATTATCTTGAACAATAGTCTAAGTAAACTTTGCATATTTATGTTGTAGATCAATGGCTCGCGCAGTAGCACCCCTGAATTTTAATGCGTTCCTAGAGAAAGCTAAGTTGAAAGATGATGGAAGTAACTTTGTTGACTGGGCCCGTAATCTGAGGATTATCCTCACGGCTTCCCAGAAATCATATGTGCTTGATGCACCGCTTGGTGACCAGCTAGAAGACATGACCTCCGAAGACGTTAAGAACACTTAGGAGGCACGTACTAGAGATTACTCAATAGTTTAGTGTGTAATATTGTATGGCTTAGAACTAGGACTTCAAAGACGTTTTGAACGTCATGGAGCATATGAGATGTTCCAGGAGTTGAAGTTTATCTTTCAGAAGAATGCCCGGATCGAGAGGTATGAGACCTCCGATAAGTTATATGCTTGCAAGATGGAGGAGAACGGGTCTATCAGTGAACATATACTCAGAATGTCTAGGTATTCGACTCGTCTAGCGGATTTGGGAATTGCCCTTCCGCCAGAGGCGATCACTGATAGAGTTCTTCAATCACTGCCACCTAGTTACAAGAGCTTTGTGATGAACTATAACATGCACGTGATGAACAAGTCAGTCGACGAGCTGTTTGCGATGCTAAAAGTCATTGAGTCTGAAATCCAGAAAGAACATCAAGTGTTGATGGTCAATAAAACCACTAGTTTCAAGAAAAATGGCAAGGGTAAGGGCAAGAAGGGTAAAACCAAGAAGGATGGCAAAGCAGTTGCTGCTCCTATAAAGAAGCCTAAGCATGGACCCAAGCCAGAAACTGAGTGCTTTCATTGCAAGGGAACTGGTCACTGGAAGCGGAACTGCCCCAAGTACCTAGCTGACAAGAAGGCGGCCAACGACAAACAAGGTATATATGATATACATGTTATTGATGTGTACCTTACTAACTCTCGTAGTAGTGCCTGGGTATTTGATACCGGTTTGGTTGCTCACATTTGCAACTCAAAGCAGGAACTACGGAATAAACAAAGGCTGGCGAAAGACGAAGTGACGATGCGCGTGGAAAATGGTTCCAAGGTTGATGTGATCGCCGTCGGCACGCTCTCTCTTCGATTACTATCGGGATTAGTGATGAACCTGAATAACTGTTATTTAGTGCATGCGTTAAGCATGAACATTATATTTGGATCTTGTTTATTGCGAGACGGTTACTCATTTAAATCAGAGAATAAAGGTTTTTCTATTTATATGAGTAATATATTTTATGGTCATGCACCCAATGTTAGGGGTTTGTTCATATTGAATCTTGATAGTGATGACACACATGTTCATAACATTGATGCCAAAAGATGTAGAGTTGATAATGATAGTACCACTTTCTTGTGGCACTACTGTTTAGGTCATATTGGTGTAAGACGCATGAGGAAGCTCCATGCTGATGGACTTTTGGAGTCACTTGATTTCGAATCACTTGACACATGTGAACCATGCCTCATGGGCAAGATGACTAAAACACTGTTCTCTGGTACAATGGAACGGGCAAGTGACTTATTGGAAATCATACATACTGATGTGTGCGGTCCAATGAATGTTACAGCGCGTGGTGGATATCATTATTTTCTCACCTTCACTGATGACTTAAGTAGATATGGGTATATTTACTTAATGAAACACAAGTCTGAAACGTTTCAAAAGTTCAAGCAATTTCAGAGTGAAGTTGAGAATCATCATAACAAGAAGATTAAATTCCTGCAATCTGATCGAGGAGGTGAATATCTGAGTTATGAGTTTGGCATTCACTTAAGACAGTGTGGAATTGTTTCACAGTTGACACTACCCGGAACACCACAGCGTAATGGTGTGTCGGAACGTTGTAATCGAACCTTATTAGATATGGTGCGTTCTATGATGTCTCTTGCTGATTTGCCACTATTGTTTTGGGGTTATGCATTAGAGACAGCTGCATTCACTTTAAATAGGGCACCATCGAAATCCGTTGAGATGACGCCATATGAACTGTGGTTTGGCAAGAGGCCAAAGTTGTCGTTTCTTAAAGTTTGGGGATGTGATGCTTATGTCAAAAAGCTTCAGCCTGAAAAGCTGGAACCCAAAGCGGAGAAATGCGTCTTCATAGGATACCCGAAAGAGACAGTCGGGTATACCTTCTATCTCAGATCCGAAGGCAAAGTGTTTGTCACTAAGAACGGAGCATTTCTTGAGAAAGAGTTTCTCTCGAAAGAATTGAGTGGGAGGAAAATAGAGCTCGATGAAGTTATTGAACCTTTACTTCAACCAAAAAGTAGCGCAACGCAGAAAGTTGTTTCTATGGAACCTACGATGGTAGAAGAGGAAGTTAATGATGATGATCATGAAGCTTCGGATCAAGCTACTATTGAACCTCATAGGTCAACAAGGCCGCGTACTACTCCTGAGTGGTACGGCAACCCTGTCTTGGAGGTCATGTTGTTGGAAAACAATGAACCTATGAGCTATGGAGGAGTAGTGATGGGCCCGGATTCCGAGAAATGGTTAGAGGCCATGAAATCCGAGATGGGATCCATGTATGAAAACAAAGTATGGACTTTAGAAGTATTACCTGAAGGGCGAAAGGCCATTCAGAACAAATGGATCTTTAAGAAGAAGACAGACGCGGACGGTAATGTCACCGTCTATAAAGCTCGACTTGTGGCAAAGGGTTTTTCACAAGTTCAAGGAGTTGACTATGATGAGACCTTCTCACCTGTAGCGATGCTTAAGTCTGTCAGAATCATGTTGGCAATAGCTGCTTATTTCGACTATGAAATTTGGCAGATGGATGTCAAAACAACGTTCCTCAACGGTTTCCTTGAGGAAGAGTTGTATATGATGCAACCAAAAGGTTTTGTCGATCCAGAGAATGCTGACAAAGTTTGCAAACTCCAGCGATCCATTTATGGGCTGGTGCAAGCATCTTGGAGTTGGAATAAGCAGTTTGATGAGGTGATCAAAGTGTTTGAGTTTATACAAGTTTATGGAGAAGCTTGTATTTACAAGAAAGTGAGTGGGAGATCTATGGCGTTTCTAATATTATATGTGGATGACATATTGCTGATTGGAAACAATATAGAAATGCTGGAAAGCGTGAAGGAATATTTGAACAAGAGTTTTTCAATGAAGGACCTAGGAGAAGCTGCTTTCATATTAGGCATTAAGATCTATAGAGATAGATCGAGACGCTTAATAGAAGTTTCACAGAGCACATACCTTGATAAAGTTTTGAAGAAGTTCAAAATGGAATAGTCCAAGAAGGGGTTCTTGCCTGTGTTACAAGGTGTGAAGTTGAGTAAGACTCAATGCCCAGTAATTGCAGAAGATAGAGAAAAGATGAGTGTCATTCCCTATGCTTCAGCCATAGGCTCTATCATGTATGCAATGTTGTGCACAAGACCCGATGTCAGCCTTGCCATAAGTATGGTCGGAAGGTTTCAAAGTGATCCTGGAATGGAGCACTGGCAAGCGGTCAAGAATATCCTTTAGTACCTGAAAAGGACAAAGGAAATGTTTCTCGTTTATGGAGGTGATGAAGAGCTCGTCGTAAAGGGTTACGTCGATAGAAGCTTTGACACTGATTCGGACGACTCTAAGTCGCAAACCGGATACATATTTATTCTTAACGGGGGAGCGGTAAGCTGGTGTGGTTCCAAGCAAAGCGTGGTAGTTGATTCTACGTGCAAAGAGGAATACATCGCAGCCTCGGAGGCGGTGAATGAAGGTGTCTGGATGAAGTAGTTCATGACAGATCTTGGAGTAGTGCCCAGTGCACTGAATCCAATGAACCTGTTCTGTGACAACACTGGTGCCATTGCTCTGGCCAAGGAACCAAGGTTTCACAAGAGGACCAGCCAACATAAAGCAACGCTTCAACTCCATCTGCGATTACATCGTGGAGAAAGACATAAATATTTGCAAAGTGCACACAGATCTGAATGTTGCAGACCCGTTGACTAAACCTCTTCCAAGGGCTAAACACGATCAACACCAGAACTGCATATATGTTCGATTCATTACAATGTAAATCACATAGTGATGTGAACTAGATTATTGACTCTAGTGCAAGTGGGAGACTATTGGAAATATGCCCTGGAGGCAACAAATAAAGTGTTTATTATTGTATTTCCTTGTTCATGATAATCGTTTATTATCCATGCTATAATTGTATTAATTGGAAACATGCATACATGTGTGGATACATAGACAAACACAATGTCCCTAGTATGCCTCTAGTGAACTAGCTCATTAATCAAAAGATGGTTAAGCTTTCATATTAGGCATTAAGATCTATAGAGATAGATCGAAACGCTTGATAGCACTTTCACAGAGCACATACCTTGATAAAGTTTTGAAGAAGTTCAAAATGGATCAGTCCAAGAAGGGGTTCTTACCTGTGTTACAAGGTGTGAAGTTGAGTAAGACTCAATGCCAAGTGACTGCAGAGGATAGAGAAAAGATGAGTGTCATCCCCTATGCTTCAGCCATAGGCTCTATCATGTATGGAATGCTGTGCACAAGACCCGATGTTAGCCTTGCCATAAGTATGGTCGGAAGGTTTCAAAGTGATCCTGGAATGGAACACTGGGCAGCGGTCAAGAATATCCTTAAGTACTTGAAAAGGACTAAGGAAATGTGTCTCGTTTATGGAGGTGATGAAGAGCTCGTTGTAAAGGGTTACGTCGATGCAAGCTTTGACACTGATCCGGATGACTCTAAGTCACAAACTGCATACGTATTTATTCTCAACGGGGGAGCGGTAAGCTGGTGTAGTTCCAAGCAAAGCATGGTAGCCGATTCTACATGTGAAGCGGAGTACATTGCAGCCTCGGAGGCGGCGAAGGAAGGTGTCTGGATGAAGCAGTTCATGATAGATCTTGGAGTAGGGCCCAGTGCACTGAATCCAATGAACCTGTTTTGTGACAACACTGGTGCCATTGCTCTGGCCAAGGAACAAAGGTTTCACAAGAGGACCAGACACATAAAGCGATGCTTCAACTCCATCCACGATTACATCGAGGAGAAGGACATAAATATTTGCAAAGTGCACACGGATCTGAATGTTGCAGACCCATTGACTAAACCTCTTCCAAGAGCTAAACATGATCAACACCAGAACTGCATGGGTGTTCGATTCATTACAATGTAACTCACATAGTGATGTGAGCTAGATTATTGACTCTAGTGCAAGTGGAAGACTGGTGGAAATATGCCCTAGAGGCAATAAATAAAGTGTTTATTATTATATTTCCTTGTTCATGATAATCGTTTATTATCCATGCTATAATTGTATTAATTGGAAACACATTACATGTGTGGGTAAATAGACAACACTTTGTCCCTAGTATGCCTCTAGTGAACTAGCTCGTTCATCAAAGATGGTCAAGGTTTCCTAGCCATTGACATGTGATGTCAATAGATAACAGGATCACATCATTAGGAGAATGATGTGATGGACAGGACCCAAACTACAAACGTAGCATATGATCGTGTCAGTTTATTGCTACTGTTTTCTGCATGTCAAGTATATGTTCCTATGACCATGAGATCATGTAACTCACGGATATCGGAGGAGTGACTTGTGTGTATCAAACGTCGCAACAAAACTAGGTGACTATAAAGGTGCTCTACAGGTATCTTCGAGGGTGTCTGTTGAGTTGTCATGGATCAAGACTGGGATTTGTTACTCCGTGTGATGGAGAGGTATCTCAGGGCCCACTCGGTAATACAACATCACAATGAGACTTGCAAGCAATGTGTCTAAGTGTTAGTCACGGGATCTTGTATTATGGAACGAGTAACGAGACTTGCCAATAACGAGGTTGAACTAGGTATGGAGATACCGACGATCGAATCTCGGGCAAGTAACATACCGAAGAACAAAGGGAACATCATACGAGATTAACTGAATCCTTGACATAGAGGTTCGACCGATAAACATCTTCGTAGAATATGTAGGAACGAATATGGGCATCCAGGTCCCGCTATTGGTTATTGACCGTAGAGGTGTCTCGGTCATGTCTACATAGTTCTCGAATCCGCAGGATCTGCACACTTAAGGTTTGGTGACGTTTCGGTAGTATAGAGTTGTGTATGGTGGTGACCAAAGGTTGTTAGGAGTCCCGGATGAGATCCCGGACATCATGAGGAGCTCCGGAATGTTCCAGAGGTAAAGATTCATATATAGGAAGTCCTGTTTTGGTCGCCGGAAAAGTTTCGGGCTCATCGATAGTGTACCGGGAGTGCCGGTAGTGTACCGGGAGACCTCCGGGAGGGGTATTTCGACCCAAGAGGCTTCATGGGCTGTGGGAGAGTGAATATCAGCACTTTGTGGGCTGGTGGAAAATCCCACACAAGGCCCATGCGGCTAGAGAAGAAAATCCAAAGAGAAAAGGTGGAAAAAGGCAAAAATTGGGTGAATCCTAGTCCTACTAGGATTGGAGGTGGATTCCACCTCCACAACCTGGTTCGGCCGACTCCTTGTGGCTTGGACCTTGGGACAAGCCTCCTCCTCTCTTCCTCCTATATATACTGGTGGTTTTAGGGTTTTTGCACAGAATTATTTAGCCACGTGCTGCCCTTCCTCTAGTGCATAGTTTCTCCTCTAGATCGGATTTCTGTAGCGCTTAGGCGAAGCCCTGCCCGAATAGCTCCACCACCATCGCCGGAGTGCTAGCACGTTGCCGGAGTACTCTTCTTCCTCTTCTCCTTCTTGCTGGATCAAGACGGCAGAGATCGTCATCAAGCCATACGTGTGCTGAACGCGGAGGTGTCGTCCGTTCGGCGCTAGATCGGAAGGACCATGATCAAGTTCGCGGGACGGATTGTGATCAGGTTCGCGGGACAGATCATGATTGGATCGCAGGATGGATCGTGATTGGATCGCAGGACGCTCGGCGATTTGGATCGCGAAGATGTTCGACTACACCAACTGCGTTTCTTAACGCTTCCCGCTTAGCGATCTACAAGGGTACGTAGATCCACTCTCCCTCTCGTAGATGCTTATCACCATGGATAGATCTGCGTGTGCGTAGGAAATTTTTTGTTTCCCATGCAACGTTCCCCAACAGGAAGGCATGGTCTATTAAGACATGATCATTCCCTTATGAGTTGGAGAGATGTATCTGGGCCCTCTTGACATATTAGATCAGGAATGCATTTCCATATGGATGAGGTTAATTCAGAGTTAAGATTACCATGGATTAGTTCATAGGTCGAAAAAGAGAGCTTGTTGTCACCCAAATAAGATGACAAGTTATCGCATTGGGTTCAATAAAATATATCGTGAATCAAGAAGATTTCGTATATGACATATTGAGAGGTTTGTCGAAACGACTTCACGGGAATTGAGAATTAGGACATATTGCTACAGTTCGCGACTAGTTATTGCATGAGTTCTAGTTATCCAATTACTAGTTTATGAAATCAGCGCTAGAGTAGCAACTGATTCATGTAAGTAAGGAGTTACTCAGCTACGAGGTTGAGTATGAGTTACTAGGGTCACTTCCCATGTCTAGGTCCCCATGAGCCCGTGGGGTCACACACTTCAAAATTCATAATCCCCTTAGATATGATCAAGTAGATTACGACAATTGTGGTATTCAAGATCACAAGTGGTGATCTTTATTAGGGGAAGCCATATAAGGAGGAGTGCATCAATTTAGGACACAAGTGAAATAACCAGTTTAGGGGATCCATTCAAGGTTCAGAAAAACTCTCCAACCATCACAATGGTCTTCTTACTTGGCCTGCAACATAGAAACTACTAGTTCATCTTTGAGTCATTCATTTATATGTGGATACACCTCAGAGGCATTGCACCCATGATGCTCAAACAATAATTGACCAATGGCCAAAGGGGTGGAGACGTATGGCTGCAACTACATCGATGGTCATTGTCAACTATATTTCCATTATGGGTTAACATATTGAGGGGTAATCATATGAGACCTTACCTACACCATGATCTTAGGTGGTGCAGGGTAGAATTTTTTTGCACTAGCGTATCCTACCTCGTACCACAATAGTGGTATCAAATCAATGATGGTTGATTCTAGACTCGGGTTACACGCAAATGTTATATGTGGCAACCGATGGCAGGTCTATTTGATTGATATGTTTTTACCACTAATTCATTATATGAGTTGACTCAGTGCAATTTTCATGAGATCAATGCATGGTCAAACATAGATCAAATCCATGGCCAGGTTATGGATGAGATCAATTTCTGATACATGAAAAAAATCTTTTAGATTGGACTTGATGCAAATAATATGCCATTTCCTAGTTCGCATGAAACCCCTTGAAATATTATTCTACACCTAGGTTTCATTTGCAAGGTATAATTGAACATATTGGGTCGTGCGCAACCCTTGGTGGGGCGTATGGACTCTTACGTATGAATAATAGAGTGCCCACAGCCAAACGACCGACCTAGCATGACGTGGCGCACCATATCTTCTTGACTAGGAACCTGTATCCGAAATGGCATGCTTGTATGACATAGATAATTATAGAAAATATGCATCCAAGAACTAAACCTACCATTCTACCACTATCGGATGGACAAGTCTGACATAAGACACCACCATGAGAGATCTACAAAAGAAGTAGTTTAGACATGATAGGGATATCGTTCTAGGCATCTTGTCTAGATCGCCCACCATATTCTTAGTGAGTTAGAGAAGAACTCGATGAGACCATAATCATAATACCTCCTTCTATCTTGTCTCAATAAGATATTATGAGGAGCATCTGTGGGTTATCACCATGGTAAGTTCTTCATTACCATGGAACACATGCATTAAATATACAAATGTGAATTGTATGGTTTAAATATGTGGTTATAAGAGGGTGTTTCCTTGGCATCACTAGATATCCATGTGCCCCCTTGTTATTCCTCATAATTTACTAGTGTTCTCCATATATTTTTCCCAAATTCACCTCCAATTTGTGTATACTAGGGAACCGAAAATAGACTCATCTCAATATTGGCCTGATTTGAAGTTTCTTGTCTATTTTTATTTGTTTTATTCCACATATTTTTTTCTAGAGTAACTGATCTAACTTCCTAGCGTGGATTTTGGATAACTCTTTCTCTACCCCCTCCTAGCGTGGATCTAACTTCGAGTATTTTAGCCGTTGGAATACCAAGATCTATGTCTCTTCTAGGCATTTGGGGAAGATTATACTCTCAAAGCCTCTTTTACCATATGGATTTCGGAATGAACTACCTTTATTATTTGCTTTCCTTTGTTGCTCTTGAATCTCTCTCTTACTCATGATTGAATCTATGAATAAGGTATATCTTGGAGTGAAGTTGTCTTGAGTGATCTCCTCTTGTGTTTGCTTTCTTTGCCCTCAGGTGCTTTGTGCTTAGCCGTGAATCCACGTAAAATCATGAAGATTGTACTACTCCATGCATTCCCCCTTATCATTGATGTCTTGAGACAGGTTGCCACCATTTGGAACCCCTACCCCGCCCCCTCAGATTTCTAGCCATGTTGTTGTTCCTAATTTCCAAAATCTGCACAAAAAATAGATTCACCCAATTTCTTGCAATTAGTTGGATTTTGTGAGATTTCGTTGGTTTAGCTCCATTTATTCGATTTGTTACTAGTACCTCAAGCCTTCCTTTGCATTGCTTTAGCCTGATTTCATCAAGTTTCCCCCTAAAAGTTCTTTCTTCCCTTCATTATCAATGCCAAATTTAGCCGGATGAGTGCGTTTCACCTGCCTAGACTGTTTGACCCAAATTCACCTGACCTATTTGGCCAAGAGAGTTTAAGTCTGGTTAGTTCTCTTTTCGTGCATCTTCACCGACCAACCACTATCTTAGTTCCCCATCCGAGCATCGACGTGGGAACTACCTTGGGTTCTTATACACCAAATCCATCACCACTACGACAATGACCATTTCATCCTTTAAAAACCTTTTCACAAGAAGCAAGGTTAGGTCAACCCTTGCCAAGTGAGTTGAGGTATACCATGAAGCAAAGAACATGCTTGTCCCCAATTTAATCGCTACCTAACTGTAATTTTCTCGCCACACCACATGTGTATACTTGAGAGAGATGCCACTAGTGAACTAATGCCCTGGATCTATTCTCCTTAGGATAGCAAGTACCATTCAGTTTGTTTGCCATGTGGCTTCTTCTACTTTTATAAACCTTCATTCTCTAACCAAGGGAAATACTTCCTGCTAGGTTATATCACCCTTACACTTGGGGGATCCCAACCACTCTTACGAGAGAGAGAGAGAGAGAGAGAGAAAGCATTGTACACCAAGGGGTGTGGAAACAACATGTTAATGAGGGATGCCCAATTATTTTTCGACAACGACTAAAGTCCTGCACTTGTCGTCTAAGAGGGAATCAATGGGGATATGGTGGTCTTGGCCATAACTTGGCAAGTGAATATCTATTCTCTAGACTTCACCTCAAATATAAGTGCCACCCTAGGCCACACAAGATGCAATGGCTAGGTGACACCAACAAAATAAAGGTTGACCACACACTTGAAGTTTCTTCCAAGAGTGGTTCTTATGAGGACACCATTGAATGAGATGTGGTGCCCATGACCATGTGTCATCTCTTATTGGGACGCGCATGTCAATTTGATCATGGCATCATTTATAATGGTCACAACAACCACTATAGCTTCAAGTGGAAGGGTAAGGTCTATGTGCTTAATTCCATGACTCCAAATCAAGGTATCACTGACAATACTCAAGCAATAAGACCTTCACAACATGCATTCAGTATATGCAACAATTAACTTGGTAAGTTCTATAAGTTAAACATTGTAATTTGTAGAAGTTACCTACAAAAGAAGATTCCATATGGGAAAAAATAGTTTCCTACAAAATGTAGTTTTGCAAAATTACATTAGTTAACTTCGTGACTTCCATTTGGTGGCTGCAGTACTTAAGATCATCAACCAGAGAAGACTAAAGAAAATGGAAGCTAACTTTGCAAACCTACAATCTAGCAGTTAGCTTCACATCGCCAAACAGTTAGCAAGTTCACGCAGAGGTCAATTATCTTCTTCCATTTCTGATTCGCCCAGAACAAATTAATGAACTATATCGGGCACTTAGCTTGCTCATCGCTAGGCAGTTGACTATTTCACTCGAGCAGTTATCGAGTTCGTGTAGCAAACTTATGGAAAGTTCAGGTTAATCCAAATATTTGCAACAGTATGTCACACGCATCTTTTCGTCAAATGGTAAACATGAATTAGTTATTGTTCATCAATAGCTATCCAATGGTAAACCGTTCGTGTCATTTCGATAAATTGTTTAGAAGTTGCGAGAAAAAATTGTGCAAAAATATGATGGCAAAAAATTCTGATCGACAATTATCTAATATAGACCGAACATTAGCTTGCATCATAGTTGGAATGTACACACACACACACACACCTCTTCTATCAGCGTTTAAATAATGTTATTCTACAAGCAGTTTGTAACCTCCAGCGAGGAGCAAGAGAACTACAATAAGACCGAACAAAGTGCACACGATTTATTTGGGAAGTTTTTCTAGAAAAATTAAACCTTTTGTCGATAATGCTGCATTTTTACGTACCATTGGAAAGCCATGGATTAGGCTAAGCGTTTCTATACAAAATTCTCGAGATTAAAGAGTAGTTTCGAAGAGGATGGTGTACCTGTCAATGGCACAAATTGTATTTTTGTGATTTTTTCAAAGAATTGTCACAATGATGCAAATGATACAGCTTTGGAATATATATATATAAACAACACAAAAACAATTCATGTAGCTTTTAGTTCAAGGCTAGTTTTTAAACTACCAAGAAGTGGATGTTGTTTTTCTTGCCAAATCCCAAAATAAAGAAGTGAACTGCATCAAAGAGGCAACTAAACTACGATCTAACGAGCAGAACTACACTCATTTTTATATTGTGTTTGAGGCAATTTCAAACTATTTGTTGGTACAAGACGCATTATATAGCATTGGAAATTATGTATTAGGCGAAATCTTTTACTGTGGAACCGTTTTTGAGATTGTTTATGGTTTAAGCGTAGGTTTGGAAATGGTGTGTTGCCCGTGGGGTGCCATTGAGTGTATTTACACACTAAATACGAGATTGATTGTCTAAAAGATGCAGATGAGAAACCACATAGATAATATTTGACGAGCTTAAATGTTTTTGTGTAGAACAATATTCGTAATTATTTATGATTTAAGAGTAGTTTACAAAAAGTAAACCTCAAGTTGTAAATTTTCCTCGAATCCATGTGAACTGCTCCTGAGAGTAAGAGGACTATGTGAAATGAAGGGTGAATCAGAGCGATCAAGTGCAATTGGCATAAGGGAATTGAACTAGAGGAATGAATTTAAGTGAACTGCAATTTAATTATTTCAGGTTTTCAATAACGTTTTATGGACAGGTCTAGACTATAGGAAAAGAGGTGAGTGAAGTACACAATTATTTTAAATAGATTGGTCTTTCCTACATTGTATTTTCTAGGTGAACTACCAAGATTTTGACAAAATAATTATATTTTTCTTCCATTTTTTGCAACCAACTCCATGTAATTTTCGATATCTCCGCACTAACATGATACGTGAAGAGCAATCTGGTGCCCTACACGGTCGTCAACGAGCCCAACTCTTTTGCTGTCGGGAAGGCGAAGTACTGTGGGAAGGGGATGGGACGATGGAGCGGTGCTCCTCGTATATGTACATGTAGGCATGGATGGAAATTGTGGGTGGTTGGAAGCAGGAGGAGGGTGGTGGCGTGGGAGGGAAAGTTCATAGGGGTGGGGCGGGTTCGTGTGCGTGGGAAAAGCTTGTATGAGCTTGGTCATATGCTCCCCATCCCTTGACCCTCTCCTGATTTGGAAACCTTGAAAAACAGATCTGGTGGTGGCGTGGCCTTCCCTCGGCGCGACCTGCCTTCCTCCCTTGTGTGGTTATAGCTCCAGTTTGTCAATGTTCCTTGAGGGGTGGTGTCCAGAGTCTCCAACGACGGTGCTGCTCGATGGCAGATGGGGTGGGGATAAATCCTCCTACTCGTGTGCCCTTGGTTGCATCTCTGACTAAGGTTTATTGATCCGCCCCGATCTGGATCTGGGTGGACTGGTGGAGCTTGGCCCAAGGCTGTGTGCAGGCATGGTATTGCCTTGTAGGCTGGTACAGCTTCGGTATCTGATGTGCAAGGTTCAAGCCATGGTTGTTGGCCAGCATGTTCTGGCCAAGATTTGGAGGTTGTTGGGTGCCAAGGTGGTGTAGGAGGTTGCGATGTGTTCGGCAATATTGGTTGTGCTGGTGGGGCATGTTGTTGCCTCTTCAATAGCATGGTGTTGCTGTGGCGGTGGAGTGAACCAACATGGCTGCCCTTTTTGGTGGGTGTGAAGTAGGTGTGCGGCAATTTGGAAGAAACTCTCGCACATATTGAGACCGTGCTAGCGGTAAAAACATTTGTTGGCATTGTTCCCCTCCCTGGAGGCGTCATTGTGCAGTGTCGACACCTCACTCCCTCCCAATTAGTTTGTTGTCTTTGGCCGAAAGCCTAGGTTCAGATCCAGATTAGCAAAGGCAGTGATGTCGCCGTCACATCTTTATTGGGAGCATCATGTTTAAGACATGGCTTGGAGGTTCTATGTTGCGTTCCTTTGGTGCTCACCACTTCCCTAGATTGTGCTTCAAGGGCTCTTATGACGTCGCATGTGATTCCAGGAGTATTCCAAGCCCCGCCATCCACCTGCCAACTCTTTAGGGCAATCGAGCATGGTTAGTGCATCAGCAAGAAAGGCTCTTTGCTGGCGGTGCTCTTTGAACGTGATCTGTGATGGTCGAGACATCACTTTGTTGGTAAGTGTAGGGTAGGCTTGTTTGCGTTGGAGTTGTATTGTGTGCGTCCGAGTTGGTGTGTGCTTGCTTCTCACTGATTTGTGGTGGGATCTTTCCAAATTAGTATATTTTACCCTCACCTTCTATAAAGTTATGGTATGCAATTTGTGTGCTCTCAAAAAAACAATCTCTTCCACCTCCAACCTCTCAATCATGTGTCTCCTCAGCACATAACAAGCGTTAAGAGTATCCAGAACATGTTGAACCATTAGCACCATCCCCAACAACTTCGAGCATCGAGTAACACATCACAAGCATTAAGAGTAGCCAAAGCACTTTTAACCATCGACACCAACCCCAGCAACTTCGGGCATCAAGCAGCACATCACAAGCGTCGGGAGTAGCCAGAGTAGTCAAGAGTAGCTAGAGCATGCTAGGTTGCAAACGAAGGCGACCATTGCCTACGAGTATGGAGCACACCAAGCAGGGTTGTGTGCCTAGCGTTGAGAGCACACCGCCAATGATGTGATGGTGTGCCCAACTTTTAGGATCACTCCATTGGCTAGCATGGGAGTCATTGAACATTGGATACATGAATCAAGATCAGAAATGATAAGTTCCACATGTTAGGTGTGTGATGGGCCAACCCTGACGTTTTTCAATGGCAATTCTAGTCACGCAAGGATGACAATTACCATTGACCTACAACAAGATTCTATCTAAAAGAAACCGAGGTGCAAATTTTTCCATCATTGCATCACTAAACCTGCCCTCGAAAATGTTCGGAGTTGCCATGTGCTCGTACCCGCCGTTCAGTAATTATCAACGTCCATCAAGATTCAAAGTGGGAAACTAGATGGTTGTTGCCTTAAGATTTTTGTTGCCAAGTGTCACATATGGGGGTGGCCTTTTAGTTTTGGTGTGTACGACATATTCCGATATGATTTTTCCTCATGCAGGGTACTGATTTTTTTTGTTGTGAATGATCCGTTGGGTTGGGAATCAGTTTGGTGTTTTTACAAGTGCTAATGATGTAAAGAATAAGCCGTGTGCATGTCTTTTTTCATGACCTGCATTTCGTCACATCAAAACCATCCTATATAATGATCTACATGTTGACATGTGATGTACCTCCTATTGTAATTTCATTACTTGTTGGCATAAGTAAATGCATATGGATTCATGGTAATAGAGATCCTTCTAGAGCTAAGCCATAATGTTTCAAAATTAGTATGATTATCTATGTGTTAATGTATTGTGTTTACTCATATGGATGTTAAGTTATATGAGTAAAATCATGAAAGAATGCCGAGCTTGGATGTATCCCTAATTTCCGCACCATCACATCTTGGAAAATTTGGTAGTGGACCAACGACGTTAGGATTATGCCATTTTTCCTTGGTTATATGTGGATTTGTGTCCAAAAATGATTTTTCTTAACTCGAGGGATCAATTAAAATTATTTTCTTGGATTTTTGCCTCTAGTGTCATAGTGGTAACGAGATGTCGACTCAACAATATGAGTCTTACAAGTTATAGTTAGCAAGGGTTACTTAATGAGAGTTTTTGATGCCTAGTAGTGTTGCTTTAGCTCACTAGGATATGTGACCTATCTAGATCTTGAAATTCAAAGGATTAATTGTAGGGATGTTCAATTTAGTGGTGATATTTCTGTTATCGAGTTTCATATGAATTCTCCATCATGAATGCATGTCCTTGCAGAGTTTAGGTTGTAGTTGGAACCTTCCAACACACTTGTTTTGTAGCGTCACGTTGCCTTAGAAGCCTACATAAATATTATCTTAATGCCACAAACTTTTTGACTTTGTTTCACAATTTGAGAACTATTCACAGGCACGAAAATAAGGATATGTTCATAAGTAACACATGATGACGCAGCTGATGTTGGTAAGAATGTTTATCAAGATCAACTGATGAATCTACATAGATCAGGTGTCTGATGCTTTCCTATATACAACCTGATTCATATGAGAGAATGTCGGGGCTTTTGATATGACCGAGAGTCTGAAGAGCATTTTCTAGGAACAAGCTAGGATTGAGAGGTATAATGTCCCATCAACCCATTTAGAGTGCAGTCTAAGTGAAGGTCAACCACTAGGACCACATATAGTGAATGTAATTACTTAAAAAATTTACGCTAAAATGTAATTAGTTATACTTAGAGTTTGTAGAAACTTGGGTCTTTGTTGACCAAGAGTGGGTGACACATGATTTATACTTTCCGTGTGCCATTCTAAGGCCTTCTAATCTTGACCTACCTTATGCATGGCATGAACAAAAAAAGACACCAAACTCATGGGGATATTGATAAGAATAGAGCCAATCAAGTGTTCATTGTATAGCATACAACTATCTTCAAGAAAAGGGTAGGTCACTTGCCATAAAAGGTGAAGACATACGCCAAAAGTAAGTATATTATCCCGAACCTTGAGAAAAAGTCGAGGGCTAAGAATTAATCGTTTAGTGAGTTGGTGTGATTTTTTGTAAATATATTCAAAACAAAAGGTACAAGAAGTTTGACTTATTCTTCGGGTATTCTTTTTGTGTATGTTATCAACAATTTTTTCGATCGACACTTGTGTATATTATACATTCGGTTGTGCATATGTGCCACTTGACGCAGGGGCTAGTAAAGAGTATGAGGGTTGCAAGAGGATAAGTTGCCATACATGTTAAGAAAAAGTAAGAGTGGTTATGTTGGGCGTCCTCACTATGGAACTTTGTTTACCTTAAGGATTTATGTTGGAACTCAGTAATTATAATTTTGTTTCTGTGTTGCATGATAATATTTATATTTACCTCATGCATGTTTGGTCAAACAAGGTTGTTAATTCAGTTTGTATAACAATGGTTTTTCCTTTTTACATGAATAATATATGTTACAATTTTTACTCCAATTGTTAATGGGTTATTCATTTTCAATGTAGAAGGGGAAAATGTCTATAATGTTAGTTCTAATAAGCTTAACCCAAATGGTCTAAATACGACTTTGTTCGTTGTGTAGTTTAATATAAGTGAGAATTTGTTCATAAAGCTACACGGTGAAAAAATTAGCATGTCACTTGACTTTGAAGTGTTTGAGACATGCATGGCTTGGCTTCTCAGGGAGATTCCTATAATTCGCCGTTTACAAATCATTGCGAACAAGGGAACAACTGGTACATAATGATGTATGCCAACAAATAAGCATGACCGCTAGATGTGATTACTAGTGCTTCCTAACTTTCAACGGCGACTTGAGTGGATGTGATATGTCTGCCTAATGGGGACAAAGTTAGAACCTTCGAAAAGTCTACGGATTTTGAGAACGAGGTCAAAAATAAACTAGGTAATAAGACCAAACCTCCGCGATGATATCATGGAGGCTAATATTTCTCGAGGAGTTGTCTGATCATCTCAATGGTCATGGAAGACTTACATGGCAGATACCTTTGGGTATGACACAACAAAATTTTGTATCGCAACCGAAAAATAGTGCGTTGTCAGAGGTGGTTCTATCAATGGCGAGTCAGTCAGATATACCATTAACATTTGGGGTTAAGCTATAGAGAAAATGACTTTCAAACTAACAAGGTACCATCGAAATAAGCTAAGAAATAAACAATATGAGATATGTACTAGAAAAATTTAAAATATATCTTTGTAAAGGTTTGGGGCTGTGAAGCAAATATAAGATGAGTTTAGTTGGACAGACTTGCACCCAAGTAGGATATGCACATTCGTGATATATCCAAGGGAGACCTTGGGATTTGCTCATACAATTGGAAAGAGGGAAAAGTATTTGTCGCTCGGAGTAACATTTTCTTTGACAAAGAGTTTCTTGGTCAAAAGCTAAGTATGATGATGGTGCAACTCAATAAAGTTCAAGAAGTTCAACTACGAGGGCTCGACTCGAGTTTCTTGTGAAGTAGATCAAGTTGCAAATTTATAAACCCGTAGCTCGGAAGCCACTAGAATCATATAGGTTGGAAATGTCGTGAAGAGTTCACGATGGATTATTTCAATGAAAATGAGCATGTGAATTATGTATAAGTTATGAAAGGGCAGAAATCTAAGTAATGGATTGAGGCATGGGATCCCACTTGAAGTTCATGGATTAAAATAAACTTTGGAACTTGGTTTATTATCTAGATGGTATAAAAATCATTGAGCACAAATAGATTATCAAAAGAAAAACATATATTGTCAGATATGTTCACATCTATACAACTCGACTTGTCTGTAAAGGCTATTGACAAGCTCAACGAGTTGACTATGATGACACCTTCTTGTTGGTAGACATGCTTAACTTAGTTGATATCACACAAGTTTTTTCTGCATATTACTACTACAAGATATGGAAGATGGGTATGAGAACATGTTTACATAATGGAAATTTAACTCTAAGACATTTTTACATATGGTACAAATCATCTATTTTGTCGATCCAAATACCGTTGTTAAGTTATCTCAGAGTTGGAATATTTGGCTCTCTGATGTTGTCAACACTTTTGGCTTTTGCAAGAATGAATAGGAATCTTGTATATACGAGAAGTTTAGTGGGTACTCAAAGGCTTTAAATTTTGTATGCCGACAACATACAACTAATTGCAAATGATGTTAGGTAATTGGAAATTGTACATGACTGATTAAAAAAATGAGTTTTTCAATGAATGACTTAGGATAGGCGACTTATATTCTCAAAACACACAGAGAAATCCGTAAAGGACTCGTTACGAAATGATTTTTTTTCAATGAATGAGTTAGGAGAGGTGACTTCTATTATCGTGATTTCTAAGGAGATATGTATGCGCCTTGTTGGATTATGCTAGAGTACATACATCAACAAGCAGTTATGAGGTTCAACATGTTGGAGGCGAAGAATGGGTTCTTGCGTTTCTCGCATGGTGTGGACTTAGCAAGACCTAGAGTACTTCGGTTTTTTAACGAGAGAGATTGCATTAGTAAGATTATGCATGCTCTGTTTTTTGTATATATATCATGTAAGGCATATTAGGTACTTGCTCATATGTTGTGTATGCCCTAAGTATTACGAGCATGTATTAGCTGATCCTGGTTATAATCAATGGACATTGGAAAATCATATCTTTAAGTATTTGAGAAAGACAAAGGATATGATCGTAGATTATGGCTGGGAGGACGAGATCATTGTAAGTGATTACATTGATGCTAGCTCCAAACTAATAAGGATCGCTATATATAGAAATTAGGTTTCATGCTCAGTTGAGGCGCTATATGCTGGAAGTGTTCATGCAGGGCACAATGGTTGAGTCTATAGATGAAGTTTTGTTTATCGTGGCTTCAAAAGACTTATAGCAAGGTGTATGGATTAAGAAGTTCATTATTGAATTGGGTGTGGTTCGGGGCTTCAACAATCTTTTATACCCTTATTGTGACAATAGTGATGTCTTTGCTCAGTACAGGGAAGAAGGCAGAACCAATAATCCAATCACATACCCGAAGCTATCACGTCATACATGAAATCATGGAGCGATGGGGCATGCAAATATGCAAGGTACACACATATGTGAATGTTGTAGACTTGTTTACAAAGCCTCTCCGACACCCCAAGTACATGGCACCCATAAGATTCATTTGTATTAGATACGTTGATTACCGACTCCCGTGCAAGTGGGTGAGTACTAGGAATATGCCCTAGAGGAAGTGATGCGATGATTTTTTTATGCGGTCACCCTTGAATATTTTCCTCACTTGGATCATTGAATATGTATGATCCACGTGTGGGGCTCCCATTGTATGACATTACTCTAATGGCCTAGTCATAGAGCATGTAGGGGGCATATCCTAATACTAGTATGTTTATCAAAAAATGTCCACACTTATGTGGGGAACTCGGAGTAGACTTGGCCCATTCAAGCAGAGTGAGTTATCTATCATCCAGTAAACCCGAGTTCCACATATATGCCTTATCCTTATATTTGAGGTCATTGCATGATTAATGAGGGATCCATTTGTTTTAGGATCGGCAAATTCTAGTACATAATGGGGTAACTATAAACGTGCCTTTTGCAAGGCATGGTCGATCAGGAAAGTATGTTTCCTCATCTACGTGTAGATATATATATCAGCCCTCTTAACTGATCAATTGGATCATGGAATGCATGGTCAAGTGATTAAGGTTAAGACTTAACCTCATTTGGGATGTGATTCACAATCAATAAAAGAACTCATAACCATCAACAAGGATGACAACTTATATCCTTGTGCTTCAGAAATTATATCATGAGGAAAGGGGTCTGGACATCTAATACATTGACAGGTTTGTGGAACGACCTCCTATGGCTTGGGAGCTAGCATGTCAATCTAGAGGACGCTACAAGGTTCAAGTTAGTCACACGCGAGTTCACGAATTGGTTATAGTGCAACAAATGGTTGGCATGAGTAAGGAATTACTTATATGTGAAGTCAGGTAAGCGTTGCTCTAAACTACACATTATTCCAAGTTGTGATAAACCCATGGGTAACACACTTGGACAAGATCCAGTATATTATGATAATTGTAGTCTGCATGGGCCTCGACCCATGTACCGACATCTATATTAGGAATTGGAGTCCATTACTTTAGGGCACACCTAAGATAACATGTTTTGAGAATTCACTCCGGGTTTGAAGAAACCCTACGGCTTTTGTCGCCATCTCCTTCCTACGCTTGCCATAAAGAACCTAGTAGTTCTACACCGAGTCATTCATGTTTGTATTTGTGGACACGCATCAGGATGTTGCACTTGTGACACTAGGACGAACAAAACAAAGAGTGAAAGGTGACCGAAGAGGATGAGAAGCAAATGAAAACAACTACATTGATAGGGCATGATCGACTCTACATCCGCTATAGGTCGACGTGTTAAGTAGTGATCCTATGATCTCCTAAGACAACATGTCCTCTACGGAGCGGTTCACAAAACTTTGATGTTATTTTTGCAGAAGGATAGCCTATCATGCACACAAGTTGAGGGGAAAAACAAGAATCTCATGCGCAATCGAGAATGAGTAAAAAGTTGGCTCACTTGGCTGCGGCAAAGTGGTGGTCAAATTACCTAGCTCCATGAATACGTGGATCTTTCAATTTTTAGCTCTCATATTATTTTAGCAAGGATGATGCAAGTCCGAGATATGATCTCTTCAAAGCTAGGCCATTCGGGCCTAACCCACACGTTGGGTTTGTGCATGTCAGAGTCAGAGTGTTTCATAATACACCTTAAATTCTCGGTTACTTGCATGTTTCCAAAAAGGAGAAAATCCCCATTAGGAGTAGGCCATAAGCTAGTAACTCACAAGCTTAAGGAACACTCAAATTTGTCTCCTTAAGCTTATAAATATCTTCTGGATGAACATAGTCAACAACCGATTTTAGCTCGATAAGCTTAACAAGCTTAATGAACGAGCTAATAATTTTCACGAACAACTTGTTAGTACAATACAACGTAATTAAAACCTTATATTACTTGGTAATATTTTCATGAGACCTCAATCCATCTATTCAACCTACCAAACCTAGCCCATAGGAGGTAGCAAACTAGCCCACTTCCTCTTGTATTCACAATCATGTTCGTAAAACCACACCCTTACAATTTTATCATAGTCTATCACACATCGTAGTCTGTTAACGAGTACTCGCAATTTCTCACGATCTTAACAAGATGTAAATGAAAAGAGCCGAGCTAGGATTTTTTTAAATGCAATCCGTCCACTCTAGCAAAACAATATAAGTTACCTATGTCGTCACGTAGTACAATATCAGATCCTCTATTACTAGTAGTTGATCCCGTTTTCGAGCATATGCAGGTCATCAACATCATCGAGGGCATGTATCCCTCCACATTCCATTTTCCACCACACGAAGCCCCTTCACATGATTAAACACATGCAGTCCTCCAATCCCCTCTTCTTATATTCTACCTTTTAGCAATAAATCATTCCATCGAAGCGTCTTACTAGCTCCCCTACAATTCATATACGGTAATAATGTGGAGAACTATTATCTAGGAAAATTAAATAGGTGATCCCATTAACATATTTCTCTCAGTATGCACCTCCCAGCACGTAACAGTGAACGGGAAAAATTTCACCCCAACATGCAACTATGCATGAAATAATGCTTAGTTTTCTTCATTTTAATTATGTGTGTTATATTCACTGAAAAATAATAGCGCGCTATAACGCCGCTAATAGCATGCTATAACGTGTAGAGAATTGGCTCGCTAAATTAATCCGTGTACAATGCCTCGCTAATAGCATGCTAATAGCATATTTTAAGGTATCACGCTATTTTGTATAGTGCGCTATTTTTATCCTTGATTATATTCGATAAATATTGTGGTCTATGCATATTAAAATATAATTTCAGTTTCACTTAAGATATTATTAATCAGAAACTTTTGTTTCCCACAAGCAATTTCATTTACAAATAGATTCTGCAAACATGCGTGGGGATCACCTAGTTTCCTCTCGGGTGTTCTCCCTAAAAAAATGAATAAGCAAACTAAACACTTTCAAATAGTATGCAATACCTACAATAGAAGCCCTGGTACCAAATATTCATATTTGAAGGATTGCTTATTTTTAGAACAGCAGTACGTACTCGTCAAGAAAACGATGCACGTGTACACACATGTTTACATACCTGGACGTAGGGAGTGAGGAGGGAGAGCTGCAGCGCCCAACCGTATTGCACACCGCCGGCGACCATGCACGCGAAGAACAGTCCCACAAGGCTGATCTGCGGCCTACGCGGGGGTCTGCCGCTGCCGCCGCTCTCCACAGAGAGCTCCATGTGGTCAGCCATCACAATGATCTCTAACTAGCTAGCCAAGAGAGAGAGGGGCCTACAAAAATTCTATATTTAAAGGAGACGCGGAGGTAGAAAGGGGTGGTCGAGCTTTGTGGATGCATGTAAACGGGAAAAGACATAGGAGTCTACGGAGGCACTTAAACGGCGGGCCATGTAGCGGGGGGTGCGGTCGTTGACGACGGGGGTAAACGGAGTTAAGCTGCTGCGAGGTCGCAGGGAAACCATATATTTTTGTTACTACGACCTATTTATAAGAGGGATATCTACTATTTCCAAATATAGTACTAGCTGATTTTCCTAGCCTCTGGTGAAGCCATGTCATCCCCAAATCATGCCGCTGTTGCCCCGCAAGGTCTTTCTCCTATCGCGCTAGTCGCCTGATCATTGCTACATTCGCTCGGTTTCCCAAGTGATTTAAGCCAACATCTGGGTTCGGCCGTACGAAGCTTCCATCTTTGCGCACTGGGCTGCACGGGCCTAAGTTGGCTTGACTGTTAATGACTACCTGTCTTTTTGTTAGTGTTGTTGGTTCATATTGCAATAGGTCGCTCTTGCTGGATACGACCTCGGGAGTACTACGCGTCGGTGCGCCGGCTGAATCAATTTTTTAGAGAAAAGACATACGTTCGACTTTATAAATAAAACCATCAGACAAAATAAAAACGAACAATGAACGAACATAGCAAGATCGAAACACAAGTTCAGCAGCCATCCAAGGCCAAGCCAAAAGCAGAGTACGAGTTATAGAGCACACACGGCACAACCACGGCACACAGGCCGGCAAACTTGACATCTCCGAAAGAAAATGAAGCCCAACACCCCGGCCTGCAGACCACCAATAATTAGACGTCAGGCTCCTGCCGCGAGAGGGTAGATGCCGAAGCCCGAATCTTAGATAGCAGCAAGTCGAAGCAGTCGCGGTCTTCAGGCTTAGTCAATAATCTCCACTGCTGTAGGAACAGGCAAGCTTTATATAAGCAGTCAGCAGGCTTAGCAGGAAAAATGTGTTCAATGGTAAACTTGTTCCTGGTAGTCCATAAGGCCCAACAGACCGCTGCCAACCCAATCCAGTACAACCGTTTGGAAACACCGACCAAAGGGGTGGCGAGGGTCCGTAGCTGAGAGAAAGAATTCGGAGCCCAGGACACTTGCAGCCAGTATCGAAAACAACACCAAATCAATTTAGCCAAGACACAATCGAAAAAGATATGATTGGTATCTTCCAAAGCATCACACAGGACGCAACGGTCCGAACCCGGGCCATTGCGTTTCCAAATCTGATCCGCTGCCGGGAGATGGCCCCTGAAAGCTTGCCACATGAAGATTTTGATCTTAGGAGGGACACACGAACGCCAAATCTGGGAAAACGTATTCGTAGGAGAGCCCGCAATTAGCTTGGAATAGAGAGATTTCACAGAAAAGCGACCCAAAGCCGAGTGAGGCCAGACCACCGAGTCCTCCGCCTCCGAGAGCGTGGGAAAAAGGGCAGCAAGACGATGCCATTGGACCAACTCTTCAGGAGACAACGAGCGGCGGAAGGCCAGGTCCCAATTATTACCTACAAGCTCCGCGATGGAGATCTCAGTCTTAGGACAAAAGGAAAACAACATGGGGAAAGCCACTGAGAGCGTCAAATCCCCACACCACCAGTCAAGCCAAAACGGGTCGAGGCGCCATTACCCACCACAAATTTGACCTGGTCGTTGAAAATAGGGCGGACCTTAATCAAATCTTTCCAGAACTGCGATCCTCCCCTAGGAGAGGCAAACACGGGATTAGAGGAAGGGAAGTATTTCGCCTTGAGGATAGAGAACCACAGGGAGTTTTGGCTGGAAGACATGATTTTCCACCACCACTTGATCATAAGACATTTGTTCATCACCATGGTGTTAATAATGCCCAACCCTCCACAGTTTTTTGGCCTGCAAATAATGTTCCATTTGACCAACCGGTATTTATGTTTGTTCTCCACAGAATTCCAATAGAAAGAACCTCTATGCTTATCGAAACCATCATGTGTACCCGCAGAGAGAAGGTAAAAGCCCATAATGAACATAGGAAGGGAGGAGAGACAAGAATTAGTCAGGGCTACTTTCCTAGCGGTCATGTTATATCTACCCCTCCATGGAAGCACCCGATTACCCACCTTCGAGACAATAGGTGCGAACTCCTTGGTATACAATTTATCCGGGACAATCGGGAGGCCCAAATATTTGAAAGGAAATGAGCCTAGGCTACAATTTAAGAGGTGCGCCACACGTAGAGCCTCCCCCTCGTCAACTCCAGTGACGATGACCTCTTTTCGCAAAATTAATTTTAAGCCCCGACAGGGCTTCAAAACAAAGCAGGATGAACTTAAATGCGCAAGGCAGGAATCATTGAGCTCCACCATGATAATGGTATCGCCTGCATACTGAAGGTGGGAGAGTCCCTAGGGGATGAGATGAGAAATAACCGGAGAGATGTGACCCGAAGCAGCAGCCCTAGACAGAATACGCGAAAAGGCATCCACAACAAAGTTAAAAAGGATCGGGGAGGACGGATCTCCTTGCCTCAGGCCCCTGCCATTGGCAAAGAAATTGCTAACTTGACCATTGACCGAAATCGCCGTATGGCCACACGAAACCAGTTGCATAATCCGATGCACGTAGGCCCTATCAAAACCTTTAACGAGCAGGACATGTCTAAGGAAAAGTCAACTGACTGAGTCATAAGCTTTTTCGAGGTCCAACTTAAGGATGACCGCTTTCGAGTTATGGGACTTAAGGTCATGCACAATCTCGTGAAGGCAAAGAATCCCATCAAGGATACATCTGCCTTTGACAAAGGCAGATTGGAAAGGACTAAGGGTGCGATGAGCAACAAGAGATAAACGGGTGGCAAAACCCTTGGCAGGAAATTTCGCCATGTTATTGATAAGGGCAATCAGCCTAAATTGCGAGATCAATTCCGCACCCTTGACCTTGGGGATGAGGGAGATAACAACATAGTTTAAGCGAGAAATATCTACCATCGATGATGTTACACACGAGAGCCTTGAGTTGTAGCCAGAATTTTTTAAAGAAAGGGATGGAAAAATCATCAGGTCCTGACGCAACATTTAGATTCACAGATTTAATAACCTCCTAGATCTCCTCATTAGATAAAGGCAGGATAAGGGCATCATTCTCAGCAGAAGAGATTCTGGAAGGGGCGTCCCATAGAGTAAGAGAGATAGACAGACCAGACTCTGTCCTAGCAACATAGAGGGAGGAGAAGAATTCCACCACATGACCCAAGATTTGAGCCTGATCAGAGACCTTCACCCCGTTAATGAGTAGGCTATCCAGAGCACATCTCCTTCTCCTACCATTGGCAATCGCGAAAAAATAAGCCGTGGGGGAATCGCCCTTCAAGGTCCAGTTCAGAGTACCCCTTTGGCACCAGTAGATCTTCGACTGTCGATGTAAAAGCATAAGGGCTTCTTCAAGATCATATCGCGATCCCCACTCTCCCTCAGACAAACCCGACCCATCCGCTTGAGAATCAAGGCGAGCAATATGGGATTCCAGAGATCCCTTCTCGCGGCGAAGCTCCACTGCCCTATTGCGCGCCCAACCGTGCAAAAATTAGCGAAGAGCATAAGAACAATGGTGCTAATGATCCATGGACCCAAAAGAATGCCGGCTAGAATCAAGCAGCCTAGAAATTTTAGTACCTATCAAATCGGGGAAGCCCTCTACAAGAAGCTAGGGCGCATCAAACTGGACGCGCGACAAGATAGCAAGGTAATCCAGACTTGCGTCAAGAATGAGAGGCGCATGGTCTGAGCCTACGATGGACTTGACTTTCAGGGAGGCGCAGGGAAAAAGGGAATCCCATCTCGAGCAAATAAAAACACGGTCAAGCACCGACCGAATAGGGTTAGATTGGCGATTCGTCCAAGTGAAGCGGGCTCCCACCCTAGGGAGTTCCCAAAGCGCGCAGTCATGGATGAAGGCGTTAAAAGCATCAGCCAGGGGCCAGGAGAAGTTTTGGGAGCTCTTATCCACAGGGGAGCGAGAAGGTTAAAGTCCCCTCCCACCAACAGAGGAAGTGCACAAGCATCAATTTTGGACGCAATCTCATCAAGAAACATGGATGACAAAGAGTGATCAGTAGGCCCGTAAACAACCATGACTTCCCATAGACAATTTAATCTCCGGTGGTGCACCACCATGATGGCCCAAAAAACACCATGGTTAAAGGTAACAAAATCAAACATGTCGCACTTGCTGCCTAGAAGAATCCCACCAGAATGCCCCGAAGAAGGAAGGAAATTCCAATCAAATCGGTCCATCCCCGCAACTACGGAGAGCTCATTGGGGGCAAAGGATTCCTTACAGGTCTTGATGAGCCCAATAATATCAATGTTATCCCCTCTGACTACATCCCTAATTTGATCGCGGCACCCCCTATCGCCGAAACCTCTAATATTCCAGAATAGGACTCTCATTTGAAAGATAGGTTTTTGATACGAAGACTCGACCTGCAGGGGGCAACGAAGGATTTGGCACGTTTAGAAGTAGCCCTCTTAGAGGGAGGAGGGTGTGACTGGCCACTACCAGTACCACGAACATCCACACTCGCCGAGTTTGCAGCGATCCCGTTCGCCGCAACGAGATCTTTAGCCTTAGCTATGGCCGCCTGGGCCCTCTCATTCTCCCGGATAATGGAAAGAACTTTAGACAGAGATCCAAAACCGGTATCCAAAGAGACCCCCACGTCCTCAAGCACATGTAGTAGGTGCTCATCAGACATAGAGGGAAGCACTAGCCTAATAGGGGAGGGCGGGTGAGTGGGAGAGGGAGATGAAGGCATGCCTGAAGGAGGAAGGTCTCTGGCCGCAGCTCACCGCTCCGCACACACCCAACAGGCTCCCCTGAGTCACGCACCCGTCTGCCCTTGCGGGTCGTGGAGGTGGGCGTGCGGATGGCTGGGAAAGGAGCCGAAGAAGAAAGCGGCGTAGCCCGTGGAGGAGAGCCCGACGTAGCCCCCAGGTCGGCCTCCAAACAACGGCACAGACCCGCCACCGAGGTCTTGAAACCCGAAGACGCCCTGCTTTTGGCAGAAAACTTTTTGACCGTAGACTTCTTCTGCTTGCTCACTGGGACCGACACCACACGAGCCGAAGACGCAGCCAGATCTTCAATGCCAGACGTGGAAGGAGAGATAGGCCTAACTGGCATGTTCGAATAGACTCCCGAGATGGGGGTGCCCACCGGAGCCGGCACCTCATTGGCCACAGCACCTGCTGAATCTTTTCGACCGGCCCGCTAACAGCAGCATGATTAAAATAATTCGTACCGTATGATAGACTTAGAAAACCACTTGTCGTCTTCCTCTTACTCTCAGCTAAATAGAGAAAATGTCGTTTAGTCATTGACGTCCCTACAACAACCGCTCGCCATGGATACGAGAACGCCCCACCTTGAAGCGCCGCTGGCTCGCCGCTCCTCGCCTTCCTCGCCGGATCGCCACCACTCGCCTTCCCCACCGGTTCCAGCAGGGCGCTGTCACAGCTTCTAGTCGCCGCCTGTAGCAATGTTCACCATTTGTAGAATGCGTGATACCTCCATCGTTGCAGAAACTAGTCGCCGCTGTTGTAACAAGACCGTCGCAGCAGCACTATGCCGTCAACCGTAGTTCCCGGCAATGCTGGTCATTACATCATCAGTAGACGACGCTGGTTTTTGAAGATTCACAGTGAAAGCTTTATTTTACACTGGTTAAAGCTTCTTTATTGTATGTTTGAAGCTTTTCTCACAAGGGTTGAAAATTTCACGACGCTAGTTCAAGCTTTTCTCCACATTTGAAGCTTTTTCTCTACACCGGTTGTAGCTTTTTTTCTATGCCGGTTGAAGCTTTTGTGGTCGCCGGTTGCAGCAATCGTGGCACCATCCCCATCGTCTCCCTAGCACCATTCCGCCGATGTAGCAAAAAAATCATCAGTTCCAACTTCTAGTTTGCCGGTTGCCGCAAACTCTGCGTCGCAGTTCGTCGTCAGGGCAATGCCTCATGCCGGTTGCAGCAAAAAAGTTGGCCCGTTCCAATATATGGTGGTGCCGTTGGTAGAAAATTAGATTGCCGGTTGTAGCTCGTCCAACTGCATGTTCCAGCAACGATGCCGACAGCTTGTAGCACCCATGGTGGGCGGTTCCAGCATCTGTGACGGCGGGTTGTAGCATCCGTAGTGTCTGGTTCCAGCACCGGTGTTTTGACGATTCCAGCACCGGCGGGGTGGAAACGAGCACTAATGGTGCGCGTTCCAGCACCTATGGTGGCCGTTTCTGGCAAAACAGCTAGGCTGGTTCCAACACCTCCGTGGAGGCGGATGTAGCTTTTGCAGGAGGCGGCCCCAGCAAACATTCCCATTGACGTCGCTAGCAGCTCATCCATGGCGCAAAAATCCCCTTCCTAGATGACTCGAGTCCGGCCATGGCCTGCGCCCAGCAGATGAATCCGGCCATGAAATTTGCAGCAGCAAGGCACCGCCACACGGTAATCTATGGGTGGTCATCACATTGGTTTGCTACGGGAAGGAGGAACAAGCATGGTGCAGGTGTAGAAAAGAGAAAAGGAGATGGGATGCAGACGGCGGAGAAAGAAAATAAGAAAGAGGAAGATAGCATGGGGTCCTTGCGCGTGGCCCGCGTGTGTGCGACCGGCGAAACGTTTCAGCCGGTGCTCCGGCTGGAAACGTTTACCATACGACTTCCGCTCGCCACTGCCCCAAACGACACACCCTTCATCTCCTTCTCCCTCAAAAAAACATTCATCTCCATGAACAGCAACATTCAATCCCCGCCTCCCATGAAACCCAGCGAGAAGCAACGAAACATGAAGGTGCGGTCTACAGATAGAGTGCATCGTAGGTGTCGGTCAGGCGGACATGCCGACCCTCCTCGAGCATCCAGATGTACACCCCATCAGGGGCTGCGTGGTGGCGCATGATGCGGCACTCTCCATCAGACAACACACGAAATGTTTGGCAGTCTGTCGGTAGTCCGACACCTGCCATGTCAACATGAAGGAGGCCAGGCGGATACTGTTGATGTCAAGCTTGCCATTGCTAGCTGTGATCAAGGCCGTATTATGACGCTTCGCGCAAGGAATCTATATCTCTATATCAATATCTATGAGATATATAAATATCTATACCTAATAATAAGGAAACTGATTCGTTCCATTTTGATGCAGACATCGTAGTCTTAGTCGCGTCCAGCGTGGTTCGATATGTTTTAATCGTGCATCAGCCGTGTCGCATTGCCTTCGGAACTACACTCCATGTGTGTCCCACACCGCACCACACCCAACCTCCAAACCTTATCTTCTCCCACACCGCATCACCCTCGTCATCTTCCTTAGTTCCTCTCAGTATGCATCCCCTTCTCTCCCAAATCATTTCTCTCTCAAGAGTTTCTAGGTGGCGACTGCTTTGAGGCCAACGACCATTAGTGTTGCCAGGCCAACGACTATGGTGAGGGGCGCCATCATGCTGCGAGAACGCCAATGTTGTAAAAGGACCGCAAGGTTTCCGTGCCGCGAGCAAATGTTGGGACGGCGGCTTCAACTACTATGACGGCGGCTCAAGCTGCTCCGGCGAGGCTATGATGCCATCGTGCTGCGAGCCAATGTTGTGATGGTCATCGACGTGTTGTGAGCCGATGATGCGATGGATGCAGCGAAGGCAGTTTGGGCTACTCCGTAGATGCTCTGATGGCCGTCGATGGGCTGTGAGCCGATGCTGCGACGGCGGCTCGAGCTACTCCGATGACGCTGCGACAGACGCTGTGATGGTGGCTCATCCTACTCTGGTGATGCTACGATGATGTCGCTCATGCTGCGATGGTCGCTGAGATGTTGTGAGCTGGTTCTGTGACGACCGTCGACGTCCATGCTACAATTCGGTGGTGTAGCGACGCCACCATGCTGCGATGGCCGTCGAGGTGTTACGACGATGACGCCATGTTGCGAGCTACTGCTGCGTCGGTCGCGTCTTGTTGTGAGTAGGTGTGCCGCAAGGAAATTTACTAAGTTGTTGCTACGATGGGAAGGGCGAAGAAAAACAGCTTGTTTGCGTTGACTCATCCAACGATAGGAAAGGCTCATATCTGACGACGGGAAATGGGGTTGTTGTTTTACAGTTTACATCCCGATGACACCTAGTATCTGCCTAATAATAATAATCATAATAATGGGCTATAACTGCTTGTTGTATGTCACGAAAATTGCTTCCAGAGTTGCAAAATACTACCATCAATGTCACCTCTAATTTGTTTAAGTGCTATGCCACAAAAACGTTTCACACAGGGGAAACCCCCGCTTTAACCGGCTCATGCAGTAGAGATTTCCTATACAATGCTCTCGCTAAGAGTTTTGGGCCGGCCCATATCCATGTGGCCTGTTTTTTAAAATTTGTTTTCTACTTTCTTTTCTTTTATGTTCTCTTTTTTACGTTAAATAAGTTGGGATTTGTAAAAGTTCAGAAAAGTAACAAATGATAATATTTAATAAATCATAAAACGTTTATAGATTCAGAAAATGTTCATAATTTAATAAAAATGTTTTCTTATACAAAAAGTGTCCAAATTTTGAAAACAAATGTTTGGGAAAGCAAAAAATGTGCATAATTTTAAAAAATTCATGTATTAAAAAATGTAATGAAATTGAACAAAATTTTGCCAATTGAAATAATATTCATGAATGAAAAAAAAATTCAAAAACAATTCGTGACTTACAAATTAGTTTATTTATTCATAAAATGTTCATTGATTCAAAAAAATGACCATGCATTTCAAAAGTTTGTTAAATAAGAAAATGTTTGTTAATTTAAAAAATTATGACACTATTTTTCAAAAAAAAGAATTGTATATTATAGATGTTTGCCAATTCAAGAAAAATGTTAAAAATAATTTTCATATATTTTTAAAAATATTTGCAAATCATATAAAAAGTTCATGAATTCAAAAAATGTTCTTGATTATAGAAATATTTAAATTTTTTGTAAAAGTGTTCATTAATTTGAAAAATGTTCATGATTTCAAATGTGTTCACGAGTTTAATCTCTGATTTCATGAAACTGAGAGTTCTAGTGTGTCTCGGGGATACACAAAATGTGATCATGACCATTGGAGGTTATGATAGTTTTTTCCGTTGGAACTGACAGGGATTTTTGCTAGTCTATATCTATACCTACTAATAAAGGCTTATTGCTTTTGCCCGTCCATTATTAAATTACTCTCAAAATTAGCAAGAATTATCCACCAATGCCATCCGTAAGTGACAAAAAACAATTCCTTTTTTCCTTAAATTCGCCGACCAACGTGCTTGGTTCATGTACATATATATCCCTTAGATACCACAAGTCGACAAGCACCCGAGTGGCTTGGGCCGTCCGCTTCCACTCCGGAGACCCAAGTTCCATTCCCCCTTGTCCACTTTTTTCTACATTTTCTCCTTGATTTCAGGTTGGTATAAGATAAAACTGCCTTGCCCAAGTGTCATATTACTAGTGGTCTGCATAGTGTTGCAATTTCGTCCCAGCTATTTTCTTTCTAACCTTTCTATTTTTGGCAGATTCAAATACTTTTTAAATTATTCATATCTTTTAAACTATAACTACAAATTTGAAATGTTATGGACAAAAATAGCTCAGAAAAATATGTAGATTCCAAATATTATATTATGTTTCATGTTAATCATTTCTAAAATTATGGTTATGTTACACCCTTAATTAATACTTATATAGGGTATTTTGATAATGTCTATTCGTTAGGCACTCCATACAGATAGATTGTTTTCGATGGAGATATCTAATATGTTTGCAACCAAATTAAGTCTTGATTTGGATTACAGTTGTAAACATATATATCAACAAGGCAAAAGCATACTCTTATGCACATGTTATCATTGAGTACTAAAGTGTACTTTGCTATTTTCAGTCTAATGTACTATTTATTGGGTATGATGCAACAAAGACTTGAATTGATACGGGCAACTAGGTAGATAGTTTTGTTGTCCAATAAACTAAAGACAACTTAAGTACACTTAAAAAATCATCTCATTTTTATGTTTGTGCATAACATCACTTATCATATTGTATCTCGTATAGCATCCTAAAAGATTTCAAGTGATTTGGTGGTGTCATCGAGTGTGTACGTAAGGGCAATTGCTTCTCGCAGTACCTCATAGAAATTGCCCCAAAACTTGCAATACCCACCAATGTTACCCATTAGTGATAAAAATGTTTCACATAAGGGAATCCCCTGCCTAGGCTGACCCATGCAGTAGGGATCTCATATATTGTCTGCGCACTTAGAGAACACGCAACCGACACGTTTGGGTCGGCTCAAATCCGGGCGGAGCGACCTGTTTTTTCAATTTCCTTTTTCATTTTTATCATTTTTCCTTTTTTGTTTTTTCTACTTTAAATATTTTGGAAATTAAAAAAAATCAAAAATGAAAATTTGAAATAAAATGTTTAATAAATCATAAGATGTTCGTGCATTCAAACAATGCTTTTTCACAAAATGTTCGAATTCTTATTTTTTTTGTTATGCTATGAGAAGAATTCTTCCATTGTATTTTTCTTTAGTTGTGGGAAAACCTAAAGTAAAACTTCTATTTTATAGCGAGGGCAATTTCTAGTATAAAAAACCTGTATCCTTCCACTTAGATAAAATTTCTTTTTTTCCAATAGAAGTATGGAATGCCGGAGAGATTGATGTTGAATGTTCGCAAAAGCAAAATATGTTCATGATTTTTTTTAAAATATATTCTATTAAAAAATGTTAATTGAATTGAATAAAAATTTGCCAATTCATTTTTTTCATTAATGGAATAATATTGTAAAAATTCAAAAAATTCTTTGTGACTTACAAAATAGTTTATCAATCATAAAATGTTCGTCGATTCGAAAAATGAGCATGCATTTAAAAAAATGTAAACAAAAAATGTTCTTTAAATGACAAAAATGTTCGTGAATTTCAAAAAAAAAAATCACCAATTTCCAAAAAAATGTTCGTCGATTCAAGAATGTTGTTTGAAAAATGTTCACAATTTTTTAAAAAATGTTTGCAAATAGGAATGTTCATGAATTGTAACAATGATCTTTGATTTTAGAAAATGTTTAGTTTTTTTAAATGTTTACATATTTGAAATCAATATGTGCATAAGTTTTAAAAAAATGTTCATGATTTAAAAAATTGTTCATGATTTCACGAAATTGAGAGTGGTAGTGTATGTCGGTGATGCAATAAATATGGCCATGGCATTGGAGATTATGATTTTTTTCTCACGCATTGCAACGCATGGATCCTTTTGGTAGCAAAGAAAACCAGGCCATATGTGCTTTGCACATCCCCAGTCGCGCTTGCATCGCCACCGCTCCGGCAAACCGCATGGATCTAGTTTGGTGTCCAGAATGGTTTCCTAGCTTCTTTTGGAATGTTGGTAGTCGTGACTGGAATTCATTGATTAGAAGGGATAAACAAGTACAAATGGTAGAAAAATCCCAAGCATGCAGAAAACAAAACATGAAAGGGGAAACGAAAAGCAAAAGGAGGCAAGCAAAGTCCTCAGACCAGATTGAACAGGATTCCGGATCTTGCCATGTTCCATAGGACATGGCCGTCCAAAGGCCTACGCGGGCTATGCAACCGCAGAGGGCCGCAAATTCCAAGGTCCCTTGATTTTGGGCCAATGTCTACTGTATTTTTTGTTTTAGGACATTTTATCACAACTACCGTAGACGTAGTGCGGGATCGAGAAGAGGCATTTCTAGGGGGCAGTGACTAGACACTTAACAAGGCAAATGAGCAGTTTTTAGTTTTCTTGAACTTTAGGATGGTTTTAGCACAAGTTAAGACACATCCAAAAGTTCCTACACATGCATATCTAGACATTTAGCAGCAGAAAGTAAATACTAAGTCCAAGAAAGTAAGTGATGGTAGAAATTAGAAGATGAAACTCAATGAACACACGGTGATTTTTGATGTTGTTTCGGTGGGTGGTGCTATCGTACGTCCACGTTGATGGAGACTTCAACCCACGGAGGGTGATGGCTGCGCGAGTCCATGAAGGGCTCCACCCATGAAGGGTCCACGAAGGAGAAACCTTGTGTGTTCCACCATGACTTACTGTGACGTCCAAGATGCGATCCTATCCTTATTTTAGCTCGAGGGCCTCGACAGGGATAGAAGCGCATCTCATCGTTTTGCAAGAATGAATATCATTACGAGTACATGTACAGAAGAGGTGAGTATATGGAATTGGCTTACACTCGCCCCAAGCTACAACAAGAACACCTCAATACAATAACATATTCAAACATCATACAAAAGAGCAGGGTCCGACTACGGACAAAATCAAACGATGAAATGATATCCATCCTTGCTATCCCAGGCTGCCGCCTGGAACCCATCCTAAATTAATGATGAAGAAGAAGGAGAACTACAAATCAAACAAGCATCACTCTCACGTTAAATAATCGTTGTAGTAATCCGTGAGCCACGTGGACTCAACAATCTCATTTCCAGGGGTATCAAAACTAGCAAAGCTTAATGGGTGAGCTATGGTTAAGTGGTGATGCTGCAGCAAGCAACTAAGCATTTATTTGAGTGGATAACTTACGAATACAAAAAGTAAAGTGGGTGGTCTACGTATAACGGACGTGAACTAGTAATGATCACTAAGTGATCCTAACCACCTACTTACATCAAACATAACCCCACTGTCTTCTCTCTCGGATAAGAACTCACGAGAGACTGTCATGGTTACGCACACAGTTAGTGTATTTTATTTGAGTTTACTTCAAGTTTACTATAAGAGGGTGTTAGACAAAGTTTCCAAGTTGCCACGTAACCGCAGGCACGGCTTTCCGAAAGATTTAACCCTACAGGGATGCTTCACCACATCCATCACAAATTAACCACACGCCGCGTTGGAATCCCTCAACTGTGGAATCACCCGTAGTATTGGCGGAATCCCGATAGAAAATCTCAACTTCAAGATAGCCCTAAGTGTCGTTGAAATCCCACGCACAAGACGTTCAAGAAAGGTGAAACAAATCTAGCAAGATCGCCCGACGTGCCGACAATCCCGATAGGAGCCGCGTATCTCGTTCTAAGGCCACGACGGATAAGTTGCACGTACAAAGGCCTGATAAATCCCTCGAGGTGGCCCCGCACAGTGCTCTGTTTTGGACCAGCACCAGCAGCACTGGCCCCCTATATTATGTTAAATTACTCCTCGGGTTCTTGATGCCCTATGCTTTAGAAACGGTGTTCAGTATTATTATGTTGGGCAGATATAGTACCAATGTTCGGCCTTGCCAGAAAAGTTTTATCTGAAAAGGAATGTCAAGGAGGTCCCCATAACAACCCCGAGAATGTTAGGAGCGCTCAATATGGAACATAACACCGGTACACAAGAAACTATAACGGCAAAGGTGGAACAAAACACCAAGCAAAAGGCCAAGCCTTCCACCCTTTACAGATTATATACATGCGCATTAAATTAAATATCAATAATATTGTGATATGATAAAATATCCATGTTGACACATGGAAGCAATTGCACCTGCGGCTAGAAATGCTATAAGAAGGCCAAGCAAGTGGTAACGTAGCCAAAAAAGGCTTGCTGGGATGTGGAGGGGTTAGAGACTTATCATGGCATATTTGGAAGGCTTGTCAAACAAGTGGTAGGTAGCGTGAAATAGCTATAGAAAATAACACAACTAGCATGGCATGATAGTAGTGGTGAAAGGACGTGGATGTCGCCTAGAGGGGGGTGAATAGGCGCTTTAAAATAATTACGGTTTATGCTTGAACAAATGCGGAATAAAACTAATGTTTAATAAGTCAAGCACAAAACGTAAAACAACTAGGCTCACCTATGTGCACCAACAACTTATGCTAAGCAAGATAAACAACTCAGTGATAGCAAGATATATAGCAAGAAGTAATATGGCTATCACAAAGTAAAGTGCATAAGTAAAGGGGCTCGGGTAAGAGATAGCCGAGCCACACAGAGACGACGATGTATCCCGAAGTTCACACCCTTGCGGATGCTAATCTCCGTTCGGAGCGGTGTGGAGGCACAATGCTCCCCAAGAAGCCACTAGGGCCACCGTAATCTCCTCACGCCCTCGCACAATGCAAGATGTCGTGATTCCACTAAGGGACCCTTGAGGGTGGTCACTGAACCCGTACAAACAAGGTTGGGGCAACCTCCACAACTTAATTGGAGGCTCCCAACAACACCGTGAAGCTTCACCACAATGGAGTATGGCTTCTTTAGTGACTTCAAATGCTCGGGGCAATCTCCACAACTTAATTGGAGACCCTGACGCATGCCCAGAGCTTTGCACCACAATGATTGAGCTCCGAGGCACCACCAACCGTCTAGGGCGCCAAATCACCCAAGAGTAACAAGCTCTAGGGTGCTCAAACACCCAAGAGTAATAAGCTTCTCAACTTCTTGTTTCCACGTATCACTGTGGAGAACTCAAACTTATGCACCAAGTGCAATGGCAAGGGCACATGGAGTGCCCAAGTCCTTCTCTCCAAAATACCACCAAAGCAAATAATGCTAGGGAGAAAAATGAGAGGAGGAACAAAGAAGAACACGAAGAACTCCAAGATCTAGATCCAAGGGGTTCTCCTCACTTAGAGGTGAAATTAATTGGTGGAAATGTTGATCTGGATCTCCTCTCACTTTTCCCTCAAGAACTAGCAAGAATCATTGGAGGGATTGAGAGTTAGCAAGCTTGAAGAAGGTCACCAATGGGGGAATAACACGATCTCAAGAGATAAAGTTCAATGGGGAAGAAGACCCCCCCTTTTATAGGTGGTGAAAAATCCAACCGTTATACTCACAGCCCGCACAGAGCGGTACTACCACTCATGGGAGCGGTACTACCGCTATGGAGGTGGAAGCCCTTTGAAAAACAACTGCAAGGAGGCAAAAGTCCAGTAGAACTACTGTAGCGGTACTAAGGCTCGTCCTCATGGTACAACTGCTACGGGTAGCGGTACTACTACTTGCGAGCGGTACTAAAAAAACACATCCATGCCTACCACCGCTAGACTTAACACGAGATTTTGGCCTGCAGCGGTTATACCGCTTTGGAGCCGCGGTAGTACCTCTCTGGAGCGGTAGTAAAAAATTACATCCACTCTAGCCGCGGTAGTACCACTGCAGCCTTTTAAGAACACCAAAACTGCCACAACTTCGGCAAACGGACTCCGAATTCAACGAAACCAAGTTCGTTGGAAATCTAATGACATGGGCTAACACAATATTGATAGAAATATCAATAAAAAGCAAATGAGAAAAGACCCATATGAAAATGGTGAGAACCCTTCCTCGGATAAGATCGGTAAAACCTCCAACACCGGAAACGCAATAGAAGAAGCATATGAAATCCGTTTTTGATGTACTAGAGCTTGTCATGGAGATAACCACAAGATCTAAAACCTCAAAATGAGAAAATAAAAATAAGAATCAAGAAAGATGATGCAAGGATGCAATGGTTTGAGCTCTCGATGAACGATACGATCAAGCTACTCACTTGAGAGCCCCCCTTGATAGTACGACTATCGATCCTATAACCTGGTCTCCAAAATATCACCATGAGACAGGTAAAATAGAAAACCTGTCAGGAGCAAACCTTTGACTTGCGAAAAGTCCACTTGAGCTAGATGATGATGATCTTGACTCCCTCAAGTTGGACCACCTTTCGTGATTGCGTTGGCTCGATGAAGGCTAGTTGATTGCTCCCCCATACTCCACTATGGGTGAGTCACTCTTCGGCACACCTTCACAAGTCCATTGTCACCAAAATGGACAACAAGCTACAAGCATGCTTTCTTCGTGATGCTTCACTTTAACTTGCACACCGCAACCTTGATGACGATTACCACCTAATGTCATCTTCCATGGGTTGTATGGGATCTTCCTCTCGATGTAATCCCATGGAAAAATACCTAAACCTACAATGAACACTCAGGTATACCATGGGTTAGTACACAAAGCGCAATGGACAATGCTTACCATACCATCGGATCACTTGATCCTTCTCGGTACATCTTGTATGCTTTGTGTGTTGATCTACTTGGTTCACTCTTTGACTTAGTCTTGATCAACCTTGTATCTTATATTCTCTCTTCATAAAGATGATGTCTTGAAGGTAAACATGAATGCTCACACAATGTTCTTCTTCAAGACATGCTTGGAGTAAGCTCAACTCTTACATGACCAATCTTTGGATATCACCTTAAATACCACCTTGGTCAACATATAAACTCCTTGAAACCAACAGGTGGAATTCAAGAAGTACATACGGACAAATCCTTAGAATATACTCAAGGCAACCATTAGTCCATAGGGATTGCCGTTAGTTACCCAAAACCACACATGGAGAAATGTGCTCTTACAATCTCCCCCATTTTGGTAATTGATGACAACCACTTTCAAGAGAGTTTATATAAGGAAATAAGCACAACCAAGCACACACAAATGAAAAGCAATGCATGGATGTGAAATGCAAATGCTTAAGCAATAAAAGCAAAATGCTCTAAGCTTTACAAACTAAACTTTCTAAACTTCTCCCACATTGGCATCGATTGCTAAAATGGGCGAAAAGCTTTGAAATCCAATATGATAGGTGTTCCTCCAAAAGGTTTGTATTTCTCAAAATACATGTGCAAAGAAATACACAAATCCAATTATAAGTAGTTGGAGGAAAACAAACTATATTGAGGATCGAAAGATTGCAAAAAGGATCATTGGCACAAAGACATACACCAGAGTGAAGCAAGCAATCAAAAGATACCAATTGGAACAATCAATCACATGGACCTATGAGCCACATGAATAAAATATACTATGATATGGGAAAAAGAGTGTTTATCAAGAAACTAGAGGAGATCCCCATTATTTGCACACAATTAAGAATTTTTTTTATTTGACTACAAGTGCACAAAATAGGATCATGACTCTCCTAAAATCAATACAAACACACAACAAGTGCAAGTAAGTAGATAAGACAATGAGCATAGTACTTGCACTAAACATATGGTTGAGTAAGAGGTAAAAGAGGCAATTTAAGAATAGGCTAAACCAAAATGATGTGTGTGAGTCATGGCAAAGCACTTGAGAAGACTAATATAAGGATGAGCATTAAGCATCAACATAGTCTTGATGAAATGAGACACAAAGTGCAAGACATATCCTTCCCACACACAAACCACTAGAAAATGAGTTCACACAGCTTATTACTAATAAAATTAAAAACCAAAGCTTGTGACAACCCATGGTGAAGATATGAAATAATAGCATTGGTAGGAGGAGGGATACCAATCGAAATGGCAAAACCCTCGTGAAGACAAGCATGATGAAAATAATCTTCACCACCAAAGAGTGCATCAAGATGCAAGGTTATAATATCCGCACTCAACACATATTCTTTCACGGAACCACCAAGGAAATAGAAAGGGAATGCAACGGTGGACGTGAAAGAAAAAAGAAGATATCAACTAGATATGTAACTTCTCTCAGGTGTATAAGATTCTAGGTAGAGGACAATCATGATGATATATCCACAAAGAATGATGTACACACGAAATAGTTACAAGAAGGAACGAACAAGATATCCAAAAGGAAGTCATAAATATACCAATAATATCTTTGCTTGAAAGCATAACACATAGCCTAATATTTCTTATTGTACATAAATGAATTCCCAATACACGAACATCAAAGACATCACAACTAGCAATATCATATATTCGTTGAGATGCTTTGAGAAAGGAATTAAGTACCAAAAGAATGACTCAAGAAATTCATGCGATGATGCAACCTATAAACGGCTGAATGCGAGAAATGTATGCATGAAGTAGATATGTGTTACTGAGATAGCATTGGATTGATGTAGTAGACAATGGTTCATCGATCATCCTAGCATGGCTCAAATAAGCACATGGTGACAACACCTTCCTTGTAAGTGAGCCGAGTATCCAATGTATCTCCAATTGTTCCTAGAACAACGCCACAAACAAAGTGGTACCCAAACTAATTGGGACCAAAAAGTTAGTGGACCAACAATACATAGGACAAAACTCCACATAAATATGTGCATATAGATATTAAATTGAATTTCATGCACACTTTAGCCAATTTATGTCATAGTGGAGTTTCCCCTATATATTGGGTCAAGGAAAGAGAACATGACAGCGAAAGTACTTGTAGTAAATATGCATGCTCAAGGCTTTCAAGAATCAAATCAACACACAGTTGATAAGATACGAAAAGATAAGGTATCAAGTGAAAATAAGATACCAAATGAAAAATTATCACTTGATGGATACCAACTATAAGATACATCAAGGAATGAGATATTCTTTGACACATGCCAAATAGAAGGAAACAAGATACCAATTGAAGGAAAACAAGAGGTATCAAGTACCCAAAAGAGAGCTAGGTTCAAAACAAACCAAATCCTCCGCAAATTTTCATGATGGAACAAAGAACCATAGAGAAAAGGTTTGCCTCCCACCAACACACACTTGATGAAGATCAAAATATTTTATGATAAACACATAAAGATAGTGTTCTAAAGAAAATATGGTAGCTCCCCCAAGAGATGTGCATTATATAGAATTTTCACTTGAATACAAAATGCACACGATGGGATCATCACTTTCCTTATATCTATAGAAACACTAGACATGCTCAAAAAGATCCACAGGAGGCAAGGAAGACAAATGATAAACAAAAACCTTTGTAAAGATGATTAGCAAATTCTACCACTTAAAAGGAATACCAATTGTCAATGGGCAAGAAGTATTTGGAAATAATTCCCATTGGTAGATTGCAAATAGACCCAACATCATCTTTACTCCTAAATCACAAGAAATGACACTTGTAGAGCTAGCATGCCACCTAGGAACAACATAAATTATAATATCAAATCTAAGAGGAAATATCTCAAATGTACACATTCTCTGGGTTGTAATATGCACATAGCATATTACTCCCCAATAATGTGGTAACCCACCGATAATAACAAGTGGCAAATGAAATCCAACAAGAGATGATTAATGAACCATTTAGAATTTTAATTTCTCATGAGAAGACATGCCACATAGAAGCTAGATAATCTTGTAATATCAATACTAAGTGTTATTCCTCATGTACACACATTTTTAGGATTGTGAAGTGCACAAAGCACATCACTCCCCCAAAATGGGATAATCCATTGATCTCTCAAGAGAACCAACTAAGATAAGACAAGATGCAAAAAGGCTCAACACAATACGCAGACGTACATGATGTGCAAACCAACATACCCATACTTGATTACTCAAGATAAGCAAGCGAGAGGCACACCATATACAAACACATGCAAGGTACAAAACCACAACATGCAACGGGACAAGTAACTATGAATGTAAACATTTTAAGTACAAGTTATTGTAAGGAGGGGCATTGGATATAAGATAGAAACTTGATAATCCAAATGACTTGGCTTGAGATAATATGAATGATGAAGATCCCTTAATTCTTCGTGATGTAGCCAAATCACCAATGCCCTCCAACATCACCTATTGATCAGGTTTGAGCTTGTTGGTCCCCAACCAAGTTGGGTCCTAAGAGGTTAGTCACAATAGGCTTGGCTACCCAAATGGTTATTTTCTTGACACCACTTTGAGTACCAACACATTTGGCAAACACATTGCCAAGCTTATCCTTCCCAAGAGAATAGATATCATCAATAATGATTGGGTTGGATTAGTTACCTTTCGTGCAAGAAGAAGCGAAGTGACCCTTCTCATGACATAAGTAGCAACATCTACCCTTTACTTTCTTATCAATTGATTTCTCAACTTGAGGAGCGTTGACTTGGGTCTTCTTGGGAAGAGGCCTTTCTTAAACTTATAGTTGAGCATGCGATTGAACTTGTGGTCGCTTCCCTTGTTGCTTGTTACTTTGAGACTTCTTCTTCAATGGGCAAGATATTACATGGTGGCCTTCTATTTTGCACTTGAAGCAAATAATCTTGGCCGAATTCTTGACTTGTTCTTGGCCCTTCTTCTTATACTTCGTGGACATCTTCTTCTTCTTGGAGTTGAATCTAAGTCCACCTTTGTCATTTGAGAATTTTTGCACACTCAAGATATTGTTTGAGTGTGGACTTCCCTTCATGACTCTTTTCCAAGTCTTTCTTCAAAGAAGTGACTTGGGCCTTGAGCTCATTGATTTCCTCTACATGGTTAGAATTAACACAAGTTCTAGAGGAAGTATAAGCTTCATCGTTAGAGCAACAAGGCAAGGAAAGTAATTCATAACAAGATGTACCAACATTATGAGTATATGAACTACGAGTACTAGCACATGGCAATAAAGCATTTCTACTAGATGTAGTGTTAATGTCCACATGAGGCTCACTAGATGTTACCTTAGTAGTACTAGCCTCATGAGCTATCTTTAGCACATTATGCGATACTAGAAGATCGCCATGTGAGCTAGAAAGCTTTTCATGACTTTCTTCCAATTTCCCATAATTGCTAGATAGCAACTCAAGTTGAGCCCTTAGCTCAACATTCTCCTTTAATATGGATGCTTCACAAGAAATAGAGTTAGTAGAACAAGCATCATCATTAAGAACAAGAGGAGAAGGCAACTTGGCAAGATCTTTAGCATATGAAACTTTAAGTTGAGCATGAGACTCGGTGAGTTCAATGAGCGAACTCATAACGACCCTTGAGCCATTTTTTAGGTGCTCAAAGTCCTCAAGGATTTTATCTTGTGAAACTTCAAGCTTATCATTTTAATTCTAAAATCATTGGCCACCTTGAGATCTCTTTCATGGGATTCCTTTAATATAGATAATTCTAGAGAAAAGGTCTCCTCAAGAGATTCCTTGGTGGTTTGTTCATTTCAATAGCTTGAGATAGCTACGTGATCTCATTAGCGTAATCACGCTCATGTCCTTCCATTTTCTCAATGGCAGCCTCATGCTCCTCGAGATGAGATTACAACTCCTCAATATATTTCTTGCCCTCAATGGCAATGGACATGATTTCCATGAAGTTGGAACGAGCAAGTTTATTATGAATATCTTTAAAAATCATTTCTCCCTTAATTTTTAAGGAAGTAACTTATCACACTCTTCATGATTATCCTCATTATCATCAACATCATCATCATGAGATATATTGGGATTCAAAGTAGGAGATACCTTTGAAGCCTTAGCCATAAGGCAAGAGTGAGAAACAATAGATGATGATGTAGGATCCCTTGAAGAATAATTCAAGGCCACATATTGTTACATGGAGTGTTGGGTTTCCTTTACATTGTTAGCACAACAACTCGAGGAAATAGATACATTTTTATCATGGCAACAACATATAGCAAGCATATCATTATGAGATGTAGTCAAGAAATCTCTACATGATATGCAAGGACTATCAACACGAGCATGTGAAACATTAAGAGTTCTCGAAGTGTTAAAGTCCAAAGATGAAGCATAGCAATAAGATAGCGATGAAGGATCATCAACAATTATCCCACTGTCAACATTACAATGATCACCACTACTCATCATATCATTACCTTGTGGCAATCCACATGTAGGTGAAGTAGATGAAGTTGAGAAGGCAATGCAACTAGAGGTGGAAGGAGAACAATCATCCCTACAAATCTTGGACACACCATATTTATCTCTAAGCTTTGTCAACAACTCATGAGCATCCCGGAACAACATACGTTGCAATATAACGACATTGCTCAAAGTATCAAAAAGCACATTAGAAGCTTGAGCACTGAGATAAGAGTTTTTATCATCCTCTAAAGATATGTGTTGAGAATCCTTTGGAGGAGAAAACCCCATATCTAAAATTCGCTCCAAATTTGGGTTCATGGCCGTAAAGAGATTAAGCATGCGAATTACCCGAACATCAAAATTTGTGCCATCAAAACTAAGATTGACCGAGAATCCTAATCCCCTAGTCGACATCCTTACTCTCTAGGTTGTTAAACCTTATAATGGGAGACCTAGCTCTGATACCAATTGAAAGGACATGGATGTCACTTAGAGGGGGGTGAATAGGCGCTTTAAAATAATTACGGTTTAGGCTTGAACAAATGCAGAATAAAACTAACGTTTAATAAGTCAAGCACAAAACCTAAAACAACTAGGCTCACCTATGTGCACCAACAACTTATGATAAGCAAGATAAAAAACTAAGTGATAGCAGGATATATAGAAAGAAACAATATGGCTACCACAAAGTAAAGTGCATAAGTAAAGGGGCTCGGGTAAGAGATAACCGAGGCACACGGAGACGACGATGTATCCAGAAGTTCACACCCTTGCGGATGCTAATCTCCGTTCGAAGCGGTGTGGAGGCACAATGCCCCCCAAGAAGACACTAGGGCCATCATAATCTCCTCATGCCCTTGGACAATGCAAGATGCCATGATTCCACTAAGGACCCTTGAGGGTGGTCACCGAACCCGTACAAACAAGGTTGGGGCAAACCCCACAACTTAATTGGAAGCTCCCAACAACACCGTGAAGCTTCACCACAATGGACTATGGCTTCCACGGTGACCCCAAATGCTTGGGGCGATCTCCACAACTTAATTGGAGACCCCGACGCATGCCCTGAGCTTTGCACCACAATGATTGAGCTTTGAGGCACCACCAACCGTCTAGGGTGCCAAAGCACCCAAGAGGAACAAGCTCTAGGGTGCTCAACACTCAAGAGTAATAAGCTTCTCAACTTCCCACTTCCACGCACTAATAGGGAAAAGCCTTGTAGTAGCGCTGGTTTTGGGTAAAATAGTAGCACGGGGCAATGCGCTACTACTACGGTGCTATAGCTAAATTGTAGTAGTAGTGCGTGTTAGCCCACGCTACTGCTATACCTGCTTAGTAGTAGCGCTTTTAGTAGAAAGCGCTGCTAGTAGTTACTAGCAGCGCGCCTCTCCGCCCGCTCTACTACTATTATTACGTATTTCTTTTTTTATGTTGTATATTCATACGCCACTATACAAGTTTTCATACAGTATCATCATAATACATCATTTTCATATAACAACTCCTCATCATCATCATTTTCGTCAAACAGATAACTAGATTTCAAAAACCTTACAAGTCCAGACCGAACTGCTAGATCGAGACCAATAATGATAAAACTATTAAACCTTAAACTAGAGCTTAATCTTACTACAATACTATTAATGAGTAGAATCTGGTGGTGCAGAATCTGATTGTGGTGGGGGCATTCTTGGCGGAAGTATCCCGACAACGCTTCCCCATCGGGCTCTTTGAGCTGGGCATGAAGATGTCACTTGTTGTAGTGCCCATTCCATAACCAAGTGGGGACTACTCTGAGGTGGCATCTGAGCATGTTCTACAGCGTTGCCTCCGTGAAGATGACACCTGGTGAAAGTTGTAGTTGTGTTTGGGCAAAACTCTTGCACTCCTTGACTTCAAACTCCCAGTGTCTACACTGAGTCTTCCGAAACATATTCTCCACCTCTTTCAGCTCCCGCATACAATCTCTCCATCCAAACACTGCATCGTCAATCCTTTTTCCCTACGCCAGCAACTTCCTCTACCACTTCAACCCCTCTTCACGAGAACGTCTAGGAGGCATGGAATCCCTGTAAATTTGGCATGACATTTGCTTAAAAATGGACATATTAAATAGCACAACGTATAGGAGACATGGAATCCCTATAAATTTCCCTGTGCCAACAAATCTAACCATTTACAATGCGTTAGCCATGGAATCTAACAATGGACATTTGCACAAAGTTTGCAAGTTTAAACATTTTTTACGGTTACGACGTGAAGCACCTTTGTAACACAATTTACAGCATGTGGATGAATTCCGATATGCATCCATAAATCCATCTAACCATCTAAATGCATCATACATCCATCTAACCATTTAAATGCATCCATCCATAACCATCTAAATGCATCATACATCCATCTAACCATCTAAATGCATCCATACATCCATCTAACCATCTAAATGCATCAATCCATCCATCCATTAAACTTTTCTAGCAGTGCAAAAACAGAGGGAGGAGGGAGAAGGGGGCAGAGTGGGAGAGAGGAGGGAGGTAGAGCTACCGCTGCGTGGATGGCCAGGACGGGAGGGACGGGACGGGGGAGGGCCGCCGCGTGGGGAGGGCCGGGACGGGAAGGGCCGTCGTGTGGGGTGGACGGCTGGGATGCGGGAGCACCGCCGCAAGGGAGATAGTGGAGAGGAAGATCTATAGAGTGAGGAGTGAGGGGGAGCGGTTCGGGGGGGGGGAGAAGAACAAGTACGACCTAGCGGTAGCGTGGTCAAGGAAAACACGCTACGGATACACATTTAGAAGTAGCGCGCTACTACGTTGTTTGTAGAAGCGCGCTACTACTATACCTAGCCTGTCGGCAACGGTGTGGCAATTATATTACTAGCACATTTTATACCAGCCGCGCTACTTCTATGTGGATACCAGTAGCGCCTCTTTTGAAGATGCGCTACTGCTAATTATCAGTAGCGCCTTATTTTAAGCAGCGCTACTGATAAGTTTCTGTGTATAAGGTTTTCCCTAGTGGTAACATATCACCGTGGAGAACTCAAACCTATGCACCAAATGCAATGGCAAGGGCACATGGAGTTCCCAAGTCCCTCTCGCCCAAATACCACCAAAGCAACTAATGCTAGGGAGGAAAATGAGAGGAGGAACAAAGAAGAACACGAAGAACTCCAAGATCCAGATCCAAGGGGTTGCCCTCACTTAGAGGACAAAGTGATTGGGGGAAATGTGGATCTAGGTCTCCTCTCTCTTTTCCCTAAAGAACTAGCAAGAATAATTGGAGGGATTGAGAGTTAGAAAGCTCGAAGAAGTTCAACAATGGGGGAAGAACACGAGCTCAAGAGATAAAGTTAAATGAGGAAGAAGACCCCCCTTTTATAGGTGGATAAAAATCCAACCGTTATGCTCACAGCCCGTATAGAGCGGTACTACCGCTCATGGGAGAGGTACTACCACTATGGCGGTGGAAGCCCTTTGAAAAAAATAGCGAGGAGGGAAAAGGCCAGTAGAACCGCTGGAGCGGTACTACCGCTTGTCATCACGGTACTACCGCTACGGACAGCAGCACTACCGCTAAGGGTAACGATACTACTGCTTGCGAGCAGTACTAAAAAATACATCCGTGCCTACCACCGCTGGACTTAACACGAGATTTTAGTCCGGACTGGTACTACCACTCTGGAGCCGCGGTAGTACTGCTCTGGAGTGGTAGTAAAAAATTACATCTCCTCTATCTGCGGTAGTACCACTACAGCCTTTTAAGAACACCAAAACTAGCACAACTTCTGCAAACCGACTCCGAATTCAATGAAACCAAGTTTGTTGGAAAGCTAACAACATGGGCTAACACAATATTGATAGAAATATCTATAATAAGAAAATGAGAAAAATCCCATAAGAGAACGGTGAGAACCCTTCCTCGGATAAGACCGATAAAACCTCGAACACCGAAAACGCAATAGAAGAAGCATATAAAATCCGTTTTCGATGTACTAGAGCTTGTCACGGAGATAAACACAAGATCTAAAACCTCAAAAGGAGAAAATAAAATAAGAATCAAGAAATATGATGCAAGGATGCAATGGTTTGAGCTCTCGACGAACGATACGATCAAGGTACTCACTTGAGAGCCCCCCTTGATAGTATGGCTATCGATCCTATAACCTGGTCTCCAAACAATCACCATGAGACCGGTAAAATAGAAAACCTATCAAGGGAAAACCTTTTCCTTGCATGAATTCCACTTGAGCTAGATGATGACGATCTTGACTCCCTCAAGTTGGACCACCTTTCGTGATTGCGTTGGCTCGATGCAAGCTAGTTGATTTCTCCCCCATACTCCACTATGGGTGAGTCACTCTTCGGCACACTTTCACAAGTCCATTGTCACCACAATGGACGGTAAGCTACAAGAATGATTTCTTAGTGATGCTTCACTTGAACTTGCACACCGCAACCTTGATGACGATCCCCACCTGATGTCATCTTCCATGGGTTGTATGGTATCTTCCTCTCGATGTAATCCCACGGAAAAATACCTAACCCTACAAAGACCACTCATGTATACCATGGGTTAGTACACAAAGCATAATGGATAGTGCTTACCATACCATGGGATCACTTGATCCTTCTCAGTACATCTTGTACGCTTTGTGTGTTGATCAACTTGGTTCACTCTTTGACTTAGTCTTGATCAAACTTGTATCTTATCTTCTCTCTTCGTAAAGATGATGTCTTGAAGGTAAACATGAATGCTCACAGAGTGTTCTTCTTCAAGACATGCTTGGAGTAAGCTCAACTCTTACATGACGAATCTTTGGATACCACCTTGAATACCACCTTGGTCACCAAATAAACTCCTTGAAACCAACAGATGGACTTCAAGAAGTACCTATGGACAAATCCTTAGAATATAACTCAAGGCAACCATTAGTCCATAGGGATTGTCATTAATTACCCAAAACCACACATGGAGAAATGTGCTCTTACAAGTGGTATCTAGGGAAATGTGTCATCTTGTCTGAGATACCGCTTGGAAGAAGAACGAGTCCTTGAAGTAGAGGATCCGCGAAGAAGATGAACAAATCCTCACACTCCAAACACTTTTGGAACTCTATTGAGAGGAAGCAATCCGGAACAAACAATCAACAATGATATACACTACAACATAGGCATGGCATGATGCTCAATCAAATATGATGCATGTTATGCATGACATGGCAAAGCACAACAATAAACTCTGACACATTAAGTGTTGCATATTTACGAAACTCCAAATTGAATTACTTTGTTCATTCCCGCTTAGGTACATGACAATAGAAAATGTTGTTAAACATGGCAAGAGGTGAAGGATAAACAACTACAACGTCTAGGCAAGTTCAAATGAGGCCGGAAAAAACACATAACATTTCCAAAATGACCCCATATGCAAAGATATAAACTGGTTCAGATCTGGATAAAACTTATTTTATAGTTATTAAACATGAACATAAAGTGGACCATGTGATTCTACATGTTTTTCTAGTCAAGTTACATACGTAAAACATTTGAATCGGAGTTACGGTTAACTAGTTATGAAATAAACCGTTTTGACATGGCATTTAAGCGAATTAATGCATACAACAAGTTAAGAATTTCTTAACATGCATGAAAGTAGAATATTATGAATCTATACGAAACTCTAAGCATTTTACATATATAAGTCATTTTAATCTTATGCGCAATTATACAGTTTTTAGCAATATAAAAGATGACATTTTGAAAATATGCAATGCATTGGACAAGTAACCAAATAAAATAAATAAAATGAGATACAGCCAAGGCGATTTGATCCTTGGCCACCTAGGTAAAATACTGGTGGTTCTAGCCATCCCGGTATGGTTCATTTTATGATGCTTTGGGGGGGTTTACTGAATGTGAATAATATGCTAGCGCTGAAGTAAAACAGGTGCAACAAAAAAATGAAATGCAAAAGGGGTGAGCACTGGGATTCGATCCCAGGACGCCTCAAACAGGAACTAGAGGAGCAAACCACTGCACGAATGTTAGGGTTTGTGTCTAATCAGGGGCGCTGCTCAATATGAACTAAACCGAAGGCCGAGGCTTGGTTTTTCACCAACACACGAGGATCTCACCATCAGGTGCAGCAGACAATGCGACGGCAAGGCTTGCAGGGCGGGAGGCCATGGAACAACGGAGTTGGCAGGGTCTGGCATTGGGTCTTCGGATCCGCGCGGGGTCAGAGAAGGACGCGGCTCCATGGAAGAGAGTTGTTGCATGGAGAAGCAAGGGAGAGAGAGGGAGAGCTTAGTAAAGACGGTGAGGTGCAGGGAAAGAAGGAAAAGCAGGGGAGGGAGAAGAATGGGGCACTGCAGGTGAGCTCACCAGCGGGGCTGGTCGCCGGAGCGATGCTGGGCGCCGACCGAACATCTGCTCGAGGGAGACAACTTCATGGCCCTAGGCAGGGGCATGTGGGCACATGGAGCTGCTCCGGTGGAGACGCTCGCCAGCGCGACGTCGGAGACGACAGTGCAGCAAGGGCATAGGGAAACAACACACAACTGTGGGCTGGAGGCTGCGCGGGAGACCATGTGCTCCGACGAGGTTGCTGCAAGTCCGGAGGAGAAGAAAAGGAGACCGTGGGCACATGCGGCTTGGGCTGGCTACTCTGCGGTCGCTGGACGCGTCCATGCATAGCTGGGCTGGCTGCGCGCGGCGGCTTGCGGGAGGAAGCTGTGGCTGCGAGAGGTGGCTGGTCGGGTGGATTTGGTCCGGGAGGATCCCAAGGTGGGAGATGACCAGGTGTGGGTGGCGGAGGGTGAGGGCTGGATGGGACAAGGCTCCTAGAATTTAGGGTTTGGACAGATTAGTAATACATCCATTTTGCATCATGCTTTTATATTGATATTTATTGCATTATGGGCTGTTATTACATGTTATGGTACAATACTTGTGCCTTTTTATCTCTTATTTTATAAGGTTTCCATGAAGAGGGAGAATGCCGGCAGTTGGAATTCTTGACTAGAAAAGGAGCAATTCTGAGATACCTATTCTGCACAACTCCAAAAGTCCTAAAATTTACGAAGAATATTTTTGGAATTAATAAAAAATATTGGCGCAAGAATGAACCAAAGGGGGCCCACCAGCAGGCCACAAGCCTGCTTGGCGCGACCACCCCCTGGCCGTGCTTAGCAGGCTTGTGAGGCCCCTGTGGCTCCTCCGACGCCCATCTTCTCCTATATGAAGCATTTTGACCTGGAAAATATCAGAGGAGAGATTTCGGGAGGAAGCACCGCCGTCTCGAGGCGGAACTTGGGCAGAACCAATCTAGAGCTCTGGCAAGGCGGTTCTGTCGGGGAAACTTCCCTCCCGGAGGGGGAAATCAAAGCCATCGTCATCACCAACGATTCTCTCATCGAGAGTGGGTCAATCTCCATCAACATCTTCACCAGCACCATCTCCTCTCCAAACCCTAGTTCATCTCTTGTATCCAATCTTTGTCTCAACACCTTAGATTGGTACCTGTGGGTTGCTAGTAGTGTTGATTACTTCTTGTAGTTGATGCTAGTTGGTTTAGTTGGTGGAAGATCATATGTTCAGATCCTTTATGATAATTAATACTCCTCTGATCTTGAACATGAACATGCTTTGCGAGTAGTTATGTTTGTTCCCGAGGGCATGAGATAAGTCTTGTTATAAGTAAACATGTGAATTTGGTATTCGTTTGATATTTTCATGAGATGTATGTTGTCTCTTCTCTAGTGGTGTTATGTGAATGTCGACTACATAACACTTCACCATTATTTGGGCCTAGGGGGAGGAATTGGGAAGTAATAAGTAGATGATGGGTTGCTAGAGTGACAAAAGCTTAAACCCTAGTTTATGCGTTGCTTCGTAAGGGGCTAATTTGGATCTATATGTTTCATGCTATAGTTAGGTTTACCTTAATTCTTCTTTCATAGTTGCGGATGCTTGCGATAGGGTTTAATCATACGTGGGAGGTTTGTCCAAGTAACGGCAGCACCCAATCACCGGTCCACCCACATATCAAATTATCAAAGTAACGAACGCGAATCAAATGAGCATGATGAAAACTAGCTTGACAGAAATTCCCATGTGTCCTCGGGAGCACTTTGCTTTATATAAGAGTTTGTCCAGGCCTGTCCTTTGCTACAAAAAGGATTGGGCTACCTTGCTGCACCTTTTCTACAGTTGTTACTTGTTACTCGTTATGAATTATCTTACCACAAAACTATTTGTTACCGATAATTTCAGTGCTTGCAGAGAATAACTTACTGGAAACCACTTGTCATTTCCTTCCGCTCCTCGTTGGGTTCGACACTCTTACTTATTGAAAGGACTACGATGGATCCCATATACTTGTGGGTCATCAAGACTCTTTTCTGGCGCTATTGCCAGGGAGTGAAGCGCTTTTTGTAAGTGGAATTTATATAGTGTGCTGAAATTTACTGTCACTTGTCACTATGGAAAGTAATCCTTTGAGGGGCTTGTTTGGGGGTATCTTCACCTCGACTAGAAACACAAAGAGTTGTCTCTCAACCTCCTGAACCTCCTGAAAATATTTATCATTAAATTCCTTCAGGTATGATTGAGAAACTACTAGCTAATCCTTACGTAGGAGATGAAACACTACATCCTGATTTACATCTAATTTATGTGGATGAAGTTTGTGGATTATTTAAGCTTGCAGGTATGCCCGAGGATCACGTTAATAAGAAGGTTTTTCCTTTATCTTTGAAGGAAAAGGCATTGGCATGGTATAGGCTATGTGATTATATTGGATCATGGAGCTACAACCGACTAAAGATAGAATTTCATCAGAAGTTCTACCCTATGCATCTAGTTCATCGTGATCGGAATTATATTTATAATTTTTGGCATCGTGAGGGAGAAAGAATAGCTCAAGATTGAGGGAGGCTTAAGTCAATTTTATATTCATGCCCCAATCATGAGCTCTCGAGAGATATTATTATTCAGAATTTTTATGCTCGGATTTCTCGTAATGATCAATCCATGCTCGATACTTCTTGTGATGGTTCCTATATGAAGAAGGATATTGACTTTATTGGAAATAATTAAACGCAACTCTGAAGATTGGGAACTCGACAAAGGTAAGGAGTCAGGTATGAACCTTAAGTTTGATTGTGTTAAATCTTTGGTGGACACTGATGCATTTCGTGAATTTAGCACTAAATATGGACTTGACTCTGAGATAGTAGCTTCTTTTTGTGAATCTTTTGCTGATCCTGTTGGTCTCTCTAATGAGAAGTGGTTTAAATATCATCCTCCCATTGAAGTGAAAGTAGTTGAACCTATTAAAGTTGAAGAGAAAACTATTACTTAAAATGTTGATCCTGTTATTCCTACTGCTTATATTGAGAAATCACCTTTCCCTATTAGAATAAAGGATCATGCTAAAGCTTCAATTGTGGTTCATAAGAGCTACACTAGAACACCTACACCCTCTGAGCAATTTAAAGTGAACCTAGTATTGCTATGGTTAAGGATCTCCTTGTTGATAATATTGATGGGCATGTTATTCAATTCTGTGATGAGGCTGCTAGAATTGCTAAACTTGATGCTAAAGATAAACATAGACCCGTTGTTGGCACGCCTGTTGTCTCTGTTAAAATAGGAGATCATTGTTATCATGGCTTATGTGATATGGGTGCTAGTGTGAGTACAATTCCCTTTTCCTTATATAAAGAGATTATGAATGATATTGCACCAGCTGAGTTAGAGGAAATTGATGTTACAATTAAACTTGCTAATAGAGATACTATATCACCAATTGGAATTATTAGAGATGTTGAAGTCTTGTGTGGGAAAATAAAATATCCTAATGATTTTCTTGTTCTTGGTTCCCCACAAGATGATTTTTGTCCCATTATATTTGGTAGACCCTTCTTTAATACCGTTAATGCTAGGATAGATTGTGAGTAGGAAACGGTTACCGAGAGTTTTGGGTATACGACTCATGAGTTTAATTTCTCTCAATTTCGTAGACAGTCCCGTGATAAAGAATTGCCTAGTAAGGATGAAATTATTGGTCTTGCTTCTATTGCTATTCTGCCTATTGATCCTTTAGAGCAATATTTTCTAGACCATGAAAATGATATGCATATGAATGAAAGGAATGAAATAGATAGGATTTTCTTTGATCATCATCCTATCTTGAAACACAACTTGCCCGTGGAAATACTTGGGGATCCTCCTCCACCCAAGGGTGATCCCGTGTTTGAGATTAAACAATTTCCAAATACTTTGAAATATGCTTATCTTGATGAAAAGAAGATATACCATGTTATTATTAGTGCTAACCTTTTAGAGCATGCATAACAGAGATTATTGAAAACTCTGAAGAAGCACCATACTGCTATTGGATATACTCTTGATGGTCCTAAGGGCATTAGTCCCACTCTATGTCAGCACAAAATTAAAATGGAGCGTGATGCTAAACCAGTTGTTGTTCACCAATGACGGTTGAATCCTAAAATGAAGGAAGTGGTAAGAAATGAAATATTAAATCTTCCGAAGGTAGGTATCATTTACCCTATTGCTGATAGTAGATGGGTTAGTACCGTTCATTATGTCCCTAAGAAAGGATGTATTACCGTAGTTCCTAATGATAAAAGTGAATTGATAGCGCAGAGAATTGTTACAGGTTATAGAATGGTAATTGATTTTAGGATGAATAAAGCCACTAGAAAAGATCATTACCTTCTACCTTTTATTGATCAAATGCTAGAAAGATTATCCAAACAGACACATTTCTGCTTTCTAGATGGTTATTCTGGTTTCTCTCAAATACCTGTGTCAAAAGAGGACCAAGAGAAGATCACCTTTACCTGCCCTTTTGGTACCTTTGCTTATAGACGTATGCCTTTTGGTTTATGCAATGCACCTGCTACCTTTCAAAGATGCATGACTGCTATATTCTCTGATTTTTTTGAAAGGATTGTTGAGGTTTTCATGGATGATTTTTCCGTTTACGGAACTTCTTTTGATGATTGTTTGAGCAACCTTTGATCGAGTTTTGCAGAGATGTGAAGAAACTAATATTGTCTTGAATTGGGTGAAGTGCCACTTTATGGTGAATGAAGGCATTGTCTTGGGACATAAAATTTCCGAAAGAGGTATTGAAGTTGATAAGGCTAAAGTTGATGCTATTGAAAAATGCTATCTCCTACGGATATCAGAGGTATAAGAAGTTTCCTTGGTCATGCGGGTTTCTATAGGAGATTTATTAAAAAGATCTTCTATTAAAAAATGTTAATTGAATTGAATAAAAATTTGCCAATTCAATTTTTTTTCATTAATGGAATAATATTGTAAACATTCAAAAAATTCTTTGCGACTTACAAAATAGTTTATTCAATCATTGTTCGTCGATTCAAAAAATGAGCATGCATTTAAAAAATTGTTAAACAAAAAATGTTCTTTAAATGACATAAATGTTCGTGAATTTCGAAAATTGTTTCACCAATATCCAAAAAAATGTTCGTCGATTCAAGAATGTTGTTTGAAAAATGTTCATTATGTTTGCAAATAGGAATGTTCATGAATTGTAACAATGATATTTGATTATAGAAAATGTTTAGTTTTTTAAAAAAATGTTCACATATTTAAAATGAATATGTGCACAAGTTTTAAAAAATGTTCATAATTTCAAAAATTGTTCATGATTTCACAAAATTGAGAGTGATAGTGTATATCGATGATGCAATAAATATGGCCATGGCCATTGGAGATTATGAATTTTTTTCTCACGCATTGCAACGCATGGACCCTTTTGGTAGCAAAGCAAACCAGGCCATACATGCTTTGTACATCCCCAGTCGCGCTTGCGTCGCCACCGCTCCGGCAAGCCATATGGGTCTAGTTTGGTGTCTATAATGGTTCCCTAGCTTTTTTTGGAATGTTGATAGTTGTGAATACAATTCATTGATTAGAAGGGATAAACAAGTAGACATGGCAGGAAAATCCCATGCAGGCAGAAAAGAAAACATGAAAGGGGAAACGAAAAGCAAAAGGAGGCAAGCAAAGTCCTCGGACTAGATTGAACGGGCTTTCGGATCTTGCCATGTTCCATAGGACATGGCCGTCCAAGGGCCTGCGCGGGCTGTGCAACCGCAGAGGGCCGCAAATTCCAAGGACCCTTGATTTTGGGCCAATGTCTACTGTATTTTTCGTTTTGTACCATTTTATCACAACTAGCGTAGACGTAGTGCGGGATCGAGAAGAGGCATTTCTAGGGGTGCAGTGACTAGACACTTAACAAGGCAAATGAACAGTTTTTAGTTTTCTTGAACTTTAGGATGGTTTTAGCGCAAGTTAAGACACATCCAAAAGTTCCTAGACATGTATATCTAGAGATTTATCAGCAGAAAGTAAATAAAAAGTCCAAGAAATTATGGGATGGTAGAAATTAGAAGATGAAACTCAATGAAGACACGGTGATTTTTGACGTTGTTTCAATAGGTGGTGCTATTGTACGTCCATGTTGATGGAGACTTCAACCCACGGAGGGTGATGGCTACGCGTGTCGATGAAGGTATCCACCCATGAAGGGTCCACGAAGAAGAAACCTTGTGTGTTCCACCATGGCTTACTGTGACGCCCAAGACGCGATCCTATCCTTATTTGGGCTCGAGGGCCTCGACAGGGATAGAAGCGCATATCGCCATTTTGCAAGAATGGATATCATTACAAGTACATATACAGAAGTGGTGAGTATATGGAATTGGCTTACACTTGTCACAAGCTACAACAAGAACACCTCAATACAATAACATATACAAACATCATACAGAAGAGGAGGGTCTGACTACAGACAAAATCAAACGATAAAATGATATCCATCCTTGCTATCCCAGGCTGCTGCCTGGAACCCATCCTAGATTGTTGATGAAGAAGAAGGAGAACTCCAAATCAAACAAGCATCATTCTCATGTCAAATAATCGCATTACATGTACATGCAACTGTTGTTGTAGTAATCTATGAGCTACGGGGACTCAACAATCTTACTTCCAGGGGTATCAAGACTAGCAAAGCTTAATGGGTGACGTATGGTTAAGTGGTGATGCTGCAGCAAGGAACTACACATTTATTTGAGTGGCTAACTTACGAATACAGAAACTAAAGTGGGTGGTCTACGTATAACGGACATGAACTAGTAATGATCACTAAGTAATCCTAAACACCTACTTACGTCAAACATAACCCCACCGTCTTGTCTCTCGGATAAGAACTCACGAGAGACTGTCATGGTTACACACACAGTTGGAGTATTTTATTTGACTTTACTTCAAGTTTACTATGACCAGGTGTTAAAGAAAGTTTCCAAGTTGCCAGGTAACCGCGGGCACGGCTTTCCGAATGATTTAACCCTGCAGGAGTGCTCCAAGTCATCCATCACAAATTAACCATGCGCCACGTTGGAATGCCTCAACCACGGAGTCACCCATAGTATTTGCGAAATCCCGATGAAAAATCTCAACTTCGAGATAGCCCGAAGTGTCGTCGAAATCCCATGCACAAGACGTCCGAGAAAGGTAAAACAAATCCAGCAAGGCCGCCCGACGTGCCAACAATCCTGATAGGAGCCGCGTATATTGTTCTAAGGCCACGGTAGATAAGCTACGCGTACGGAGGCCTGATACAAATCCCTCGAGTTGCCCCGAGGTGGCCCCGCATAGTGCTCTGTTTTGGACCAGCACCAGCAACACTTACTCCTCGGGTTCATGACCCCCTATGCTTTAGAAATGGTGTTTAGTATTATTATGTTGGGCAGATATAGTACCAATGTTGGGCCTTGCTAGAAAAGTTTTATCCCAAACGGAATGTCAAGGGGGTACCCATAACAACCCCGAGCATGTTAGGAGCGCTCAATATGGATCATAACATGGGTACACAAGTAACTATGGCGACAAAGGTGGAACAAAACACCGAGCAAAAGGCCAAGCCTTCCACCCTTTACCAATTATATACATGTGCATTAAATTAAATAGCAATAATATTGTGATATGACAAAATATCCATGTTGACACATGAAAGCAATTGCACCTACAGCTAGAAACGCTATAAGAAGGCTGAGCAAGCGGTAACATAGCCAAACCAAGGTTTGCTAGGATGTGGAGGGGTTAGAGACTTATCATGGTATATTTGGGAGGCTTGTCAAACAAGTGGTAGGTAGCGTGACATAGCGATAGAAAAGGAGACAACTAGCATGGCAATGATAGTAGTGGTATCCAGGGAAATGTGTCATCTTGCCTGAGATACCGCTCGGAAGAAGAACCAGTCCTTGAAGAAGAGGATCCGCGAAGAAGACGAACGAATCCTCACACTCCGAACACTTCCGGAACTCTATCGAGAGGAAGCAATCCGGAACAAACAATCAACACATGATATACACTACAACATAGGCATGGCGTGATGCTCAATCAAATATGATGCATGTTATGCATGACATGGCAAAGCACAACAATCTACTCCTACACATTAAGTGTTGCATATTTACGAAACTCCAAATTGAATTACTTTGTTCATTCACGCTTAGGTACATGAGAATAGCAAATGTTGTTAAACATGGCAAGAGGTGAAGCATAAACAACTACAACGTCTAGGTAAGTTCAAATGAGGCCGGAAAAAACACATAACATTTCCAAAATGACCCCATATGCAAATATATAAACTGGTTCAGATCTGGATAAAACTTATTTTATAGTTATTAAACATGAAAATAAAGTGGACCATGTGATTCTACATGTTTTTCTAGTCAAGTTACATACGTAAAACATTTGAATCCCCGTTACGGTTAACTAGTTATGAAATAAACCATTTTGACATGGCATTTAAGCGAATTAATGCATACAACAAGTTAAGCATTTCTTAACATGCATGAAAGTAGAATATTATGAATCTATACGAAACTCTAAGCATTTTACATATACAAGTCATTTTAATCTTATGCACAATTATACAGTTGTTAGCAATATAAAAGATGACATTTTGAAAATATGCAATGCATTGGACAAGTAACCAAATAAAATAAAGAAAATGAGATACAACCAAGGGGATTTGATCCCTGGCCATCTGGGTAAAATACTGGTGGTTCTAGCCACCCTGGTATGGTTCAGTTTATGATGCTTTGAGGGAGTTTACAGAATATGAATAATATGCTAGCGCTGAACTAAAATAGATGCAACAAAAAATGAAACGCAAAACGGGTGAGCACTGGGATTCGATCCGAGGACGCCTCGAACAGGAACTAGAGGAGCAAACCACTGCACCAACGTTGTGTTTGTGTCTAATCAGGGGGCGCTGCTCAGTATGAACTAAACCGAAGGCCGATGCTTGGGCACCAACGGACGGGGATCTCACCATCAGAAGCAGCAAACAATGCGACGGCGAGGCTCGCAGGGCGGGAGGCCAGGAAGCGACGGAGCTGGCGGTGTCCGGCGTTAGGGCTTCGGATCCACGCGGGGTTGGAGGAGGACGCGGCTCCATGGCAGAGAGTTGTTGCATGGAGAACCAAGGGAGAGAGAGCTTAGCAGAGATGGAAGGAGTAGGCGAAGAAGGAAAAGTAGGGGAGGGAGAAAGAAGGAAGAATGAGGCACTGGAGGTGGGCTCACCAGCGGGGCTGGTCGCCGGAGCGAGGCTGGGTGCCGACCGAACATCTTCTCGAGGGTGACAACTTCATGGCCCTAGGTAGGGGCATGCGGGCGCGTGGAGCTGCTCTGGTGGAGACGCTTGTCGGCGCAACGCCGGAGATGACAGTGCAGGAAGGGCGCAGGGAAGCACCACGCAACTGTGGGCTGGAGGCTGCGTGGGAGACCATGTGCTCCGACGAGGTTGCTGCAGGTCCAGAGGAGAAGCAAAGGAGACCGCGGGCACATGCGGCTTGGGCTGGCTACTTTGCGGTCGCTGGACGTGGGGAGCAACGGTTGCTGGACGCATCCATGCCTGGTTGGGCTGGCTGCATGCGGCGGCTTGCGGCGGCTTGCGGGAGGAAGGTGCGGCTGCGAGAGGTGGCTGGTCGGGTGGATTTGGTCCGGGAGGATCCACATGTGGGAGGTGACTAGGTGTGGGTGGCGGCGGCTGAGGGTTGGATGGGATAAGGCTCCTAGAATTTAGGGGTTGGACAGATTGGTGATACGTCCATTTTGCATCATGCTTTCATATTGATATTTATTGCATTATGGGCTGTTATTACATGTTATGGTACAATACTTATGCTTTTTCTCTCTTATTTTATAAGGTTTACATGAAGAGGGAGAATGCTGGCAGCTAGAATTCTGGACTAGAAAAGGAGCAAATCTGAGGTACCTATTCTACACAACTCCAAAAGTCCTGAAAATTTACGGAGAATATTTTTGGAATTAATAAAAAATACTGGGGCAAGAATCAACCACACAAGGGCCACCAGCAAGCCACAAGCCTCGTAGGCGTGGCCACCCCCTAGTCGCGCCTAGCAGGCTTGTGGGGCCCCTGTGGATCCTCCGATGCCCATCTTCTCCTATATGAAGTTTTTGACCTGGAAAAAAAATCAGAGGAGAGCTTTCAGGACGAAGCACCGCCGTCTCGAGGCGGAACTTGGGCAGAACCAATCTAGAGCTCCAGCGGGGCTGTTCTGCCGGGAAAACTTCCCTCCTGGAGGGGGAAATCGAAGCCATCGTCATCACCAACGATTCTCTCATAGAGAGGGGGTCAATCTCCATCAACCTATTCACCAACACCATCTCCTCTCCAAACCCTAGTTCATCTCTTGTATCTGATCTTTGTCTCAACACCTCAGATTGGTACGTGTGGGTTGCTAGTAGTGTTGATTACTCCTTGTAGTTGATGCTAGTTGGTTTACTTGGTGGAAAATCATATGTTTAGATACTTTATGATAATTAATAATCCTCCGATCTTGAACATGAACATGCTTTGTGAGTATTTATGTTTGTTCTCGAGGACATGGGATAAGTCTTGTTATAAGTAATCATGTGAATTTGGTATTTGTACGATATTTTGATGAGATGTATGTTGTCTCTCCTCTAGTGGTGTTATGTGAGAGTTGACTACATAATACTCCACCATTATTTGGGCCTAGGGGAAGGCATTGGGATGTAATAAGTAGATGATGGGTTTCTAGAGTGACAAAAGATTAAACCCTAGTTTACGCGTTGCTTCGTAAGGGGCTGATTTGGATTCGTATGTTTCATGCTATGGTTACATTTACCTTAATTCTTCTTTAGTAGTTGCGGATTCTTGTGGTAGGGGTTAATCATAAGTGGGAGGTTTGTCCAAGTAAGGGCAGAACCCAAGCACCGGTCCACCCACATATCAAATTATCAAAGTAACAAACGTGAATCAAATGAGCATGATGAAAACTAGCTTGACAGAAATTCCCACGTGTCCTCGGGAGCGCTTTGCTTTATATAAGAGTTTGTCCAGACCTGTCCTTTGCTATAAAAAGGATTGGGCTACGTTTCTGCACCTTTGCTACACTTGTTACTTGTTACTCGTTACGAATTATCTTATCACAAAACTATTTGTTATCGATAATTTCAGTGCTTGAAGAATACATTACTGGAAACCGCTTGTCATTTCCTTTTGCTCCTCGTTGGGTTCGACACTCTTACTTATTGATAGGACTACGATAGATCCCCTGTACTTGTGGGTCATTAAGACTCTTTTCTATCGCCATTTCCGGGGAGTGAAGCGCTTTTGGTAAGTGAAATTTGGTAAGGAAAAATTTATATAGTGTGCTGAAATTTACTGTCACTTGTCACTATGGAAAGTAATCCTTTGAGGGGCTTGTTTGGGGTTTTTCCTTTATCTTTGAAGGAAAATTCATTGGCATCGTATAGGCTATGTGATGATATTGGATCATGGAGCTAAAACCGATTGAAGATGGAATTTCATCAGAAGTTCTACCCTATGCATCTAGTTCATCATGATCGGAATTATATTTATAATTTTTGGCCTCGTGAAGGAGAAAGAATCTCTCAAGCTTGGGGGAGGCTTAAGTCAATGTTATATTCATGCCCCAATCATGAGCTCTCGAGAGAAATTATTATTCAAAATTTTTATGCTCGGCTTTCTCGTAATGATCAATCCATGCTCGATACTTCTTGTGATTGTTCCTATATGAAGAAGGATATTGACTTCAAATGGGATTTATTGGAAAGAATTAAACGCAACTCTGAAGATTGGGAACTCAACAAAGGTAAGGAGTCAGATATGAACCTTAAGTTTGATTGTGTTAAATCTTTTGTGGACACCGATGCATTTCGTGAATTTAGCAGTAAATATGGACTTGACTTTGAGATAGTAGCTTCTTTTTGTGAATATTCTGCTGCTCCTGTTGATCTCTCTAAGGAGAAGTGGTTTAAATATCATCCTCGCATTGAAGTGAAAGTAGTTAAACCTATTAAAGTTGAAGAGAAAACTATTACTTATAATGTTGATCCTGTTATTCCCACTCCTTATATTGAGAAACCACGTTTCCCTGTTAGAATAAAGGATCATGCTAAAGTTTCAACTATGGTTCGTAAGAGCTATGCTAGTACACCCACACACCCTGAGCAAATTAAAGTTGAACCTAGTATTGCTATGGTTAAGGATCTCTTGGTTGATAATATTGATGGGCATGTTATTCAATTCTATGATGAAGCCGCTCGAATTGCTAAACCTGATGCTAAAGATAAACATAGACCCGTTGTTGGCACGCCTGTTGTCTCTATTAAACTAGGAGATCATTGTTATTATGGCTTATGTGATATGGGTGCTAGTGTGAGTGAAATTCCCTTTTCCTTATATAAAGAGATTATAAATGATATTGCACCAGCTGAGTTAGAGGAAATTTATGTTACAATTAAACTTGCTAATAGAGATACTATATCACCAATTGGGATTATTAGAGGTGTTGAAGTCTTGTGTGGGAAAATAAAATATCCTACTGATTTTCTTGTTCTTGGTTCCCCACAAGATGAATAAAGCCACTAGAAAAGATCATTACCCTCTACCTTTTATTGATCACATGCTGGAAAGATTATCCAAACACACACATTTCTCCTTTCTAGATGGTTATTCCGGTTTCTCTCAAATACCTATATCAAAAGAGGACCAAGAGAAGACCACCTTTACCTGCCCTTTTGGTACCTTTGCTTATAGATGTATGCCTTTTGGTTTATGCAATGCACCTGCTACCTTTCAAAGATGGATGACTGCTATATTGTCTGATTTCTGTGAAAGGAGTGTTGAGGTTTTCATGGATGATTTTTACATTTACGGAACTTCTTTTGATGATTGTTTGAGCAACCTTGATCGAGTTTTGTAGAGATGTGAAGAAACTAATCTTTTCTTGAATTGGGAGAAGTGCCACTTTATGGTGAATGAAGGCATTGTCTTGGGACATAAAATTTCTGAAAGAGGTATTGAAGTTGATAAGGCTAAAGTTGATGTTATTGAAAATTGTCGTGTCCTACGGATATCAGAGGTATAAGAAGTATCCTTGGTCATGCGGGTTTCTATAGGAGATTTATTAAAGATTTCTCTAAGATTTGTAAGCCTCTCACTACTCTTTTGCAAAAAGATGTTCCATTCGTTTTTTGATGATGATTGTGTAGAAGCTTTTGAAATTCTTAAGAATGCCTTGATTTCTGCACCTGTTATTCAACCACATGATTGGAACCTACCTTTTGAAATTATGTGTGATGCTAGTGATTATGCCGTTGGTGCTATTTTAGGACAAAGAGTTGATAAGAAATTAAATGGTATTCATTATGCTAGCAAAATTCTAGACGGTGCTCAAATAAACTATGCTTCTACTGAAAAGGAATTTTTAGCAGTTGTGTTCGCTTGTGATAAGTTTAGACCTTATATTGTTGATTCTAAAGTAACTGTTCACACTGATCATGCTGCTATTAAATATCTCATGGAAAAGAAATATGCTAAACCTAGGCTTATTAGGTGGGTTCTTCTGCTACAAGGATTTGATTTGCATATTGTTGATAGAAAGGGTGCTGATAACCCCATAGCAGATAACTTCTCTAGGTTAGAGAATGTTCTTGATGACCCACTACCTATTAGTGATAGCTTTCCCGATGAACAATTAGCTGTCATAAATGCTTCTCATAATGCTCCTTAGTATGCTGATTATGCTAATTACATTGTCGCTAAATTTGTACCGCTTAGTTTCACATATGAGCAAAAGAAAATGTTTTTCTATGATTTAAGACATTACTTCTGGGATGACCCACACTTTTATAAAGAAGGAGTAGATGGTGTTATTAGACATTGTGTTCCCGAGCATGAACAGGAACAGATCCTACGGAAGTGTCATTCCGAGGCCTAAGGAGGACACCATGCTGGAGATAGAACTCCACATAAGGTATTACAATCTGGTTTTTATTGGCCTACTCTCTTCAAGGATGCTCGTATGTTTGTATTGTCATGTGATGAATGTCAAAGAATTGGCAATATTAGTAGGCATTAGGAAATGCCTATGAATTGCTCTCTTGTTATTGAACCATTTGATGTTTGGGATTTTGATTATATGGGACCTTTTCCAACACCCGACGGGTATACTCATATTCTAGTTGATGTTGATTATGTTACTAAGTGGGTAGAAGCTATTCCAACTAGTAGTTTTGATCACAACACCTCTATTAAGATGCTTAAACAAGTTATTTTCCCTATATTTGGAGTCCCCAGATACTTAATGACTGATGGTGGTTCACATTTTATTCATGGTGCTTTCCGTAATTGCTTACTAAGTATGATGTTAATCATAGAATTGCATCCCCTTATCATCCTCAGTCTAGTGGCCAAGTAGAATTAAGCAATAGAGAAATTAAATTGATCTTGCAAAAGACGGTTAATTGATCTAGGAAAATTGGTCTAAGAAACTTGACGATGCATTATGGGCTTATAGAACTGCTTAAAAGAATCCTATTGGTATGTCTCCGTATAAAATGGTTTATGGTAAAGCATGTCACTTACCTCTAGAGCTAGAGCATAAAGCTTGTTGGGCAATCAAAGAGCTCAACTATGATTTCAATCTTACTAGTGAGAAGAGGTTATTTGACATTTGCTCACTTAATGAATGGAGAACCCAGGCCTATGAGAATGCCAAGCTATTTAAAGAGAAAGTTAAGAGATGGCATGATAAGAGGATACAAAAGAGTGAATTCAATGTAGGTGATCATGTCTTGCTATACAATTCTCGATTAAGATTTTTTTAGGAAAACTTCTCTCTAAATGGGAAGGACCATACATCATCGAGGAAGTATATCGCTCCGGTGCCATCAAGATCAACAACGCCGAAGGCACAAATCCGAAGGTGGTAAACAGGCAAAGAATCAAACACTATATTTCAGGTACTCCCATTAATGTTTAAACCAATGTTATCAATACCATAACTCCCAAATAGCATATTAGGGAGACTTACCACAATGTTTGAGACTCTGAAAAGGAATAGGTACGTTGTACGGTAAGTAAACCGACTCCAAAAGTTTTCCAGTAGCAATTTGATTCAGTTTTGGAATATTTTGAAAAACAGGAAAATGAAAAGTAGTCCGAAGGACGCACGGGGAGGCAACAAGCCTGCTAGGCGCGGCCACCCCCTGGTCGCGCCTAAGGGGCTTGTCACCACCCCGTGCACCCCACGGACTCCGTTTTCTTGTGGAACACCCCTTCGGGTCGGCAAAAATTCATTATATAATCTCCCAAAGGTTTAGATTCTCATATCACGACAATACCTCCTGTTTTCGTTTTAAGCCATTTATGCAACAGATTTAGAGCAAGATGTCGTCTCAAGAGTCTGATGGGGAGAGCTACATATTGCATTATCCTGCCAATCCCAAGCTCTATGGGGACCTAGATCCTTATGGATTATTTTCGGAGGAGGAACAAGAAGACAAGTACCGAGAAGAAAGCAAAGATGAAGAGGAGACTCCTATGCTTCAACTGGGAGACATGCACATGGAGTTCAGGAAATCAAGGCTCCCAAACACAAGGAGAAAACCCAAAGTTCCATTTATCCCTTGTCGTTTTCTGCAGGAGAGTACAGAAGAATTATGTCAAAGGATATTGAAGATCGAACAGGAAGTAGATGATCTGAGGGAACAAAATTTCATGCTTAAGAGGAAATTGAACAAGCCTCCAACCTCATCAACAACTCCACCATCATCACCCGTGAAGAAGGACACCCGAGCACATGGGTATGGGCACTCCCCTTGGCTTGTGTCAAGATTAGGGGAGGTGCCCCGGTATCGTATCATAGCACACCTTTTTCCTTTTCCCTTTTTGTTTTTCTATTTCCTAGTTCGATCCTTTTTGTTCTTGTTTTGATCTAGTAGAATAAATGTTTTTAGTATGTTCTACCCTTCTAGTTTTTGCTTTTGTTCCCCTTATGTAAGCAAGCCCGATATATATATAATAAACATTAGTTTTGATGAGAGGGTTTTGCTAGATTACTGTGCTCTTGAAAGTAATGAAGAAAGAATAATAGAACATAAGCAAAGAGAATACACAGTGATCTTATGGGGAGTGATGAATTCATATATAAAAGTATGGTGATTGAAATTTGTTGGGAGTTAACAAACATAGTAATTGGTCATTGGTGCAATTGAAAGAAAGTGATAAAGAAAGAGAGATTCACATATAAATATATTATCTTGGACATCTTTTATGATTGTGACCACTCATTAAAATATTACATGCCAAGAAGTTGATGTTGGACAACGAAGACAACATAATGGGTTATGTTTGCTTACCTCCGGATAGAAGCTATATGGTTTTGGATCCTTCAACATGTAGTAATTGCTTCCACCTCATATTAGTCAAAACTTCCGCACTAAGTAGAGATACTACTTGTGCATCCAAACACCTCAACCCAGTTTTGCCATTAGAGTCCACCATACCTACCTATGGATTGACTAAGATCCTTCAAGTAAGTTGTCATCGGTGCAAAAGGCAATAAAAATTGCTCCTAAATATGTGTGATCTTTTATTGTAAGGGAAATAAGCATTGTACGAACTTGTGATAGTGAAGAAATAAAAAGCGACAGACTGCATAATAAAGGTTGCTATCACAAAGGGAAATACAACGCGGTGTTCCTCTGCACTAACAGTTTGTGCATCAAAAAATAAAAAGCGCATGACAACCTATGCTTTCCTCTACGAAGGGCCTATCTGCTACTTTTACTTTTACTTTTACTTTCTAGTACTCACCCTTATGCAAGAGTCATGGTGGTCTTCACCACTTCCTATATTCCATCTCTCTTGGCAAGCATTATATGTTGGGGGATGATCTAGACTTATATATCCACTTGTATGTGGGTGATCATGAGTTATTATTGTTGAAATCCCCTTGAGGTGAATAGTTGGGAGGCAAAGTTATAAGCCCCTATATTTCTCTATGTTCGATTGAAGCTTTGAACTCGTGGGGACCATGTGAGTGCTAGCAATTGTGAAAAAATAAAAGATGATTGAGTATGTGGATTTGCTTTACATGCTCTTATATTGACTCTTTCCGATGTTATGATAAATTGTCAATTGCTTCAATGACTGACATCATAGTTTGTTGGTTGTCAATAGAATTCTTGGTTCATACTTTTTCTTGTGAGTGAATTGTTACCATAGTATAAAGAATCTCATACAATGAGTATTGTTGTTCTAAAGTTGATCATGATGCACTCATGTCCGTATTTTATTTTTATCGACACCTCTATCTCTAAACATGTGGACATATTCATCGATCTCGGCTTTTGCTTGAGGGCAAGCGAGGTCTAAGCTTGGGGGAGTTGATACGTCCATTTTGCATCATGCTTTTATATTGATATTTATTGCATTATGGGATGTTATTACACGTTATGGTACAATACATATGCATTTTCTCTCTTATTTTATAAGGTTTGCATGAAGAGGGAGAATGCCAGCAGTTGGAATTCTGGACTGGAAAAGGAGCAAGTCTGAGATACCTATTCTGCAAAACTCCCAAAGTCCTGAAAATTTACGGAGAATATTTTTGGAATTAATAAAAATACTGCCGCACTAATCAACCAGAGGGTCAACGAGCAGGCCACAAGCCTGCTAGGCGCGACCACCCCTTGGCCGCGCCTAGCAGGCTTGTGGGGCCCTTGTGGCTCCTCCAACACCCATTTTCTCATATATGAAGCATTTTGACCTGGAAAAAATTAGAGGAGAGCTTTCAGGACGAAGCGCCGCCGTCTCGAGGCAGAACTTGGGTAGAACCAATCTAGAGCTCCGGCAGGGCTGTTCTGCCGGGGAAACTTCCCTCCCGGAGGGGGAAATCGAAGCCACCGTCATCACCAACGATCCTCTCGTAGAGAGGGGGTATATCTCCATCAACATCTTCACCAATACCATCTCCTCTCCAAACCCTAGTTCATCTCTTGTATCCGATCTTTGTCTCAACACCTCAGATTGGTACCTGTGGGTTGCTAGTAGTGTTCATTACTCCTTGTAGTTGATGCTTGTTGGTTTACTTGGTGGAATATCATATGTTCATATCCTTTATGATAATTAATACTCCTCTAATCTTGAACATGAACATGCTTGGTGAGTAGTTATGTTTGTTCTTGAGGATATGGGATAAGTCTTGTTATAAGTAAGCATGTGAATTTGGTATTCGTTAGATATTTTCATGAGATGTATGTTGCCTATCCTCTAGTGGTGTTATGTGAACGTCGACTACATAACACTTCACCATTATTTTTGTCCTAGGGGAAGGCATTGGTAAGTAATAAGTATATGATGGGTTGCTAGAGTGACAGAAGCCTAAACCCTAGTTTATGCATTGCTTCGTAAGGGGTTGATTTGGATCCATATGTTTCATGCTATGGTTAGGTTTACCTTGATTCTTCTTTCGTATTTGCGGATGCTTGCGATAGGGGTTAATCATAAGTGAGAGGTATGTCCAAGTAAGGGTAGCACCCAAGCACCAGCCCACCCACATATCAAATTATCAAAGTAACGAACGCGAATCAAATGAGCATGATGAAAACTAGCTTGACAGAAATTCCCATGTGTCCTCAGGAGCGCTTTGCTTTATATAAGAATTTGTCCAGGCTTGTCCTTTGCTACAAAAAGGATTGGGCTACCTTGTTGCACCTTCGCTACACTTGTTACTTTTTACTCGTTACGAATTATCTTATCACAAAACTATTTGTTACTGATAGTTTCAGTGCTTGCAGAGAATACCTTACTGGAAACCGCTTGTCATTTCCTTCTGCTCCTCGTTCGGTTTGACACTCTGACTTATCGAAAGGAATACGATAGATCCCATATACTTGTGGGTCATCAATTGGCTTGCACTATTATATATAGCATATGAAAAAATGGGTTTTGCACCGTTTCGAGCCGCTACGGTACAAAAAACGACAAAAACGGAGAGCACCGACAACTAATAACAGATGCAAGTTTTTTTAAATGACGTCAACGGAGAGACCATGGAAGGCAGATGATGCGAATGATGCGATGATGAATGCGACAAACAAATGGAACACACGACAAAACTCGAATAAAAGGGGAATCTTTTGGAGCATCGGTCCTGGGCTGTTGCAACTCTCCTCCACTTACAAGAGATCCTATCCCGAGATCTTATAATGGGAAGGGGAAGAGACAGATCAAGGGGAAGAGGTAAACCTTAGTCGCTTCTTTGACCGACAAGTGAAACCACATGAACTTGAAGGATTGCAAGAGAAGAAGAATGATATGTGAAACAAGCAAGAATTCAAAAGAAATTTCGGCAACACTTCTGTAGGATAGAGAGGCAAAATTCAATAAGATAGAAGGAACTTGAAAAGAGGACACAACACTCCGATTAAATGGATAAGCAAAGAAAGAACATTATCTTTGATAAAACGAGATGATGGGTCGAACAGAGCAAAAATACAATGCCTACGGAACAAAAGAATAGAAGCCAGATAATTTGAATGAAAAGAACAGAGAAGAAAATGACAACTTCTACCACCATTGAACTTGAGAATCATAGGTTGAATGGAGTTGTTGAAAAAACAACAACGAAATAATAAGCTTGATGTGGGCTTATAGACACCATCTCAAAATAGTGAGGTGACAACCAGCCACTAACGGAAACAATTGATTGCTTGGGAGCAACAAGATATGCGGAAATTCTTTCCCCAAGAGGATATATTGAGAACTTAAATCATTGATAGCACCCTAATAGCAACATTTCTTAGGAAATGCTTTAGGTGAAATCCAATCCAAGAGAACTTCGAGAAAGAAAAGATGGGTTTAAATATTTCATTCTCGACAATTCCCTTTAAGACTCCTCATGAATCAAGAATGCTATAACACCATCTCAAAAGATGAGGAAGAAAGAATTGCACTTTGAAATGCAAGACGAAGAATACTTCGAGAATAAATTAAATCCTTGAAGAACCACCATGAAGAAAATCTTGGAGAACTCCGGAAACAAATGATGATCAAAAGAATGAAGGTTGAGAAGAATAAGATTATGATGTTGAAAAGATTTAGATAGAACTTCGTGAAGAGATACTTTAGAAAACTTGGAACTCTGGAAAAGAAAATATGAACAACTAGAATAGAGAATTTGATATCAGGAACAACCTCTGGAAGAATGATTGAAATCACCTTGTTGAAACAAGAATAAGAATTATTTTATGCTTACCCTTCATCAAGTTTAATTGATGAAAAACAACAAATTTCACACACCACTTATTCTTCTTGAGAATGAATTGGGAGAGATTAGGCACAAACTTGAAGAAGTATTAAACGAACCACTAGTAAGAATTGATACGAATGAGGATGCCAAGAATGAATGGAGATACATGAGAACACAGAGATCACGATCCGCCTGATGGAAGATTGAATGAATCACTGTAATAATTAAGAGGCGAACAAATAGACAACAATTGAGAAGAATTTGAGAACGAGGCTGAAAGCTAAGAACGAGGAAATCCTCAAAAAATATGGCCTTCGGAGGATCGAGAAATGACGACTACTCTAAAATGCTTCGGATAGATATGAAAACAATTGCACGGAATAGCATGAATCTGAAAACCATGAATCTCTGAGAATGTACCAAGATTTAAGAGAAACTCTTCTCGGGTCTTGACGCTAAGAATGATGACGAGAAATGCCACCATGAATTACAAAGACACTCCGGAATAATGAAGAAAGAAAGGTTGAGCCAACGATGAGAATTAATTTGAAATGATCTTTGAGAAGGAATATGCCTAACGAAATTCATTCTTGCGTCATATTGAAAAGAACTTGAGATCTTCGGAAAGATTAGAAGGGCCGGGTAAGATCTTGGGTGGAAAATGTGGGTTATGGGCCCACTGAAAGGAAACCACTATTGAAACAATTTCTTAGAAATAGATATTGCACCGGTACAAATTAAGAACTTGATGAGGTGATACCCTCGAAATAATTTGAAAGGATCTTTAATGGAAACACAAATCTTCTGAGATATCTTGAGCACTCCGGATAAAATAGAGAGAGGATGAATAAGCAAGACATGCTTGAATAGTAATTTACCACAAGAAAATATTTAAAGTATGAAAAGGATATGATGAACACCGGAAGCTTGACTTAAATCCATTGGAAAAGAAAACAAGAACGAAGAATGATGAACTTATTACCTGAACATCTTCACAATGAATCACCGGATACAATATGGAAGAAATGATAGCGGAAGCATTAATGAAAGGGAAGAAACTTGGATGAAAAATTAATCATTGAATAAAAAGGCTGGGAGGGGGGAAACGAAGTCAACTTGGAACATCTGAGATGAACTCCGGTAAGAAATATGAGGATCAATCTTGCAATTATTGAAGAGGATAGAATTATCTTGAAGAGAAGCACATCGGAAGAAAAGAATTGATAAGACAACTTGTTTGAGCAAAACAATTAGCATCCTCATAGAAATATCAGAACACCACTCAAGAAAGATATGAAATCACCACTTGACATCGAAGCACCACGAATTACCATACTTCAACAAAACGAAGGATGAGGCTTACAAAACAAGCCGAAAACAAATTCATAACAGAGATTCCGTCCGATATTTTCGTGGTAAAATTCGCACGGGCTCGATCATACATTGGATTGTCATATTTAAATGATGCTCAAATACGCTCCCTAGGCGTAGCGAACTACAAGTCTTGATGAAGCATACCGAGACTGTCCTCTGTAAAAACACCGTGAACAAACAAACCACTAGATGTCGAACCCCAACCTCACATCATGCATCTGTTGGAAGATAAGCCTAGGTAACTATTTGAATTGCCACCTAAGAACTCTCGAAATCTTCTGGTTATGTAATCGGGTCCACGGATACAAGGAGCAAAATCCATCACTCAACTCCTAATGGTAATACTACTCTCCAATGTAACACATCCGTCAACACATGACCAAAGCTCTCGGAAATTCATCTACCACAGACCCTCGTAATCACAACGATACCAATTATGACAGTACATCTGGACGCTCCCCCCAGTACAGGGTGACGCCAAACTGCTCTTGCCACAAATAGTATTGAAGCAATTTCAAACATCCTCTGTCTTGAGATACTAAGGAAACTGAACGAGAAGGATGTGTCAAGAATCCCTTGGAGCTCTACTCCTCGGTAACGGGAGGCACCAAGTACAAAACTCCGTCACATCGGCATGATAGAGATTCCAAAATACCTACGTGGTTCTAAAAAAAATTAAGCGAGAAGAGGGTAGAATGAAAATTCATAAGTCGTAATTTCTCACTAGAGTATAGAAGAGGACTAAAAGAATCCTACTCTCTGATACAACTAGACTCAAAATAGTTTTTTTTCTAGACTCGACTCGACCAATGTCGATCAATCAAGGGGGATCCTAGGTCGGTACAGGCTATGATACCAACTTGTGATGCCCAAGATGCGATCCTATCCTTATTTTGGCTCAAGGGCCTTGACAGGGATAGAAGCGCATCTTGTCGTTTTTCAAGAATGGATATCATTACAAGTACATGTATAGAAGAGGTGAGTATATGGAATTGGCTTACACTCGCCACAAACTACATTAAGAATACCTCAATGCAATAAGATATTCAAACATCATACAGAGGAGCAGGGTCCGAATACGGACAAAATCAAACGATAAAATGACATCCATCTTTGCTATCCCACGCTGCCGCCTGGAACCCATCCTAGATTGATGATGAAGAAGAAGGAGAACTCCAAATCAAACAAGCATCGCTCTCACATCAAATCATCGCATTACGTGTACCTGCAATTGTTGTTATAGTAATCTATGAGCCATAGGAACTCAGCAATCTCACTTCCAGGGGTATCAAGACTAGCAAAGCTTAATGGGTGAGGTATGGTTAAGTGGTGAGGCTACAACAAGCAACTACGCATTTATTTGAGTAGCTAACTTACAAATACAGAAAGTGAAGTGGGTGGTCTACGTATAATGGACGTGAACTAGTAATGATCACGAAGTGATCCTGAACACCTACTTATGTCAAACATAAACCCACTGTGTTCTCTCTCGGATAAGAACTCACGAGAAGAGACAGTCACGGTTACGCACACAGTTGGTGTATTTTATTTGAGTTTACTTCAAGTTTACTATGACCGGGTGTTAAACAAAGTTTTCAAGTTGCCACATAATTGTGGGCACGGCTTTTCGAAAGATTTAACCCTGTAGGGGTGCTTCAACTCATCCATCACAAATTAACCATGCGCCGCGTTGGAATTCCTCGACCACGGAATCACCCATAGCATTTGCTGAATCCCGATGGAAAATCTCAACTTTGAGATAGCCCGAAGTGTCGTCGAAATCCCACGCACGAGACGTTCGAGAAAGGTAAAACAAATCCAGCAAGGCTGCATGACGTGTCAACAATCCCGATAGGAGCTGCGTATCTCGTTCTCAAGACATGGCGGATAAGCTACGCGTATGGAGGCCTGATAGAAATCCGTCAAGTTGCCCCGAGGTGGCCCTCTGTTTTGGACCAGTACCGGCAGCATTACCCCCCTGTATTATGTTAAATTACTCCTCGGGTTCATGATGCCCTATGCTTTTGAAGCGTTGTTCAGTATTATTATGTTGGGCAAATATTGTACCAATTTTGGGCCTTGCCAGAAAAGTTTTATCTCAAAACGAAAGTCAAGGGGGTCCTCATAACAACCCCGAGAATGTTAGGAGCGCTCAATATGGAACATAACACTGGTACACAAGTAACTATGGCGGCAAAGGTGGAACAAAACACCGAGCAAAAGGCCAAGCCTTCCATCCTTTACCAAGTATATACAAGTGCATTAAATTAAATAGCAATAATATTGTGATATGACAAAATATCCATGTTGACACATTGAAGCAATTGCACCTGTAGCTAGAAACGCTATAAGAAGGCTGAGCAAGTGGTAATATAGCCAAACAAAGGTTTGCTGGGATGTGGAGGGGTTAGAGACTTATCATGGCATATTTGGTAGGCTTGTCAAACAAGTGGTAGGTAGCGTGACATAGCGATTGAAAACAAGACAACTAACATGGCAATGATAGTAGTGGTATCTAGGGAAATGTGTCATCTTGCCTGAGATCCCGCTTGGAAGAAGAACGAGTCTGTGAAGAAGACGGTTTGTGAAGAAGATGAACGAATCCTCACACTCCAAATGCTTTCGGAACTCTATTGAGAGGAAGCAATCTGGAACAAACAATCAACACATAATAAACACCACAACATAGGCATGGCATGATGCTCAATCAAATTTGATGCCTGTTATGCATGACATGGCAAAGCACAACAATCAACTCCTACACATTAAGTGAAGCTCAATATGCAACGAGTTGCATATTGACGAAACTCCACACTGAATTACTTAGTTCATTCCCTCTTAGGTACATGACAATAGCAAATGTTGTTAAACATGACAAGAGGTGAAGCATAAACAACTACAATGTCTAGGCAAGTTTAAATGAGGCGGTAAACAACATATAAAATTTCCAAAATGACCCCACATGCAAATTTATAAACTGGTTCAGATCTGGATAAAAACATATTTTATAGTTATTAAGCATGAAAATAAAGTGGACCATGTGATTCTACTTGTTTTTCTAGTCAAGTTAGATATGTAAAACATTTGAATCGGAGTTATGGTTAACTAGTTATGAAATAAAACGTTTTGACATGGCATTTAAGCGAATTAATGCATACAACAAGTTAAGCATTTTTTAACATGTATGAAAGTGGAATATTATGAATCTATACGGAACTTTAAGCATTTTACATATACAAGTCATTTTAATCTGATGAACAATTATTGAGTTGTTCGCTTTATAAAAGATGACATTTTGAAAATGTGCAATGCATTGCACAAGTAACCAAATAAAATAAATAAAATGAGATGCAACCATGGGGATTTGATCCTCAGCCGCCTGGGAAAAATACTGGTGGTGCTTGCCACCCCGGTACGGTTGAGTTTATGATGCTTTTGGGGAGTTTACTGAATATGAATGATATTCTAGCATTGAACTAAAACAGATGCAACAAAAAAATGAAACGCAAAAGGGGTGGGGCGCTGGGATTCGATACCAAGACGCCTTGAACAGGAATTAGAGGAGCAAACCACTGCACCAACATTGTGTTTGTCTCTAATCAGGGGGCGCTACACAATATGAACTGGACCGAAGGCCGAGGCTTGGTTTTTCACCAATTTATAGGGATATCACCATCAGATGCAGCAGACAATGTGACGGCGAGGCTTGTAGGGCGGGAGGCCAAGGAGCGACAGAGCTGACGGGGTCTGGCATTGGGGCTTTGGATCTGTGCGGGGTCCACTCGGCTCCATGACAGAGAGCTGTTGCACGGAGAAGAAAGGGAGGGAGAGAGCTTAGCAGAGACGGGAGGGGAAGGGGAAGAAGGAAAATCATGGGAGGGAGAAGGAAGGAAGAACGGGGCATTGCAGGTGAGCTCACCGGCGGGGCTGGGCGCCGACCGAATATCTGCTCGAGGGCGACGACTTCATGGCCCTGGCAGGGGCATGCGAGCGCATGGAGCTGCTCCGGTGGAGACGCTCGCCAGCACGACGCCGGAGATAGCAGTGCAGCAAGGGCGCAGGGAAGCACCACGCAACTGCGGGCTGGAGGCTACACAGGAGACCATGTGCTCCGGCGAGGTTGCCGCAGGGCCAGAGGAGAAGCAGAGGAGGCCGCAGGCACAGGCGGCTTGGGGTGGCTACTCCGTGGTCGCTGGACGCGGGGAGCTTCGGTTGCTGGACGCGTCCATGCATGGCTGGGCTGGCTGCGCATGGCGGCTTGCGGGAGGAAGCTGCGGCTGGGAGAGTTGGCTAATTGGGTGGATTTGGTTCGGGAGGATCCCAAGGTGGGAGGCGACCAGGTGTGGGTGGCGGTGGCTAAGGGCTAGATGGGGCAAGGATCCTAGAATTTAGGGTTTGGACAAATTGGCTTGCACTATTATATACAGCATATGAAAAAGGGGTTTGCATCGTTTTGAGCCGTTCGATCACGATCGGACGGCTCCGAACGTGGGGTAGGTTTAGGTGGGTTGTCGTGGGCTGTGTAGATGGGCTATGTGGGGCCATAGGGATGTTTGCGACCCGTGACAAGTCTTTATACGGAAAAACGTCCGATGACGATGCCGCTACGGTTTACGCTCGAGTATCAAACGACCACTGATTGTGACAAAATTTGACGGGTGGTCTAGCTACGATGTATTAAGACAGCATGCCTACTTTCGATCCAATCCGAGAATATATTTCGCACGCTTTAAAATGGTTTTTTATGATGCCTCGGGCGCGTGTGTGTGTGGTTGGTCTTGAAATGGTCAACGACAAAACGGAGAGCACCAGCAACTAATAACAGATGCAAGTTCTTAAAAACATGATGTCAACGGAGTAACCATGGAATGTGGATGATACGAATGATGCGATGATGAATGCGACAAACAAATGGAACACACGACGAAACTCGAATAAAAGGGGAATCTTCTGGAGCATTGGTCCCGGACTGTTACACTTACATCCACGAAGGACTAGCCACACTCGGGTTAGATCTTTATGAAGCAGGTGATATCCTTGCCCTGACAAACTTCCTTGCTCAACTCCACATGATTTGGATGCTCCCAAGCAACACCTGACCAATCTAGGAGACACCACTCTCCAAGAGTTATTATTTTTTGTGTTTATGATGAACTCTTTCTCTTGTTATTGAAAAGATAGTCTCCTCAACACTCAGTCATTCTCTCACAAAACTTTTATTGTAAAAATAGGATGATTGGGTGGAAAGAAACTTGAGGAGGCTAGAAATTAAGTATATAGTGATTGGAGTGGAATCCCTTGATCTCAACACATGAGTAATTGCTTCTCTCTCAGAAAATGAATGTTGGAAGTGTAGTTTCGTTCTGATGGCTCTCTCTAAGAGTAGGTGGTAGTAGAGGGGTATATATAGCCATCACAAAAATCCAACCGTTACAACTTCACTACACAACTCGGTGGCATCAAAGTAAAATCTCGGTGGTATCTACTAGTGCAAAAGTTTCCAACTTATTGCGTTTTGGTGAGACCGAATGGAGCAACTCGGCGAGACCGATTCGGCATGACCTAAGCTGGTCGAACTCTTCACAGATTCCGACCGATTCATCTTGGTGATTCCGAAATGAAACAAATCGACCACAGAAAGTTGGTCACTGCATTTTAGTCGTACCAAATGCAATCTCGGTTGCACCAGGATGCTAGGGTTTGGCTTAAGGTGTTAAGTTAACTCGATGGCACCGAAATGGAAGATACCGTGGGACCGATTTGGCTTTTTAGGGTTTTGGACCGAAGTGGTATTAGGATGTGTTTGAGGGTTTTTGGTGGTAAATTTGTAAGAACTTGAGAAATCATCATCAATACCTCATCCCCTCTTAGTAGTATTGGCTTTCCTATGGACTCAATGTGATCAAAATCACTTAAAGCATAATGTAGAGTCTTGAAGCTTTTGCCAATTTGTTTTCCTTGCATCACAGGGTTTCCACATCACATATACTAGCCATGAGAATCCTTTGAACATTTCCTAAAATATTCTTGATAAAATTATTAGTCCAAAAGAAATGCATGTTGTCATTAATCATCAAAACCACTGAGGAAGCAGTTGTGATTTCACGTAGGCCTGACCAGCTAGTTCTTGTGTGTCTCAAACTGGGCATGCTCTTCAATCTCCCAAAATAAGCCTTCCCTTCGTCCCGATCGGCACAACCTGCCCATTGAGATATATCGATCTAGCCCCACGCGGTCTAATCGAAAGAGAAAAAAGGGTCCTCACAGAGATGAATTGACTAAGTGCGACGACACGTGGAGACGAAGACTAGTGTTGTTTTCCTACGCAGAGAACAAACCGCTTCCCTGCCTGCGTGAAGAATTCGTTCCTTAATTATGTTGGCCGCCGGTGTCCGAGTCCAAGGTGAGGGCATCCACGAACTGTCCATAAGGCCCGCTCAAACTAATTTCCAATTTAATTTATTATTTTGTCCTATTAAATTATTACATTAGCTACTATATTGTGTGGATACACATCAGTTTATCAATCCTTAGAGAAGATATATAGTACTAGGCTAGTTGACCAAGTCGTTGAAAACACCAAGATTTCCAAGCTACTTGCTCATTTGAAATTAAAGGTTCAATCTTTTCTTTATCCTTGTAGTCCCATAATTTGTGCAGTGTTTGAATTCATTCATATTTCCATTCATAAGAAAACATATGTTTTAGAATTTCTAGGACCTTGTTTACCATTTCGCATCAGGGGCCCGAATTCCTAGAGACGGGCCTGCCTTAGGATGATATCTTCTCTAATCTTTTGTAGCATAGCCATATAAGGCAGTGACTCTTTCTGGAATGCTCACGCCAAACTTCTAAGCTAATAAGAGGGATCAATGTAAGTGCACATTTTTTATTCTCACTTGGTGCCTACAAGTGGCAGCTATTCATGCAATGCTTGATGTCCATAGCATTACTTCATGAGGCCGACTTCAGGGAGGGGAAATTTGTAAGAGAAGCAATGGACTGCCAAATGTTTCTTGTCCAAGGGCACTCAATTAATAGGTGGGCCGGTGTCTTCATAATGCGCTCACATAGTGGGAATAAATAATTGTTTTCCCAACCTCTTCGAAGCAGTGCACCGGTCGTTAGAATTTTTCCAAAGATGGTTGTCCATCATTTTTTTTGCATTTTCCAGTCTCCCAAGCTATCCTTCCATGTGGACCCATCCTTCAAACTGGGTTAAGTACGCCGTCCAACACTGTATTCTCCACCAATTGTGAACCTCCATTTAATCATATCTAGTTGGTCTACGTTCAGCTCTACATGGTCCAGGAGTTGTGCTAACTTGATGAACTACGACACCATATGATCTTCAAGTCCTATGAGAAGATCCGATAGACAGGTATCATTGTTCAAGGCATCTCTTAACCAGTACGTTTTTGTGGTTGGAGATCTTAAATAATCCTGGTGCAATCACCTTCGGGCAAGAACCATCTAGCCATCTATAATGTTAAAGGGTTGCTAGTGTACCATCCCCTAATTTTATTTTAGTGGCCATTGCAAACAACATTTGCTTGTTTTCCTCGCAAGGAAGCTAGTATTTATCCCAAGGCCTCATCGACTCCTTCCATTTGAGGCACGACCATATGAGACGCAAGGTCATGCGAAATGTTGCAAAATCAAGGATTCCATGCACCCCGGGGTGCTTTGGTCTGCATATTAGACTCCATGCCACCTTGCAATGGCCACCATTACTGGAGCTCTCACCGTTTGAGAGCCACGCACGAAAAAGCTGCACTTTGCACTTCAAGGTCCAAGCGAGTAGCCGATGCACAATAAGCATATAGATCCCAAGGGGGAGAAGATTAGCCTTGAGGAGCACATGCCGTCAATTTTTTGCCATTGGTCCTCCTTTGAAGGACGCCACCCTATTTCCAAACTTGTGTAGGAGGGGGTCAGTATCCACTTTTGTTAGATTCTACAAGGATAACAACATCCCCAGATAAGCGCAGTGGGGAATTGTTTTGTTGGGACAACAATGGTTGCAAGAATGTGATCCAAATTCAGATTAGTGCAGCAGATGGTCAAAGCGAAGCTTTTACTGTCGTTCATGTGGAGACCCGAGGCCGCCGCGAAGCAGTTCAACAACAATTTGCTCATGTTTGCATCTTGCTCTCTAGTTTCATGAATAGTGTCATATCATCAGTGTAGAAAGAGCATCTCATGAGTTGTCGATGACCAGGCAAGTGCGGGAGTACTCCTGACTCAGTGTCTATGGTCATCAGTCTTTGAAGTGGATCCATTGAAAGGATAAAGAGAAAGGGGTAGATAGGGCCCCCTTGTCTCAACCCTCTATAGTGTTGGACCACGTTCAAGAGTTGGTCATTGATGAACAGGTGTGTAATAGCATAGCAATCCATTCTCGCTACCGACGGTCAAAGCCCCACGCATACAACATGTCGAGGATGTAGGTAATATAAATAGAGTCGAAGGCCTTGGCAATGTCCAACTTAAGTAGGATGGCATCCTTGTTGGCCTTATGTAGATATCTTGCTAGGTATTGGATGTTTAAAATGTTTTCTTGGATGCTACGCTTTTTTATGAATGCACCGTGACATTGATCAACTAGTCCCGGTGGTTTGGAGGTAGACGTCTAGCAAGCAACTTGGAGAAAATTTTCCCCAGGCTATATATATATACATACATACATATACGTACATATATACATAAACACTATTCTTATCACGGGATCAGAATATTATTCTGATCACGTTTTGAACTTCCTCAGTTACACAACCTGAACTTCCCTATGTAGGAACCCGACCTTCGGGCTATCTTCGCAACCGTGTCTCCCCATGCGAATTATTCTGGTTAGTCGTGTTCTATGTGATGTAAGTGTAATCTGGAAACGGTTTTTAGCAACCAAATGCCCGTTTTAAATAGGAATCTCGCTCGTTGGCGGATTTGCCCTCAGGGCGTGACGAACTTAAGTTTGTTGCAATTTTACCGTCTCAGTTGTTCGACCTGAACTTACCTTGGTGAGAGGTTGAACTTGCTGTAACAATGTTCAAATGAGGCTTGCAATATACCATTGGAAAGTTGTGGACACGACGGTCACGTCCTAAGTTGGATTTTTGTCAAAATCCAAATGGTTTTCTTCTTACAAAAAACATGAATCGTATTTTCAAGTCTATTCTAAACCATTTATCGGAATGAGGCAACTGAGATGGCGTTGGATAGCTGCTGTAAATCCGCTTCTTTTGCGTACAGAAAGTTTTTTCCAATTATAAACTATTTAAACGTAATTTTGAAAATGGCCGAAGTTCCGCCGAGTTCGTATTTTCGCGTTATTTTCTCAATGGTTTTACGGAATGCAGCAAATGATATGGCGTTGGAAAGCTTGAAGAGATGCGGAACTTTTTTATGTAGATATTTTTTCCAATTCATTACGGTTTTAAGTCAATTTCGAAAATGGTGGAAAACATTTTTCGTCCGTAATTTCTACAAACTTTATAGGAATGGGGGAGATATACCATTGAAAAGCTACGGAAAATGCGGAACTTTTTCACGTAGATGGTTTTCTTTGATTCCTAGTCGTTTTCAAGCAATTTTGAAAACTGCAAGATCACGCGTTGTGCCTTTTATTGCGAAACAAAGTCTTCGAAAATGCACCGCGTGAAGAACTTGAACTTTATAGACACGTCTACCTGAACTTCACTTGGTTTCTTCATGTGCTATTTTTTGCTCGTAGCTCTCCATCCACTCACCGCAATTGAGCAAGTGATATACAGATGGATAGTTGATGTAAACACGCAACTTTTTCGTCTTGATCATTGTTTTCATACTCGCGACGTTTTGAAAGATTTTCATCCAAAATTCATTTAGCATAGTTGTTGAACTTCCCGTTGTTTCCATGTTGAACTTTGGTCGCGTATTTTTGTTTGTAATTTCTCACCCATTCGTCGGTGTTACATAAATGATATTCCCTTTTGTACAAACCTATCTCACAATATTTTTCTAACTTTCTCCAACCGAGAACTTGAACTTATAGCAAGAAAAAAATTGGACATTGCCCTTTTCATTTATCTCACTGACAAGAATGGGTGAGAAATACATAGTGAACCACACTCACAAGAAGTTTTGAACCTTCCTGTTTCGAGCACCTGAACTTCTAGCAACAATTTTTGTATACTTTGTCTTTTTATTCTTTCTTCGTATATGAAAACACACACCATGCAACACGTGAACTTCTCTCTGTTTTCACTTTGAACTTCTGTGTTATTTTAATTTGAACTTCACGTTTTCTATTTTTGAGTAACGAATTCTAGTAACGAGATGAAAAAACTAGGTTTTTCATAAACTTCGATTTTCACTTCTGTTCTAATTTTAACTTCTTCATTTTATTATTTAGCAATGAGAAAAAATCTGAGTAGTTTTTGTGAGAAGTTTTGAATATGGCCGAAATTGTTTTTTTGGTTGTAGTTTTCTCTAACTTTATCGGAATGGGGTAAATAATATACCATTGGAAAGCTATGGAAAATACAAAAAAATCATATAGAAAGTTTTCTCTAATTCCCTGCCATTTTTATGTAATTTTGAAAACGACGAGATCATGTGTTCTGCCTTCATCACGATACAGAGTCTTCAAAACTGCACTCTGTGAAGAAGTTGGACTTCTCGTACATCTCAACTTGATCTTCGCTCTATTTTTCACATGCCATTTTTTGCCCATAACTTCCCAACCACTTCTGGGAATTGAGCGAATGATATATCGTTGTAAAGGTGTTGAAAATGTGCAACTTCCACGTGCTGATCATTTTTTCATATTCTTGACAGTTCAAGATGTTTTTTAATACATAAAAACTTGTTTCTAACGGTATACATGAAACTTTTAAACCGGTTATCGAAATGGAGCATATAATATATCGTTGGAAAGCTTATGAATAGGAGCAACTTTTTCATGTCAATAGTTGTCACAACTTGGTTGCCATTTACGATGAGTTTTAAAAATGACAAACAGAACGTTGTTTTTGCCTTTTTTTAACATGCAAATGAATGACGGACTTTTCTCACTAGAAATTTTGAACCATACAGGGAGAAGCACATGAACTTATTGCAACAACACTTTTAGGTTTTTAGTTTTATTTTCTTTTATTCTTTCTAATAGCACATTCCGTATAATAGTTGAACTGCTCGTCATTTTCATGTTGAACTTCGGTCTCGTATTTTTGTTCGTAGTTCCTCACCCGTTTGTCAGAGTTGCACAAGTGATATACCTTTTGGAAACCTATTGAAAAGACACAACTTTTTTTAATATGGTTAAACTTTTGTTTCAAACAACATACACCAATTTGTTTCAACTTTTTTGAAATAAAGCATACGGTCTTCCCTTTGGAATAGATCATACGATATACCATTTTGAAAAGTTGTTGAATACATGGTGAACCTCTCTCACAAGAATTTTTGAACTTTCCCGGGCCGAGCACTTGAACTTGTAGCAACAATTTTTTTAGGCTTTGCCTTTTTCTTCTTTTTTTCTCACACGAAAAACGCACCATGTAGTACGTAAACTTCCGGCTGTTATCAACTTGAACTTCCCAGTGTTTCTCTATACTAACGAAAAAAACTGAGTTTTTTATAGACATCAAACCGCTCTAGCTTTTTTATTTGAACTCGTTGTGTTATTTTAGAAATATGAAAATTGGAGTTTTGTTAGAAGCATCAAACTTTTTTGTTATTTTGAATTGAACATATTTTTTTTACATACTTCAAATTTCTCTGGTATTTTAATTTGAACTTCTTAGTCTTATTAATCAAATGAGTTTAAATAAGCATTAAACATTTTTTTAAATTGAACTTCATCCTTTTATTTTTCCTAGAAACGAGAAGAATTTGAGTTTTCTGGATACATCAAACTATTGCTTTATTTTAAATTGAACTTCTTCATTTTATTATTTACTAAGAAGGAAAATCTGATTTTTTTTCTAAATATTGAACTTCTCTATTTTTGTCATATGGACTTCTTTCTTCAATTATTTTAGTACGGAAATATCCTAGTTTTTAATAAATATCGAACCGTCCTTTATTTAAATTTGAACTTCTAGAGTTTTTTAAAAATAGAAACGATGAGATTCCATTTTTTATGATTTTTGAATTCACAATTTTTTAAAATTAAACTTATTTTTTTAGGAATAGTGAAATGTCCGCTTTGAAGTGCTCTTTATTTTTGTACCGCTCCATTATTTTTATTTGAACTTCGTATGATCCTCCCGTTAGCATATTTGGATTTCAAATTATTTTACATCAAACTAGCACGTTATTTTATTTTGAACTTCTTGTTTTTGTTCTTTAATAATGAAGAAACTCTAAATTTTGTATAAACATCGAATTGCTCCTTTTTTGTATTCAAACTTTTCAAGGAGTGTAAGTGTGGACTTTCGTTGTGCTTCTCATTCAGACTTCAGTATTAAAAAGTATGGTCTGATGCAAAAAGCTGAAAAGTTGAAGTGAAAAGTAAAAATGCATGTGTATCGAAATCTTTATCGTTTTTTTCTCAATGAGGTCACTAGTGGTAGCTTGCATGGGAGAAAACAAATCAATGTAGATGCCTCAATCTATATTTTATCATGGGGCATATATATCCATATGCCACCATTGTACATGCCCTAAGACTACTCACAATGAAAGTAACATATATGTCACCTAAGCAAAAAAATATGATGTGACAACTAATTAATGAAAAAAAATTTGAATAAATTAACATATTACTATCCCTATGAGTAACATAGCGCATACCAAGGCAAGATGAGTCTATAAGCTAATAAATGAAATGCTCGATGTTATTATTCTTATGTTACTCCCGTTATGGAGGTAGGTAGTAACTTAGACTAGTACTCTCCCCATTGTGACTAGTCTAACGAAAGTACATGGAAGAACTGACAAACCATAAAGTACAATGTATGCACTTTCCACCATACCTTTTGTTCTTAATCTCAATGTCTTATCTCCTAAAAGTAACCACCACCACACGATTTATTCCCTGATCTTTATTCTCCGTGTAGATCGTCTCTACTTATGCATATGAAGCTAGCAAGTGGACGGGGTAGCCTGAGCTAGAGAAGGTCAGGTTCAGGTTCAGTTTGGGTTCAAGCTGTATTAGCTAACAAGTAGGAGTCAGAAGAAGCGGATAAAAGTTTTTAGCACAAAAAATGTAAAATCGGGCTACCAAAAATAATACACATGTTTGTAGGAGCAGTAGCATTCGGCCAAGTACATTACGAGCCACCCAAATGTAGTAGCAGCAGAAGATGTTGGAGAGGGGGAGAGGAGGGACATCAGACTGAACTTGTATCTGACGCAAAGCTAAACTTCTTCGAATATGAAGAATTAGTAGAAGAAGAGCAGCAGAAAACCAGCTAATCACTCTGTTTGTCCTTGCGTTGGAGGAAGCAACCAGGAGCACATGAGGTATTGGACGCGAGCGATATAGGGGGGGGGGGGGGGGGTTCTACTGCTCCGTGAGCTGCAGTTCAATCACCAACGGCGATGGCGGATCTCGCCGGCCATGGCTCGATCTGCGAGCGGCGATGGTGGCAGGAGGGGGTGAGGGACGGCCCAGGGATGGCGGCGAGCAGGGACACAGGGTGTAAATTTGCTAACGCTTTGAAGATAAAGGGGCCCCGCTTAAGGTGGGGCACAGGTGGCCGGCGTGGTCGCACATCCAGCGACGGAGATAGCAGCTCCACCAGCGCGAACAGGATGGCATCCCCCTCGTGCCCGCTTCCCGTGCCTTGCCGGGGGTCGTGGATGGCTGCATCAGGCCACCCCTACGCCGGATCGCCGACGAGGTGGAGGTGTGGCGGCGAAGACGGACCTGATCCATGCGGGAGTAGGGCGGTGTGACCCTGGAGACCGGCGACGCGCGGAGGTGGCGATGGGAGGCCGTCGGCCAGTGTGGCTGGGGGTCGGGGGGTGGTGGCCTCGTGATTCACCGACGCTAGGGATTCCGAAGGCCGGCGGACGGTGGGGTCAGAGGGGAGGGGGTGGAGGTTGGGGGTGGTTCGGGATCGAGGACGCTCGGGCTCCAGTGGGTCGTCCAGATTTCGGGAACATCCCATCACGCGTATATAGGGCGCGTCGTGATCAGAATAGTGCTACCCACCAAACGCACAGTATATAGAGAGAACTAGTTAAGGTTTTTGACGCTGTAAAAGTTTTTAATTTTTTTTAAAAAATACTGAAACATTACACCTATAATATAATATAAGATCTAACGGTGCGATTGAAAAAATATAACTCTAGGTGTCTTGGACAAAAATAACAAGTAGGTCAACATATATTTTATGTCAGCGCAAGCTGAAATTCTTGTCTTTTTGTCAAGGACACATAAATGCATATTTTCACAATTCCATCGTTGGATCATCTTGTTACATTAGAGAGATGATATACTATTTATTTCATATTTTTAGATAACTTTTAAACCGTTAAAAGCTTAGCCAACCTAAACAAGTTGTCTGACAAGCTATGATAGACACAATTTTGTCTATGTACATACATACATATATAGGGTGGCACTATTTTAATCCGAGGATTAGAATAGTTATTATGATAACAATCAACCCTATATAAGGGCCCGATAGGATCTTCCTAAGATCCGAGAAACCCACCAAACCAATACAGAAAAAGCCAATCCCACCCACCCCATCCGCTTCCCCGGTCCCCACCCCTGACCTCCCCCGATCCCCTTCCTGGATCGCGCCACCGGTGCCACCCTTCCTGGATCTTACCGCCGCCATCGCCACACACCTCCTCACCTAAGGTCGCCGAGCCTCCTCTCCCACGTTTGGCGTTCCTCCTCCCCAGCCACCTGCCCCGCCACTAGGTGCGCGGCTGCCAGGCTCCGGCGTCCCGGATGTCGGAGGCCCGTGATCTAAATGCCACCAAGCGGCATCGTGATCACCTGCCTCCCACCCCAACCTCCCATGTCACTCACGCTGCCACCTGCTCCTTGAGTCCAGTGACCATTGCTCGGCATCGCCCCTTTTGCCCCGCTTGAGAAATGATCCCTTTCCTCGACCGCCCAGTCGCCCTTCCCTTGCCATCAGCGAAGTCCGTCGTCTTGATTTCTCCAGCGGAACACCCCGAGTCCTACTGCTCTCCTGTGCAGTTGTCACTGGTTGTTGTCATCGCTATGGTGATTGAACTTCAGTGTATGGGAGAGTTGAGTCATCGACGAAGTTCATGTTAAATCCCTCCCCAGCGACCTCTACCCATACGTGTTGCTACACCAACCCGCTCCCTCTCCACCCCCTGAACTGTCCAATTGTTTTGTGATGCTAGTTCTTTTATTTTAGGTATATGTGAAGAAGGTTAGTGAGCTAATGACATGAATTCTTTTGATTTTGGGACAATTACCGAAAAAAGCAGAAGAATGGATGTTCTTTGTGTGGGAGGCATCCGTGCGTAGCACATTAAGTTCAATTATTAAAAATTTGGAAGTTCAAAAAATTTAGATTTGAATTTAAAGTTAAAATTTTACAATTAACTGGTTCTATCTAGTCTGAATCCTCTCTGTCCGAGCGTGTAGATGCAACAAGTTCTGAATTTTGAATCTTTTCTCCTTTACTACTCCTCACTTCCACCACTTCGCCTCCCCACCCGCCCCTCGCCCGACGCATGGAACCAGCTGTCGACCACAAGAAGGCGGCGTGAGTTATGCGTAGTCCCGGGCTCAGACCACCATTGACCGTCATGCTAGATCCTGGAGGTGTTGAGTCCCCTCCTCCCCTTGTGCTTCGTCGCGACCGACACCCTACCTTCGATATCGTGTCGAGCCTCCTTCACCCAAGCAGTGTCGAGCACAGCCGTGAAAACAAATCATCATCTCCCTTTTATTATTCGGTGTACAATGCTGGTACTATTCTATTTTTGATGAATCAGTGTACTTTGATTGACTTATGTTATAGCATGTGTTCTGAAGTTCATGTTCTCAATATTGCGAAATTCAAAATATCGTAAACTAAGAAAGTTCAAAAAAAGATTTTTTTTCCTGTAAGTTCACGCATTATGTTCGTGGAAAAAATCGTGTAGTGCTTCAAAATGAGGTTTCTGGAAGTTCATACATACTGATCAACAAGAATCACATAGTGCTTCAAAAAAATTATTCTCTCAACATGTTCATAGGTTGTGGTTCCTGGAAGTCCATACATTTTGCTCTTGGAGAAAATTGCAATTTCAAACAGGAAGATGCATTTTGTGTTATGTTTTTTTGCCACTTGGTGCATACAAAAATGAAGGTGCCATTTTCCACACCACTAATCAACCTCCAATTGATGTGCTAGTTGATGTTCACACATCCAAAATGCAAGAGAATCTAGACGTAATTACAGATGAGAAACATATTCCTCACTGTAAAATTTATAGTGTTGCATCTCACTAGTTGATTAAAATAAAATGCACTAACTATTTGTACCTAATTAAGGAAGTTCAAAAAGAAGAAAACTATATGTTCGTACAAAAAAATAACAAACACATATATAATTCACCTTTATCATTGGGATTCGCTCTTATATTGCCTTGGAAATTCAAAATGTAGCAAGCATTAATTTCATGGTGATTTTTTTCATTTCTAAATAAAACAAAGAAGTTTAATTTATAATAGTAGAGTGGTTTGAAGTTTCTTACGAAACTTGGATTTCTAGAACTTCCGTACTATGTGATGTGTGCTTCACGTTCGAAAAAAAGAATAAGGCAAAGTCAAAACATTGGTTTGTAGAAGTTCAAGTGATTGGCTCGGGTAAGTTCAAAAAATTCTTGTGAGAGACGTTCATCGTGTATTTACATGTTTAAAAATACTCTCGATGTTCTATCCAAAATAAACACTACAAGCAAATTGGTGTATATTGTTCGAAGAAGAAAAGTTTAACCATATTATAAAAACTTGCATCTTTTTATCAGCTTTCTAATGTTACATCATTTGTGCAACTCCAAAGAACGGATTAGGAATTGCGAGCAAAAATACGTGACCGAAGTTCAATGTGAAAACGGCGAGCAATTCAACTGCTACATGATACGTCTCTATCGTATATACTTTTCCAGACTCTTTTGTGCTTGTTTTGGACTCTAATTTGCATGATTTGAATGGAACTAACCCGGACTCATGCTGTTTTCAGCAGAATTGCCTTGGTGTTATTTTTGTGCAAAAATAAAAGTTCTCGGGTTGACCTGAGAATTATGGAGAATATTTTTAGAATTAATAAAAAATACTGGCGAAAGAATCAACCAGAGGGGGGGGCACCCGTGGGCCACAAGCCAGGGGTGTGGCCACCCCGCTGGCCACGGCTAGGTGGCTTGTGGCCCCCCTGGAGCTCCACTATACCAACTATACCATGCTCCATTAAGAGAAATTATGTTAAAACTGCTTTATGTGATTTGGGAGCCGGTGTTAGTATTATGCCTTTCTCTTTGTATCGTAGACTTGATTTGAATAAGTTGACACCTACTGAAATCTCTTTGCAAATGGCTGATAAATTAACTGCTTTACCCATCGGTATTTGTGAGGATTTGTCTGTCGTAGTTGCAAATGTTACTATCCTAACGGACTTTGCTATTCTTAATATTCCTGAGGACAACAGTATGTCGATCATCCTTGGTAGACCCTTTTTGAATACTGCAGGGGCTATTATTGATTGCAATAAGGGCAATGCCACTTTTCATGTTACTAGTAATGAGCATACGGTACACTTTCCGAAGAAACAACCTCGAGTTCATAGTATCAGCTCCACTGGAAAAAATTCAGAGATTATTATTGGAGATTTTGAATTCCCTCTCCCTACTACCAAGAAGAAATACAATATAATCATGGTAGGGGACATGCCTGTCTCCGTTGAGGTAACTTGGTGTTATTTGAAAATTCTCCGATTTCATGTTGCTCGAAAGAAGTTTGTTAATAAGACTTGATCAACCTTGTTAATGAATTTCTTTTGACGGGCATGAGATGGATGAATTTAGACACCGCAACCTTCTGTACCCAACTTTTACTTTCTGTTTTTAGAATAAATAAAGTAAAAATGCTATTATTTTTCTGTTTTCTGAGTTATCCATGCAATAAAAATGACCTGAAAATAAAAGTCCTCCAAATGCCCTAAAAATGTAGTATGATTTTTTATGGAATATTTAAGAATTTCTAGCACTGAGCACATATCAAGGGGCTACACCAGTGAGACACAAGCTCACAGGGTGCGGCCACCCCCCTTGGTCATGCCCAGGTGGCTTGTTGGTCTCACGTAGGCCCCTCCTCACTTATTTCAGCACCCATCCACTTTGTCTTCCTAAAGAAAAAATCCCACCATTGCTCAAACCCGTGTTCTAGCTCATTTTGCTGCCATTTTTTATCTCCTTGTGCAAATCTCCAATTGCAAAACTGTTTTGGGGGATTGATCTTCGGTATGTGGCTCCTCCAATGGTCCAATTAGTTTTATGCTAGTGCTTTATATATTTCAAATTTTTGTTGTTGTGGTGAACTTGTTCTTGAGCTTGCATGTCAAATTTGTATGGTCCCAAGTAGTTTTGATGCATGATATAGGCTCTAGGCACTTGTGGGTGTAGTTGCTATAAGTTTTGTGGAGTTTTGTTCACCTTTATTTTGAGTCACTAAAAATCTTAGAAATTTTTCAGAGAAAGAAATGATGAGGAGATTGTTAAGAGGCTCTTCAAGCTGAGGCTCTAAAGAAGATGAAAATGAGGTGAAGAAGAAGTCCAAATACAATCTTCCTCGCGTCGTAGAGGTTCGACCATGTGAATGGCCAAAAGATACATTCTTGAGGGCGCCCGAAATTTATGTATATTATCATTTAGCAGAGAATGCAGGCATCACCGACTTCCTCAATGATAAGTGTGACCAGTACCTTTTACTCACTAATATCTTCGTGAAAAACTTTCATTTTTACCCTAGGAAGGATCCTCCCACCGCAGAGTTTTACTTGTATGATGTGCCTAAGAAAATGACACTTTACGATTTTTGCAATGTTTGCAAAATACCTTATGAGGGCAGCATCAGTGAACCACGTCCTAGAGAGGGGTGTCAAGGGCAAGAGCAACTAGTTTACATTTTCGTGTTATACGCTAGATGTTTAGTTGGTCGTGGGGAGAGTGGAGGCCTTAGTGCTCCCGACCTGGCCATTATGCACCACACTTTACTTGCTGATAGAACTTTTAGTTTGGGCGCTATGGTGGCTCAATGGTTAAACTTAAACCGTTCGAAGGGCCTCATATTCGGAGGCATCTATGCATATCGTCTAGCTAAACACTTTAAGATACCCATTAGGCTTGACGAGAAAGAGGAAATGCTGTAACCTACAAGATATTTAGACTATGACAGTATGGTAACACATAGGGATGACAATTTTATCCATGGATCTGGATACTCGCGGATACCTGACCCGGTTGGGCAAGGGTATGGAGCACATTTCTTCCCATGGATTGGTGGATATGGATACCCATGAACAGTCGGGTTGGGCACAATTATACTTTTTGCTCCATGGATATCCAATGGATACCCGTATGACACATGGGCTCCTACGGCAGTGACACTAAACTAAACAAATGTCTGACCCCAAGTCACTCACAATCACATAAGGTCAAACTCCAACCGATGTTTCCTAACCCCCCACAACTCCACTAACATAATTATTAAACCTAATCATAGTTAATGAACGATGATGAGTTAATTTGATCTTTGGAAGGCTTCATGCTAAAAAAAATTATGCCCATGGAGCTCCATGGGTATCTGTATATCCAATGGGTTTGGGCATGGGCACAATTTGTACCCATGAATGCTTTGATTGATGGGAAAATGGTAGGAAGATGGGTCATGGGTTGGATTTGGACCAGCTCCACCCGCTCCAAACCCGACCCATTGCCATCCCTAGTAACACATGATTTTATTAGGAATAATAATGATAGGAGGCTGCTTTAGAACTTAGTGTTTAGTCAAGGTACTTGTGAGATTATTACTCTGCCTGCTTCTTCTTTTTCGATATTCATTCATGTAGGTACACTATTATGCATGAGGACATCTACAGATATTGGGGTCTATCGCAACCCCCAGCACCTGAGTCGGCACCAGTCCTTGATCTGTATCCGGATCCAGTTTTTCAGTGGGAGCCACAGGAGCTCGCCAACCAGTGGAACCCTCAGGACCCTCCGGAGTATCCAGGAGATGGTTATTTTCATCCATGGCCCTAGACCAACTTAGGCCAAAATCCTAAGCTTGGGGGAGTACGTATTTCTCACCAACATTACATTCATGTTCACACACTCATTTTAGTAGTCGGTGCTCATACTTTTTATTTGTACTATCCATGGTAGTTTATTTCTTCATTCTGCTTTCTTCTTGTTTGCTTAATTAACCTTGAGAAAATCCAAAAAAATAGTTATAGCTTTACCTTCTAGTCTGTTTAGTTGTAGGGTTAAAATAAAACCCAAAAAGATTTCTCGTTCTTCTTTTGCTTGTTGGGAACTTTCCCGTGTAAATAGTTTTTCTCGTTCTTGTTTGAAATTTCTTTCTTTGGAACGTAAGGAGAATACCACAATGAAAATGATGAGTGGTTCTCATATCCATTATTTTTTATCTATGAGAGAGCCCACATTACCTTGCCTTCTCCCTTGAGTTATTGTTTGCAGATTCCAGCTTAGTCCAATGCACGTGCACTCTCATTATTATTCACACCGTTCGGTCATGCAAGTGAAAGGCAATAATGACGATACATGATGAAAAGATTGAGACGGAGAAAAGCTGGTACGAATTTGACCTATTTTGCTTTTGTAAATATGATTAGCTTATCATTCTGAATTCAGCTCATTATGGATGAAACATATTTGCAATGAAAATTACAGATTATAGTTACTCATGCCATGCTTAATTTGCTAAGAGTGGATAATGGTTTGTCTTGAGTGCCAACATGCATATTAAAATGGTTGTGATGTAATATGATAGGATGGTATCCTCCTTTGAATGATTCAAGTGGCTTGACTTGGCACATGTTCATGCATGTAGTTGAAACAAAATCAACATGGCCTCCACGATATTTATGTTCATGGTGATTTATATCCTACTCATTCTTGCATTAAATGTTGGTTAATCTCAATGCATGTTGATGACTGTTGTCGCTCTCTAGTTGGTTGCTTCCCAGTCTTTTGCTAGCCTTCACTTGTACTAAGTGGGAATACTTCTTGTGCATCAAATTCCTCAAACCCAAAGTTGTTCCATCTGAGTCCACCATACCTACCTATATGCAGTATTTACCTGTCGTTCCAAGTAAATTTGCATGTGCCAAACTCTAAACCTTCAAATAATATTCTGTTTTATATGCCCGAATCGCTCATGTAGCGACTGGGGGCAGTCAGTATGTTCCATGCTAGGTGGGTTATTCTCACGATATGTGTTGATTCACTATCATTCACAAGAAAGTGGCTAGTATTCGGGATGCCTAGTTCCATGCTCAAAATCAAATCAAAATATAACAAAACAAAACTCCCCCAGGATAGTGTTTGTATGTACGGTACCCGTGGATTCGGCTAGTAGTGGAGTGTGTTTGATTGGTGGAGGGGGAGTAAAAACTTTATCATTGTGTTTGGGAACCGCCTATAATGTATCTAGCATGGAAGATGATGAAATCTCTTGGCTGTTATGTTGGCAATGAAAGCATATCACTCAAAATTATTATTCATCCCTGTTTTAAAAAGCTCGAGCTCTGGCACCTCTACAAATCAATGCTTCCCTCTGCGAAGGGCCTGTCTATTTTACTTTACTGTTCAGTCACCCTCCTCTTATAAAAAGCACCAGTTAGAGAGCACCACCGTCATTTGTATGCTTTGCTATTAATTGATATTGAGTATGAGTGTGACTGGATCTCTTTTAGCATGAGTTATAATGTCGGGTCAGTCCTTGTTCTTCAGGGGTGCTCTGCATTTATGTTTTGCGGTCTTAGAAAGGTCTAGCGAGATACCATTATAGCATATTGTATCATGGTTGTTTTGATAAAATTGTTGTCATCTGAGAGTTATTATTATCGCTCGCTAGTTGATTGTGCAATTGATATGAGTAAATGTGAGACCTAAATATTATTGTGAACGTGGTTAGTCTATAATCTTTGCTGAAAATCTGAACATCAGTTAGACATATTTACAACAACAAGATCAAATAGAGTTTGTAGAAGTTTTTCTTTGTCACTTTCAGTTGGTCAACAGAATTTCGTGAGGACAAGCAATGTGTGAAGCTTGGGGGAGTTGATACGTCTCCATCACATCTACTTTTTAAAACTCTTTTGCCCTTGTTTTGTACTCTAATTTGCATCATTTGAATGAAACTAACCTCGATTGGCGCTGTTTTCAGCAGAATTGCCTTGGTGTTATTTTTGTGCAGACATAAAAGTTCTCGGATTGACCTAAAATTTACGGAGAATATTTTTGGAATTAATAAATAATACTGACGAAAGAATCAACCGGAGGGGGAGGCACCCATTGGCCACAAGCCAGGGGGCGCGACCACCCCCCTGACTGTGCCTAGGTGGCTTGTGAGCCCCCTGGAGCTCCACCGACCTCAATTCCAACTCCATATATTCACACCCGTGGAGAAAAAATCAGAGAGAAGAGTTCACCGTGTTTCACGATACGGAGCCGCCGCCACCTCCTATTCTTCCTCGGGAGGCTAGATCTGGAGTCCGTTTTGGGCTCCGGAGAGGGGAAATCGACGCCATCGTCATCACAAACCATCCTTCATCACCAATTCCATGATGCTCTTCGCCGTTCGTGAGTAATTCCACCGTAGGCTTGCTGGACAGTGATGGGTTGGATGAGATTTACCATGTAATCGAGTTAGTTTAATTAGGGTTTGATCCATAGTATCCACTATGTTCTGAGATTGATGTTGCTATGACTTTGCTATGCTTAATGCTTCTCACTAGGGCCTGAGTGCCATGATTTCATATCTGAACCTATTATGTTTTCATAAATATATATGTGTTCTTGATCCTATCTTGCAAGTTGTAGACACCTATTACGAGTTATGATCCGCATCCCCCAGGGTGACAATAACTGGGATTCTTTGATTACCGTAGTTTTAGGATTTCATGTATTCACTAAGTGCTAATGCTTTGGTCCGGTTCTCTATTAAAAGGAGGCCTTAATATCCCTTAGTTTCCATTAGTACCCCGCTGCCATGGGAAGGTAGGACAAAAGATGCCATGCAAGTTCTTTTCCATAAGCACGTATGACTATATGGAATACATGCCTACATTATATTGGTGAATTGGAGCTAGTTCCGTGTCACCCTATGTTATAACTGTTGCATGATGAATGCCATCTGGCATAATTATACATCATTGATCCAATTCCTACGAGCTTTTAACATATTGATCTTTGCTAAGTTACTTTTCCATTTCTACTGTTACAATCACTACAAAACTTCTACTGTCACTTTTGCTATCGTTACCGCTACTTCCATATTACTATTCTACTAAATACTTTGTTGCAGATATTAAGTCTTTCGGGTGTGGTTGAATTGACAACTCAGCTACTAATACTCGAGAATATTCTTTGGCTCCCCTTGTGTCGAATCAATAAATTTGGGTTGAATACTCTACCCTCGAAAACTGTTGTGATCCCCTATACTTGTGGGTTACCACTACACACAATGCATTTCAGATCAGAATAAAAGAATAAAAACATAAAAACATAAAATGGCTGTTGCCAGAAGTTCATGTGCTCTCACTGAGGAAGTTCAAAAATTCTTGCGAGAAAGGTTCACCTTGTATTGCCATGTTCAAGATCACAAAACAGAAATTGTTTTTTGCCCTTTAAAACAATTCTCTCAATCCACAAAGAAGTCCAGTTATTATTTGGGAGCAATTTGATTTCAACAATAAAATAAAAAATTCAGATTATAAAAACGGACTACATGGTGTGTGTTTAATATGAGGAAAATGAACAAAAAGGCAAGTTCCAAATTTTTTGTTGCTATAAGATCAAGTCCTCGGTCGGAGAAAGTTAAAAAAAATTATTTGGAGAGAGGTCTGTACAAAATGAATATCATTTGTGTAGCATGGACTAATGGATGAGAATTTACAAATGAAAATACGTCACAGAAGTTCAACATGAAAACAGCAGGAAGTTCAACTACTACACTAAATTAGTTTCAAACGAAAATCTTCTAAACCGTCGCGAGTATGACAAAATTATCAACACGAAAAAGTTGCGTGTTCACGACAGCTTTCCATTGGTATATCACTTGATCAATTCCAGTGAGTGTATGGAGAGCTACAAGCAAAAAACAACACATGAAAAACAGAGTGAAGTTCAAGTAGATGTGCCATGAAGTTCAAGTTCTTCACGTGGTGCATTTTCAAAGAATCCATTTCACGATAAAGGCAGAACGTGTGATCTCGTTGTTTTCAATATTGCTTGAGAACCGCTAGGAATCAGAGAAATCCATCTACACGAAAAAGTTTTGCTTTTTTCGTAGCTTTTCAATGGTATATTATTTGCCTCCATTCAGGTAAATTTGTAGAAATTATGGTCAAAAATGTTTTAGCCATTTACAAAATTGACTTAAAACCATAAAGAATTGGAAGAAATGATCTACATATAAATGTTTCGTATTGGTTCAAGCTTTCCAACGCCGTATAATTTGTAGCATTCCGACAAACCATTGAGAAAATAACGCGAAAATACGAACTCGGTGGGACTTCGGCCATTTTCAGAATTACTTTTGAATAGTTTGAAATTAGAAAAAACTTTCTCTATGAAAAAGAAGCACCTTTTCATAATCTTTATAATGTCATATTATTTGCATTAATTGGACAAGCCATTTTCAATTTAACTCACAAATATGAAACCGACTGTTCGGTTTCCAAAATTTCGCCGTAGGGAATTTGGGAAAACATTCAACATGTGAAGTGAGCGGATTTGCAGCAGCTATCCAACGCCATCTCATTTTCCTCATTCTGATAAACGGTTCAAAAATAGGTTTGAAAATACGATTCCCATTTTTTATGAAGAAAAACGGTTTTCAAAATCGCTCTTAAACCGTGTACATTTTGCCATAAATTCAACCTAGGTTGTTACATTGGTTTCCATAGATTTCTAATGGTATATCGTAAGCCGCATTTGAACTCTTTTTAGCAGAAGTTCAACCTAGCAGTCGAGGAAGTCCTGGTGCTACTGCTACGTCAGGTTATGTAGTTATTAGAATATTATTCTCTTTGCGTGATCAGAATAGTGTTTATATATCACACTATTACACACACACACATATATACATATATATATATCTGTGTGTGTATAGCACTATTCTAATTCCAGGATTAGAATAGTTATTATGACAACATCGTTACTATATAGACACCGACGGGAATTGACAGCGACAAAAAAAATAGGAGCCACTACCCATCGGTCCACCTCCTCCCCCCGACCCCCAACTGTTGGGGAACGTTGCACGGGAAACAATTTTTTTCTACGCACACGCAGATCTATCCATGGTGATGAGCATCTACGAGAGGGAGAGTGGATCTACCTATCCTTGTAGATCGCTAAGCGGGAAGCGTTAAGAAACGTGGGTTGTGTAGTCGAACGTCTTCGCGATCCAAATCGCCGAGCGTCCCGTGATCTCATCACGATCCATCCTGCGATCCGATCACGATCCGTCTCGTGAACATATCACGATCCGTCCCGCGAACTCATCACGATCCGTCTCGCGATCTTGATCACGATCCGTCCCGCGAACTCATCACGATCCGTCCCGCGAACTCATCACGATCCGTCCCGCGAACTCATCACGATCCGTCTCACGATCTTGATCACGGTCCTTCCGATCTAGCACCAAACGGACGGCACCTCCGCGTTTAGCACACGTACAGCTCGATGACGATCTCCGCCTTCTTGATCCAGCAAGAGGGAGCGGAGAGGTAGAAGAGTTCTTCGGCAGCGTGACGGCGCTCCTGCGATGGTGGTGGAGCTATTTCGGCAGGGCTTCACCTAAGCACTGCAGAAATCCGATCTAGAGGAGAAACTATGAACTGGAGGAACGGGCGGCACGTGGCTAAAAAGAATTCTGTGCAAAAACCCTAAAACCTCCATTATATATAAGAGGGAGAGAGGAGGAGGCTTGGCACAAGGGCCAAGCCTCCAAGGAGTCGGCCGAACCAGGTGGAGGAGGTGGACTCCACCTCCAATCCTAGTAGGACTAGGATTCACCATATTTTTGCCTTTTTCCACTTTTTCTCTATGGGCCTTTTTTCCCAAACCGCATGGGCCTTCTGTGGGACTTCCACCAGCCCACTAAGGGCTGGTAAACACTCTCCCACAGCCCATGGAGCCTCTTGGGTCGAAATACCCCTCCCGATGGTCTCCCGGTACACTCCCGGCACTCCTGGTACACTACCGATGAGCCCGAAACTTTTCCGGCGACCAAAACAGGACTTCCAATATATGAATCTTTACCTCTAGACCATTCCGGAGCTCCTCATGATGTCCGGGATCTCATCCGGGACTCCGAACAACCTTCGGTCACCACCATGCATAACTCTATACTACCGAAACGTCACCGAACCTTAAGTGTGCAGACCCTACGGGTTCGAGAACTATGTATACATGACCGAGACACCTCTACGGTCAATAACCAATAGCGGGACCTGGATGCCCATATTGGTTCCTACATATTCTACGAAGATCTTTATCGGTCGAACCTCTATGTCAAGGATTCAGTTAATCCCGTATGATGTTCCCTTTGTTCTTTGGTATGTTACTTGCCCGAGATTCAATCGTCGGTATCTCCATACCTAGTTCAACCTCGTTATCGGCAAGTCTCTTTACTCGTTCCGTAATACAAGATCCCGTGACTAATACTTAGTCACATTGCTTGCAAGGCTCGTTGTAATGTTGTATTACCGAGTGGGTGCTGAGATACCTCTCCGTCACACAGAGTAACAAATCCCAGTCTTGATCCATGCCAACTCAACAGACACCCTCGGAGATACATGTAGAGCACCTTTATAGTCACCCAGTTACGTTGCGATGTTTGATACACACAAGGCACTCCTCCGGTATCCGTGAGTTGCATGATCTCATGGTCATAGGAACATATACTTGTAGTTTGGGTCTTGTCCATCACACCATTCTCCTAACGATGTGATCCCGTTTATCACATGACATCTCATGTCCATGGCTAGGAAACCTTAACCATCTTTGATCAACAAGCTAGTCTATTAGAGGCAAACTAGGGACATGGTTTTGTCTATGTATCCACACATGCATCTAAGTCTCCGATCAATACAATTATAACATGGATAATATATGATTATCATGAACCAGGAAATATGATAATAACTAATTTATTATTGCCTGTAGGGCATATTTCCAACACCAACCTCCTACAATCCCCCACCGGTGCCCCTACCAGCCATAGCAACCTCCCGATCCACCCCGTGCATCATTACCTGCAGTCGATACTGATAGCCGTCGTCGGCTAGTGGATACCACCCGCACCATCGCCGATCCTATATCCCGCATGCCACCGCCGTCCCTGGACCTCACACGCGCCGCCATCGGCCCTCCCCCGTCCGGTCGCGCCTCCATGATACACCCCTACAACCCCCGTGCACCTCTGTGTAACCCCACACCCCGCCACCACCTCCGTTGGGCCCGAGTATCTCCTCCTCGTCCCTTTGGATGCTCCTCCATCAGTGGAGCACTTGGATCCGATAACGCCATTGGCAGCTGGAGCTCACGGCGGGCATATTGTGTAGGTCATGTGATGAGGACATCCCTACTAATGTTACACCCACAACTCCGACTGCTATACATACAGGACCAATTACTAGAGCTCGCGCACGTCAATTGAATTACCAGGTACTTTCGTTTCTTGGAAATCCTTCTAATGTTCATGAACATATGATGCTGCCTAAATTAGACACTTTTGTTTTACTTATGAATGAAGGACCTAGCATGGACAAGAAGGATGACCATTGGAGTGGGATCAAGCATGGAGAACAAGGTACGCGCGCGGGAAAGAACAATGGAGCTTCCAGTGATGATTTTCTCACTTTGAAGCCACCATAATGGGAGCGAGAAGCCTTGGACGACATATGCATGATGCCACTTTATAAAATTCGTCCCTAGGCTAATATAGGTGTTCCGCCACCTTATTTTTGGACCAGGCCCATGTAATTTCGAAATACCATATTATAGGTTGTTTTTAGAGTCCGTATGTATGGGGAAACTGAGTTAGGGTCGGTTTTGGACCCCTCCTCCAAGGGGCCATGAAATTCCCCTCTATTCCCCCATATACACACACCTTAGGGCGTCGTTTTAGGGCTGGGTTTTGTTTAGTTAAAAGTTAGCCATTGCAACTTTGTGTACTTCGTTTGTGTCCAACGACCAGACTAAGACCACTTTCGGAACCCCACCATTATCAATACTTCATCTATATTCGCAATATTCAGATTGCATTATCATATTCTTGCTTGTTCTTCGATTGCTTGCAGGAATAGACCTTCGTGGTCAGGTTGATCGTGCTCCGGCGTGGTCAATAACCTCTTGGAGATTGGTATAGCGATTGCTAAGGCAAAACATTGTGCATGTTCGTAGTCGGATCATCAAAGTCGTCTCGACCAAATCGAGAGTTATCATCTCATCGAAAGATTGGGACCCTCGCCTCTAGCAAGTGGTATCTCGGTGAGATTTTACCAGTTTTTGTAGTTTAGATCGCATCTATTCTTCATACCTTTAGTCCACGAAAAAGCCAAAAAAAATTAGGGTTAGATCATCATATCCGAACCAATCTGAGCCTTTGCATAGTCTTTTCAGTATTTTGCTTTGTTGAATTTGCGTTACATCGTCGTGTCGAGTTGCTGGTCTTAGTATCTAGTCCTTTAGAGTTTCGAGTTCTATTCACAGGTTGTCATGCCGCCACCGCATCGTCTTCATAGTTGCCATATACCACCACCATCATCACCACTGCCATATATCACCACCCATCATCACTATCCATTGGTGTCCATATATACCACCACAAATCCGCCACCAATCCGAGGCCATCTCGTTTTAGGTTTAGTTTTGAGATCCTTTTGATTTCGGATTCGCATTTTGCTACCTGTGTAGGTGTCGGAAAAAAAAAGTCTGGCACGCTTTGCAGAGCATGTTTTGGCCCAAAAAAATTTTGGTCGAAAATATTTTTTCCCTATCTTGATTTTAGGTTCTCCGGAGCGTTTTGAGACACTTGCCATCATAGTGATTTTTGTCGAAATTTTTGGTTGTCGCAGCCCCCGAATTGCTCCAGAAAAAAAAATTAGTCCAACAAATGTCGTGCCCATCTTGCTTATACGACGTGGGGAGAGTTTTGAGACACTCGCCACTGTAGTGATTTTTTGAGAAAAAAAGAGCGCAAAAAAAAGGCGCCGAAAAAAATATTCAGAGTGTGCTCTTCCCTTGATTACGTGTAGCGTCGTGATTTTGTTGGTGTTTTAGGCTCGCGTCTCTAGTACGGTCTAGCCTAGGACCAGCACAGTACCGTCGTTGAGTGTTTTTTCAACCCTGCATCTCTGAATTGATTATTGCTAACCTTTTTGCTACCATATTATAAGCCATCCCAGCTCCACATACATCTACGTTGTGTGTTTGACACCACCTGGCAATCGCTCTATCCAAGCTTTGAGAGTTTTGACTACAACGGTTACCGATCACCGCCTACTGCTGGGTAAGAACTGGTAAGAATTTGAGATTTTCTTAAAGGATTTGTGACACACCACCACCACCACCACCACGTCCCAGTAGTCTGTAGGTTTCATATTCTTGTGTGTTTCCTATTTCTGCTAACCATGCCAGGATCACACGATGATGGGATTGACTGGGAGAGCATGACCAACAAAGCGCTCTATGATAAATTTCAGCAAATGATGGCTGACCAGGTACAAGACTTCGTGACCAACTTTGGAGAGGCCATGGAGAAGCTAGATGGTTTGGAGAAGACATTCGACACCAAGATGGACGCCAAGTTCAATGAGGTGCTTGCCCATCTACCACCACCAGCTGCAGCTCCTATACCTTTCGAACGACGAGCGCGACGTGTGCCTCTCGGCCTAGCCCAGCATACTGGTACTGTTGATACTGCTGCTACTTCTATTGCTCCTGCTGCTACTGTCATTGAGCAGGTTGAAGATTATGATGGTGATTACAATGATGAGGGAGAGGTTGCTCCAGATCAGCCTCAGGGGCAACCACCACGATACACACCAGGTCGACCACATGGCTACAACCGCAACTGTAGGGTTGCACCCGCCCCTCAGGTACGGGATCATGACCATCTCCCTAAACTTAAATTGAATATTCCGATGTTTGAGGGTAGATATGTTCCTGATATATATCTTACATGGGAGTTAGAAACAGAACAACGTTTTACATGCTTACAATTTCCTGAGGATAGACGTGTTGCTACTGCTGGTTGTTCATTCACTAGCTTTGCTTGTGTCTGGTGGTCAGAACATTGTAGAATACACCATGCGAATATTCCAACTACTTGGGCTGCTTTGAAAACTGCTATGCGTAATTGTTGGGTGCCACCTTATTATCAACGTGAATTGCTTCAAAATTCGTAGCATTTAAGACAAGGAAAAAATTCAGTAGAAGAATATTATCAGGAATTACAAACTGGCATGATTAGATGTGGTATTGTTGAGGAGAATGAAGCTATGCTTGCACGTTTTATGGGAGGATTAAATAGAGAGATTCAGACTATTCTAGAGTATAAGGAGTATAACACTATCACTCGTTTATTTCATCTTGCTTGCAAAGCTGAACGTGAAGTGCAGGATCGACAGGCAATGGCGAGAACTCCTTTTTCTACAGGTCGCACTTCACCATGGACGCCACATACCTCCTCTACTTCCGCACATCCAGTTGCAACGCCACCTACTCCCACCTCCAACTCCAACCGCGATACCAGGAAACATGCTCCTACTCCACCCTCTGCAAAGAGCACACCTTCTAGGCCTGCACAAAACTCTTCTTCATCTATTGCATCCACAGGGCAAACACATGAGGTTATATGCCGTCGTTGCAAGGGTGGAGGTCACTTTGTGAGAGAATGCCCTTCCAAATGTGTAATGATTGTTACTGATGATGGTGGATAAGCGTCCGCTAGTGATTATGATGAGGAGACTTTGGCTCTCATTGCAAGTGAAGAACAGGGTGGCGAGGATGCAGAACCAGAGACACACTACATGGCTGCTGATTATGCTGATAGGTATGAAAGTTTAGTTGCTCAACGTGTTCTCAATGTGCAGGTTACATAGGCTGAGAAAAATCAGAGGCACAACTTGTTCCACACAAAGGGAGTTGTGAAGGAGCGTTCTGTTCGCGTCATCATCGATGGAGGGAGTTGCAATAACTTGGCTAGCATGGAGATGGTGGAGAAGCTGTCTCTAACCACCAGACCACATCCTCATCCTTATTACATCCAATGGTTCAACAATAGTGGCAAGGTTAAGGTAACATGCGCTGTTCGTGTGCATTTTAGCATTGCTACATATTCTGATTATGTGGATTGTGATGTGGTACCCATGCAAGCATGTTCCGTTTTACTTGGTAGGCCATGGCAGTTGGATAAAAAATTTGTACACCATGGTACGACAAATTAGTATACTCTTGTTCATAAGGATCAAAATTTCACTTTGCTTCCTATGTCTCCGAAACATATTATGAAAGATTACATTGCTAGAGCTAGTAAAGCAAAACAGGAAAAAATAAGAGTGAAAATCAGATTGTAGCACAGGAATTTGAGCAACACCATAAGCATAATAAACCATCATCTAATGTTGCATCCGAAATAAAATTGAAGCGTGAATGTTTACTTGCTACTAAATCTGATATTAATGATTTGGATGTTGCTACATCTGGTTGCTATGCTTTTGTATGCAAAGAGGTATTATTTTCATTCGAGGACATGCCTCCCTCTTTGCCTCCTGCGGTCATTAACATTTTGCAGGAGTTCGCTGACGTCTTCCCACAAGACGTGCCACCGGGATTACCACCTATTCGCAGGATTGAGCATATTGACTAAATTCCCGGTGCATCCCTACCCAACCGTGCGCCATACTGTACCAATCCTGAGGAGACAAAGGAGATTATGCGTCAAGTACAGGAGCTGCTTGACAAAGGTTATATATGCGAATCCCTTAGTCCTTGTGTTGTTCCTATTATTCTAATGCCTAAAAGGATGGTACATCGTGCATGTGTGTGGATTGTAGAGGCATTAATAATATTACTATTCGTTATCGTCATCCTATTCCTAGACTAGATGATATGCTTGATGAATTAAGTGGTTCTACAATTTTCTCCAAAGTTGATTTGCGTAGTGGATACCATCAAATTCGTATGAAATTGGGAGATGAATGGAAAACAGCATTTAAAACTAAGTTTGGATTATATGAGTGGTTAGTCATGCCTTTTGGGTTAACTAATGCACCTAGCACTTTCATGAGATTAATGAACGAGGTTTTACGTGCTTTCATTGGATGATTTGTGGTTGTCTATTTTGATGATATATTGATTTTTATTAGATCTTTGAAGGAACATTTGGAACATCTACGTGCTGTTTTTATTGCTCTACGTGATGCACGTTTGTTTGGTAACCTTGGGAAGTGCACCTTTTGCACCGACCGAGTATCTTTTCTTGGCTATGTTGTTACTCCACAGGGAATTGAAGTTGATAAAGCCAGGATTGAAGCTATTGAGAGTTGGCTGCAGCCCAAAACGGTCACACAAGTGAGGAGTTTTCTTGGCCTCGCTGGTTTCTATAGGCATTTTGTGAGAGATTTCAACACAATTGCTACGCCTCTCAATGAGCTTACAAAGAAGGACGTGCCTTTTTATTGGGGTACCGCACAGGAAGAAGCCTTCAAGGTTTTGAAAGATAAGTTCACACATGCTCCTTTACTCCAACTTCCTGATTTTAATAAGACTTTCGAGCTTGAATGTGATGCTAGTGGAATTGGGTTACGAGGTGTGTTATTACAAGATGGTAAACCTGTTGCGTAATTTTCTGAAAAATTGAGTGGGCCTAGTCTGAATTATTCTACTTATGATAAGGAATTATATGCTCTTGTTCGGACTTTGGAAACATGGCAACATTATTTATGGCCCAAAGAATTTGTTATACATTCTGATCATGAATCTTTGAAACATATTAAAAGTCAAGCAAAACTGAACCGTAGACATGCTAAATGGGTTGAATTCATTGAGACTTTCCCTTATGTCATTAAACACAAGAAGGGTAAAGAAAATGTTATTGCTGATGCTTTGTCTCGTTATTATACTATGCTTTCACAACTTGACTTTAAAATATTTGGTTTGGAGACCATCAAGGATCAATATGTGCATGATGCTGAATTTAGAGATGTATTGCAGCATTGTAAAGAAGGGAGAACATGGAACAAGTTCGTTATTAATGATGGATTTGTGTTCCGTGCTAACAAGCTATGCATTCTAGCTAGCTCCGTTCGTCTTTTGTTGTTACAGGAGGCACATGGAGGAGGATTAATGGGAGACTTTGGCATGAAGAAGACGGAGGACATACTTTCTACACATTTCTTTTGGCCAAAGATGAGACGGGATGTTGAGCGTTTTGTTGCTCGCTGCACTACATGTCAAAAAGCTAAGTCACGGCTCAATCCTCATGGTTTATATATGCCTTTGCCTGTACCTAGTGTTCCTTGGGAGGATATATCTATGGACTTTGTTTTAGGTTTACCTCGAACTAAGAAGGGGATGGATAGCATATTTGTTGTCGTGGATAGATTTTCCAAAATGGCACACTTTATACCATGTCATAAAAGTGATGATGCTGCTCATGTTGCTGATTTGTTCTTTCGTGACTTTGCATGGTGTGCCAAATACAATTGTTTCAAATCGTGACGCTAAATTTCTTAGCCACTTTTGGAGATGTTTATGGGCTAAGTTGGGGACTAAACTGCTTTTTAGTAGTACATGTCACCCCCAAACTGATGGCCAAACTGAAGTAGTCAATAGATCATTGTCTACTATGCTTAGGGATGTTTTGAAGAATAACCTGAAAACGTGGGAAGACTGCTTGCCTCATATTGAATTTTCTTATAATCGTTCGCTACATTCTACCACTAAGATGTGCCCTTTTGAAGTTGTGTATGGGTTCTTACCTCGTGCACCTATTGATTTGTTGCCTCTTCCATCTTCAAAGAAGGTTAATTTTGATGCGAAAGAACGTGCTGGATTGATATTAAAGATGCATGAGTTAACGAAGGAAAACATTGAGCGTATGAATGCTAAATACAAAATTGCTGGAGATAAGGGTAGAAAACATGTTGTCTTCGCACCTGGAGATCTTGTTTGGTTACATTTGCGTAAGGATAGATTTCCTGATTTGCGCAAGTCAAAGCTAATGTCACGTGCTGATGGTCCTTTTAAGGTGTTAGAGAAAATAAATGATAATGCATATAAACTTGAGCTGCCTGCAGAGTTTGGGGTTAGCCCCACTTTTAACATTGCAGATTTGAAGCCTTATTTGGGTGAGGAAGATGAGCTTCCGTTGAGGACGACTTCAGTTCAAGAAGGGGAGGATGATGAGGACATCCCTACTAATGCTACACCCACAACTCCAACTGCTATACATACATGACCAATTATTAGAGCTCGCGCACGTCAATTGAATTACCAGGTACTTTCATTTCTTGGAAATCCTTCTAATGTTCATGAACATATGATGCTGCCTAAATTAGATACTTTTGTTTTAATTATGAATGAAGGACCTAGCATGGACAAGAAGGATGACCATTGGAGTGGGATCAAGCATGGAGAAGAAGGTACGCGTGCGGGAAAGAACAATGGAGCTTCCAGTGATGATTTTCGCACTTTGAAGCCACCATAATGGGAGCGACAAGCCTTGGACGAAATATGCATGATGCCACTTTATAAAATTCATCCCTAAGCTAATATAGGTGTTGCGCCACCTTATTTTTGGACCAGGCCCATGTAATTTTGAAATACCATATTATAGGCAGTTTTTAGAGTCCGTATGTATGGGGAAATTGAGTTAGGGTCGGTTTCGGACCCCTCCTCCAAGGGGCCATGAAATTCCCCTCTATTCCCCCATATATACAACCCTTAGGGCGTCGTTTTAGGGTTGGGTTTTGTTTAGTTGAAAGTTAGCCATTGTAACTTCGTGTACTTCGTTTGTGTCCAACGACCAGACTAAGATCGCTTTCGGAACCCCACCATTATCAATACTTCATCTATATTCGCAATATTCAGATTGCATTATCATATTCTTGCTTGTTCTTCGATTGCTTGCAGGAATAGACCTTCGTGGTCAGGTTGATCGTGCTCCGGCATGGTTAATAACCTCTTGGAGATTTGTATAGCGATTGCTAAGGCGAAACGTCATGCACGTTCGTAGTCGGATCATCAAAGTCGTCTCCACCAAATTGAGAGTTATCATCTCATCGAAAGATCGGGACCCTCGCCTCTATTATCATGAATGGAGGAGCAGTGAGGTGGACGAGTTCCAAGGAAGATACGGTGGCCGACTCCACAACAAAGATCGAATACATTGCGGCTTGTGAAGCCGCAAAGGAAGGTGTTTGGATTCAGAAGTTCCTGGAAGATGTTGGTGTGTTCCCGGGCTGGTCAAAACCGTTGGACCTTTATTGTGATAATTCAGGTGCCATCGCACAGGCCAAGGAGCCGAGACAACACCACAAGACCAAGCACATAGACCAAAAATATCACCTGATACGAAAGCTCGTAGAGAAAGGTGATACTAATTTATGCAAGATTCACACAGATGCAAATGTTGCAGACCCGTTGACTAAGCCGCTTCCACAACCCAAGCATTTGGGGCACGTTAGAGCTATGGGCATTCGATGTCTATTTGATTGACTCTAGTCCAAGTGGGAGACTGTTGGAGATATGCCCTAGAGGCAATCATGTATGATGATATTTCCTATGTGTTTATGAATAAATATAGTCCTTGGACATTATCATTGATGTGTATTAACTACTATGTGACTTGTTTGTGAGACTATGCATTGTATGACAACTGTCCCAAATGGTCCCTAGTCGAAAGGGCTGTGTGGACATGCAACCAGTTAGACTAGCATATGACACAGTGGATGGTCCGGTCTCACTGACCATGTAGCATTGGATGCTAGCCAGATAATATGGACTTAGAAAGGTTTGGTCGGATTCAACGTAGTCGGATCCTAGTCGAGATAAGGTCTGAGTTGGACAGACCCAACTACGAGACACAACGATAGGTCATCTGTGGATGGTCTAGTCTCACTGACCATGTAGCATTGGATGCTAGCCGGATAATATGGACTTAGAAAGGTCTGGTCGGATTCGACGTAGTCGGATCCCAGTCGAGATAAGGTCTGAGTTGGACAGACCCAACTACGAGACACAGTGATAGGTCATCTGTGAGTCTCTAGTACAACATACGTTCTATGTCCTATGACCTGAGCTGGCGCGTGTACTCGGGATGGTGACAGACTTGCTTTGGGCCGACCAAACTCTACTCCGTAACTGGGTAGTTACAAACGTAGGTTTCGGGCTTGTCCAGACCCATGCTACGAGGCATGGTCGAGCAAGATGGGATTTCCCCCTCCGATCAGGAGAGATATAGTCTGGGCCCCTCGGGCGATCTGACCTAGATAAGCATGGCCATGCGATGAGGATTGTGAGATAATCCGAATGTTGGTCAGATTCACTAGAACGACAAAGAGGTCGTGCTACAACAAGGATGACCATATCACCTTGTGCACGACAACATATATCGTGTGGCAAAGGGAACAGAAGTGTGAAGTCCAGGTTCGCCTAACTAGCTTTATCGGACACTTGGAGTCAGCATGTCTTGCTAGAGGCCACTACTGACCGGTCGAGTCGGATGTCATCTGACTCGCGACCAAGTGGACGAGAAGCTAAAGGGTCGCGCGCTTAAGGGAAGGAACACATGGGCTTTAGGATCCGTGCGAGGCCCAAGAGTTGAGCCCACGCCGGATGTCTATATATAGTGGAGGTGCGGCACACCCATCCAGTTGATCGCTTCAGCATCGTCATTAGGGCTTTGCATGAGTTGCAACTAGCCAGCCCACTTGCCGCCGCCGACCGTGTGATCGGACCTAGCAGTCTGCCGAACGGGTGTTCCTCCTGCACGTGCGGATATCGTTAGAGTGGTGCACCTGCACCGCTCCAGCGAACCTGTACGTGGGATCTGACGACCGACTATTCGAGGGAAATTGGGTTGGCTGTTTGAGGGAGATCGGACGAGGAGGAGATGGACCATGCGAACTTGCTGCCCCAACTCTACTTCTGCTGCACGACACTTTGCGTCTAGTGGTAACAAACTGTGATCCATCTTCGTAGCATGTTCTTGGATGTTCTGTGCGTAGGAATTTTTTTATTTTGCATGCAATGCACCTACGGTAGAACCCAACAGGGAGGATCCCTTTCGGTTCAATAGGGAGATGGGTGTGCGCAAAGACCAGGACGAACGAGCAGCGTAGTTTTTTTACCCAGGTTCTGGCCGCAAAGATGCGCAAAACCCTACTCCTGCTTGGTTGTATTAGATGAGTTCTAGCTCAGGTTCTGGGAGCGCTACACTACATAGGTGCTACTGATGCAAAATCGGCCAGAGAAAATCCCAAAAAGTCCAAAAGTCCCCTACCGTAATGCCTTGGGCCACCTTTTATACTCTCGAAGGGGTCACCAATAGTGGCGTATAGTGCGTACATGAGGTGTACAGAGCTACATTGCTATCATACCTAACTCTGACGGTGTAAGACAGACGCATTTAATGCTCTGTCTAGTGCCTCTGACCATCCACAGGACGGGACAGGACCCCGTCCCATCGGCACCGCTTAGCCCCTCCATCGTCGGCGCCTCGACACGTGCTTAGGTGGGGCGACACCTAGCCTCTGCGCTGGCTTCGCCTTGTCGGGGCTCCGTAGGCTATCCCGGCAAGATCTTGCCGGGGGTCCCAGCTTTCGGTCTTCGGTGTGTTGACTTGAATGCCTTCTCGATGTTGCTGTATTTGCTCTCAGTTGCTCCCGGGCAGGCCTTGCCGCTGGTATGGCTACAACTGTCTGTGCACAAGTACGGGGTATTAAAAAGACCATACCTTAGTCACCGACACACACACATACACACACACACATATACATATATATATAGATGAATTTTTAAATGTAAATTTACTTATTTTTCTTCATATATAATAATACATATTAGAATCACTAAGAAGAATTATATTTAGAAACGGAGAATACTAGTATAAATAGTCCTAAATTGTTACAAGTACATGTGTGCGTCTCCGTGCCAAAAACTGCTAAGTGTTGTTGATGTGGAGCATCCCTTGAGGACCACCATGGACCCATCACCAACTCCTCAAGCTACGAAAGGCCCCATGAAGAGAGCCCGTGCACGTGCCATTACAAACAAGGTGACATCCCTCCTTTATGTTTCTCCATTTGGTGCTCTTGGAACGTGGATGCTACCTCAAGCAGAGACACTTTGTGTGCTTAGGTACCAAGAAGGAGGAAGGGAGCAAGAGGGAAACCAAGAGCAAGGAGAAGGACAAGCAACAACCTAGGAATTAGGGGTACAACCGGTGCACCCCCTGCCAACAACCGCTGCATCGGTACAACCGGCCCTCCACGGCCAACAACCATTACCATCGGGGCCAGGAATCTATTATGGAGCGGTTCAAGACCGGTACCACTCCGGTTGTACTGGTTGATGACTTAATTCTGGTACAACTGGTCCACCGGTACAACCGGCCTGCTTGCGCGCAGGGCGGGCCCGAGGCCCATGTATCTCCCTCTCACTTATCCTTTCGAGACTAGCACTATATATACTCCGTCCCCTCCTCATTTTAGGGTTAGCTTTGGTTTGCTCTTAGATAGTTGATCCTAGCTCCTTCCACTACCTCTCTCGTGGAGATGCCTCTATAGGAGAAGATACCTAGTGGATGTCAAGGCCCCTTACGAAGGAAGATCCTTCGGGATATCAAGGCCCCTCCTTCCGGAGTGGGAGATCACATACCGCTACTTGTATCGTTGTTTGACTTGAGGATCTCGTTCATCGTGTGCTATCGTGAATCTAGTGGATGTGTAATCGTGTTTGTCCTTAGTGTTCTTCGTGTTCTTGAGATTCCCCCCTCCAATTCGTGAAAGATCGACACCCACGGGCTTGCCCCATATCATATTGGTATCATGAGCCAGGTTGATCAAGAATTTGGAGTCTCGCCCATAGTTTTCTAGCCAATTTTTTCTTTGATTTGACCTAATTTCAAAAATCCCCACAAAAATAGCCATACCAAAATTTCTTGGATTCGTTGGATTTGAGAAGATTTTGTTGATTGTGATCCATGGTTTCAGTTGTGGACAAGTGGATCTGGCTTTGCACCATCATCCTCATCGTTTTCCTCCGCAAAATCACCCAAATTTTTCTCCCACCACGATTTCGAAACTACAGTTTTGCCAGGAGCGATAGAACCGCCCATACGACCGGTACAACTAGTAACTCCCCCAGGAGCGGTACAACTGCCCGCTCTAGTGGTGCAACCGCTAATTCCCAGGAAGTTCTGGATTGATACAACCGCCGATCCCAAGTGGTACAACCGCCCACCTCCTAGTTTCAGCTTTGTATTCGCTCTTTCGCCCATTTTCTTCCGCAACCCATTTGCATTTGAGATTTTGAGTCACGAGCCCCGCCACTTCCTAAGGTGTTTGGGCTAATTAGGGGTGGTTGTTCATCGACATTGCCGCTAATTATTGCCCCGGAACATCGCCAACCAACTCTTCATTGACACTACACCACAAGCAAGGACAATAACCGCGAAAACACTCTTGACTTATATCCTTGCCATTGCATTGTCACCCCTAGCCTATTTGCATTACTTGCCTATCGAGACTAGCCATTGAGTATTGCCGGGCCATGCTACTTGTGCACATTAGTGATACATACTCCGCATAGCTACCATTGCATGCATATACATCTTAGTATCATCTCTTGTGTTACAAAGTACCCCCATACATAATTGTTATCTTGGTGTGCACGTCCCGCATATTGACAATCCAAATATCATTGCAAAAAGAAAGAAAAGTGAAGCTTTTAAGCAAGGTTAAAAGAACAATAGCATCGCCACATTTGCATACCATACATCATCACTTTGGATCACTTGAGTGAGTGACTAGTGCCGCATACATAGCAAGTCGGGAATAGGAAGATGACACATTTTTGTCTCTTATAGGTTGTGCACAAGTTCATATCACGCCCATTAGAGCAATCGTGCTACCGTCTCTGTAGAGTTGTGCAACACGAGCTTTTTTCGTGGAACCCACATTTTCATCTCACTTTTGGTTGCACAACCCCACTTTTCTATCTCGTGTGTGTGTTTCCGAGTTCACTCATTGCTATTGGTTCACATTGTCTTGCTTGCTTACTTGCGGATCTCTCTCAACTTTATTGCATCATATTCTCGAATTGCTTGAAATTTTGTGCCACCATCCTAACCAAGCTACTCCAAAAGCATTACCTTTGTAGGTGTGAGAAGGGCAAACTCGGTACCAATTATACAATTTCCATGATTTCACATTGAGTGATTTATCCTCATTTCAACCTTCGAAACGGTATTGGGTAGTGTGTTTTCCCATTCTTCCACTTATATCTACTTGAGTATCATGGATAGGAACACTAGGACGAACCCGACATTCGAGGAGCACGACGACGACACTAACACCTACGTCACCAAACTACAATTCTTCGCCGCACAAAAGGGAATGCGCCAAGCACATGGCATCCTCATGGAGCGCATCGAGCACCTCGCCACCAACATAAATGAATCCTAGGAGAGGATGCGGGACTTCATGACTACACAAATGGACGAGATCCCCACCTTGGTGGTGAACCATGCATCATCCACATCTACGGTAACTCGTCGGCGCACCACAGGTCGTCACTCCTCCGAGGATTCCTCCGGCGAGATTTCTCCTCCTCGAGCTCGACGACACCAACATGATGCGCGTAACCTCTCTCAAGATTCAAGCAACCCTTTCCATGACGAACCTCAAGGTCGACACCGCGAGCGTGACCACCGTCACCAACAAGAGCAAGACGACTACGAGCATGATCGCCTACGTCACCACCGTGAACAAGACCGACACCATCAAGAGCAAGCACGAGAGGTACAATGGGCGCTTCATGACGCAAACTATGCCATGCAAGAAAGAAACCGTCTATCTCGTGAGTAACAAGAATCTCTATGTCAAGAATGCCATGAAAAACAAGCTCGCCAAGAGGAGCACCAAGAACGCCAACAACGGGTGAGACAACGACGTCCTCAAAACCCAAGGCAAGAGGAGCAACACGTTGATGAGCTCGCCTTGAGGCAAGAGCAAGACCAACATGACAACAATGCACCTCCGTGTAAAGATGCACGACCTCATGCAAATCTCGTTGACCACGTGGATGATCACGCTCCAAGGCATGACCAACGTCAACAAGACAACTATGCTCCTCCACGACAAGGATATCGCAATAACAACAACAATGAAGAAAATCACTTTGGAAAGCTCAAGTTCACCATGCCTAAGTTCTGTGGAAGCAACGATCCCGAAGACTACCTCTATTGGGAACTCAAGGTCGATAAAATATTCTGGTTGCACCTATAAACAAGACAAGAGCGTCATGCTCTACACCAACACCACATGACATCAAAACAAGCTCCATTAAGTGTTTCAAGTGCCAAGGCCGTGGCCACAAGATGCATGAGTGTCCCACAAGGCGAACCATGATACTCCAAGAGGACGGCTCCTATGACTCCGTGAGTGAAGATGAGATGGAAGCTTTGGAACAAGTGGTCATGCACCGACAAGTCAATGAAGATGAAGACTCCCAAGTCTTTTGTGACGACGATCCGAGCCCCGCTCTCATTGTATCAAAGGTTTTGACTCTTCAACAACAACAAGATGAGGACCAACGATACCACATGTTCCACACCAAGACTGGTATCCAAGGAGATCCCTCAAGGCCATCATCGACGGAGGAAATTGCCATAATTTGACTAGTGAAGAACTTTGCTCCAAGTTGCACTTGACCAAGAACAAGCATCCTCGCCCCGACAAGTTCCAATGGCTAAGCGACTCTGGCACAATACAAGTCAACCACACCGTGCAAGTTTCCTTCAAGATAGGCGCTTACGAAGACACCTTGGAGTGTGATGTTTTTCCCATGTACATTTCACCACCTCCTCCTTGGGAGACCTTGGCAATTCGACTGTGGCGCCATACACAATGGACGCACAAATCAATATAGCTTCAAGATGAAGGGAACCGAAGACGTGCTTCGCCCAATGTCCCCTAGTCAAGTGATCGCCGACAAACAAGCTTCGTCCCATCGTGTAGAGAAATGTGAGAGAGTGATCCACCTCAAAGAGAGTGAGCTCCACAAGCCAAATTTGAGTGACTCCACGATGAGGGACATGCGTGACCTAGTTATATTTGCCACCAAAATAGATTTGAGGGAGGTGAGTGAGATCCCATCGACTGTCCTTCACTATGTGATAGTGTGGAAGGATGTGTTGGGGAACGTCGCATCGGAAACAAAATTTTTCCTACGCACACGCAAACCTATCCATGGTGATGAGCATCTACGAGAGGGAGAGTGGATCTACGTACCCTTGTAGATCGCTAAGCGGGAAGCATTAAGAAACACGGTTGGTGTAGTCGAACTTCTTCGCGATCCAAATCGCCGAGCGTCCCGCGATCCAATCACGAACCGTCCCGCGAACACATCATGATCCGTCCCGTGAACTCATCACGATCCGTCTCACGATCTTGATCACTATCTGTCCCGCGAACTCATCACGATCCGTTCCGTGATCACATCACGAACCGTCTCGCGATCTCGATCTCGATCCTTCCGATCTAGCGCCGAACGGACGGCACCTCCGCGTTCAGCACACGTGCAGCTTGATGACGATCTCCACCGTCTCAATCCAGCGAGAGGAGGTGGAGAGGAGAGAGAGTTCACCGGCAGCATGACGGCGCTCCGGTGATGGTGGTGGAGCAATTCCGGCAGGGCTTCGCCTAAGCGCTGCAGAAAACCGATCTAGAGGAGAAACTATGCACCGGTGGAACGGGTAGCACGTGGCCGGAAATTCTGTCCAAAAACCACCCAATCCACTAGTATATATAGGAGGAGAGGAGAGGAGAGGCAGTCAAAGCCTTTGGGTCGGCCGAAATAGGAGGTGGGAAGCAATCCTACTTCACCTCCAATCCTAGTTGGAGTAGGATTGCCTCCTATTGGCTGATTTTCCACTTTTTGCTTTAGGACTTTCTCTCCTGCGCCATGGGCCTTTGTGGCTGTTTTCCCAGCCCACTAAGGGCTGGTTATTATTCTCCCACAGCCCATGGACCTCTTGGGGTCGAAATACCCCTCCCGGAGGCCTCCCGGTACACTACCGATGAGCCCGAAACTTTTCCGGAAACCAAACTGGGACTTCCTATATATGAATCTTTACCTCCGGACCATTCCGGAGCTCCTCGTGATGTCCGGGATCTCATCCGGGACTCTGAACAAACTTCGGTCACCACCATACATAACTCTACACTACCGAAACGTCACCGAACCTTAAGTGTGCAGACCCTGCGGGTTCGAGAACTATGTAGACATGACCGAGACACCTCTACGGTCAATAACCAATGGCGGGACCTGGACGTCCACATTGGTTCCTACATATTCTACAAAGATCTTTATCGGTCGAACCTCTATGTCAAGGATTCAGTTAATCCCGTATAACGTTCCCTTTGTTCTTCGGTATGTTACTTGCCCGAGATTCGATCGTCGGTATCTCCATACCTAGTTCAACCTCGTTACCGGCAAGTCTCTTTACTCGTTCCGTAATACAAGATCCCGCAACTAACAATTAGTCACATTGCTTGCAAGGCTTATTGTGATGTTGCATTACCGAGTGGGCCCCGAGATACCTCTCCGTCACACGGAGTAACAAATCCCAGTCTCGATCCATGCCAACTCAACAGACACCATCGGAGATACCTGTAGAGCACCTTTATAGTCACCCAGTTACGTTGCGACGTTTGATACACACAAGGCACTCCTCCGATATCTGTGAGTTGCATGATCTCATGGTCATAGGAACACATACTTGACATGCAGAAAACAGTAGCAATAAACTGACACGATCATATGCCACGTTTGAAGTTTGGGTCTTGTCCACCACATCATTCTCCTAATGATGTGATCCCGTTATCAAATGACATCTCATGTCCATGGCTAGGAAACCTTAACCATCTTTTGATCAACGAGCTAGTCTACTAGAGGCATACTAGGGACATGGTTTTGTCTATGTATCCACACATGCATTTAAGTCTCCGATCAATACAATTATAGCATGGATAATAAACGATTATCATGAACAAGGAAATATGATAATAACTAATTTATTATTGCCTCTAGGGCATATTTCCAACAGTCTCCCACTTGCACTAGAGTCAATAATCTAGTTCACATCACCATGTGATTCACATTGTTATGAATCTAACACCCAATGAGTTCTGGGGCTCGATAATGCTTTGCATGTGAGCGAGGTCTTATAGTCAACGAGTCTGCGATATTCAGATCCGTGTGTACTTTGCAAATTTCTATGTCAAATCGAAAACACTGCTACCACACTCCACTTGGTACTATTCCAAATTCCTGCTCCACTATACGTATCTAGATTACTACTACGAGTCATCCGAATTGGTGTTAAAGCTTGCATCGACGTAACTCTTTACGACGAACTCTTTATCACCTCCATAATCGAGAAACATCTCCTTAGTCTTTTAGTTACTAAGGACAATCTTGACCGCTGTCCAGTGCTCCATTCCAGAATCACTTTGAAACCTTCCAGCCATACTTATGGCAAGGCTGACATCGGGTCTTGTGGACAACATTGCATACATGATAGACCCTATGGCTGAAGCATAGGTGATGACACTCATCTTTTTTCTATCTTCTGCAGTCACTGGGCATTGAGTCATACTCAATTTTATACCTTACAAATCAGGCGAGAACTCTTTCTCTGACTGATCCATTTTGAGCTCTTTCAAAATCTTGTCAATGTACGTGCTCATTGAAAGTCTCATCAAGTATCTTGATCTATCTCTATAGATCTTGATGCTCAACAATTAGGTAGCTTTACCCAGGTCTTCCTTTGAAAAATCACTTTTCAAACAACCATTTATGCTTCCCAGAAATCCTACATTATTTCCGATCAACAATATGTCATCCACATATACTTATCAGAAATTCTATAGTGCTCCCACTCACTTTATTGTAAATACAAGTTTCTCGTAAACCTTGTATAAACATTAAAACTTTGATCACCTCATCAAAGCGTATATTCCAACTCCGAGATGCTTGCTTTAGTCCATAGAAGGATCACTAAAGCTTGCACACCTTTTAGCATCCTTAGGACTAACAAAACCATCCGGTTGTATCACATACAACCTTTCCTCAAGTAAACAATTAAGGAAACGATGTTTTGACATCCATCTGCCAGATTTCATAATTGAAAACACAACAACTGCTAACATAATTCCAACAGACTTTAGCACCACTACGAGTGAGAAAGTCTCATCGTAGTCAACTCCTTGAACTTGTCACAAACATCTTTGCAACAAGTCGAGCTTTACCAATAGTGACATTCACCATCAGTGTCTGTCTTCATTTTAAAGATCCATTTGTACTCAACGACCTGCTGTCCAACGAGCAAGTCTACCAAAGTCTACACTTGGTTTTCATACATGGATCCTATCTCGGATTTCATGGCCTCCAACCATTTTTCGGAATCCGGGCCCATCATCGCTTCTCCATAGCTCGTAGGTTCATCGTTGTCCAACAACATGATCTCCAAGACAGAGTTGTCGTACCACTTAGGAGCAGTACACATCCTTGTCGACCTACGAAGTTCGATAGTAACTTGATCCTGAAGCTTCATGATCATCATCATTAACTTCCTCTTCAACTAACGTAGGCTTCACAGAAACATCTTTCTGTGCTGCGCTACTCTCTGGTTGAACAAAGGATTAACAACCTCATCAAGTTCTATCTTCCTCCCACTCAATTCTTTTGCAAGAAACATTTCCTCGAGAAAGGATCCGTTTAAACAACAAACACTTTGCACGAGGATCTGAGATTGAAGGTTCACCCAACTGATCTTAGGGTATTCTATGAAGATGCATTTGTCCGCCTTGGGTTCGACCTCATTAGGTGAAAACATTTTCCACACAAGTGTCACAGCCCCAAATATTAAGAAATGACAGCTTAGGTTTCTATCAAACCATAATTCACACGGTGTCATCTTAACGGATTTAGATGATGCCCTATTTAAAGTGAATGTAGTTGTCTCTAATGCATAACCCCAAAAATTATAGTAGTAAAACGATAAGAGACATCACAGTATGCACTATATCAATAGAGCATGACTATGATGTTCGGACACACCATCACACTATGGTTTTCCAGGTGGCGTTAGTTGTGAAACAAATTTCACATTGTCTTAAGTTGTATGCCAAACTCGTAACTCAGATATTCACCTCCACGATCATATCGCAGTTATTTTTATCTTCTTGTCACAATGATCTTAAACTTCACTCTGAATTTGCTTGAACCTTTCAAACGATTCAGACTTGTGTTTCATTAAGTAAATATACACTATATTTACTCAAATCATCAGTGAAGGTAAGAAAATAACGATATCCACTGCACGCTACAAGACTCACTGGATTGCATACATCAACCTGTATCATTTCCAATGAATCACTTGCCCGCTCCATCCAACGGGGACCTTTAGTCATCTTGCCCAAGAGGCATGGTTCGCATGTCTCAACCGATTCGAAATCGAATGAGTCTAAAGATCCATCAGCATGGAGTTTCTTCATGCGCTTTATACCAATATGACATTCTACGGCAGTGCCACAAATATGTGGTACTATCATTATTAACTTTGTATCTTTTGACATCAATGTTATGAACATGTGTATTACTACAATCAAGATTTCAACAAACCATTCTCACTGGGTGCATGACCATTGAAGGTATTATTCATGCAAACAGAATAACCATTATTCTCAAATTCAAATGAATAACCGTATTGCAACAAACATGATCTAATCATGTCCATGCTCAACGCAAAACACCAAATAACATTTATTCAGGTTCATCACTAATCCTGAAGGTAGAGAGAGCGTGCGATGTTGATCACATCAACCTTGGAAACACTTCCAACACATATCGTCACCTCACCCTTAGCTAGTTCTCCGTTTATTCTATAGCTTTTATTTCGAGTTACTAACATTTAGCCACCGAACCGGTATCCAATACCCAGGTGCTACTAGGAGTACTAGCAAGGTACACATCAATAACTCGTATATCAAATATACTTCTGTCGATGTTGCCAGCCTTCTTATCTACCAAGTATCTAGTGTTGTTCCGCTTCAGCGACCGTTCACCTCATAACAGAAGCACTTAGTCTCGGGTTTGAGTTCAACTTTGGGTTGCTTCACTGGAGCAGCAACTGACTTGCTATCCATGAAGTTTCCCTCCTTGCTCTTGCCCTTCTCGAAACTAGTGGTTTGGTTAACCATCAACACTTGCGCTCCTTCTTGATTTCTACCTTCGCGGTGTCAAAACATCGCGAACAGCTCAGGAATCATTATTTCTATCCCTGGCAATTTATAGTTCATCACTAAGTTCTAGTAGCTTAATGACAGTGACTTGGAGAACTATGTCAATCACTATCTTATCTGGAAGATCAACTCCCACTTGATTCAAGCGATTGTAGCACCCAGACAATATGAGTACATGCTCAACTATTGAGCTCTTCTCTTTCATCTTGCAGGCAAAGAATCTTGTTGGAGATCTCATATCTCGCAACACGGGCACGAGCCTGAGATCCTAATTTCAGCTCTTAGGAACATCTCATATGTTCCGTGACGTTCAAAACGTTTTTGGAGCCTCAATTCTAAGCCGTAACGCATGATGCACTAAACTATCAAGTAGTCATCCGAACGTGCCTGTCAGATGTTCACAACATCTACAGACGACGCTAGAGGGGTTGGCGCACCGAGCGGTGCATTAAGGACATAAGTCTTCTGTGCAGAAATGTGGACAATCCTCAGATCACGGACCCAGTCCACAATATTACTACCATCATCTTTCAATTCTATTTCTCTAGGAACATATAAAAAATACAAGGGAGCTACAGCATGAGCTAGTAATCTACAACATAATTTGCAAAGACACTTTGACTATGTTCATGATAATGAGTTCAATTAATCATATTACTTAAGAACTCCCACTCAAGTTGACATCCCTCCGATCATTCGAGTGATACATGATCCAAATTCACCAACTCAAGTCCGACGATCACGTGAGTTGAGGTGGCTACAATGGTGAACATCATCATGTTAATCATATCTACTATATGACTCATGTTCGACCTTTCGGTCTCTTGTGTTCCGAGGCCATGTCTGTACATGCTAGGCTCGTCAAGTTTAACCCGAGTGTTCTGCACGTGCAAATCTGGCTTGCACCCGTTGTATGTGAACGTAGAGTCTATCACACCCGATCATCACGTGGTGTCTCAACACGACGAACTTTCGCAACGGTGCACACTCGGGGAGAACACAATTTATCTTGAAATTAAGTGAGGGATCACCTTATAATGCTACCATCGTCCTAAGCAAAACAAGGTGCATAAAAAGGATTGACATCACATGCAAATCATAAGTGACATGATATGGCCATGAACTTGTGCTTTTGATCTCCATGTAGAAAGCACCGGCATGATCTCCATCGTCACCGGCATGACACCATGATCTCCATCAACGTGTCGCCATCGGGGTTGTCACGCCCTGCATGCTTCTACTACTATTGCTACCGTAGCGATAAAGTAAAGCATTACATAGCGCTTAATGATTGACACGCAGGTCATACAATAATTAAAGACAACCCTATGGCTCCTGCCGGTTGCCGTACTCATCGACATGCAAGTCGTGATAATCTATACATCACATGATCATCTCATACATCACATATATCACATCATGTAATTGGCCATATCATATCACAACATACCCTGCAAAAACAAGTTAGACGTCCTCTAATTGTTGTTGCAAGTTTTACGTGGCTGCTACGGGTATCTAGCAAGAATGATTCTCACCTACACATAAACCACAACGGTGATACATAGAGTGCTTTTCAACCTTCTCAAGGACCGCCTTTGCCGGATCTGATCCAACTAAAGTAAGAGAAACTGTCACCCGCAAGCCATCTAAGCAACAAGTTGCGTCGAGGGAACCGGTCTCTCGTAAGTGTACGAGTAATGTTGGTCCGGGCCGCTTCATCTTACAATCCCGCTGAACCAAAATCCGACCAAGGGAGGAAGCAATCTAAGCATCAACGCCCACAAACCTTTTATGTTCTACTCGAGATCTCATCGAACCATCAACCTAGCTCATGATGCCACTGTTGGGGAACGTCGCATGGGAAACAAATTTTTTTCCTATGCACACGCAGACCTATCCATGGTGATGAGAATCTACGAGAGGGAGAGTGGATCTACGTACCCTTGTAGATCGCTAAGCGGGAAGCGTTAAGAAACGCGGTTGGTGTAGTCGAACTTCTTCGCGATCCAAATCGCCGAGCGTCCCGCGATCCAATCACGAACCGTCCTGCGAACACATCATGATCCGTCCCGCGAACTCATCACGATCCGTCTCACGATCTTGATCACTACCTGTCCTGCGAACTCATCACGATCCGTTCCGTGATCACATCACGAACCGTCTCGCGATCTCGATCACGGTCCTTCCGATCTAGCGCCGAACGGACGACACCTCCGCGTTCAGCACACGTGCAGCTTGATGACGATCTCCACCGTCTCGATCCAGCAAGAGGAGGTGGAGAGGAGAGAGAGTTCACCGGCAGCATGACGGCGCTCCGGTGATGGTGGTGGAGCAATTCCGGCAGGGCTTCGCCTAAGCGCTGCAGAAAACCGATCTAGAGGAGAAACTATGCACCGGTGGAACGGGTAGCACGTGGCCAGAAATTCTGTCCAAAAACCACCCAATCCACTAGTATATATAGGAGGAGAGGAGAGGAGAGGCAGTCAAAGCCTTTGGGTCGGCCGAAATAGGAGGTGGGAAGCAATCCTACTTCACCTCCAATCCTAGTTGGAGTAGGATTGCCTCCTATTGGCTGATTTTCCACTTTTTGCTTTAGGACTTTCTCTCCTGTGCCATGGGCCTTTGTGGATGTTTTCTCAGCCCACTAAGGGCTGGTTATTATTGTCCCACAGCCCATGGACCTCTTGGGGTCGGAATACCCCTCCCGGAGGCCTCCCGGTACACTACCGGCACTCCCGGTACACTACCGATGAGCCCGAAACTTTTCCGGAAACCAAACTGGGACTTCCTATATATGAATCTTTACCTCAGGACCATTCCGGAGCTCCTCGTGACGTCCGGGATCTCATCCGGGACTCCAAACAAACTTCGGTCACCACCATACATAACTCTACACTACCGAAACGTCACCGAACCTTAAGTGTGCAGACCCTGCGGGTTCGAGAACTATGTAGACATGACCGAGACACCTCTACGGTCAATAACCAATGGCGGGACCTGGACGTCCACATTGGTTCCTACATATTCTACGAAGATCTTTATCGGTCGAACCTCTATGTCAAGGATTCAGTTAATCCCGTATAACGTTCCCTTTGTTCTTCGGTATGTTACTTGCCCGAGATTCGATCGTCGGTATCTCCATACCTAGTTCAACCTCGTTACCGGCAAGTCTCTTTACTCGTTCCGTAATACAAGATCCCGCAACTAACAATTAGTCACATTGCTTGCAAGGCTTATTGTGATGTTGCATTACCGAGTGGGCCCCGAGATACCTCTCCGTCACACGGAGTAACAAATCCCAGTCTCGATCCATGCCAACTCAACAGATACCATCGGAGATACGTGTAGAGCACCTTTATAGTCACCCAGTTACGTTGCAACGTTTGATACACACAAGGCATTCCTCCGATATCTGTGAGTTGCATGATCTCATGGTCATAGGAACACATACTTGACATGCGGAAAACAGTAGCAATAAACTGACACGATCGTATGCTACGTTTGAAGTTTGGGTCTTGTCCACCACATCATTCTCCTAATGATGTGATCCTGTTATCAAATGACATCTCATGTCCATGGCTAGGAAACCTTAACCATCTTTTGATCAACGAGCTAGTCTACTAGAGGCATACTAGGGACATGGTTTTGTCTATGTATCCACACATGCATTTAAGTCTCCGATCAATACAATTATAGCATGGATAATAAACGATTATCATGAACAAGGAAATATGATAATATCTAATTTATTATTGCCTCTAGGGCATATTTCCAATAGGATGATGGTACCCGCCTAACCCTTCACAAGATCTTCCTTTTGTGCTATCTCAATTACTGCAAGAATTCCAAGATGTGTTCCGCGATGAGCTACCTCAGGGTGTACCACCAAGACGAGGAATCGAACACCGCATCAACCTCATCCCCGGCGTGCCGCTTGCCAACAAGGCTCCCTACCATGTCAACCCCGACGAAACAAAGGAGATACAAAGGCAAGTCCAAAAAACTCCTAGATAAAGGGCATGCTCACAAGAGTTTGAGTCCTTGTGTGGTTCCCGTGATCCTAGTGCCTAAACATGATGGTAGTATGCGCATGTGTTCTGATTGCCACCCCATAAATGCTATCACCATTCGCTACCGTATCCCATGCTTAGATGACATGCTAGAGGAACTTAGTGGTGCCACTATATTTTCCAAGATAGACTTGAAAAGTGGTTACTACCAAATTCACATACAAGAGGGTGACGAGTGGAAAACCGCTTTCAAAACTAAATTTGGTCTCTATGAATGGCTAGTGATTCCCATGGGCTTATCCGAAGAGCACCGAGTACGTTCATGCGCATGATGCATCATGGGTTGCGCCCATACATTGGGTATTGTGTTGTGGTCTACTTTGACAACATCCTTGTTTGTAGCAAATCTCTAGAACAACACGCCACACATGTTAGAAACGTTTTGCAAACTCTTCGGAAAGAACAACTTTATGCTAACATGGACAAATGCATTTTTTGGTGTGGAACAAGTTGTTTTCCTAGGATTTGTGGTTTCCACTAAGGGTGTCCATGTTGATGAGTCTAATATTGAGGCAATTAAAAAATTGCCTACACCCACCAATTTGCAACAAGTGCATAGCTTCTTAGGTCTTGCCGGTTTTTACTGTTGCTTTGTGAAAGACTTTAGCACTATTGCTACCCCTCTACATGCCTTGAGCAAAAAACATGCACCGTTTGTTTGGGGACCATCCCAAGACACCGCTTTCCATGAAATTAAGAATTTGCTTACTCATGCACCTTTTCTTGCCTTGACTAACTTTGAAAAAAAATTGAAGTGCGTTGTGACGCTCGTGGTAATGGCATAGAAGGTGTGCTTATGCAAGAAAAGCGCCCATTGCGTACTTTAGCAGAAACTCTTTGACACTCAACTGAATTATCCTATCTATACAAGGAATTGTATGCTTTGGTGATAGTCTTACAAGCTTGGGAACGTTATTTGCTTCGACATGAATTTGTCATTCATACCGATCATGAGACTCTAAAGTACCTCAAGGGTCAAACTAAGTTAAACAAATGCCATGCTAGATGGAGTGAATTTATTGAGTCTTTTACTTATGTTATCAAATACATTAGGGGAAAATAAAATGTTGTGGTGGATGCTCTTTCCCGCAAATGCATGCTCATTACTCAACTTGAATTGAATGTTGTTGGCTTTGAGCACATAAAAGACGTGTATGAGCATGATGACTCTTTTGCTACTCCTTATGCCAATTGCAAAGTGAAAACTTGTTGGGAGAAATACTACATAAAAGATGGATGTCTTATGCGTGCTAACAAACTTTGCATTCCCAAGTCTTCTCTTCGTTTGTTGCTTTTGCAAGAGGCTCACGTTGGAGGACTAATGGGTCCCTTTGGACGCGGCAAGACATATGCCACCCTCTCCGACAAGTTTTATTGGCCAAAGATGCTTCGTGATGTGGCACGCTTCACCAACCGATGCTCTACATGCCACAAAGCTATGTCAAAATCTCAATCGCATGGTCTTTACATGCCTCTTCCTATTCCGTTCCAACCTTGGGAGGATATTAGCATGGATTTTGTGCTTGGGTTGCCACGAACAAAAAATGGCTATGATTCCATCTTTGTTGTTGTGGATTGTTTTTCCAAGATGGCTCATTTCATTCCTTGTCACAAGATCGACGATGCTTCACATATTGCAAATCTCTTTTGTATGGAAATCTTACGCCTACACGGAGTACCAAAGACCATTGTCTTGGATCGCGACGTCAAATTCTTGAGCTACTTTTGGAAGACCCTATGCGCCAAGATCGGCATCAAGTTACTCTTCTCGTCAGCCTACCATCCACAAACTGATGGCCAAACAGAGGTGATGAATCGGACACTTGGAACTCTCATCCGTGTGTTGATCAAGAAGAACATCAAGGAATGGGAAGATTGCCTCCCCATCGCCGAGTACACCTACAATCTTGCAAGATACGTCACCACCAACAAGTCTCCCTTCGAGGTGATCTATAGCTTCAACGCATTGTCCCCATTGGACGTTCTTCTGCTTCCACTACAAGAATGGGTCAACATGGATGCAAGTGCACACGCAAGCTACATCAAGAAAATGCTTCAAGATACAAGGAACACCATCGAGCTACAAGTGGAACGCATCACCGCGAAGTGCAACACCAAAAACATCCCATGGTGTTCGAACCCGGCGATCTTGTGTGGCTACATATACGGAAGGAACGCTTTCCCAATGAGCGCAACTCCGAGCTACTACCTCGTGCAGCAGGCCATTCAAGGTGTTGGAGCGCTACAACAACAATGCCTACAACATCGACATTCTGCACGACAAGTACAACGTGAGCGACACCTTTAACGTCGCCGACCTCTCCCCTTTCCATGGTGATGAAGATCTTGATCCGAGGTCGGATCCCTCGCAAGAGAGGGGGGATGATGTGGAGCAACCCTTGAGCACCACCATGGACCCATCACCAACTCCTCAAGCTACGAAAGGCCCCATGAGAGAGCTCGTGCATGTGCCATTACAAACGAGGTGACATCCCTCCTTTATGTTTCTCCCTTTGATGCTCTTGGAACATGGATGCTACCTCAAGAAGACACACTTTGTGTGCTTAGGTACCAAGAAGGAGGAAGGTAGCAAGAGGGACACCAAGAGCAAGGATAAGGACAAGCAACAACCCAAGAATTAGGGGTACAACCGATGCACCCCTTCCAACAACCGCTGCACCGGTACAACCGGCCCTCCATCGCCAACAACCGCTATCACCGAGGATGAGAATCTGTTATGGAGCGGTTCAAGATGGTACCACCCCGGTTGTACCGGTTGATAGACTTAATACCGGTACAACCGGTCCAACCGGCCTGCCTGCATGCAGGGACGGGCCCGAGGCCCATGTATCTCCCTCTCACTTACCCTTTCGAGAATAGCACTATATATAATTCGTCCCCTGCTCGGTTTTAGGGTTACCTTTGGTTTGCTCTTAGATAGTTGAGCCTAGATCCGTCCACTACCTATCCCATGGAGATGCCTCTATAGGAGAAGATCCCTAGTGGATGTCAAGGCCCCTTACAAGGGAAGATCCTCCAGGATATCAAGGCCCCTCCTTCCGGAGTGGGAGATCGCTTACTGCTACTTGTAGCGTTGTTTGACTTGGGGATCTCGTTCCTCGTGTGCTATCGTGAATCTAGTGGATGTGTAATCGTGTTTGTCCTTAATGTTCTTCGTGTTCTTGAGATTTCCGCCCTCCAATTCATGAAAGATCGACACCCACGGGCTTCCCCGTATCAGTTGTACTTTTTCACTTTGGTTGGTGATGTCCGTCGGATGGAGAGACAACGGTTGATGGGTGATCGCATGTTACGACATGACTGTGTGAAGGCATGTCACCCGATCCCAGCCCCTGGTCTCAGTCGCCCCCCTCCACCCGATCGCCACGGGAGGGCTGTATTTGTTTGGACCAACAGAGGGCCGCGTGAGTCGCGACTTGCAAGGCTTGCATATGGACACATAATTTTATAACTCCGTCAGCCCAATTAACACAAAATTATAACCGGAGCAGCGACCCAGCATAGGTAGCACTCGATGATAGTGAACGAAACTCCAACGTAGCCTTGATAGGAAATCAGAGGACCCAAATCGCCCTAAACAAAAGATCTGATGGTTGCGAGTGCTAATACCTTGAGATGGCTGGAAAGTTGTGCGGATATAATGTATTTCAATGATCCAAGTACGGAAAGCATGTCAGCTCATGCCTCTCCCTCATATAAAATTGCTAGATTACTGATCTAGTTATCAATTGCCTAGGATAATTTCAAAAATCCTACCACCACCTTTTCACATTCACTATATAAACTTATTTTTCCTTTTGTTAAAATAGAACCTAACTTTTATTTCTATATTCTTTATTACTTTGCAAAACTATATTCTGACACCTACACGGTACTTCTAGTTTTATTCTCGCAAAGTAGTTTATTTTTTTTACTAGGTAAAATGAACATTTTTGTGCATAGAGTTGTATCGATGGGGATAGAACTTGAGAGACTATTAATTCTACATTTAGCTCCTCATTGAGCTCGACATTCTTACTTATCAAAAAAGGCTAAAAATGATCCCCTACATTTTATGGTTATCAACTAGTTGTGTCGGCCTCATCTTACTACGAGCCACTACAAACCTTTCATAATAGTTGTGGCGGGTGACTTGTCGCGCTCGCCACTAGTTGAGGTTCACCTATAAGCCCTTTCCCAGAAGTGGCACTGGAACACCTCCGTCCACACACAGTATTCGTCACGTTGTTCAGTTATCCTCGCCTATTCGACCATCATCGCAGCTCCTACCGGTGATCGACGTACCCCTCATGGGCTATCTTTTTCTGCCGCATACTTTGCCATCCACCTCATTGTTTTCAACAAACACGAGCACATCACCAGTGTCATCGTCAACTTCCCCGACCACTTCATGTACTTCGAGAATAGTGGTCAACATCAGCACCTTCTACCCCACATCGACTGGCATCGTAATCATCACCAAGTCCTTTCCTGCTAGTTCCCCTCGAGATGTCATATAGCTCATATTGTTCCTCGTCTACGCATGCCCGATGCAGGCATCATCGACGCAAGCCTGGTGCGGCATCTCGTCAACATCGTCTATGCATGATCGATGGTGGCAACAACAACACATGCTTTCATCCACGATGTGTCCATAGGCTTGGCAAACCCGGGGGGACGCCTCGTCAACACCTTCTTCCTCAAGGCGCGTCACCGTGCCCATGACTAAATTTGCGCCTCCTTCCACCCATGGATCCATGATGACTACCTCGACACCGGCCACCCCAACTCTACATTGACCAGGTGTACATCGGACGGCTACCTCAACCATGGCTACAATACTCTAGATCTCAGCTACTTCGACAACTGTATAAAGGGCTCCAACCTTGCTTGATAAACCTTAACGGTTTTCACTCCAACCGCGACTTTGGCGATGCATCGATTGTTACGACTGTGTGTGTGTGTGTGGGGGGGGGGGGGGTTATCCGTCAGCTTACCTTCTGATTCATCTCCAGCCTGATTGTCTACGTCGTTGTCATTGTAACTGTGGGGGGATGTCCGATATCGTGATTATTTAGGAAACATAGGATTTACTACAATTTGTTATAGCTTGTCTTGTCCTCCAAGATGGTCATGTACTTCTATACATATATTCCCATAGGCTCAAGCAGTAAACATTGATCCCATCAATCCCCTCTCAATTCCTTCTACCGTGTTTGTGGGATTTCCAATATCCGGATGCATACACCAATGTTTCTGGCACAACGTAGGATGGCAATTAGTGTGCAGATGGAGCGATTCAAACGTTTAGTGGAGGTTTGCTATCTAGGATTGGAGTTGCCATAACTACCTAAAGCTTCATCTGCTCTAATGCTGCAACTCAAGTGATCTTCATTGCACCAACATGGGGTAAACTACCCCCACAAGAAATAAAAACATGCAGTAAGAGCATCTACAGCCGCAGCTATAGGATAATCCGACCCCTCAAACGCCCGCGGATGCGCCCGACCACATCCACAGGCACTGACCGTGCACTCTTCATATTTTCCTTTTTACAATCAGACACCTCATATGGAAAACCTTAAATCCATACAAAAGCATGCACACCGCGTACTACATAGGTTAACCATCCATTACTACCCTAGTCCTCGTCGAAGAAGTACATGATCTCTATGCCTGGCTCCGGGTACATGGGGTCTAGCCGCAACTTCGGCTGATGTGGCTGCTCCGCAGCTGTCAGCTCCATGTCGAGTTCGACGAAAAGAGCACCATTCACCGCCCGCTACTACGAGATGAAGCGACGGTTGGCCTCCACACAGGCCTCATCCTAGATGGACTCTAGGATGGCCTGCTACTTTGCTATCTTGTCCACTTGGGTGATTGCGAACTCCGCCTTAGCATCTTGCATATAGAAGCCCAGAGTCGGATCCAACTCCTATTCCTCCTCCTCATTTGCTCCTCATCCTCCTCCTCCATCGGGATCGGCTATGGTAGCTCCTCCTCCTCCTCCTACTCTCGCTCCAACGAGTCCGAAGGCAGGACGACAATGATGCTGGCGACATGCCTCGTCTGGAGCTTCTCCTCAATGTGCAAGCAACACTCCGATGTGAGCATCGCCTAGGTGTCCTTCTTCTATCGGATCATGGTGAAGCTCAATAATGTGGGATGACTGGTGGAGCGGAAGGCAGGATGTGTATGAGCTCAGGCTGGCGGAGCAGAGAGGGAGGTATGGATTTGGCTGGGGTTAGGGGACTCCGACCGGTTTAAATAGCCGGATTTGGCCACGAGCGGCGAGTCGCGGTGGCACCACACGACATTCACACCACCACTGAAGGAGACTTAAGTCGGACCGTCGGGTTTTCGAGCAATTTCGCATGGCACTCCATCATTTGTCCGACATGACGGACGCGCCCGAGCACCCATATCCACACTAGATTTGTGCTGGATATGAGGGGAGTCGGTCAGCCTAGGTGTTTGGGACCCGTTTGAGGAGCCCATTAGGGTCGCATTTTCGTGAGTGGGCACTAATCGTGTCGTCCTCTTAGGCATTTGTGGTGGGTTTGGAGCGCCTGACTTGTTGAAGGGAATAGAGGGAGACTAGTGGAATCAATGGATGTCGTATTGAGCCTCATGGGCGAGTATATATAGGAGTATATACTTGGAGGGAAAGAAGCCTTTATTAGAGATAAGGTAGGAGACGGATTACAAATCCTAGACTACCAAATACATGGTATCCACTTATATATCTAACATTCCCCCATCATAGCAGTAGCGTTGCAAACAACAAGAGCATCGCGGACGGTCAGACTGGAGAGAATAACAACCGACAGGCTGACATGCCCCCATAGTTGTAGCGGGAGCATCGAGGATGGTGTCACGTCGCGGTCGCGTGGACTGTAGAGGAAGCCAATTATTTGCTCAAGCGAGGTGATAGCCCTTTTTGTTGTTGTCGAGGTAGCCAAGAGCGTAAGGTGGTGTAGCCGAGGTCGAGGTAGTCGAGCGAAGAACGTCATGGCCGATGTCGAGTTGGGGAGGGTGGTGTCGAGGAAGTGTCATGGAGCTGTGGGTGGAAGGAAGCGCTGAGTTAGTGATGGGCGCAGTGGTGTGGAAGAAGTGGTGCGCCGGGAAGAAGACGATGTTGATGATGTGTCACACCGGGTTTGCCTTGCCCGAGGCACATAGTGGACGAAGGCACACATCGATGTTGCGAGCACCAGACATCCGTAGATGGACGAAGTTGATGTTGATGTGCTGCTCCAGGGTTGCCAGGCCTAGGAACACATTAGGATGAAGGCACGCGTTGGTGTTGTCGGCACCAGGCATGCGTAGACGGGGACCTGCACAAATTGGTACACCATGTCAAGGAGGCTAGCAGTGAAGGACTCGATGATAGTTGCGGTGCAAATCGGTGACGGGCCTATGTCGCCCGCGGTGGTCCGAGTAGATGAAGTGGTCGAGGTAGACGATGGTGACACTGGTGATGAGCGGGTGCTGGATGGAGATGAAGGGGGTGGACATGTAGTGTGGCTCGGGTGAGCAACTGCAGTGGTGCCGACGAAGAGCGGTGGCCATGGCCTGACGGTGGCAGCGGTGGCTGGTTAAGATCGCGGCGACGGGGCTAGGCAATGAAGAACCCGAGAGCATGACGAAGACCAGCGCAGATGATGGCGTTCCCACGTCAAGGGAGGCAGCATGGCGCATACCTCTTAGAGGCGATGCGCGGAGACGACGTAGTGGACGGCCGCCCGTAGTGATATGGCAGCGACAGCAAGCGGTCGGGGCAATGACGAGAAGACCTCAGGGCTGCTGCGTGGACCATGTGCCATGACATGACGGCCCTACGGGGCGGCGTAGCGGCAGTGCGCGGGTCGGTGCATCCATGGGGAAAGCCATGGGCGACGGCAGGGACCACATGCTACGACACTAAAACCCAAAGGAGCGGTGGTTCACAGATCATGGGGACCGCGTGTCGCATCACTACGGCCCAAAGTGGCGATGTAGTGGCAACGACGAGTCGGTGCAGCCGCGAGCAGAACTATGGGGGGCCGATGCTGCGGCCCGACGGGGCGACGCAGCGGCGACCCAATGCCCGATCGGTGGAGGGCTGCATTGTACGCGAGGCAGTCTTCAAAGGACATGCATAGGCGCATACAACTGACTGAACACGTCAGTCGCACGTCATGGATGGTGCAGATCGTGATGGGCGGGTGATCAATTCGATGGCATGCGAGGTCGGGGGAGATGCTCGGCGATGATGATGGCGTCGTGGATGATGAATTGGGGTGGTCAAGTAGACCAAGGCAACGACAGCCGGTGAGGAACAGTGTGCCCGAGGCATCCGATGCCTGAGCGCAAAAGCCTAAGGCAGCCGACAAAGGGGCGGCGGAGACCTGTGCCGGAAAAGCTCGAGCCGACAAGGCCCCTAAGCCAGGCAGGCGGCGAGCCTGAAGCAGCCGGTGAGTGGCAACAGAGACGGTTGGTGATACATCATCCTTATTGGACACGGGCGACGATGATCGACATGGAGAGACAGGCGGGCAGACACGCGAACGACACCCTGGATGGGTCGTCGTGTCGTGTGAGGCCGCCCGGTCATAGAAGAGGCCGTGGTCACACCGTTGGCAGTGACAGACGACGCAGATCTTCGGGCAGGCAGTCACGTAGGAGAAGGTCATGACGGGCCGACGCGGTGCGCATGGCCGCCGGGTCGAAGAAGAGGCCGGGGTGGCACGGGTGTCGACGGCATTGGCGGGTGACGCAAACCGATCTTAGATCGGAAAACCAAAAAGAAAATGCTGATCAAAGCGACCGACGGAAGCGAGAAAAATCCGGATCAATAGATCGGGAAAATCTCTCTAGTGAAGCCAGTTGATATGTCTCCAACGTATCTATAATTTATGAAGTATTCATGCCATGTTTACAATAATTATATATGATTTCGGTACGATTTTATTAGAACTAACCCGGACTGACGCTGTTTTCAGCAGAACTACCATGGTGTCGTTTTTTGTGCACAAATAAAAGTTCTCGGAATGGGTTGAAAATTTAGTATGATTTTTTTCTAGACCAAAAGAGACCCCCTAAGTATTGGAGTTGGGCCAGAAGAGCCATGAGCAGGTCACAAGCCTGCCAAGTGTGGCCACCCCCTGGCCGTGCCTAGCAGGCTTGTCACCGCCTCGTGGCACCCCTTGACGTGAGATCGACACCAAAAATTCCTATAAATATAGAAACCTCGGAAAAGAAACCTAGACCGGGAGTTCCGCCGCCGCAAGCCTCCAGAGCCACGAAAAACCAATTGGAAGCCCATTCCGGCACCCTGCCGGAGGGGGAAATCATCACCGGAGGCCATCTTCATCATCCCGGCGGTCTCCCTGACGAGGAAGGAGTATTTCACCCTGGGGCCGAGGGTATGTACCAGTAGCTATGTGTTTGATCTCTCTCTCTCTCTCTCATGTTCTTTAGATGGCACGATCTTGATGTACCACGAGCTTTATTGATATAGATGAATCGTATGGAGTTTAGCCCTCTATATCTTGTTGTGATAAATTGAGTTTGCCCTTTGAAGTTTTCTTATCAGATTGAGTCTTTAAGGATTTGAGAACACTTGATGTATGTCTTGCGATGATATCCGTGGTGACAATGGGATTTTTTATTGATTCACTTGATGTATGTTTTGGTGATCAACTTGTAGGTTTCGTGACCTTGGGAATCTATGCATAGGGGTTGGCACACGTTTTTGTCTTGACTTTCCGGTACAAACTTTGGGGCACTCTTCGAAGTTCTTTGTGTTGGATTGAACATGATGAATCTGAAATTATGTGATGCATACCGTATAATCAAGCCCATGGGTACTTGTGGTGACATTGGAGTATCTAGGTGACATTAGGGTTTTGGTTGATGTGTATCTTAAGGTGTTATTTTAGTACGAACTCTAGGGATGTTTGTGACACTTATAGGGATAGCTCATAAGATTGATCGGAAAAAATAACTTTGAGGTGGTTTCATACCCTACAATAATTTCTTCATTAGTTCTCTTCTATTTGTGACTTGAGTGAACTCTTTGTCGCACGAGAGGTATTTACATATGATTCAACTATGCCAATATTGTTGAGAGAAATTGCACTAGAGAAAGTATGAACCCCTAGGCCTTATTTCCAAGCATTTATACAACATTTTGCTCACAATTTACTATTTGTTACCTTGCTGTTTTTATATTTTCATATTACAAAAACCTATATATATCATCCATATTGCACTTGTATCACCATCTCTTCGCCGAACTAGTGCACCTATAAAATTTACCATTGTATTGGGTGTGTTGGGGACACAAGAGACTCTTTGTTATTTGGTTGCAAGGTTGTTAGAGAGAGACCATCTCCAACCTACGCCTCCCACGGATTGATAAACCTTAGTTCATCCACTTGAGGGAAAATTACTACTGTCCTACAAAACTCTACGCTTGGAGGCCCAACACGAGTCTACAAGAAGAAGGTTGCGTAGTAGACACCAAGCTCTTTTCTGGCGCCGTTGCCGGGGAGGTGAGTGCTTGAAGGTATAATTTTAGATCTTGTAATTAAATCTTTTAGTTTCTTGTTTTTCACTAGTTTGGTTTTATAAAAGAAAACTACAAAAAATGGAATTGTGGTTGCCTCACATGCTTCATCTTTTTAATGTCTTTCGTGAAAATGATGGAAAGGAAAATTGTGCTCAAGTGTTAGAAGAAGAAGTTATTAAATTTTTTGGCACTAAATCCTTGAATGATGAGCACGATTTCAATAATTTTTAGTATGAATTCCCTGAATATTCATGATGCTAATGATATGAAAAGCCACAAGCTTGGGGATGCTATGTTTGATGAGGATGATATTTTTTGTCCCCCAAGTTTTGATGAGCAAAACTATTATGATGATAGCATGCCACCTATATATGATGATTATTGTGATGAAACGTATGCTAAAAGAGTGATAGTAACCATTAAACTTGTCATCATGATTTTAATATTGAATTTGGTTATGTCAATCAAGTATCTCATGATAGTTATTTTGTTGAGTTTTCTCCGACTATTATGAATGAGAAGAAAATTGCCTATGGGGAGAGTTACAAAATTTCTATGCTTGTAGATCATGAAAAGAATGCTTTATGTGCTGGTTATATCGTGGAATTCCTTCATGATGATACTGAAAATTATTATGAGGGGGGAAGATATGCTTGTAGGAATTGCAATAATATCAACTTTCCTGTCTATGTGTTCAAAGTTTTGAAGTTATGCTTGTTTTGCCTTCCTATGCTAGATGATTATTCTTCCCATAAATTGTTTGCTCACAAAATCCCTATGCATAGGAAGTGGGTTAGACTTAAATGTGCTTGTTATGAGATTCATGATGCTCTTTTGCATGTTTCAATTATTATTCCTATACGAGCATCTTTGAAATCATCATGCCTAGCTAAAAGGCATTAAAGAAAAGCGCTTATTGGGAGACAACCCAACACTTTTACCTTATATTTTTATGTGTTAAAATTATTAAGAGACTATAGTAATCATGTTTTGTGTATTTTATTTCAATAAAGTGCCAAGTAAAGCCTTTGGCATAATGTGGATACTTGCTTGTTTGATTCTGTGCGAAAACAAAATGTTTTGCGTCCAGTATATGAATTATCTGATTTTACTGGAGCGTTAAACAATTCTGAAATTTAGACAAAATATTTATATGCAAATTCCTTGAGTTTTCCTAATGTTTCAGAATATTTAGAGTCAGGTAAGTATGGTGATCACTCAGATCTTTACAGACTGTTCTGTTTTTGACAGATTCTGTTTTGCATGCATAGTTTGCTTAGTTCAAGCGTTCCTATACGTTATATTGAGTAATATAAATTGTGGGAATGATTTAATACAGTAGGTATCATGTGGGAACAATTATGAATCTTGTCATGATAGTACCTAAGTGAATGTTCTATATTTATTACGCTAACCCTTCTCACAAAGTTCCGTTAAGATTTGTGTGATTGAAGTTTTGAAGTTTTGGGTGAGACACCGATATGAGGAGAATAAGTGTCATGGGGAACGAGCACCTATGGGATTCGAGGGACCCATTTCGGTTCGGCGGGAGAGAAGGCTCGCATAAAGAGCCGGTCGGATGAACATCACGCGGAGATTTTACCCAGGTTCGGGCCTCAAGGATGCGTAAAACCCTATTCCTGCTTGGCTATATTGAGAGTGTTCTTAGAGTTCTAGCTACAGGAGCGCTATGAGCAGCTGCCACATGTGTGAGCTAGAAAGTCCCAAAGTCCAAAAAATGGAAAAGTCCTCTATCGTATCGCCCTGGGCCTCCTTTTATACTAAAGGGGATCCCAACAGCGGCGTATAGTGCGTACACGGGGTGTACAGAGCTACAGTGCTATCATACCTAACCCTGACGGAGTAGATCAGGCGCATGTAATGCATCGTTAGGCATCTCTGTCCATTTGTGGGATGCGACGGGAGCCCGTCCCATCGACACCGCTTAGCCCCCTCCAATGCCGATGCCGCGACACGCGTCCAGGCGGATCGAGACCTGGCCTGTGCGCTGGCGGGGCCTTGCCGGGGCTTTGCCTTGCCGGGTCTTGCCGGGGCTCTATCTTTCCCTAAGGGTCGGATGGTCATCCCGGCAAGGCCTTGCCAGGAGCCTCAATTCTTCTACGCTGTTACCTGGCAAGTCCCTACTGGGCCTCGTCGCCATGGTGGCTACTACTGCCCATGCACGAGTAAAGGGGCACTAGGAAGCCCAAAACTCTAGTGCACCAATAGGAGCCCCCGGGCCTGGGCCACGCACGTCGCGAGGCGCTGTTGGGATAGGCCCAAATAGTGCACGGGCATGCGTGGCAGGGACTTGCAGTTGTGATCATTGCGCTTGCTGCGCTTCCCCACAATGTCCATTGAATGCGGGTCGTGGGATACGTGCGCGACGTAGCCGTCAAAATTTTAAATTACCGTGTCAGGTCATTTCTGCCACGTGTGCTGCATGCATAGCGGGGAGCCAGCAACGGGCGCCCGTGACTTAAAGTCCCTAGGAAAAGTCGTAACTACAACACCATGGATTGGGGCAACGGGGCGGTTGCTGTTCGCCCCGTGATCGAGGGCGCCGTTATTGGAGGAGGTGGGCGGCGTCCCTTGGAGTGGGGGAGGGCTAGCTCCCATGCCCCCCCTATAAATTGCGGGATAGCGAGGGGGATGCTCATCCATCCTTCTTCCATCTTTCGAGTGCGAACCTCCATAGTTCGCCCTTCCATGTTTTCCTGACCTTCAGGTAGTGCTCGCCCTTAGCCATAAACAGGGGGCGAGGGCGGCCACCGTCCTCCGCTCCAAGGAGGATCTCTTGTTAGGATCATTCCACCGCTTAAGCCATGGAGGCGAAGGGTGGTTCGAGCTTGCGCGGTGGAAGAGGCGCGAGGGGTCGTGGCTACCATGGAGGCCGAGGTCGGGGGAGGCGAAGCGCCACTCCGGCCCCTCCTTCGACGCCATGCCTCTCCCTTGAGGAGACCCACACCGAGGGGACGACGCCGGATTTCGTCCTCAAGCTGGCCGATCTCCTCTGGAGGCATCTGTGCCTCCTCGCCTCTTCTCCAAGGCAATGGAGGCCGATGAGCCGCCCGTCCTGTGGTTATGGGTGGCGGGTTGTTGTAACGGCGCGACGTGGGTAGACGTCGAGTACCCAGTGAATCGTGTCATGTTTCTCAGGCACGGCTGGAAGACCTTTGCCCGCGCCCACAACCTCTAGGTTGGGCATGTCCTTCGCATTAAAAGGACGGAGGCCAAAATGCTCTCTGTCAAGATTTATGGGCGCTCCGACGTCCATCTCAGCTATTATGAAGAGAGCTCGAGCAGCGCCGAAAGCTCCTCCTCGCACGAGAGTGATGAGGAGGACAACGACGAAGACAACGACGATGAGTCCGGCCTTCGGGCGGTCAAGTTGGAGCCCGACGACTCTAGCTCGGACTGACCGCCAGACGCACCATCACCGTCAGCCTCACGCCTCTCCCCCTCCCAGCAGGACAACCTTGCCGGGGGCCTTAGTCTCGAGCACTGCCTCAACTTCCAGCTGGATCTTCCAGCAGGCCCGTGGACTTCAACTTCTGGGGTCCATCCCCCTTTTTCGCCCGCGCTGACCCTCTCGTCCATGCAATGCTGGTCCAGGAGGGGCCAGGTTCTTGTCTGCCCATCTGGTAGCCCTGCTTCTCCGTGTAGTGTTGGTCTAGAGGGGTCATGCCAGGCTTCTGCCGGGGGCCTCTCACTATCTTGCTCTTCTTGTAGCCTGCCTTCCCTTTCCATCTTTCTCTTCTTGTAATCCCCCCTAGGGGAGAAAGTCAAATAAAGATGTACTTAGGAAAAAGCGATATCTCATGTAAATTTCACTCTATTTTGATTGACTGTGTATTATCTTCCTTGTTAGACTGTTTCTGTGCATGGAACTTTCCCTACACTTTCTCGAAAGAATCTTGCTGGCGTGCGTATCCCTATGGCAAGCGCTTCGAGGAACAGGTCCTTAGCAGCCTGCTGGCGGTGCCACTGCTGGCAAGATAACTTAGCGTCCTTGGTACAGCCGTTCAAGGTGTTGGTCATGCTCGAAATAGAATAAGGGCGCGAGTGCTGTCACTTGAGTTGTTGAGCAGGCTCGAAACAAAACAGGGAGCACGGGCGTGACCACTTAAGCCGTTGAGTGGTCCCGAACATAGTGAGGGCATAGCCAATTGCGGCAAGGTTCCCGTTCATGCAGGTTTTCCACGCAGAAGTCGAAATTGCCTAAGGAAAATAACTCCAGAGTAAGAATTCTCTTGGGGTTTTTGCAACTTATCTTTTTGTTGCCGTACTCCTTTCGGCAAGTTTTATTTTGGGACATCGCTCATAGGTATCCATACCACCCCCCCGACAAAGCTGCACACGAGGTGACCTTCTGTCCTTTGAGAAAAAGAAAGAAGAAAAAATATGGATATGTAACCTTGGCGGTTCATTAGCCCTTGTCGGGATTAAGTGCAATGCAATACCTCAGACAAACATGCACATAAGTAAACATGAGAATCAATCAAGATTGCAGAACACTTATCTTTATTCAACTACGCACAGGGTCTGAGCCTGGCTTTGTACCAAGGATTACATGATTCAACGACAAGAATTTTACAAAAGGTGGTTGCCGGGAGGCCTGACAACTATGACTTATGGGTAGAACTTGCAAAGATGTTCGATATTCCAGGAGTATCTCACTAGGATGCCATCTTCAGTCTCCAGGCGGACTGCGCCAGGCCTGGTGACTCGTACTACCCATTAAGGGCCTTCCCATTTCGGTGTCAACTTGTTGGAATTCTTGGCGGACTAAACTCGCCGAAGAACAAGGTCGCCTTCCTCAAGACTTCTGGCATTAACTTTGTGGCTATGGTAGCGGCGCAAAGTTTGCTGGTAGCGTGCAGCTCTCACAGCAGCCTGAAGATGGTCTTCCTCAAGGTGCGTCGCGTCATCTTGCCGCAACTGCTCTTGCTCGAGCTCATCATAAGTGAGCACTCGAGGTGATCCGTATATGAGTTCCGTGGGGAGAACTGCCTCCAGCCGATATATGAGGGACAAGGGTCTTTGGCTGGTAGCTCGATTTGGTGTTGTCCTGATTGTCCAAAGAACCACTGGCAACTCATCAATCCAGTGCCTTCTGCACTTGCACAACTTGTCTAAAGTTCTTGTCTTGAGGCCTCGCAACACTTTAGCATTAGCCCTTTCCGCTTGGCCGTTGCTCCTTGGGTGGGCAATAGAAGCAAAAAAGATTCTGCTGCCAAGGTCTTGGACATACTTCATGAAGGTGCGGCTCGTGAACTATGTGCCATTGTCAGTGATGATCCTGTTGGGAACACAAAAGCGGCAGACTAGCCCTTTGAAGAACTTGACGGCTTACTGTGCTGTCACGTTTCTCACTGCTTCCACTTCCGGCCACTTTGTGAACTTTTCGATTGCCACGTACAAGTAGTCAAATCCCTCGGCAACGCGGGTGAAGGGGCCCAAGATGTCGAGCCCCCAGACCAAAAATGGCTAGGAGAAGGGGATTGTTTGAAGGGCTTTAGCTAGTTGATGTAATTTCTTCGAATGAAACCTTCATGCTTCACACTTGGTTACTAACGCAGTTGCATCCTAGAGGGTAGTGGGCCAAAAGAAACCTTGCCGGAATGACTTTCTGACAAGTTCTCTTGACCCTATGTGGGAGCCACATATGCCTCCATGTATCTCCGCCAACAGCTCCAGTCCATCATCCTGAGAAATGCACTTGAGCTTCATGCCATTCGGTCTCTTCCTGTACATGACATTGTCTATGAGCTGGTACATATGAGACCGACTGGCTACTTTCTCTGCTTCCTCTTGTTCTTCAGGGAGTTCTCCTGTTTGAAGGAATTGGGCGATGTGTTGTGCCCATGCTGGAGCTTAGGGCTAGACAACAAGGACTAAAGGCATATCCTCGGATAGGGGAGCGTTTGTCTCAACGGCAAGGGCCTGAGGAACCGCCGGAGCCTGCTGCACCCCGAAAAGCCGAGCGAGAGCATGTGCTTCCATGACAAGATCCGGAGACTTCGCAGGAGCACGACGCTCACCGGCAAGCTTGACGTTGTCTCCGACAACCTCCTCGCCGGCGGCTTTTGGGAGCTCTGCCAAGAAATACTTGTCGAAACTCAACTTCCTCTTTTCTCTTGTCCAGTCGATGGCACTACGGAGGGTTGAGTCAGTCGGAGCACGAAAGTTCCTAGTTCCGCAGGCAACTTAAGGGCAACACACTTTGACAGGCCATTGGCAACGCCATTCTCTGCACGTGGAATGTGCTTCATTTGCAGGCCATCAAAGCGTTCTTCCAACTTCCTCACTTCATCTACATAAGCTTCCATCAACGGACTCTGGTAATCTTCGTTCACTTGCCTGACAACAAGCTGAGAGTCACCTCTGACAATAAGTTTCTTGATCCCAAGGTGTACCACAATCCTAAGACCGGCAAGCAGCCCTTCGTACTCGGTAGTGTTGTTCGTTGATCTCTCCAAGGGAAAGTGCATCTGAATCACATATTTGAGGAGCTCTCCGGTGGGTGCGACAAGCAGCACTCCAGCACCGGCACCTTGTAGCGAGAAAGCTCCATCAAAATACATGATCCATTCTTGATCGGTTTCCTTACCGGGGAGAGTTGACTCTGGAACTTCTTCATGGGGTGTTGGGGTCCATTCTGCAATGAACTCCGCCAAGGCCCTGCTCTGAATGGTCGAAGTGCTTTCAAATTTGAGACCAAAGCTTGACAGTTCCAAAGCCCACTCTACAATCCTACCGGTAGCTTCTGGGTTTCACAAGATCCGCTGTAGCGGGAAGCGAGTGACAACGGTGATCTCATGTGCTTGGAAGTAGTGGTGCAGCTTCCTCGAGGCCATAAGAAGGCCGAAGAGAAACTTTTGCATGCCAGAATATCTCAACCTAGCCCCCCTGCAACAAGGAGCTGACAAAATAGACTAGGCACCGCACCACCGTCTTCTTCTAGATTGCCTTATTCAATTGCACAGACCCCCCCTCACCGACACCAGACACTGCCGAGGAATGCCCTGGATCGTCGCTTGGCGGCCCTGCCGTTGCTATTGCTTCTTCATCAACTTCTCTTTTAGCCACTAGTGCATCACTCACCACTTGATTTTTTGCCGCCATATATAGCAGCAACGGCTCTTGTGGTTTTGGCGCGACTAGGACTGGTGGAGAGGAGAGGTACTTCTTCAAATCCTGCAGCGCTGCCTCCACTTCCGGAGTCCATTTCATTGGAACCACCTTCTTCAAGGTTTTGAAAAAGGGCAGGGCATGCTCAACAGATTTTGAGATGAACCTACTCAGAGCAGCAACACAGCCGGCAAGACGGCGCACATCTTTGACTCATCTTGGTGCTTCGATTTTCTCAATCGCTTTGATCTTGTCAGGATTTGCTTCAATTCATTGTTGAGATACAAAGAACCTGAGAAGCTTGCCGGTTGGGATGCCGAACACACACTTCTCAGGGTTGAGGTTCATGTTGATCTTGCGCAGATTGGCAAATGTTTCTTCTAGGTCCGATATGAGCGTAGCTTTGTCCTTGGTTTTGACCACTATGTCATCCATATAAGCCTCCATATTTCTATGTAGCTGGGGCTCAAAACGAATCTAGACTGCTCTAGCAAATGTAGAACCGACACTTTTCAACCCGAAAGGCATACACAGAAAGCAATACATACCAATTGGGGTGATAAATGTGATCTTCTCCTTGTATTCATTGGCCATGAAAATCTGATGATAGCAGAAATAGGCGTCAAGGAAAGAGAACAAGTTGCAACCGGCGGTGGAGTCCACAATCTGGTCGATGCACGACAAGGGAAAATGATCTTTGGGATAGGCTTTGTTGATGTCTATGAAGTAAATGCACAACCTCTCGCCTTGTGCACTATGAATGGATAGGCCAACCATGTTGGATGGAGTACTCCTCTGATCAAGCCAGCCACTTCTAGTTTCTTGATCTCTTTGGCAATAAACTGTTGCCACTCCAAAGCTTGTTTCCGGACCTTCTGCTTGACGGGCCGCGCGTGTGGGCAGACGACAAGGTGGTGCTTAATCACCTCCCTGGGAACATCGGGGATATCAGATGGTTGCCATGCAAACACATCGACATTCGCCCACAGGAAGGTGACGAGCGCGCTTTCCTATTTGTCATCCAGGGTGGAACTTATGGTGAAAGTTCCTCCCATGCCATCCTCCTTGGTGGGCACTTTCTTGGTCTCTGGCGGAGATGCCTGGAACTTCTTACTCTTGTCGGTGGAGCTCTCTAGCACATCGTCAATGGGAGAACAACACTTCGAGGAGGTGCGCTTGCCAGAATGTGCGCCAGAGGTCTTGTCGGTCTTCTCCCTCCTGGGAGCTTCAGCTGCAGGAGCAAGTGCCTTGGTGGCAGGTGCTGCGACTGCACCCCGGTAGAGCTGGTCGGCACAGATAAGTGCGCTTTTCGTGTCGGAGTTGATAGTGATGACGCTCATTGGCCCGGGCATCTTCATCATATTGTAAGAGAAGTGGGTGGCCGCCATGAACTTGGCCAGTGTTGGGGAACCAAGGATGCCGTTGTTCGGCAACGAGATCTTGGTGACGTCCAAAATAATTTTCTCCGTTAAAATTGATATCACTACCAAACGTCACCGGCAGCGTGACCATGCCCTTCGGTCGAGTTCTTCCTCAATTGACCCCTTGGAAGGCAGCTGTCGACTCGAGATCCTCATGAGGAATTTGCAGCCTCAGGAAGACATCAGGCGAGATCAGGTTCAGGCTGGCCCCACTATCGACTAGCATCTTCATCACCTTGAGGTTGCGGATTGTTGGCGAAACCAATAATAGTAGGCACCCGACCGCAGTTATGCAATCAGGGTGATCCTCGGCATCGAAGATGAGAGGAATGTTGGACCACTTCAGAGGTGTCTGTGCATCGATAGAGGGCTCTGCGACATTAACCTCACACACCCACTGTTTAAGTTGGCAGTGAGAGGAATGTGACGAGGCACCTCCCTCTATGCACATCATCTCTGTAGCCTTCTGGAACTCATGCTCGTTGGACTCGTCGTCCTCTTCGACGTCATCATCATCTCCCTCTTGCTTGCCGCGGCCACGGGCGGGTCGGTCTTTTTGTTGCTTGGGCTTGCCGCGGTGACCTCCTCGGCCAACACGCTTCTTGCCGGACCCCTCAGCACCATCTTGGCCTTTCTCCTTATCTCGTCTCTTGTATTCGTCTTTTTGCTTCTCGGCAAGCTGTTCAACTTGCCGGAAATCTTGGAGGTTGTGGCCTTTGGTGCAATGGATCTTGCAATACTGCTTGTCGGAGCCTTCTGGCTTGTCGACAGCCGCCATAGCATGGCAGGAGGCGCACCCGGCAACATCGTTGCAGGGGTCATCAACCTTGCCCTTCTTTGTGGCGCCAGGGTTGCCGGATCCCTTAATGGCAAGTATGACCTTGCCCTTGCGCTTCCTGTTATGCCGCCGACCCTTGTTTGTCGGGGTGGCGGTGTCTTCATCTTCAGAGTCGACCCCCGCACCGATGTCTTCGCCGGGGAGACTCCTCCTTTCCTCAGCCCGAGCACATTTTTCTCCCAAAAGATGAAGCTCGACTACGTCCGTAACCCTGTTCATCGCCAGCTCTTTCCGCATCCTGCGTTGCGCACGTTTTGGTGGAACAAGCTGATAACAACGTCAGGATGAACGTCTGGTATGTTGTGGTGCACGCGGCTGAACCTTTGGATGTACTTGCGCAAAGTTTCACCCTCCTTCTGAGGGATGATGTGCAAATCACTTTCCTGGCCAGGAGCTTGATGACCTCCTATGAAGGTGCCAACAAACTCGTGGCACATGTCTGCCCAGGAGGCGATGGACCCCTCTGGCAGGTGCATCAACCATGACCTGACGTTGGGCTTAAGCACCAACGAGAAGTAGTTGGCAAGTATCTTGTTGTCGCGACCCTGGCAGCCTGCACCGCAATGGTGTAGATGCTCAGGAACTCCGATGGATGAGTCTTGCCGTCATACTTCTACGAGATTTCTGGTTTGAACGTGCGAGAGTTGGGCCACTGGAGTTGCCACAGCTCACAAGTAAACGTTGGACAACCCAGTTCGTAAGGTAGGCTGACAGGATACCCTGGCGCAAACTTATCTACAGTGGGCCCCGCGCGCCTATGAGACTAGAGGTGCGCTTCCCGCCACTGCTCGATTGCAGTTCGAGCGTCTTCCTTGCCCCGTTCTCAAAGAACATGATGCTGGTCACCGCGTGTTCGTGGGTCAGACGACGCCATCAAGTAACCATCGTAAGCGTCGGTCTGCCGAGTCGGTGACCGGCGTTGTTGATGTGCAGGAGAGTGCGCCGAAGTCACACTGCCTCCGGCCCTCTCACCACTGGCGTGAGCTGGCTCTGTGGACCGAAACTTATCTGCGAGGCTGAGGAGGCTATGAATGGTGGCTCTCCATTCGTTGAGCTTCTCCGCAGTAGGAGGGAAGTTTAGGAGTAGTTGTGCCCACGCCATCGCTGCCTCCGACATGGTCGACAACGAACGGCGAGAGGAACACGAGGTGCTCTGACTTCTAGTTGAGTTAGAAGGACCACCGCCACGGTCCCGTGATGGCACACCACTCCCACTAGCATGTTGACGAGCATGTTGGTTCCGCGCACCTTGGGAATGATGCGTAGGAGCTTTTTTGTGGGGATGTTGAGAACTACGGGCGCCGTGGCGCGGCTCTTCGCGCACGTACTAGTTAGGTCGCGGCTTAGGCCCTGACGTGGGTGCCCTGGAAGATACCCTTCCACCCCCGAAGTTTGCGTACCACCTGCAGGTGGTACCACTCCATCCTGAGACCCAGTAGCGTGGGGGTTCCCGCGGCCGCCATGGGCGTCTACGCGGCGAGCGTCGCCGCTTGCTTGGGCTTGATCACCAGAGCGTTGCGGAAGTTCTGAACCTCTGCCTCCTGCTCCTCCACCTGCATCTATGCCATCTCTTGTCTGTGTAGATACAGGGATGGTGGACATGGATTGGCCAACCGCCGTTAGGCCCTTCTTCTTGGGGGCCATGGCGATGATGAGTACGCAGAAACTGGCACGCTGATCACCAGAACGGGTTCGCACGACCTACGCCCCCTACCTGGCACGCCAAAGATGTCATGGTGAACGAGCACCTATGGGATCCGAGGGACCCCTTTCGGTTCAATGGGGGAGAAGGCTCACACAAAGAGCTGGTCTGATGAATAGCATGCGGGGATTTTACCCAGGTTCGGGCCGCAAGGATGCGTAAAACCCTACTCCTGCTTCGCTGTACGGAGAGTGTTCTTAGGGTTCTAGCTATAGGAGTGCTATGAGTAGCTGCCACGCGTGTGAGCTAGAAAGTCCCCAAAGTCCAAAAATGGAAAAGTCCTCTACCGTATCGCCCCTGGGCCTCCTTTTATACTAAAGGGAATCCCAACAGCGGCGTACAGTGCGTACACGGAGTTTATAGAGCTACAATGCTATCATACCTAACCCTAACGGAGTAGGACAGGCGTATTTAATGCACCGTCAGGCATCTCTGTCCGTTTGTGGGATGGGACGGGATCCCGTCCCATCGACACCGCTTAGCCCCCCTCCAACGCCGACGCCATGACATGCATCCAAGCGGATCGACACCTGGCCTGTGCACTGGTGGGGCCTTGCTAGGGCTTCACCTTGCCGGGTCTTGCCAGGGCTCTGTCTTTTCCTGAGGGTCCGATGGTCATCTCGGCAAGGCTTTGCCGGGAGACTTAATTCTTCTGCGCTGGTACCCGGCAAGTCCCTGCAGGGCCTCGTCGCCAGGGTGGCCACTACTGCCCGTGCACGAGTAAAGGGGCACTAGAAAGCCCAAAACTCTAGTGCACCAACATAAGGAGTGACAAGGACCTAAGCTTGGGTATGCCCAAGGCACCCCAAGATAATATTCAAGGAAGACTCAAGCGTCTAAGCTTGGGTATGCCCCGAAAGGCATCCCATCTTTTTCGTCTTCACACTATCGGTATATCTTACTTGAATCTATATTTTTCTTTGTCACATAAAATGTGTTTTGCTTGGAGCATAATTTTATTTTGTTTTTCTCTTTTAGGTGTTATTTATAATGTTGTTTTTCAATAAAAAGTTCCAAGAATTGCCTTCAGGGTGCTTGAAGTGCATGTTTGATGTGTGTTGTGTAAAAACAGAAACTTCTGCTGTAGTGTTTGAATTTTCATATTTTACTAGAACATGGAAAGTTTTTGAAATTTTTACAAAGTATTTTCATATAAATTATTTAGCACGACCTAAATTATCATAGTTTTTTGAGTTACAGAATTACGCTGTTTTCAAAAATTTCTAGAGACTGTTCTGTTTGGACAGATTGCTGTCATAGTTTTGTTATCTACTTATCCTATAGTTTCCATAGCCTATATTGGTAGATATAAATTGTGGAAATGATAGTATACAATACATAATGTTTGAAATTATTGTGCAACTTGTATTTTCAGTACATAAAGAGTTGATTTATTATTATGTGTACTAACCTATCTCACGAGTTCTTTTTGAGTTTTGTGTGGATGAAGTTTTTGAGAATAGGTGAAACCATGATATGAGAGGATTGAACGAGATACAAATGCTAAAGTTTGGGGATACCCAAGGTACCCCAAGTAAATATTTTAAGAAGTCTCAAGCATCTAATCTTGAGGATGCTACGCATCCCATCTCTCTTCATCAACAATTATCGATTAGCCTATGTTATGCCTAAATTTTTATTCGTTCACATGATGTTTGCTATTCTTAGAGTGCTATTTTTGTTTTGATTGCTGTTTAAATAAAATACGCAGATCTGAAAATATTTATTGAGAGATAGAGAGAAAGTCCTCACATAGCTACTTAATTGTTTTACTACTCATTGATCTTCACTTATATGTTTTGGAGTAGTTTTGTCATTTACTCTCGTGCTTCACTTATATCCTATGAGTAAATGGTTGAATGAATTTAATATCATAAATATGAAATTATACATGTTTCATATGCTTATCCCATGGTGAGTAATGACTTCACATATAAGAAGCATAGGTGGTCAACTTAATTGAAATTAGCAAACATCGCATTGGTCACTTGAACCATTCATGAAAGAATTTTGAAGGAAGAGAGATTTCACATGTAAATATACTATCTTGGACATCTTTTATGATTGTGATTACCCATTAATTATTTCCAAACTTGAGAAAATTAGTTGAAGTTGGACAAGGAAGACAACGTAATGAATTATGCTTGGCTATATTTGCATAGAAGTTATATTGTTATGGATCCTCCAACATGTGGATCTTGCCTCCACCTCATACTAGAAAAAACTTTGGCACCAAGTAGAAATACTACTTGTGCATCCAAACACCCTTAAACCCAAAGTTGTTCCATATGAGTCCATCATACCTACCGATATGCGGTATTTACCTACCGTTCCAAGTAAATTTGCATGTGCCAAACTCTAAACCTTCAAATAATATTCTGTTTTGTATGCCCGAATCGCTCATATAGCAACTAGGGGCTGTCAGTATCTTCCATGCTAGGTGGGTTATTCTCATGATATGTGTTTATTCACTATCATTCACGAGAAAGTGGCTAGTAATAGGGATTCCCAGTCCTGGAATAAAAAATGCAAATAATTAAACAAAACTCCCCTAGGAATGTTGTTGGTATGGACGGTACCCGTGGATTCGGCTCGCCGTGGAGTGTGATTGATTGGTGGAGAGGGATTAAAAACTTTACCATTATGTTTGGGAACCGCCTCTAATGTATCTAGCATGGAAGATACCGAGAGTTCTCGGATGTTATGGTGACAATGAAAGCATACCGCCCAAAATTATTATTCATCTCTCTTTTAAAAGCTCGAGCTCTAGCACCTCTGCAAATCAATGCTTCCCTCTGCGAAGGCCTATCTTTTACTTTCTAGTACTTACCTTTATGCAAGCATCATGGTGATATTCACCACTTCCTATATTTTGCCTTTTTCTCTTGGCAAGCATCATGTGTTGGGGAAAGATTTAAGCATATATGGCCATTCAAATATATTTGATGATGAATTATTGGGAGGCGAAACTTTAAGCACCTATCTTTCTTTGTGTTCGCCGAATGCCATTTGCTCTAAAAATATGCTTTGAGTGTTAGCAATCATGGAAGACTATATGATAGTTGAGTATGTGGAATTTGCTAAATCAAATCTCTTACATATACCCTTCGTGAAAATAAGATGAATTGCAATTGTTTGGTGACTGAAAGCATAGTTTGTTAGTCTATACTTTAACACGTGGATAGCTTGTTATTTCATCATGAGAATGTTTATGAGATGAGCTACTGTTTATGATATATAATGATGCTAGAAAAAGTGTTTGGAATTATCATTGATCAAATTTATGAACTATGCTAGCATTCACACTTCATAAATTATTTCTTTTATCATTTACCTACTCAAGGACGAGCATGAATTAAGCTTGGGGATGCTGATACGTCTCCAACGTATCTATAATTTCTGAAGTATTCATGCCATGTTTACAATAATTCTATATGATTTTGGTATGATTTTATTAGAACTAACTCGGACTGACGCTGTTTTCAGCATAACTACCATGGTGTCGTTTTTGTGAAGAAAGAAAAGTTCTCGGAATGGGCTGCAAATTTAGTATGATTTTTTCTGGACAAAAAGAGACCACCGAAGCATTGGAGTTGTGCTAGAAGAGCCACGAGTATGTCACAAGCCTGCCAGGCACTGCCACCCCCCTGACTATGCCTAGCAGGCTTGTCACCACCTCGTGGCACCCCTTGACGTGAGATCGACGCCAAAAATTCATATAAATATAGAAACCTCCAAAAAGAAACTTAGATTGGGAGTTCTACCGCCACAAGCCTCCAGAGCCACGAAAAACAAATCGGGAGCCCGTTCCGGCACCCTGCCAGAGGGGGAAATCATCACCGGAGGCCATCTTCATCATCCCAGCAGTCTTCATGACGCGGAGGGAGTAGTTCACCCTCAGGGCTGAGGGTATGCAGCAGTAGCTATGTGTTTGATCTCTCTCTCTCTCTGGTGTTCTTGAGATGACACGATCATGATGTATCGCGAGCTTTATTGATATAGATGAATCATATGGAGTTTTGCCCTCTCTATCTTGTTGTGATGAATTGAGTTTCCCCTTTGAAGTTCTCTTATCGGATTGAGTCTTTAAGGAGTTGAGAACACTTGATGTATGTCTTGCGATGGGATATCTATGGTGACAATGGGATGTTCTATTGATTCACTTGATGTATGTTTTGGTGATCAACTTGCGGGTTCCGTGACCTTGGGAATCTATGCATAGGGGTTGGCACACGTTTTTGTCTAGACTTTCTTGTAGAAACTTTGGGGCGCTCTTTGAAGTTTCTTGTGTTGGATTGAACATGATGAATCTTAAATTATGTGATACATATCATATAATCAAGCCCATGGGTACTTGTGGTGACATTGGAGGATCTAGGTGACATTAGGTTTTTTGTTGATGTGTATCTTAAGGTGTTATTTTAGTATGAACTCTAGTGCTGTTTGTGACACTTATAGGGATAGCTCATAAGATTGATCAGAAAAGATAACTTTGAGGTGGTTTCGTACCCTATAATAATTTTGTCGTTAGTTCTCCACTATTTGTGACTTTGGAGTGAACTCTTTGTCGCATGAGAGGTATTTACATATGTTTCAACTATGCCAATATTGTTGAGAGAAATTGCACTTGTGAAAGTATGGACCCTAGGCCTTGTTTCCAAGCATTTATAGAATGTTTTGCTAGCTGTTTACTATTTGTTACCTTGCTTTTTATATATTTTCAGATTACAAAAACCTATATCCAACATCCATATTGCACTTGTATCACCATCTCTTCGCTGCATAGTGCACCTATACAATTTACCATTGTATTGGGTGTGTTGGGGACACAAGAGACTCTTTGTTATTTGGTTGCAGGGTTGTTCAAGAGAGATCATCTTCAACCTATGCCCCCACGGATTGATAAACCTTAGGTCATCCACTTGAGGGAAAATTGCTACTGTCCTACAAAACTCGGCGCTTGGAGGCCCAGCACGAGTCTACAAGAAGAAGGTTGCGTAGTAGAAATCACCGGTTAACATGACCGGCAGACGAACTGTAGGTATGGGTGGTGTGGACCATGGCGGCAGTCATGGAGTCCGACTGCCCCGGGGGCGGCGCGCGGTGCGGAAGCGACGACCGGTGTCGGTGTCAAAACCGGTGGATCTCGGGCAGGTGGTCCCAAGCCGTGAGACTAGGATCGATGGTCACATGAGATGATGCTTATCGAGGTTCGGGCCCTCCTATGGAGGTAAAACCCTACGTCCTGCTTGATTATATTGATGGTATGAAGGTTATAGAGTTCATCTACCTCGAGATCGAATAGCTAAAACCCTGGATGAGCTGTTCTCTATCCCACAACCTAAAACCCTCTGGCTTATATAGACGCTGAAGGTACCTAGGGTTTACACATGGCTGGTTACACATCGAAGGAAAAACATGCCTCTCTATTGTCAAAAACTTGGAGGACACGCCACGGCTCCTTGGAGCTTCCACCCTGGCGACGGGGCCTTTGATCATCCAATGCTCATCCATCGGCCCACATAGTCCGGCCCATGAGAAACAGGTCAGCTATCCGAGGACCCCTTAAACCAGGACTCCCTCAGTAGCCCCCGAACTATCCTCCAACGCTAAGTGTCTTAACTACAGCTTCTTGATTAGAGTCTTCGTCTTGCGAGGCAAGTTCTTCTCCTCAATCAGTGATCGGCCAAGTTTAATTTGGCCTCCGATGACATGTAGTTTTTCCCGATCTATAAATTGCCCGAAGACCATGAATAGCTTAGCCCTAAAGGACAAGCGTCAAGGAGCAAACATAATTCCCTAACAACCTTTCTGAAAAAAGCTCGCGACCCACCTCGACCGTTGGACCAGTTACAAAAACCCGATTCACGGTTCGAGGCTGTTTCCATGAGCACGATCTATTAATGCACAGACCGTGCTCTGTTTTACACGGGATATGTTTAATCATGCGCGTATAACGACACACACATCTTGGGAAGCGGAGCGATACGCGGCACAATAGAGGGAGGTTAACCAGCGACCAGCCCCATAAGAAGGGGAAAAAACCCAAGGCACAACCACGCCTTCCATTCGCATCCTGTGCTTCCCCAATCTCCTAAGCCTCCAGAGCCCAAATCTAGTTTTCCACTCCTCCTCCTCCAAGCTCGGCCATGGCGGTCTGGTTACAACGACAAGTGGGAGGCATCCACGATCACCGACAAGGATATCCCGGACCTAAAGGACGTCGTCTACCTCCCCGCCAACATCTACCACCGTGCTTTGGAGAAGGGCCAGGTGGTTCCCACTCCCAAGCCGGGCGAGAGGGTGGTCTTCATCCCTCACTTCATCCGAGGACTGAGCCTCCCGCTCCACCCCTTTGTTAGGGGAGTCATGTTCTTCTACGGACTCGACTTCCATGACCTCCCGCCAAACTCCTTTATGCATGTATCGGCCTTCATCATTGTCTGCGAGGCCTTCTCGCGGGTCGAACCGCACTTCGGACTGTGGCTCAAGATATTCAACATCAAGCCGAAGTGTGTCGCAGGCGAACACGTAGACTGCGGCAGGGCAATCATCAGCAAACTCCCCCACGTCGGATGGCCATCTTGCACCTTCATCGACACCATCCAGATTTAGCAAAAAGAGTGGTTTTATATCACCGAGCAAAGGGAGGAAGTCCGAGCTGCTCCGGTCGAAATCAGATCTGGTCCACCCACCAGATTGACCTCATGGCTCCGAAAGGGTCTCGACTGGGGATCGGATATAGAGGTGGACCACCTGCAGAGGCGCATCGCCTCCATTAGCAAAGGGGAGATCGAGCTGACCAACATGGTCGAGATTATGCCTCGGCAGTGCATCCTCCCCTGCCTGCGCCGGGACTCTCCCATGTGGGCTTATTGGCTTGAAGATGAGCCTACTATTCGTCGGCTCTTCCTCACCACTTGGGAGAAGCTATGGAAGGTGCTATTCAAGGCGCAGGAGAACTGGCCAGCCAAGGAGGAGGATCGGGGTATACACGCCGATAACCCTCCTTCCCAAGTACAACATAGTTTGTTTGATCGGCTCTGTTTTTACGAAAGAAAATCTAAGCACTTTCTGATCACCTATGTAGAAATGGTTGAGCAAGGCCATAGGCATCAACTGTCCAGTGCCTCAGCCTGAAGACATCAGGTTCAAGCTGTTGTCGGAGATGCTCGTCGCGGCGCCTTACAAGACGCCAGAAAAAGAGAAGAAGAAGAAGACATGCCGAGGAGGCCTCCGTGTGAAGGACCAGCCGGACGCTGCGTCCGAGGAAACCCATGCTTCCTCTAATCAAGAGGAGGAGCATGAGGACGAGGGAGAAGGCGATTCCCCCTCATGATGAAGAGGGCGGCGTCACCGGACGCCGTAGAGGAAGTACCTCCTCCTACCCTGAAGAAGGCGCGTTGGCCGCGGTTGATTCTGCCCGACGACAGTTCAGACTCAGATACCAAGTTCAAAGACTTCGAGAAGGTTCCTTAAAGGAACCTAAGGGTCAAGCCCCTAGCTCGAAGCTAAGGATCTAAAGACTCCCTAGCTATTTACGTCAAGTTTTAGATGTTACTAACACGTGAGCGCCTATTGATCTGCAGCCCGCCATGCGTTCTCTCCATCGACCAAGTTTCGGATGGGGAGACCCCACTGTCCGAGCTAGCGGAGAGCAGGACCGCGTCGCATCCCACCCCTCCAGGCACCGCGAAGGACATCGCAGAGGTGTCATCCCACCAGCCCCCTATGGAGCCATGCACCAACGGTGGGGGCGATGATGTCATGGTCGAGGTTAACACCTCGGCCGCCGAAGACCGGGGGAGGAGCCCCTCCCAATACTGTGGAGGCCGGACGAAGGGATGTCCAATCCCCTCCAAGGGCATATCTAGAAAGTGCCATGCCTCCAAAGCCACCAGCTCAATCCCTGATAGGACATTGGGTTAACCGATCACCACTGGCGCCATCGATCAATGGGTGTCCGGTCATGGCGGAGGCTCTATCAGGCGCCTCAATCTCTGAGGATCATCGCACCCTTATGGGTGCGGTTTTGCAGAGCATTCAGTCTATTGTTAACGGACTGCAGGAGGCCTTCAAAGGTCTCCTAACGGGCTTCCAGGTGAGCCACATAATGTTCTGTTTCTAGAATATTGATTATATTTGTGCCATACCTATATATAGCAGCCCCCAAGCCCTAGGTGAGTTTGGAAAAACTCAGCTGGGGATCAATCATAAATATTGTCTGGACAATGTACAAAATTATATCTATTTGGAATGTTCTAACAACCCTTAAGAGGACCGAACATAGGGTCATGTTTACGACAGTTCGGAGGTTTAAACCCATATAATCTGATAGGGGTTTATTATTTGTAGGCTTCGTCATCTACGGCGGCAGCTAATGCCGCCGAGCTAGACGAGCTAAATCGGAAGCTCGAGATCTTCGAGGATGAGCTTGATGCTCTAAACAAGAGATTCGACGAGGCGCGAGGTAAGCCGGATTGTAATGTTCGAATTTTTCATCACTAGCAATTTGTACTATCGATGCAATATGGTTACATCTTTGATACTTACACAGCCTCGTCGAAGAAAACTAAGAAGCTCAAGGCCGAGCTTCAGAAGGCGAAGCGAGAGGCCGCGGACGAGAAGGCAGTGACCGAACAAGCGGCTGCAACGCTTTCCGCTCAAAAAGCCACGAGCGCCAAGCATGAAGCATGAGTGGAGGAAATCCAACAAGATCTCAAGGACTCAGGCCAGAAGTGCGAGGAACTTGAGCAGAAAGGCAAGGAGTAGGCTGCTACTTCTTGAGCTTGTGTTGGTTTTCCATTGAGCTTGAGTTGGTTTTCCGCATCTACTAGTATTACTCCACACATCGACAGAGTCCTGCCTGCATCTAAACTATTAAGTTCATGAAGAACGGAGTAATACATTAAGTAAGATGACATGATGTAGAGGGATAAACTCAAGCAATATCATGAAAACCCCATATTTTTACCCTTGATGGCAACAATACAATACGTGCCTCGCTACCGCTACTTTGTCACTAGGTGAGGACATCGCAAGATTGAGCCCAAAACTAAGTACTTCTCCCATTGCAGGAATTGCCAATCTAGTTAGCCAAACCAAACCAATAACTCGAAGAGACTTGTAAAGATATGAAATCATGCATATAAGAATTCAAAGAAGAACCAAATAATATTCATGGATAATCTGAACATAAGCCCACAACTCATCAGATCTCGACAAGAACACCGCAAAAGACTATTACATGGGATAGATCTCCATGAATATCATAAAGAACATGGTATTGAAGAACAAAGAGAGAGAAGAACCCATCTAGCTACTAGCTATGGACCCTAAGGTTTGTGGTGAACTACTCACGCATCATCGGAGGGGCAATGGAGTTGATGTAGATGCCCTCCGTGCTCAAATCCCCCTCCGGCAAATTACCGGAAAAGGCTCCAAGATTGGATCTCTCGGCAACGGAGGCTTCCGGCGGTGGAAAAGTATTTTCGTGGCTCCCTTTGGTATTGGGGGGATATTTGGGAATTTATAGGCTGAAGAATAGGGTTACCAGACCTACTAGGGGGGCACAAGACTGCCATGCGCGGCTAGGGGTGGTGGCCGTGCCCCCTGGCTTGTGACCTCCTGGCAGGTCTCTTACTTTCCCCTCCAAGTCTGGTAGATATCTTCTGGTCCAAGAAAAATCACCACGAAGATTTTATTCTGTTTGGACTCTGTTTAATATTCCTTATATGCAATACTCAAAAACAAGGAAAAAATAGAAACTCACACTAGGCTCTAGATTAATAGGTTAGTCCAAAAAACAATATAAAATAGCATATTGATGCATATAAAACATCCAAAACAGATAATATAATAGCATGGAACAATCAAAAATTATAGAGACGTTGGAGACGTATCAAGCATCCCCAAGCTTAATTCCCGCTCGTCCTTGAGTAGGTAAATCATAAAAATAGAATTTTTGATGTGGAATGCTACCTAACATATTTATCCATGCAATATTCTTTATTGTGGCATGAATGTTCAGATACATAGGTCTCAAAACAAAAGCTTAATGTTCACATAAAAACAATAATATTTCAAGCATACTAACAAAGCAATTGTGTCTCTTCAAAATATAATGGCAAAAGAAAGTTATCCCTACAAAATTATATAGTTGGCTATGCTCCATCTTCCCCACACAAAGTATTTATATCATGTACAGCCCTGATGATAAGTCAAGCAATTGTTTCTCACCTTTTGTTCTCAAAGTTTTTCAACTCTCACGCAATACATGAGCATGAGCCATGGATATAGCACTATAGGTAGTATAGAATATGGTGGAGGTTGTGAAGAAGAAGGAGAAGATAGTCTCACATCAACTAGGTGTATCAACGGGCTATGGAGATGCCCATTAATGGATATCAATGTGAGTGGGTAGGGATTGCCATGCAACGGATGCACTAGAGCTATAAGTGTATGAAAGCTCAGAAAGAAACTAAGTGGGTGTGCATCCAACATGCTTGCTCATGAAGACCTAGGCAATTTGAGGAAGCCCATCATTGGAATATACAAGCCAAGTTATATAATGAAAAATTCCCACTAGTATATGAAAGTGACAAAATAGGAGACTCTATCATAATGATCATGGTGCTACTTGATACATCTCCAACGTATCTATAATTTTTGATGATGGCATGCTATTATATTATTTGTTTTGGATGTTTTATATGCGTTAATATGCTATTTTATATTATTTTTGGGACTAACCTATTAATTTAGAGCCTAGTTCCAGTTTATGTTTTTTCCTTGTTTTTGAGTATTGCAGATGTGGAATATTAAATGGAGTCCAAATGGAATAAAATCTTCAGAATGATTTTTTCTGGAAGGAAAGAGATCTACCAGACTTGGAGTGCATGGTAGGGCCTCTACCAGGAGGTCACAAGCCAGCTAGGCGCGACCACTCCCCTGGCCGTGCCTGGCAGGCTTGCCACCTCCTGACAGGTCTCCTAACCCTATTCTTCGTCCTATAAATACCCAAATATTCCCCGAACACCCGAAAGAGCCACACAAATACTTTTCCGTTGCCAGAAGCCTCCGTTCCCGAGAGATCCAATCTTGGAGCCTTTTCTGGTAATCTGCTCGAGGGGGATCCGATCACGGAGGGCATCTACATCAACTCCATTGCCCCTCCGATGATGTGTGAGTAGTTCACCACAGACCTATGGGTCCATAGCTAGTAGCTAGATGGCTTCATCTCTCTTTGACCTTCAATACCATGATCTTCATGATCTTCATGGAGATCTATCTGATGTAATACTCTTTTGTGGTGTGTTTGTCAATATTCAATGAATTGTGGGTTTATGCTTTGATTATCCTTGAATCGTTTTTGAGTCTTTTCTAAATTCTTATACACATGATTTCATATCTTTGGAAGTCTCTTTGAGTTACTAGTTTGGTTTGGCCAACTAGATTGGTAATTCTTGCAATGGGATAAGTGCTTAGTTTTGGGTTCAATCTTGCGGTGTCCTCACCCAATGACAAAGTAGGGGTAGCGAGGCACGTATTGTATTGTTGCCATCAATGGTAAAAATATGGGGTTTTCATCATATTTCTTGAGCTTATCCATCTACATCATGTCATCTTACCTAATGCGTTACTCCGTTCTTCATGAACTTAATACTCTAGATGCAAGCAGGAGTCGGTCGATGTGTGGAGTAAGAGTAGTAGATGCGTAATTGTTTCAGTCTACTTGACATGGACATGATACCTATATACATAATCATTGCCCTGGATATCTACATGATTATTCTCTTTTCTATCAATTGCTTGACAGTTATTTGTTTACCCACCATGATACTTTCCTTCAAGAGAGAAGCCTCTAGTGAAATCTATGCCCCTCGGGTCTACTTTCCATAATATATTTTCAGATCTATAAACCAAAAATACCTTTCTGCAATTTATTTATGTTTGACTTTCCACACTCGTTTACATCTATGTCTATCTGATCTAATCCTTGCAAATAACCGTGAAGGGATTGGCAACCCCTTATAGCGATGGGTGCAAGAGTTTGATTGTTTGTGTAGGTGCATCCATTGGTGACTTGCTTGTTCCTCCTACTGGAATGATACCTTGGTTCTCAACAACTGAGGGAAATACTTATCTACTTTGCTGCATCACCCTTTCCTTTTCAAGGGAAAACCAACACATGCTCAAGAGGTAGCACTACTTTGAAGCACAAGTGTGGAAAGATAGTAGCATTGTCCCTGCTCTCTTTCTCTCAGTTTTTTATTTTTTATTTATTTTTATTTTTGGTGGGCATCTATGGCCTCTTTTTTATTTGGGATTCATTGGCCTCTTTCATTATTTATAAAGTCTAGAGTCTCAGCCCAACTTGTGAGGGAATCATAGCTTCCATCATCCTTTTCTCTCATGGGACAATGCTCTAATAATGATGATCAGCACACTTTAGCTAGAGAGTGCATATAATCCATGGACTCACATTAGTCATACAGGACTCACATACTTATTGCAAACGTCTATTAGTCATCGAAGCAAAGTATTAGACACATGCTCCTAGGGGAGAGGTTGGTAGGAGTAAACCATCGCACGCTCCCGACCCTCACACAAAGGCTGACAATCAATAAACAAGTCATGCTCCGACTTCCTTACATAACGGTTCACCATACGTGCATGCTATGGGAATCACAAACCTTTACACAAATAATTTTACCAATTCGCAATTACTTCCTAACATGACTCTTAATATTACCATCTTTATATCTCAAAACTTTATGCAAGGAATCAAACTTCTCATAATACTCAATGCACTTTATATGGAAGTTTTTATTATGTCCCTCTTGGATGCCTATCATATTAGGACTAAATTCATAACCTAAACAAATTACCATGCTGTTTAAAGACTCTCAAAATAATATAAGTGAGGTACGAGAGTTCAATTATTTCTATAAAATAAAACACCACCGTGCTCTAAAAAGATATAAGTGAAGCACTAGAGCAAAATTGCCTATCTCAAAAGATATAAGTGAAGCACAAAGAGTATTCTAACAAATTCACGATTAACGCGTGTCTCTCTCAAAATATGTGTGCAGAAAGGATGATTGTGTCAAACCTAAAAGCAAAGACTCATATCATACAAGACGCTCCAAGAAAAACACATATCATGTGGTGAATAAAAATATAGCCTCAAGTAAATTTACCGATGGATTGAAGACGAAATAGGGGATGCCTTTCGGGGCATCCCCAAGCTTAGGCTCTTTCGTATCATTGAATATGGCTTGGTTGACATGGGAATCCCCAATCTTAGGCTCTTGCCACTTCTTATTCCATAGTCCATCAAATCTTTACCCAAAACTTGAAAACTTCACAACACAAAACTCAACAGAAAACTCATGAGATCCATTTGTATAAGAAAACTAAATCACCACTTTACATACTGCTGTGAACTCATTATTTATTTATATTGGTGTAATATATATTGTATTGTAACTTCTCCATGGTTCATAACTGTAACGCCCAAGATGCGCGCCTATCCTTATTTAGGCACGGGGGCCGCGACACGGATAGAGGCCCATCTAGTCGTTTCGCAAGTATAGTAACATCGCATACATGTATGAAGATATGAGTATATGAGTTGGCTTATACTCGCCACAAGCTAAATTACAAGTTCACACCAATTATTCAAACATCATACAGAAGACAGAGTCCATCTACGGACGAAATCAAACAAAGAAAAGAAGCAATGAAACTGCCTTGCTAGCCCCAAAGATCACGACCAAGGCCTCTCTACTCGTCTGGATACATGACATACATTCTGCCACGTTCTTCATCAAACTCCCACTGGAGCTAGGTCACATCATCTGGCATGGTCTCATCTGCACCTGCACCTGTATTGTTGTAATCTGTGAGCCACTAGGACTCAACAATCTTGTAACTTGGGTACCGAAACTATGTAAGCTTATTGGGTTGGATGGGCTAAGTGTTGAGTTTGCAGCAAGCACTAAGCATTATTTGGTGGCTAACTTACGAGAACGTGAATGTAAATATGGTGGACTACATAAGATGGTCCAGTACTACGATGATCACTAAGTGATCCTGAACACCTACTTACGTAAAACATAACCCCACCGTGTTCTCTCTCGGTTCATGTTCACGAGTAGAGACGATCACGGTTACGCACACAGTTAGTGTGTTTTATTGGAGTTTACTTCAGGTTAAGTATAACCAGGTGTTAAACAAAATATTCAAGTTGCCACATAGCCGCGGGCACGGCTTTCGGAAAGATTTAACCTTGCAGGGGTGCTCCAACTAATCCATCACAAATTAAGCACACTCCGCGGGAATAACCTGGACCATAGAGATCATCCTAGGCAACTCCAAAGGAAAATTGACACCTTGAGATAGCCCGAAGAAGGTCAGAGTTCCTCACGCAAGTCATTCGAGAAAGGTAAAACAAGTCCAACAAGACCGCCCGACGTGTCAACGAACCCGATACGAGCCGTGCATCTCGTTCTCAGGCACGACCGGATAAGCACAACGTATAGTGGCCTGATAGAAATCTCCCGAGTTGCCCCGGGTTGGCCCCGCACACGGCTCTAGTTTGGACCAACACTCATGAGGAGCACTGGCCCGGGTTTTTGATTAATTATCCATGGGGTTGCAAACTAATGGGGAACGCAATAGAAAACAAAAATTTCCGGTATAGCAAGCACACCCAGGACCACTATGGAGACTCCGTACAAGGTTTGATCTGATCCGTACCGACTCGAAGCGCAGCGGAAGGAGAGTCGGTGGAGATCGTTGCTGCAGATCCCCGCAGCTAGGATTTACAACCTCCCAACCATGAGGATGTACTTCCCTCGTCGGACAATCCTCCAAGAGGCGGTTGGACAGTCCCTCAGACGATGTCACGGACAGCCCTTCGGGAGGACCTTCGAAACTTGGGCGGTCACTCGAACAGCCCTTTGGGAGGCACTCTAGAACTAAGACCGAAACTACGATCTCTCTATAGAGTTGCACACATACGGTGTCATCTATCCGGTAGAGCTTCGCCGTCCAGAACTAGTTCCCATCGGAACCCAGACAGCCTTTCGGCTCTATGAAACTATTTCGCTGGGAGGGAGAGAGAATGCCAGATCAAGCATGTCTTGTATGAGAGAGCAAAGGGATGAGGAGATTGGCAGCCATCTCTCCTCCTTTTATAGGCCAAGGCAAGGGGTGGGGTGGAGGAGGAAATACCAAAATTACCCTAGCTTCATGTCCCACATGGAAGGCAAATAGGTAAGGCAAGTGGAGCATCATGGAGGAGACCTCCATGGCTGGCCACACCCTTATCCCCCCATGGGGGGGGAACAAGCCACCAACATGTCTCCTAGAAACATGGGTGCTCCCTAGAAAAAAAGCCACCAAACATGCAACCCCCGATTCGTGGGATCTTGTCCCCTCGTGCCGAGACAAGATGTTTTTCCGTGATCGTTTCTTCGAAAAATCCCGGAAGGTCCCAGAACATTTCTGGTACCCTCTAAAATTACTCTAGGCTCATGCCGAAACATTTCCGGTATGATGGTTTTCATCAGCGAAAAGCAACAACAACAGTTCCGGCGGCTCCAAAACATCTGCGGGTTTTTTCTCCGAAAAAATCCCAGAAGTTCCCAGACCAATTCTGAGACCGTTTAAGAATTTCCAGGTGAGTGCCAAAACCATTTTGACCTAATCATATATTCCGAAACAACTTTTCGTTTTTACCGAAACTCTTTCGGTGTTCTCTCTCCGGAACTCTTCCGTCGTCAACGAAACTTTTCCGGTGACTTTCTCTCAGACTCCCTATCTAGAATTCAGCAGATAGATGACCCTTACGCGTGTGACCCTATATGTTCGGTGAAGTATAGACATAACCCAGAACCCCTTCCAATCAATGATCAACATCGGAGCCGTGGACAGCCATATTGACCCCTATACCCACACGAATGAATATTCGAGTGAACCTCCAGTTGCCTTGTGCTATTCCTGTTGCTTTGCGATATGTTACAATTACCCGAGGTGAGACATGTTGGCATCCCCGTGGATCAACAACTTGTCCACTATGCCAGTTACCTCATTGTCGTTATTGTTCTCTTTCTAGTTCCTATGTTTCGGCATCCCTGTGATCAAATCACGAAGTGTCTGGCTAGACGATGATGGATACCGTAACACCGAGAGGGTCCAGAGATATCTCTCCATCGTTGGAGGAGCAAATCCCAATCTTGAGCTATCAAGTTACTTGACATACTTTTCCATGAACCCATAAGCTGCCGTAATAGCCACCCATTTATGGATGACGTTTAACAAACCCCAAATTTCATGAAGCAAGCATGACGAAACTCGATTCTCTCGTGGTCTAAGGAATTATGCAAACGTTAACCATCTCTGTGTTATTAACCATTAACTTGTGACGAATGTATCTCATAGCATAACATCATTATGGGTCGATTCAACACAAGTGTTCTACCAACATCGTGCCCTCAAAATTGCCGGCATAGCCATGCCCATGATCAGGAAAACAGGATCATCATGCAATACTTGAGCCAGTCATAGAGGCTTGACTAGGAATACATGTTACCGTTTATTATCCCACACATGCACATGAGTTTTCCTCCAAGCCTCGTTTAATTTGCAGACTCAAGAATCATTGCAGTTATAGCATGGAACAAAAACATTCATTATAAACTCGGAGATACAAAATAACTGTTATTACTGCCTCTAAGGAATATCTCCTACAGACTCCCACTTCCACTAGAGTCATAATCCAGTTACATGGCTTCCCTAACACCAACGGCTATCCGGTGTTGCTCATGCTTTGCTCGTGGTGGAGGCTTTGTCATCGGGTCTGACACATTCAGATCCGTGTGAACTTTGCGTACTTTCACTAAACCTTTTTTGACATGATGTCAAATGAGTTTATATTTGCGTTGAATATGCATTGTATTATGGTGCGAACATGGCTCCCTTGCCTGAGCCATGGCGCCACTATTATCACAATAGATCTCCAGCGGGTCCATAGTGTTGGGGAACGTCGCATGGGAAACAATTTTTTTTCTACGCACATGCAAACCTATCCATGGTGATGAGCATCTATGAGAGGGAGAGTGGATCTACATACCCTTGTAGATCGCTAAGCGGGAAGCGTTAAGAAACGCGGTTGGTGTAGTCGAACTTCTTCGCGATCCAAATCGCCGAGCGTCCCGCGATCCAATCACGAACCGTCCCGCGAACACATCATGATCCGTCCCACGAACTCATCACGATCCGTCTCACGATCTGTCCTGCGAACTCATCATGATCCGTTCCGTGATCACATCATGAACCGTCTCACGAACTCGATCACGGTCCTTCCGATCTAGCGCTGAACGGACGGCACCTCCGCGTTCAGCACACGTGCAGCTTGATGACGATCTCCACTGTCTCGATCCAGCGAGAGGAGGTGGAGAGGAGAGAGAGTTCACCGGCAGCGTGACGGCTCTCCGGTGATGGTGGTGGAGCAATTCCGGCAGGGCTTCGCCTAAGCGCTGCAGAAAACCGATCTAGAGGAGAAACTATGCACCGGTGTAACGGGTAGCACGTGGCCGGAAATTCTGTCGAAAAACCACCCAATCCACAAGTATATATAGGAGGAGAGGAGAGGAGAGGAAGCCAAGGCCTTTGGGTCGGCCGAAATAGGAGGTGGGAAGCAATCCTACTTCACCTCCAATCCTAGTTGGAGTAGGATTGCCTCCTATTGGCTGAGTTTCCACTTTTTGCTTTAGGACTTTCTCTCCTGCGCCATGGGCCTTTGTGGATGTTTTTCCCAGCCCACTAAGGGCTGGTTATTATTCTCACACAACCCATGGACCTCTTAGGGTCGAAATACCCCTCCCGGAGGCCTCCCGATACACTACCGGCACTCCCGGTACACTACCAGCACTCCCGGTACACTACCGATGAGCCCGAAACTTTTCCGGAAACCAAACTGGGACTTCCTATATATTAATCTTTACCTACGGACCATTCCAGAGCTCCTCATGACATCCGGGATCTCATCCGGGACTCCGAACAAACTTCGGTCACCACCATACATAACTCTACACTACCGAAACGTCACCGAACCTTAAGTGTGCAGACCCTGCGGGTTCGAGAACTATGTAGACATGACCGAGACACCTCTACGGTCAATAACCAATGGCGGGACCTGGACGTCCACATTGGTTCCTACATATTCTACGAAGATCTTTATCGGTCGAACCTTTATGTCAAGGATTCAGTTAATCCCGTATAATGTTTCCTTTGTTCTTCGGTATGTTACTTGCCCGAGATTCGATCGTCGGTATCTCCATACCTAGTTCAACCTCGTTACCGGAAAGTCTCTTTACTCGTTCCATAATACAAGATCCCGCAACTAACAATTAGTCACATTGCTTGCAAGGCTTATTGTGATGTTGCATTACCGAGTGGGCCCCGAGATACCTCTCCGTCACACGGAGTAACAAATCCCAGTCTCGATCCATGCCAACTCAACAGACACCATCGGAGATACCTGTAGAGCACCTTTATAGTCACCCAGTTACGTTGCGACATTTGATACACACAAGGCACTCCTCTGATATCTGTGAGTTGCATGATCTCATGGTCATAGGAACACATACTTGACATGCGAAAAACAGTAGCAATAAACTAACACGATCATATGCTACGTTTGGAGTTTGGGTCTTGTCCATCACATCATTCTCCTAATGATGTGACCCCGTTATCAAATGACATCTCATGTCCATGGCTAGGAAACCTTAACCATCTTTTGATCAACGAGCTAGTCTATTAGAGGCATACTAGGGACATGGCTTTGTCTATGTATCCACACATGCATTTAAGTCTCCGATCAATACAATTATAGCATGGATAATAAACGATTATCATGAACAAGGAAATATGATAATAACTAATGTATTATTGCCTCTAGGGCATATTTCCAACAGTCTCCCACTTGCACTAGAGTCAATAATCTAGTTCACATCACTATGAGATTCGCATTGTTATGAATCTAACACCCAATGAGTTCTGGGGCTCGATCATGCTTTGCATGTGAGAGAGGTCTTTTATAGTCAACGGGTCTGCGATATTCAGATCCGTGTGTACTTTGCAAATCTCTATGTTGAATCGTAAACACTGCTACCACAGTCCACTTGGTACTGCTTCCAAATGGCTGCTCCACTATATGTATCCAGATTGCTACTACTAGTCATCCGGATTGGTGCTAAAGCCTGCATCGACGTAACTCTTTACGACGAACTCTTTATCACCTCCATAATCGAGAAACATCTCCTCAATCTTTTAGTTACTAAGGATAATCTTAATCGCTGTCCAGTGATCCACTCCTGGTTCACTCTTGTACCCCCTAACGAACTCATGCCAAGACACACACATGTGTGGTACACAACATGGCATACTATACAGAGCATATGGCTAAGGCATAGGGGACGACGTTGGTCCTTTATCTCTCTTCTTCCGTTGTCGAGCTTTGAGTCTCACTCAACTTCACACCTTACAAATCAGACGAGAACTCTTTCTTTGACTGATCCATTTTGAACTCCTTCAACATCTTGTCAAGGTATGTACTCATTGAAAGTCTCATAAGGCATCTTGATCTATCTCTATAGATCTTGATGCTCAACAATTAGGTAGTTTTATCTAGGTCTTCCTTTGAAAATCACTTTTCAAACAACCATTTATGCTTTCCATAAATTCTACATTATATCCGATCAACAATATGTCATCCACATATACTTATCAGAAATTCTATAGTGCTCCCACTCACTTTATTGTAAATACAAGTTTCTCATAAACTTTGTAGAAACTTCAAAAACTTTGATCACCTCATCAAAGTGTATATTCCAACTCCGAGATGCTTGCTTGAGTCCATGGAAGGATCACCGAAGCTTGCACACCTTTTAGCATCCTTAGGACTGACAAAACCTTCTGGTTGTATCACATACAACCTTTCCTCAAGTAAACCGTTAAGGAAATGATGTTTTGACATCCATCTTTTAGATTTCATAATTGAAAACGCAAAAACTGCTAACATAATTGCAACAGACTTTAGCATCGCTACGAGTGAGAAAGTCTCATCGTAGTCAACTCTTTGAACTTGTCACAAACAACTTTGCAACAAGTCGAGCTTTACAAATATTGACATTTACCATCAGTGTCTGTCTTCATTTTAAAGATCCATTTGTACTCAACGACTTGCCGTCCAACGAGCAAGTCTACCAAAGTCTATACTTGGTTTTTCATACATGGATCCTATCTCGGATTTCATGGCCTCCAACCATTCGTCGGAATCCGGGCCCATCATCGCTTCTCCACAGCTCGTAGGTTCATCGCTGTCCAACAACATGACCTCGAAGATAGGGTTGTCGTACCGCTTAGGAGCAGTACACATCCTTGTCGACCTACGAAGTTCGATAGTAACTTGATCCTGAAGCTTCATGATCATCATCAATAACTTCCTCTTCAACTAACGTAGGCTTCACAAAAACATCTTTCTGCGCTGCGCTACTCTCTGGTTGAACAAAGGTTTAACAACCTCATCAAGTTCTATCTTCCTCCCACTCAATTCTTTTGAGAGAAACTTTTCCTCGAGAAAGGATCCATTTTAGTAACAAACACTTTGCACTTGGATCTGAGATAGAAGGTTCACCCAACTGATCTTAGGGTATTCTATGAAGATGCATTTGTCCGCCTTGGGTTTGACCTCATTAGGTGAAAACATTTTCCACACAAGTGTCGCAGCCCTAAGTATTAAGAAATGACAGCTTAGGTCTCTATCAAACCATAATTCACATGGTGTCATCTCAACGGATTTAGATGGTGCCCTATTTAAAGTGAATGTAGTTGTCTCTAATGCATAACCCCAAAATTATAGTAGTAAAATGGCAAGAGACATCATAGCATGCACCATGTCCAATAGAGCATAACTATGATGTTCGGACACACCATCACACTATGGTGTTCCAGGTGGCATTTAGTTGTGAAACAACTTTCACATTGTCTTAAGTTGTATGCCAAACTCGTGACTCAGATATTTACCTCCACGATCATATCGCAGTCATTTTTATCTTCTTGTCACGATGATCTTTAAACTTCACTCTGAATTTGCTTGAACCTTTCAAACGATTCAGACTTGTGTTTCATTAAGTAAATGTACACTATATCTACTCAAATCATCAGTCAAGGTAAGAAAATAACGATATCCACTGCACGCTACAAGACTCACTAGATTGCATCCATCAACATGTATCATTTCCAATGAATCACTTGCCCGCTCCATCCAACGGGGTCCTTTAGTCTTCTTGCCCAAGAGGCCTGGTTCGCATGTCTCAACCGATTCGAAATCGAATGAGTCCAAATATCCATCACCATGGAGTTTCTTCATGCGCTTTATACCAATATGACATTTAGCGGCAGTGCCACAAGTATGTGGTACTATCATTATTAACTTTGTATCTTTTTGACATCAATGTTATGAACATGTGTACTACTACGATCAAGATTTCAACAAACCATTCTCACTAGGTGCATGACCATTGAAGGTATTATTCATGTAAACAGAATAACCATTATTCTCTAACTTAAATGAATAACCGTATTGCAATAAACATGATCTAATCATGTTCATGCTCAATGCAAAACACCAAATAACATTTATTTAGGTTTGTCACTAATCCTGAAGGTAGAGAGAGCGTGCGATGTTGATCACATCAACCTTGGAAACATTTCCAACACACATCGTCACCTCACCCTTAGCTAGTTCTTTGTTTATTCCGTAGCTTTTATTTCGAGTTACCAACATTTAGCAACCGAACCGGTATCCAATACCCAGGTGCTACTAGGAGTACTAGCAAGGTACACATCAATAACTCGTATATCACATATACTTCTGTCGATGTTGCCAGCCTTCTTATCTACCAAGTATCTAGGGTTGTTCCGCTTCAGCGACCGTTCACCTCATAACAGAAGCACTTAGTCTCGGGTTTGAGTTCAACTTTGGGTTGCTTCACTGGAGCAGCAACTGACTTGCTATCCATGAAGTTTCCCTCCTTGCTCTTGCCCTTCTTGAAACTAGTGGTTTGGTTAACCATCAACACTTGACGGTCCTTCTTGATTTCTACCTTCGCGGTGTCAAACATCGCGAACAGCTCAGGGATCAATACTTCTATCCCTGGTGTATTATAGTTCATCACTAAGTTCTAGTAGCTTTAGTGACAGTGACTTGGAGAACTATATCAATCACTATCTTATCTGGAAGATCAACTCCCACTTGATTCAAGCGATTGTAGTACCCAGACAATCTGAGTACATGCTCAACGATTGAGCTATTCTCCTTCATCTTACAGGCAAAGAATCTTGTTGGAGATCTCATATCTCGCAACACAGGCACGAGCCTGAGATCACAATCTCTGCTCCTAGAACATCTCATATGTTCCGTGACGTTCAAAATGTTTCGAAGCCTCAAAATCTAAGCCGTAATGCATGACGCACTAAACTATCTAGTAGTCATCGAAACGTGCATGTCAGATGTTCACAACATCTATAGACGACGCTAGAGGGGGTGGCGCATCGAGCGGTGCATTAAGGACATAAGCCTTCTGTGCAGCAATGAGGACAATCCTCAGATCATGGACCCAGTCCGCAATATTGCTACCAACATCTTTCAACTCTATTTATCTAGGAACATATAAAAATTTAAGGGAGCTACAGCGCGAGCTAGTAATCTACAACATAATTTGCAAAGACACTTTGACTATGTTCATGATAATGGGTTCAATTAATCATATTACTTAAGAACTCCCACTCAAATTGACATCCCTCCGATCATTCGAGTGATACATGATCCAAATTCACCAACTCAAGTCCGATCATCACGTGAGTTGAGGTGGCTACAATGGTGAACATCATTATGTTGATCATATCTACTATATGACTCATGTTCGACCTTTCAGTCTCTCGTGTTCCGAGGCCATGTCTATACATGCTAGGCTCATCAAGTTTAACCCGAGTGTTCTGCGCGTGCAAATCTGGCTTGCACCCGTTGTATGTGAACGTAGAGTCTATCACACCCAATCATCACGTGGTGTCTCAACACGACGAACTTTCGCAACGGTGCACACTCGGGGAGAACACAGTTCATCTTGAAATTCAAGTGATGGATCACCTTATAATGCTACCGCCGTACTAAGCAAAACAAGGTGCATAAAAGGATTAACATCTCATGCAATTCATAAGTGACATGATATGGCCATGAACTTGTGTTTAAGATCTCCATCTTCGAAACACCGGCATGATCTCCATCATCACCGGCACAACACCATGATCTCCATCAATGTGTTGCCATTGGGGTTGTGGTGCCAGCCCTGCTTCTACTTCTATTGCTACCGCTTAGCGATAAAGTAAAGCATTACATAGCGCTTAATGATTGACACGCAGGTCATACAATAATTAAAGACAACCCTATGGCTCCTGCCGGTTGCCGTACTCAACGACATGCAAGTCGTGAAATTCTATACATCACATGATCATCTCATACATCACATATATCTCATCATGTAATTGGCCATATCACATCACAACATACCCTGCAAAAACAAGTTAGTCGTCCTCTAATTGTTGTTGCATGTTTTACGTGGCTGCTACGGGTATCTAGCAAGAACGATTCTCACCTATGCAAAAACCACAATGGTGATACACTAGTTGCTTTTCATCCTTCTCAAGGACCGCCTTTGTCGGATTCGATCCAACTAAAGTGAGAGAAACTGTCACCTGCAAGCCATCTAGGCAACAAGTTGCGTCGAGGGAACCGGTCTCTCGTAAGCGTACGAGTAATGTTGGTCCGGGCCGCTTCATCTCACAATCCCACTGAACCAAAATCCGACCAAGGGAGGAAGCAATCTAAGCATCAATGCCCACAAACCTTTTGTGTTCTACTCGAGATCTCATCGAACCATCAACCTAGCTCTGATACCACTGTTGGGGAACGTCGCATGGGAAACAAAATTTTTCCTACGCACATGCAAACCTATCCATGGTGATGAGCATCTACGAGAGGGAGAGTGGATCTATGTACCCTTGTAGATTGCTAAGCGGGAAGCGTTAAGAAACGTGGTTGGTGTAGTCGAACTTCTTCGCGATCCAAATCGCCGAGCGTCCCGCGATCCAATCACGAACCGTCCCGCGAACACATCATGATCCATCCCGCGAACTCATCACGATCTGTCTCACGATCTTGATCACGATCTGTCCCGCGAACTCATCATAATCCGTTCCGTGATCACATCACGAACCGTCTCGCGAACTCGATCACGGTCCTTCCGATCTAGCGCCGAACGGACGGCACCTCCGCGTTCAGCACACGTGCAGCTTGATGACGATCTCCACCATCTCGATCCAGTGAGAGGAGGTGGAGAGGAGAGAGAGTTCACCGGCAGCGTGACGGCGCTCCGGTGATGGTGGTGGAGCAATTCCGGCAGGGCTTCGCCTAAGCGCTGCAGAAAACCGATCTAGAGGAGAAACTATGCACCAGTGTAACGGGTAGCACGTGGCCGGAAATTCTGTCCAAAAACCACCCAATCCACTAGTATATATAGGAGGAGAGGAGAGGAGAGGCAGACAAGGCCTTTGGGTCGGCCGAAATAGGAGGTGGGAAGCAATCCTACTTCACCTCTAATCCTAGTTGGAGTAGGATTGCCTCCTATTGGCTGATTTTCCACGTTTTGCTTTAGGACTTTCTCTCCTGCGCCATGGGCCTTTGTGGCTGTTTTCCCAGCCCACTAAGGTCTGGTTATTATTCTCCCACAGCCCATGGAGCTCTTGGGGTCGAAATAGCCCTCCCGGAGGCCTCCCGGTACACTACCGGCACTCCCGGTACACTACCAGCACTCCCGATACACTACCGATGAGCCCGAAACCTTTTCGTAAACGAAACTTGGACTTACTATATATTAATATTTACCTCCGGACCATTCCAGAGCTCCTCATGAAGTCCGGGATCTCATCCGGGACTCCGAACAAACTTCTGTCACCACCATACATAACTCTACACTACCGGAACGTCACCGAACTTTAAGTGTGCAGACCCTGCGGGTTCGAGAACTATGTAGACATGACCGAGACACCTCTACGGTGAATAACCAATGGCAGGACCTGGACGTCCACATTGGTTCCTACATATTCTACGAAGATCTTTATCGGTTGAACCTCTATGTCAAGGATTCAGTTAATCTCGTATAACGTTCCCTTTGTTCTTCGGTATGTTACTTGCCCGAGATTCGATCGTCGGTATCTCCATACCTAGTTCAACCTCGTTACCGGCAAGTCTCTTTACTCATTCCGTAATACAAGATCCCTCAACTAACAATTAGTCACATTGCTTGCAAGGCTTATTGTGATGTTGCATTACCGAGTGGGCCCCGAGATACCTCTCCGTCACACGGAGTAACAAATCCCAGTCTCGATCCATGCCAACTCAACAGACACCATCAGAGATACCTGTAGAGATCCTTTATAGTCACCCAGTTACGTTGTGACGTTTGATACACACAAGGCACTGCTCCGATATCTGTGAGTTGCATGATCTCATGGTCATAGGAACACATACTTGACATGCGAAAAACAGTAGCAATAAACTGACACGATCATATGCTATGTTTGTAGTTTGGGTCTTGTCCATCACATCATTCTCCTAATGATGTGACCCCGTTATCAAATGACATCTCATGTCCATGGCTAGGAAACCTTAACCATCTTTTGATCAACGAGCTAGTCTATTAGAGGCATACTAGGGACATGGTTTTGTCTATGTATCCACACATGCATTTAAGTCTCCGATCAATACAATTATAGCATGGATAATAAACGATTATCATGAACAAAGAAATATGATAATAACTAATGTATTATTGCCTCTAGGGCATATTTCCAACACATAGCACTTGGAACCACACCAAGGTCTTCAAGAAATTGCTTGATACTGACAGCTTTCTTGGAGGCTTCTGAAGTAGCAACATATTCTGCCTCCGTCGTACAATCTGCCACAGTCTTTTATTTGGAACTTTTCCAATCAACTGTGCCGCCGTTCAATATGAAAACATAGCCAGATTGAGATTTGAAGTCATCTGGGTCAGTCATGAAGTCTGCATCAGTGTAACATCTTACAATGAGCTCTTCATCACCTCCGTACACAAGGAGTAAATCCTTGGTCCTTCTGAGGTACTTAAGAATACCCTTGACTGCGGCCTAGTGTTCCAATCGTGGATCACCTTGCTACCGGTTGCTAACACTTAGCGCATAGGAAACATCCGGTCTTGTACATAGCATGTCATACATAATAGAACCAACTACCGAAGCATATGGAATATCATTCATTTGTACTTGCTCATCGAGGGTTCGAGGACTCTGATTCTTGCAAAGCACTGTGCTAGGTGACATGGGGAGTAGGCCTTTCTTGGAGTTCTCCATGTTGAACCTTTTCAACACCTTGTCAATGTACATGCTTTGGCTTAGCGCTATCAGGCGTCTTGATCTATCTCTATAGATCCTGATGCCTAATATATATTCCGCTTCGCCTAAGTCTTTCATTGAAAAACTCTTCTTCAATGAGTCTTTTATTTCGCTAAGAAAATTCACGTCATTTCGAATCAACAATATGTCATCCACATACAAGACTAGAAATGCTTTTGCGCTCCCACTAAACTTCTTGTACACACAAGATTCTTCATCGTTCCTAATGAAGCCAAACTCTTTCACCACTTCATCAAAACGAATGTTCCAGCTCCTTGATGCTTGCTTCAGACCATAAATGGCTTTCTGAAGCTTAGATACCTTTCCAGCATTCTTAGGATTGAAAAAACCTTATGGCTGTATCATGTATAAATCCTTTTCAAGGTTTCCATTTAGGAAAGCTGTTTTGACATCCATCTGCCATATTTCATAATCGAAATTAGTAGCATTTGCTAGTAATATCCGAACAGACCTAAGCATTGCTACGGGCGAGAAAGTCTCGTCGTAGTCCACTCCTGGAACTTGCATGAACCCTTTCGCGACAAGTCTAGCTTTGTGGATAGTAATGTTACCATCCGCGTCCGTCTTTCTTTTGAAAATCCATTTACAACCAATGCGTTTTACGCCATCTGGAAGTTCTTCCAAGTTCCAAACTTGGTTTTCGTACATGGATTCCATTTCGGATCTCGTGGCCTTGTGCCATTCCCTTGAGATAGGCCCCGCCATCACTTCCTTGTAGTGCGCAGGTTCATCGTCTTCAAGAATGAAGATTTCGTTATGAAACTACTTAGGTGGCTGGATAGCCCTACCTAATCTGCGCGGTTCAGTTACAACATTGTTTGAAGTCTCCGCATCACATGCGACAACTTCCGGCTCGATTGTAGGGATAATTAGCAGAATTTCTTCTGGTTCCTTAGCCATATCAATGGTTGCTGAAGATTCACTAATCTCATTAAGATGTACTGTCCTCCCACTCAATTCTTTAGGGAGAAAATCTTTCTCGAGAAAGTGTGCAACCTTTGTGACAAACACTTTGCCCTCGGACTGGTGGTAGAAGGAATATCCAATGGTGTTATTTGGATAACCTACAAAGTAACATTTGTCTGAGCTAGGTTCTAGCTTGGTTGGCTGAAAACGTTTTACGTATGCCTCACAACCCCAAACCTTGAGATGCGACACACTAGGTATCTTCCCATACCACATCTCATGTGGTGTCGTCTCAACAGACTTAGACGGTGCTCTGTTTAATGTATAGGCGGCAGTTTCTAGTGCATGACCCCAAAAAGATATCGGTAGATCTGTAAGAGACATCATCGACCTTACCATGTCTAACAGGGTTCGGTTACGTCGTTCTGACACTCCATTTCACTATGGAGTTCCGGGAGGCGTAAGCTGTGAAACGATTCCACGGTCACTCAAATGTTGGCCAAACTTATGACTAAGATATTAGCCGCCGCGATCAGACCGCAGAAACTTAATCTTTTTGTCACGATGATTTTCTACCTCATTCTGAAATTCTTTGAACTTTTCAAAGGTTTCCGACTTATGCTTCGTCAAGTAGATATAGCCATACCGACTTAAATCATTAGTAAAAGTCACGAAGTAAAAATACCCACCCCATGCGGCTGTGTTTATTGGACCACATACATCACTATGTATTATTTCCAATAATTCACCCGCCCATTCAAGATGACCTGTGAACGGCGTCTTGGTCATTTTTCCCATCAAGCAAGCTTCACATGTGTCAAATGATTCAAAATGAAGGGACGGTAAAACTCCATATTTTTGGAGTCTTTGCATGCGTTTCTTTCCGATGTGGCCAAGCCGACAGTGCCACATGAAAGTGGTGGTGGTATCAGCCTTCTTAAGGCATTTAGCATTCACGTTAAAGACATCATTTTCACATTCAAGATTTAGTATGAAAAGTCCCCCAACAATGGGTGCAAATCCATAAAACATATCCTTACAGTAAAGTGAACAACCATTGTTCTCAGACTTGTAGGAGTACCCATCGTGTACGAAACATGATCCAGAGATAATGTTTCTACACAACAACGAAACAAAATAACAGTTACTAAGTTCCAAAATAAATCCTGAAGGGAGACATAGAGGCATAATGCCAACGGCTTGAGCGGCGATCCCAGTGCCGTAACTGACATGCATCACGACTTCATTCTTTGACAGCTTGCGCACCTTCAGAAGCCCCTGTATCGAATTGCAAATGTGAGCAACCGATCTGGTATCAAATACCCAAGACTTAGAATTTTTGCTAGCAGGCAAAACGTCAATGACATTAACTTGTATAAAAATTATACCTTTTCTGGTTTTCCCGGAATTCTTATTTTCCAGATACTTCTTGCAGTTTCTCTTCCAGTGACCTGTGCCCTTGCAGTAGAAGCACTCAGTTTCATTCTTGGCTCCGCCCTTAGATTTGCGTTGGAAGCCGGTCTTACCAGCGCCCTTGCCCTTCTTTGGCTTGCCTTTCTTTTTGAAACTAGCAGTTTTATTCATAAGCAACACTTGCTTGTGATTTTTCCGCAGTCCTCCTTCAGCAGTTTTCAGCATGGCAAGCACCTCATTTGCTGTTTTGTCCATCCCATTCATGTTGTAGTTCATGATAAAACCGCCGTAAGACGCGGGGAGTGAACCGAGCAACATGTCCATAACATGCTCTGTCGGAAGTGGAAATTCTAGGGCTTTAAGCCTATCAGCGTAGCCAATCATATTGACTACGTGCTCACCAACTGAACTGCCCTGGGCCATCTTGGTCTCCATCATCATTTTCATGATATCAAAATGTTCAGACCGTGCATTAAACTTGTACAGACCATCCAAATCCTTGATCATATCAAAGGAGCTATGGAATTCAAAACGTTTTTGAAGCTCTGAACTCATACAAGACAGCATGAGGCACTGCACTAAGTTGAAGTCATCATCCTTAGTGGCCCAGACATTTTGTTCAGCTGCCGGGGCGGTTGCCGCCAGCTTAGGTGGAAGAGGTCTGTCAAGCACATACACTTTCTTAGCACTCCTGAGGACAATCTTCAGGGTACGGACCTAGTCCGCATAGTTGTTTCCATTCGCAGCTAACTTCTCTTTCTCTAACATAGGGCCTAAGTTGAACGCGGAGTTGCGAGCCATTTGATCTACAACGGAAAAACACAAGTTCACTTAGACTTTGTTCATAATGATTTTTGCACTAGTGAATAAACAATGTTATTCTAAAGTGTGCTCCCACTCAAATCAACATTTCTCATAATTGATTGTGAGTGATGCAAGACCCAACTTTCAATTCAGCGTCAAGGATGTAACCATCTCAAGTGACGAGAATTTCAATTGGTAGGCCAACTTGCCAATCACATCTCTATGTGACTCTTGTTCATCTTTCAACGCGTGTGTTTCGAGATCATGACTTTCATGCCTGAATGTCAAGACAACCAAGTGATCTCGCCGCGAGGTCTCAGCTCACCCGCCTCACACTTCTCTAATCGTTCGTACCCATGTATCCATGTGATAACCTAAAGAGATAGGTGCCGTGACGGTGCTACACTTGGGAGAACACTAACTACTTGATATTTTGTGAGAGATCACCCTAATAAAAAGCGACTACCGCGCAATCAAGAAGGGTGCATCAAGAGGGATAAACATCTCAGGCAATTCTTAATAGCATGATATGGTATAGCCCCTTCTGACGGAGAAGTCAAGTATTTCTTCGTCTTCGGCATTCGCGTCGGAGTTCACCTTCGCGAAGATTGCCACCACCTTGTCGATGCACCAGATAATATTGCTATCTCTATAGATGATAAAATAAGTGCATTACATAAGGTTGACACATAGGTCATTAAAGTGCAATCATATGGCTCCAGCCATCATGCCGAATCATGACACACAGGTCATGTTAATTACATCATATATTCATCTCATACATAATCAAATTAATATGAGACCTTCTATACCACATCACATGCAAACCATCTTACAAAACCAAGTTAGACGCCTCTAATCGGTTTATGCAAGATTTTATTTTACGTGGCTTCTAAGGTTTTGACTCAAACCGTAGCTACCAACGTTTATCATCAAGTATGGTAATTCAAGTTGCTAGATTAACTTTCCAGGGCGTATGAAACACGAGATAATAAAATGTCGAGCCCCATACTAAACTTCGTCATACGCGTGACCCCCGTGCAGATCACATCTGCATTGTCCTTTCGTCTGCGAAACATCCTTTTTCTTTAACTATGGTGGAACCCAAAGAACTGTTAGCACTTCATTGATCTGTCAGTCAGCATACTTAGGAGCAGCATGAAAGGATTGCGGATTGCCAAAACTTTGTGAGATTCCACCATGCCGTCAAGATCAGGACTACGCAAATTCAAGGGGAGCAACCGGAACATCGGGTAACAGATTTCATCCGCCATCTCTCCTCCTTTTATAGGCCAAGGCAAGGGGCGGGGTGGAGGAGGAAATACCAAAATTACCCTAGCTTCATGTCCCACATGGAAGGAAAAAAGGTAAGGCCAGTGGGGCCCCATGGAGGAGACCTCCATGGCCGGCCACACCCTTGTCCCCCCCATGGGGGGGTCTACAAGAGACCAACAAGTCTCCTAGAAACATGGGTGCTCCCTAGACAAATAGCCACCAAACATGCAACCCCCGATTCGTGGGATCTTGTCCCCTCATGCTAAGACAAGATGTTTTCCGTGATCGTTTCTTTGGAAAAATCCTGGAAGGTCCCAGAACATTTCCGGTACCCTCTAAAATTATTCTGGGCTCATGCCGAAACATTTCCGATATGGTGGTTTTCATCAGCGAAAGGCAACAACAACGGTTCCCAGACCAGTTCTGAGACCCTCTAAGAATTTCCAGGTGAGTGCCGAAACCATTTTGAACTAATCATATATTCCGAAACAACTTTTCGGTTTTACCAAAATTCTTTCGGTGTTCTCTCTCCGAAACTCTTCCGTCGTCAACAAAACTTTTCCGCTGACTTTCTCTCAGACTCCTCGTCTATAATTCAGCAGATAGATGACCCTTAAGCGTGTGACCCTATAGGTTCGGTGAAGTATAGACATGACCCGGAACCCCTTCCGATCGATGATAAACATCGAAGTCACGGGCACCCATATTGACCCCTATACCCACACGAATGAATATTCGAGTGAAGCTCCAGTTGCCATGTGCTATTCCTATTGCTTCACGATATGTTACAATTACCCGAGGGGAAACATGTTGGCATCCCCATGGATCAACAACTTGTCCACTATACCAGTTACCTCGTTACCGTTATTGTTCTCTTTTCTTGTTCCTGTGTTTCGGCATCCCTGTGATCAAATCACAAAGTGTCTGGCCAGATGATGATGGATACCGTAACACCGAGAGGGCCTAGAGATATCTCTCCATCGCCGGAGGAGATAATCCCGATCTTGAGCTATCAAGTTACTTGACATACTTTTCCATGAACCCGTAAGCCGCTGTAATAGCCACCCATTTATGGATGACGTTTAACAAACCCCAAAGTTCATGAAGCAAGCATGAAGAAACTTGATACTCTCATGGTCTAAGGAATTATTCAAACGTTAACCATCTCTGTGTTAGTAACCATTAACTTGTGACGGATGTATCTCATAGCATAACATCATTATGGGTCAATTCAACACAAGTGTTCTACCCACATCGTGCCCTCAAAATTGTTGGCATAGCCATGCCTATGATCAGGAAAACAAGACCATCATGCAATACTTGAGCCAGTCATGGAGGCTTGACTAGGAATACATTTTACCGTTTATTATCACGTGCACATGAGTTTTCCTCCAAGCCTCGTTTAATTTGCAGACTTGAGAATCCTTGCAGTTATAGCATGGAACATAAACATTCATTATAAACTCGGAGATACAAAATAATTGTTATTACTGCCTCTAGGGCATATTTCCTACACAAAGCCCTATGCATTTTTATTAAGTTGTTTAAGCAAATAGTACCAATGTTGGGTCTTGCCAGACAAGTTTTAATCTCAAACGAATAAACAAGGGGGTCCCCATAACAACACTGAGCATGTTAGGAGCGCAAAACATGGAAACATAACACCGGTAACAAGTAGCTGTGGCGGTAAAAGTGGAACAAAACACCGAGCAAAATGCCAAGCCTTCCACGATACCAAGATGTATATCTGCATTAAATTAAATAGCAGTAAATATTGTGATATCTTAGGATATCCATGTTATCACATGGAAACAACCTGCACCTGCATCTAAGAACGCTATAAGAGGGTCTGAGCAGCGATAACTTAGCCAAACAAGGTTTTCTAGGTAGTGGAGTGGTTAGAGGCTAGCAATGTAGGAGGCTGGACATTCAAGTGGTAGGTAACGCAAATTTAACGATAAGAGCGATACATCCAGAAAAGAAAAAATAGTGTCGGGATCCGGGTACGGTCATCTTGCCTGTTGGTTCTTCAGAGGGACAAAGAGCTGGGTACTCGTAGTGGTACTCTCCTGGATCCTGATACTCAGGTTCAACACTCGTGTCTACCCAAAGAGAAATATCAACAATAAACAAACAACCATGGTGCAATACACAAACAAGATGATGCATGATTCATTTGAAGTATTTAAAATGGAAATCCTAAGCTAGTCATGTTTGTCATGCAATAGTTAACTTATTTACAATTCTGGACAAACCTCATGTTAAGTTGTTTGAACATGCATGATCATGGCAAATATGGATGCTTCATTCAAAATCAATGCAAATGCATATGTAAAACATAGGAAACGCAGGAACGGATCTCACGCTACGCTCATGGCAAGGTACGAAGGAAACATACGAGACAAGGAAGGCCATGGGATATTCCTTGGTATTACAAGGTAGCCATTGGTTAGGAAATGAAAAACCAATCACAATAGAGCCAAATATCAAGAAAAACCATGGAGCATAACTGCCACAAGTCACAAAACACTACCACACACAATCTGTCCAAAACAGGAACATAGCAACTTCCACATCAATTATCTAGAGCTATAGGATTTTCCAACCTCAAGCAAGACATGTACAGAAACTACATAACATGCTTATCAAATCATCCAACTACACAAACTTGAAAGGAAGCACATATCACTAAGCATGAATCTCACAAGATGGCATAATGAAACAGATTCTAGGGACTTAGTGAAAACCACAGTTTTCTGGAATCTGAGTTAAGCTGGTAGCAAGTTGACAACAGAAAACAAGGATGCTAGAGACCACCTCATGGCATGAAAATTACCAAGATGGTAGAGGACAACATCTACTAAAAAACACTAGCACTGAGCTTGAGCTAAAACACAACAGAGCACTTGGTAGCATCCACTCAACATGGCATAAAAATAATAACAGATTCTCACACTTCGAATTATGTAGCATGTCGAAAATAGCAACATTTTATTAGCTACTTTGGAGCAAGATTCCCACTTATATGCAAGTTTATCATGTCCAAAGAAAATACAATGGCACAATACTCATAAAACTCTACCCCTTCAATGTTGACACAATTATCATAGCATGCATGGATTAATTCTAACTAAAATGACAAAATGACATATTGGGACAAAATAACATTTTGTAAAACTTGCTCAAATGACAAAACCAATTGAATGGATTCTTGGGTTTTTCTACCCCAAGTCCATATATCACACTCATATGTTGTTGTAGAAGAAATGCCCACAAATCTAAATTTGCAACTGGCATCAAAATCACCATCACTTATAAGTTAAAAGCTTCCTATTTGGGCCTCTACCTAAAATGGCTATGTCTGGATCTGGTCATGTCCAAAAATGGAATATTAGCTAATTAACAGTAATAAAACAAAACAAACGAGAAGAAATATATATATATATAAGGGGACCCACCTGGCAGTGAGCCAGGGCCCCCTATGTGGAATGAGAAGTGGGCCATGGGCCCACTATCATACACACACACACGCACAAAGCACACACACACACAGATCACAACAGACACACGGCCACACCACACCAGCACGCATGCACACGGGATCTGGCACAACCACACCAAATCCTGCGGCCACCACACACACAATAAATTGAAAAACAAATGTGGCACGAGGGGGGATCGAACCCATGACCTCTCGGTCGTCGCCCCCGCGGCTCCTACCAATGCACTACCAAACGACTACTAACATAGAGGGGGATCGACACCTATACTACTAAGTATCGATGACAACACTGACGAAACTGAATAAAACACACACGCACACAACAAAGGGACGGCGGCGGAGTCTCTAGCGATAGAGGAGTTCTCCGACGAGGAGGACCTCCTACGGGGGAATGCGGTCTGGCCGGGGGTTCCATCCCTGCGGCTAGAACGTCTACGCGCGGTCACAGAGGGGGCGCTTGACCTTGAGCTGTTGCTCGGCTCGGGGCACGGCAGAGACGGCGAACCTACGACGACGGGGAACGGCTGCAGTCTACCGAAAGCAAGGGGTGAGGCGAGGGGGAACACTGAGGCTCACCAGCGACCTAGCGATCCAGGCGCACGAAGAAGAGGCGAAGTGGGGCGGCGCATCCTGACGGAGCGGAGGTAGGCGACGACACGATGATGGGCCAATGGTGCGGAGGCGCTCCAGTCCTCCTAACGCTGGGAACTGAACACGGTCGGCACCAGGGACCACCTCACCATCCTGGAGGGTGGGAAGAAGGCCACCGAAGACGATGGCGACAACGACGAGTCCAGCGGTTCTCTACTCTGAACCTCTTTGAAGCCTCACTTATCTCTGAATCTCACCACGGGAAGGGAGAGGTAGGAGGGGAGATGGAGTTGGCGACGGAGGAGGGAGAAGGGAAAACTCTAGGCGGGGCCAACGACTCGCTTTATAGGAGGGGAGAGACGGCACCGGCCTCGGCATCCGTGAAGGACTTCACGGCGTCGGGAGCTCGCGCCTCTCTCACTGAATAGACGAAGGTCGACGACGGGGCAAGTTGGCGTCATGCACGAGGAGCTGGGCCACGGCCAACTAGATGGGCCAGGAAGCCCATTTTGAGTGCTCTCTCTCTCTCGCCACGAAACAACTCAGTTTTAAATTTTAAAACTCATAGAAACAAACCTCCAGGTTTTAGAGAGAGAGAGAGAGGTTTTAAAAGAAAAGAAATACATCTTTGAGTTTGCAAAAATGCATGCTATTTAATAAAAATGAAAATGGCATTTTTGGAACAAATTAATCATAAGCATATATTATGAATTCAAATCTGTTGCAATTGTTTGAAATAACCAAAACCAGTAGAACATGGTTGAGGCTACACAACAATTCTCATCTGGTTATTTAGAAAAGGAGCAACATTTTTAATATAGGAAACCAGCAAGCAATTAATTAACATGTTGCATTATTGGAATAAGAGATAAATAGGGATAGTTTGCTTATGGAAAAATAAGTAGAACCTTACCCACACACCATCACCCAAAACACAAACACATCACAACAATCACAAGCACAAGTATGGCAATAATTAGCATGCACTTGGTATGATGAGCATGATGGCATGATGCATGATGCATGAAATGGAAATGGCAATGTAACTCAAACTCATGATGGCATGAAAACATCCATAGAAGGTCACACATGGGAATATATTGCAAATAAGGCAAGGATTACAGTTGGGCAGTTACAACTCTCCCACACTACAAGAAGATCTCGACCCGAGATCTAAGAACGAAAGAACTCTGGAAATTTAGAACGGAGAAGATCCTCATGTTCCCATGTAGCTTCGTTGTTGGAATGATGAGACCACTTCACCTTGAGAAACTTGATTGACTTGTTGCGAGTATTACGCTCAGTTTCTTCGAGAATAGCAACTGGATGCTCACGATAAGATAGGTCTTCTTGGAGATCAATGTCTTGGAGGTCAATGGTATGCTCGGGAGTCTTGAAGCACCTCCGGAGCTAAGAAACATTGAAAACATCATGCACATTTGCGAAATTCAGAGGAAGATCTAGTTGATAGGAAAGTTCACCTCTCTTTCCCACAACTCTGAAAGGACCCACAAAGTGAGGAGCTAGATTCCCTTTGATTCAAAACCGCTGAGTGCACTTCATGGCAGAAACTCTGAGATAGACAAGGTCATCAATTTGAAAGGAGACATCCCGATGTTTGTTATCATAATAACTGTTCTGTCGGGATTGAGCTGCTTTGAGGTTCTCACGACTGACACGACACATCTCATCTCCTTCAGTGATCATGTCATTGCCCAAAATTTGACGCTCACCGGTTTCAGACCAATTGAGCAGGGTACAACACTTCCTACCTTAGAGAATCTCGAGAGGGGCCTTGCCTGAGCTAGACTGAAAGTTGTTGTTGTATGAAAATTCAGTGTATGGAAGCCATTCTTTGCATTTCATGCCGAAAGAGATCACACAGGCTCTGAACATGTCTTCTAGGACTTGATTGACTCTCTCAACTTGACCACTTGTCTGCGGATGAAATGCCGTGCTGAAACGGATCTTGGTACCCATAGTAGTCTAGAAGAACACCCAAAACTTGGAAGTGAAGAGGCTTCCACGGTCAGATGAAATGAGCTGAGGAATACTGCACAAATAAACTATCCTTGACGTATACACCTCTGCCAGCTGAGCTGCTGAGATAGACTCTTTGACCGGAAGAAAATGGGCAACTTTGTTCGGCTTGTTGATAACCACAAAGATGGCATCATTTCCCCTCTTGGACTTTGGAAAACCAGCAACAAAATCCATCTCCACATGATCAAATTTCCACTCTCGAATAGGCAAAGGCTGAAGGAGACCTGCCGGACGTTGATGTTCTGCCTTCACTCTGCGACAAACATCACACTCGTTCACGAACTGAGCAATTTCACGCTTCATGTGAGCCCACCAGAAGGTTTGCTTGAGGTCCTGATACATGTTGGAACTTCGTAGATGAATGGATAGCAGAGAATTTTGTGCTTCGTCCATGATAACCTTCCTAAGATCACCTCTTGGAACCACCAGACGGTCCTCAAAGAATAAGGTATGTTTGTCATTAACGCGAAAGCACTTATACTTCGGAATGCCCTTGCCACACCTGTCTTCACTTTATTCACCATTGCATCAAGAAGTTGAGCTTGGTGAACCTGATCTTCCAGAGTCGGAGAGACTTGAACATTTGCAAGGAATCCCCACGGAATCATTTGGAGATTGAGCTTGCGGAAGGCTTCACAAAGCTCGGGTTGAAGAGGCTTCAAGATAAGACTGTTGTTGTACGCCTTTCGGCTGAGCGCGTCTGCAATGACATTTGCTTTTCCAGGAGTATAGTCAATGCTTGGGTTGAAGTCTTCAATCATTTCCACCCAATGAGACTGCCGAAGATTGAAATTTGGTTGAGTGAAAATGTACTTCAATCTCTTGTGATTGGTGTACACCTCAATTGGTCTACCTAACAACAAATGCCTCCAAGTCATCAGAGCATGCACAACTGCCGCCAACTCAAGATCATGAGTGGGGTAGTTCTTCTCAGCAGGCTTCAACTGACACGAGGTATAAGCAACAATCTTCTTATCTTGCATGAGAACGCCACCAAGGCCTTGGAGAGAAGCATCATAGAAAACTTCACTAGTGCAGAACCAGCCTATTGTCACGGTTGGTAAGGACCTTTAGTGTCGGTTCTCGAACCGGCACTAAAGGGTGGGGACTAAAGCCTACCCACCCCCTTTAGCGTCGGTTCAACACGGCCCGGCACCAAAGGCCCTCCACGTGGCGTTAAGTTCACTAGTTTTTTTAGTTTTGTTTTATTTTTCCTTTTAATTATTTAGGGTTTTATGTATTACTTATGGTTTAATTTTCCTTTGAATTTTTTGTTTTCCATCTAATTAATTTTCATTTCAAACATATATTACGCTACTACGTACATACTGTACACACATTGTGCATGCGCATATATATAAATATAAACAGAATTTCTCGTAGAACCACGATCATATATATATATATATATCATCGAATTGCTAGTACGACAACTATATATATATACAATTTCTCCTACCATTTGGGGATCATTACATATTTATATGCAGGCCTCGCAGAAATCCAGCTAATCGTCGTCCCTGTGGATCTTGTAATGGTATTCTCCATTGGGATTGACGACCTGGTCGAGCAGAAATCTAGATAATTCCTCTTGAATTGCTCGTACCCGAGCCTCTGGTATGAGCTGGCCTCGCACCTCCGTCAGCTACAAGATGGATATCAAGATGAATATATTAGTTGTGTGTATATATATTAGCTAGATCATGATAAAAAAATTATGGATAGTGTTCTGGCAAACGTACCCAAACATTTCTTTCATTTATGCTCCTTTCAAACGTGATCATGCGAATGTACTCGCAAACGTAGTATCCACATAAACTAGTCCCCTGCACTTGCACCATGCACTTTATGAGAATAAAATTCAATCAGGTAATAATTAATTAATCAAGCATGATAATGATATTGAAACGACAATTAAAGAGATGCACGGACGTATATAGCTAGCTAGTAGTACTTAATTACCTTGGATCGCGTCCATTTCAGTTGTGGTCCCCAGTCGCTTGGGACCTGTTTGATGAACTTGGCCCAAGTCGAGCCCGCCAGCAAAGAAAATGAATAAATGAGTTATTAGCTAGTTGATATCTGGAAATGAAGTAATTATAGAGGCCGACATAGAGCGATAATGATTGAAATTACCTGTCAACCAGCCCCCTCACGATTGCGTATTTGGATGCATCCTTTAATAGCGAGTCGAGTACTTCAACTTGTCCCTTGTCAACTTCAATGATTAACAAGATCCAGTGGTAACTGCATAACTCATCAACAACACTTATTAACTTATAGTAAGCAAAAAATAGAATTTCTAGTACAAGATATATATGTATGTATATATATATATAGTAACACTCACCCGAAGTTGTAAGGAAGTAGTACTTCTGGTTGGGTGTTTAGATGGATCAAAAATTCTAGCATTTTTTTCTCTGTGTCTTTTTTCGTATATGAAGTTTCCCATATCTTTTTATTAATCGTATTTGGGTCAATGAACCCAATGCCATAGCATCTAGCTTGTTTCATTTCTTGCATCTTCATTCTGCACAATACCATAGAAACGAATATAGTGAGAATAAGTCCAGGTAATGAACGAGAGCACAACTAGGTAGGGACTTCAAATTATAGAAAGAAATCACTTACAGACAATAGCAACTGAGTAAAGATTTATCGAGTGCGTCTTGATTGAATTACTGTAACAACTCTGCATAATCAATCCACACATCCATTTTATGGAAGTAATGCCTCTCTTCGACTTTCACCATCAGGGACTCTTCATTGGTATTTGCTGTTATTTGCCTGTACCATGTATTCAATTCATACATTCTCGTTGGTAGAAGCTTGACATCTTCAGGCTTGACCAGAGGTTTGCCGCGGGGATATCGATATTTTAATTCTATCTCCTTAAGCATGGGCATTTCCTCAAGGCCTAGGAGTTGTTCAATAGTGACACCACCTCTTTAGCCATCCTAATATGCTCTTCGGTTACTTCTTCATCTGGCTGACTGGCGGTACTCACAGGTGTTTGTACCATGAGCCAGGGGATCGATTGCACTGCCTGTTCTCCCAGCTGGAGGATAGTTTTCTCGCTTTTTTCCCAACTCCTTGGCTCGAGCTCGAGCTCGACTGCTTTTTTTCCTGCACGCAAAGATTTCTTGATAGACCACACATAGTCACTGTCCCTCTGAGCCGGTTGAGCCATATCAATGAAGTGTTGTGAGACATGCTTAGGTACTTTCTCCTTTAGCGGCTGGGGCAGTTTCGGTCCAAAATGGGCCTTCGATTTGGCATCCGCTGCGCTGTTGAGTTCCTCGTCGGTCAGGTGGTAAGGCAACTTCGGAAGAGGCTTCATGCTAATTGGACCATATCTGAATTTCTTGCCTGTTGTACCGCTAGTCCTCGAGGCTGTGTCCTCTCTCTTCCGTTGTTGCTTCAGCAACCTAGCACGCTGATTCGATGGAGCACGCTGACGCCATGTCGGACCTGCAGGAGGAGTCGGCTGATGCGGTGCCGGACTTGGAGGAGGAGGAGTCGGCTCATGCGGTGCCGTACCTGGAGGAGGAGTCTGCTGATGCGGTGCCGGACTTGGAGGAGGAGGAGTTGGTCGACGTTGTGTCAGACTTGGAGGAGGAGTCGGAGTCGACTGACGCGGCGGCGGACTTGGAGGAGGAGGAGTCGGTGGACTTGGAAAGACGATGCAATCCTTTTTCCATAGAATTATATGATGTATGGCCTCTCCCAATGTTCTCTCCTCGTCACCTCCAGGAATGTCAAGTTGTAGCTCGTGATATGTTGACATCACTTCATCAACCCCGACACGAGCATAGCCAGCTGGAATGGGATTGCAATGGAAGGTTGCTTCTGGGGGATTTGCTAAAGCATAGGTGTCTGCCACCTTCATGGATAAGTTATTCACTTTCATGTGTAGCTCACAGTTAGTCCTGTCTTGGATATCATCCACAGGGTACCTAGCTAGTAGTGCATCGTCATCGATATCGGCCTAGGTGGAACCCACACTGCTTCTCGGCATAGATGGCATGGTGGTATCCAATGCTGGATCGATGTGCTCATGCTGCCATTGAGACGCCCTATCTTGGGTGAGTGAGTCGATCTGCTCCTGCTGCCGCCTGAGTCTGTCTTGCAACTCCAGGTGCTTTGATTCGACGCCTTCAAGGCGGAGTGCTTCCTCCTTCTTCTTTCGCTCCTCCTACATCTTCTTTCTCGCACGACTACTGTAGTCGTCATTCCAACCCGCAAACCCCTCAAACGACGGAACAACGCCCACGCCTCGTGTTCTTCCCGGGTGTTCAGGATTCTTCAGGGCGTGCATAAGCTCGTCGTCCTCTCTGTTGGGCATGAACACCCCATTCGAGCTTCTTCTATTTTCATCAGCATTTCATCTGTCACTTTTTGAAGACTTGCCTTCACCATAATAACCCCTGTCTTTGGGTCCAACTTCTCCCCATGCACGTAAAACCATGTCCTGCACCTGGGGGGCCAGGTCACTATAACTGGAGTGACATCTGCACTAATCATATCTTTTTCGGATTTATCCCACTTAGGCAGGGTCGTCCGGTAGCCACCTGCCCCCAGAGTATGGTGCCACTCCTTTTTGCAGCATTAATCTTGTTGTTTCTCGACCGTTCCTTAGCTACTTCTGATTCCTTAAACTTCACGAAATCGTCCCAGTAATCTTTTGCTTTACCAGTGCTCCCTTGAATTTTGGAGTCGTCTTGTTTCCTTTGACGTATGCAGCCCATGCATTTTTCTTGAAGGTGGACCGCCATCTTTTTAAGAGCATAGCTTCTGACTTTATTCAGATCTGCATCTTTCAAGTTTTCTGGTAGTGTGAAATGTGACATCAGCTTGATCCAAAGCACATCTTTTGCTCTTTCATCGACAAAAGTAATTCCTTGTCGATCTCCCTTTGCTGGCTTTTTCCATTCTTGTGTGGAGATCGGGATTAGGTCCCTGTCAATAACTCCGCATTGATTCTTGAACTTGGTCATATTTTTCGTAGGTTCAAGCAGTTCGCAAGTTGATGTATTGATGGAATCGATGCTGAACTTTACGCCAATGTCCAACTTTCTCACCGGGCCTCGCTTTACCCTGTCGCTTGTAGAAGATTTTCTAGATCCGGAGGCCTAAAAGAAGAAAGATCGATTCGTTAATACATATAGAACTCAATTAACACATGTAATGATCACCTAATGGCTTATATAATAAATATACCTCGCCGGTCTTTGTTATTTGAAGAACATTTTCTTTGTCAACATCGTTGTCGAATTCATCTATTCTTTCATCTACATCAAACATACAACCCTCACTGGAATTGTTCAGATATTCTGAGCCGTCATCATCTTCATGTTCATGCTCTTGGCTCGTGGAGCGTATGATGTTGAACAGAGCCTCTTCTCCTTCTCTGCCGGTATTATCCATAGCTTATATTTAACTAACCCAAAAGTAAGATAAAACAATTTAGTACTCAAATTAGAAAACTGAATCATAGTACATAATATGCATCATCGAATATAATCTCGAATAAATCATCTCGAATATCATCGAATATAATCTCGAATACATCTCGAATATTATTACTAATACATCTCGAATATTATTGATTATATAATATCACTACTACAGATCCAGTTGACGTCTCGCGCCGCAGGCGATGGACACCCAAAGAGAAGGAACTATGACAGGATCATAGCTCGGGTGAGATCCCTGAAGAACCTGCCAGGTATTGGAGAACCTGACGTCCGACGCATCCATGTACCGACAGACGTGCTTGTCCTCCTCCCTGACACGACGATGTACCACCTCCGGCGGGGCCGGCTGCCTCCGCACCGAAAGTGGCCCAAGCAAACGCCACCAAAGAAGCTCCGGGTCGACGACGGGACCCGGGTTCCTCACCAAGTTGCGCGCCCCTGAAGATAGCACCGCCCAGTGCCAACCAGGCGGGGCCCAGTCCCGAACGTTGCCCCTCCGAAGCAGGACATCGTCGCGAACGAGTCGACGACAAGGATGGGGGCCAGGCATCGTTGACTTCAAGAAGAAATTCTATGCAAATTTAAAAAAAATGCTTGATTGTGAATTTTGTAATTCTTTTTAACTTGATTTTGCAAATACATAACAAATTTTTTTATATACTTTGTCAGAATTCCTCAAATGTGTTCTATACATTATACATACATATACTAATTGCTATACATATATTGGATCAAATGTCAAATTCCTAAACCCTAAATGTCAAAATTTCTACATTGTATAAACCCTAAACCCTAAATTTCTACATTATATCAAAATGTCAAAATTCCTCAATATTTCTATACATACATTATACTAATTAATTCCTGAAATGTCAAAAATGTCAAAATTCTTCTAAAAATGTCAAAATTCTTCTAAAAATGTCAAAATTCATCTAATTATAAAAATTATGTGTGTCTGTGTGTTCATCAAAATTGGGGGGGGGTCGAGCCGGGGAGGGGCCGACGACCGCCATCGCGGCACATGGGGTGAGGGAGAGGGGGGAGAGGGGGAGCTCATAGCGGGGCGACGGCGAGGCGAGGCGATGGTGAGGCGAGGTCAGGCCGGGCTTGACGAGGCGAGGCGACGACAAGGCGAGGCGAGGTCAGGTCGGGCTCGGGGAGGAAAGGGCGCGGGTGGCGTCGGAGATCGGCGTGAGGAGCTGAGACGGTGGCGGCGCGGCGAGACGGCGATGGTGCGGGCTGCTTCAGGGAGGCAAGACAGCGACGACAGCGATGTCGCGAAGAGGAGAAGATGCAGAATAACTGAAACTTTTTGAAGTGTTGTATATATAGATGACCCTTTAGTCGTGGTTGGTGGCTCCAACCGCGACTAAAGACCCCCTTTAGTCGCGGTTGGAGCCACCAACCGTAACTAAAGGTCTGGCTTCTTGCCGCTTGGGCTGGCTGAAATTGACCTTTAGTCGTGGTTGGTGGCTCCAACTACGACTAAGGGGGTATTTAGTCGTGGTTGGAGCCACCAACCGTGACTAAAGGTCATGCTCGCGCAGGCACGGTGCAGGGGAACTTTAGTCCCACCTCGCCAAGCGAGGGGTAGCCGCACTGGTTTATAAGTCCCGGTGCGGCTGCTTCCTCGAGCTCCTCTCAAAGCCGGCCTATGTGGGCCTATCGAACCTATGCGGCCAAGTTGGGCCTACTGGGCCTTGCGGTCCTGCATCCTGGCCCTGTTGGGTTTCTAGTCGTATGCAGGTCGTGGAGGCCTAGTAGGCGGCATGTTTTTTTAATTATTTTCATTTTTTGCTTTATTTATTTTCTGTTGTTTCTGAGTTTTTTGTGTGCTTTATTGACAGTTAATGAGTGAATGTTTTTGTGTTAGGTCATAAAAATTATGAAATTTCTCTTAGTGGCAGTAGTTTTCAAATTCAAATAGTTCAAATTTGAATTATTTGAAATTTGTGTGAATCACTAGTTTTTGAATAACTTTACTTTCAAAATAGTTTTTCCAGTGATTCTTTTTTCTACTGTTTAATATTATGGTGTTTTACCGTTATATCCAATTTGGTAATTCTTAGCTTATTTAAAAAATGAGATGCCTTTATCACAGGCGAGTTTTCGTCCAAAACCCTGATACTTCGAAAGAAATTGATGATGTGGCTTTGAATGCTGCATTTTGAAGGCACAAAAAGTATGAAATAAGTTAAAAAGAATGAAATTCCTTTGTAACAGGCGAGTAATCGTCACAAACCCTCCTACTTCGAAAGAGATTGTCTATTTTGTACACGAAGTGCATCCAGTTTTTGCGGTAACCCTCTCAACTTTTTATAACATGCTATGTGCGTCAAATGATGATACCATGCCAACTTTCAACCTTTTGAAAGTTCATTTGAAGTGCTTTTCAATTTTATGGTTATCGTGCTGAAATAAAATCAGTAAGTGCATGAAAAATAGCAAATCAGGTCAGAAAGGGTTGAAAATTGATGATGTGGCTTTGAATGCTACATTTTGAAGGCACAAAAAGTGTGGAGTTCAAATAAGTTAAAACGAATGAAATGCCTTTGTAACAAGCGAGTTTTCGTCCGAAACCCTCCTACTTCGAAAGAGATTGTCCATTTTGTACATGAAGTGCATCCAGTTTTTGCCGTAACCCCCTCAACTTTTTATAACATGCTATGTTCGTCAAATGATGATACCATGCCAACTTTCAACCTTTTCAGAGTTCATTTGAAGTGCTTTTCAATTTTAGGGTTATCGTGCTAAAATAAAATCAGTAAGTGCATGAAAAATAGCAAATGAGGTCAGAAATGGTAGAAAATTGATGATGTGGCTTTGAATCCTATACTTCGAAGGCACAAAAAGTGTGGTGTTCAAAATAGTAAAAACGAATGAAATGCCTTTGTAACAGGCGAGTATTCGTCCGAAACCCTCCTACTTCGAAAGAGATTGTCCATTTTGTATATGAAGTGCATCCAGTTTTTGCCGTAACCCTCTCAACTTTTTATAACATGCTATGTGGGTCAAATGATGATACCATCCCAACTTTCAACTTTTTAGAGTTCATTTGAAGTGCTTTTCAATTTCAGGGTTATTTTGTTCAAATAAAATCAGTAAATGCATGAAAAATAGCAAATGAGGTCAGAAAGGGTTGAAAACTGATGATGTGGCTTTGAATTCTGCATTTTGAGGGCACAAAAATTATGGAGTTCAAATAAGTTAAAAAGAATGGAATGCCTTTGTAACAGGCGAGTTTTCGTCCGAAACCCTCATACTTCAAAAGAGATTGTCCATTTTGTACACGAAGTGCATCCAGTTTTTGCTGTACCCCTCTCAACTTTCTATACCAAGCTATGTGGGTGAAATTATGATACCATGCCAACTTTCAACCTTTTTAGTGTTCATTTGAAGTGCTTTTCAATTTTAGGGTTATTTTGCTGAAATAAAATCAGTAAGTGCATCAAAAATAGCATTTGAGGTGAGAAAGGGTTAAAAATTGATGATGCGGCTTTGAATGCTGCAGTTTGAAGGCACAAAAAGTATGGAGTTCAAATAAGTTAAAAATAATGAAATGCGTTTGTAACAGGCGAGTTTTTGTCCGAAACCCTCCTACTTCGAAAGAGATTGTCCTTTCTGTACACGAAGTGCATACAGTTTTTGCCCTAACCCTCGTAAATTTTTATAACATGCTATGTGGGTGAAATGTTGATACCATGCCAACTTTCAACCTTTTCAGAGTTCATTTGAAGTGCTTTTCAATTTTGGGTTTATCATGCAAAAAATAAAATCAATAAGTGCATGAAAAACAGCAAATGAGATCAGAAAGGGTTGAAAATTGATGATGTGGCTTTGAATGCTACATTTCGAAGGCACAAAAAGTGTGGAGTTCAAATAAGTTAAAAAGAATATAATGCTATGGTAACAGTCGACTTTTCGTCCGAAACCCTCCTACTTCGAAAGAGATTGTCCATTTTGTACACGAAGTGAATCCAGTTTTTGCCCTAACCCTCTCAACTTTTTATAACATGCTATGTGCGTCAAATGATGTTACCATGCCAACTTTCAACCTTTTTAGTGTTCATTTGAAGTGCTTTTCAATTTTAGGTTTATGACGCTGAAATAAAATCAATAAGTGCATGAAAATATAGCGAATGAGATCAGAAAGGGTTGAAAATTGATGATGTAGCTTTGAATGCTACATTTCGAAGGCACAAAAAGTGTGGAGTTCAAATAAGTTATAATGAATATAATGCCTTGGTAACAGGCGAGTTTTCGTCCGAAACCCTCCTACTTTGGAAGAGATTGTCCATTTTGTACATGAAGTGCATCCAGTATAGCGAGCATGCCCAGGACCACTATGGAGACTGCATACAAGGTTTGATCTGATCCGTACCAAATCGAAGTGCAGCGGAAGGAGAGTCGGTGGAGATCTTTGGTGCAGATCCCCGCAGCTAGGATTTACAACCTCCCAACCATGAGGATGTACTTCCCTCGTCGGACAGTCCTCCAAGAGGCGGTCGGACAGTCCCTCGGACGTTGTCACGGACAGCCCTTCGGGGGGACCTTCGAAACTTGGACGGTCACTTGAACAGCCCTTCGGGAGGCACTCTCGAACTAAGACCGAAAGTACGATCTCTCTATAGAGTTGCACACATACGGTGTCATCTATCCGGCAGGGCTTCGCCGTCCAGAACTAGTTCCCACCGGAACCCAGACAGCCTTTCGGCTCTACGAAACTATTTTGCTGGGAGGGAGAGAGAATGCCAGATCAAGCATGTCTTGTGTGAGAGAGCAAAGGGATGAGGAGAATGGCAGTCATCTCTCCTCCTTTTATAGGCCAAGGCAAGGGGTGGGGTGGAGGAGGAAATACCAAAATTACCCTAGCTTCATGTCCCACATGGAAGGCAAATAGGTAAGGCAAGTGGAGCCCCATGGAGGAGACCTCCATGGCCGGCCACACCCTTATCCCCCCATGGGGGGGGCAAAAAGCCACCAACATGTCTCATAGAAACATGGGTGCCCCCGAGACAAAAAGCCACCAAATATGCAACCCCCGATTCGTGGGATCTTGTCCCCTCGTGCCGAGACAAGATGTTTTTCCGTGATCGTTTCTTCGGAAAAATCCTGGAAGGTCCCAGAACATTTCTGGTACCCTCTAAAATTATTCTGGGCTCATGCCGAAACAGTTCCGGTATGGTGGTTTTCATCAGCGAAAAGCAACAACAGCAGTGCCGGCGGCTCCAGAACATCTCCGTTTTTTTGTCCGAAAAAATCCCAGAAGTTCCCAGACCAATTCTGAGACCGTCTAAGAATTTCCAGGTGAGTGCCAAAACCATTTTGACCTAATCATATATTCCAAAACAACTTTTCGGTTTTACCAAAACTCTTTCGGTGTTCTCTCTCCGGAACTCTTCCGTCGTCAACGAAACTTTTCCGGTGACTTTCTCTCAGACTCCCCGTCTAGAATTCAGCAGATAGATGACCCTTAAGCATGTGACCCTATATGTTCGGTGAAGTATAGACATAACCCAGAACCCCTCCCAATCAATGATCAACATCAGAGCCGTGGACAGCCATATTGACCCCTATACTCACACGAATGAATATTCGAGTGAACCTCCAGTTGCCGTGTGCTATTCCTGTTGCTTCGTGATATGTTACAATTACCCGAGGTGAGACATGTTGGCATCCCCGTGGATCAAAAACTTGTCCACTATGCCAGTTACCTCATTGCCGTTATTGTTCTCTTTCTCGTTCCTATGTTTCGGCATCCCTGTGATCAAATCACAAAGTGTCTAGCCAGACGATGATGGATACCGTAACACTGAGAGGCTCCCGAGATATCTCTCCATCGTTGGAGGAGCAAATCCCAATCTTGATCTATCAAGTTACTTGACATACTTTTCCATGAACCCATAAGCCGCCGTAATAGCCACCCATTTACGGATGACGTTTAACAAACCCCAAATTTCATGAAGCAAGCATGACGAAACTCGATTCTCTCATGGTCTAAGGAATTATGCAAACGTTAACCATCTCTGTGTTATTAACCATTAACTTGTGACGAATGTTTCTCATAGCATAACATCATTATGGGTCGATTCAACACAAGTGTTCTACCAACATCGTGCCCTCAAAATTGCCGGCATAGCCATGCCCATGATCAGGAAAACAGGATCATCATGCAATACTTGAGCCAGTCATAGAGACTTGACTAGGAATACATTTTACCGTTTATTATCCCACACGTGCACATGAGTTTTCCTCCAAGCCTCGTTTAATTTGCAGACTCAAGAATCATTGCAGTTATAGCATGGAACATAAACATTCATTATAAACTCGGAGATACAAAATAACTGTTATTACTGCCTCTAGGGCATATCTCCTACAGACTCCCACTTGCACTAGAGTCATAACCCAATTACATGGCTTCCCTAACACCAATGGCTATCTGGTGTTGCTCATGCTTTGCTCGTGGTAGAGGCTTTGTCATCGGTCTGACACATTCAGATCCGTGTGAACTTTGCGTACTTTCACTAAATCTTTTTTGACATGATGTCAAATGAGTTTATATTTGCGTTGAATATGCATTGTATTATGGTGCGAACATGGCTCCCTTGCCTGAGCCACGACACCACTATTATCACAATAGATCTCCACCATGTCCATAGCACTTGGAACCACACCAAGGTATTCAAGAAATTGCTTGATACCAACAGCTTTCTTGGAGGCTTCTGAAGTAGCAACATATTCTGCCTCCATCGTACAATCTTCCACAGTCTTTTGTTTGGAACTTTTCCAATCAACTGTGCCGTCGTTAAATATGAAAACATAGCCAGATTGAGATTTGAAGTCATCTGGGTTATTCATGAAGTCTTCATCACCTCCGTACACAAGGAGTAAATCTTTGGTCCTTCTGAGGTACTTAAGAATACCCTTGACTGCGGCCCAGTGTTCCAATCCTGGATCACCTTGGTACCGGCTGCTAACACTTAGCGCATAGGAAACATCCGGTCTTGTACATAGCATGGCATACATAATAGAACCAACTACCGAAGCATATGGAATATCATTCATTTGTACTCTCTCATCAAGGGTGTATGAAACACGAGATAATAAAATCTCGAGCCCCATACTAAACTTCGTGATATGCGTGACCCCCGTGCAGATCACATATGCATTGTCCTTTCGTCTGCGAAACATCCTTTTTCTTTAACTATGGTGGAACCCAAAGAACTGTTAGCACTTCATTGATCTGTCTGTCAGCATACTTAGGAGCAGCATGAAAGGATCGCGGATTGCTAGAACTTTGTGAGATTCCACCATGTCGTCAAGATCAGGACTACGCAAATTCAAGGGGAGCAACAGGAACATCGGGTAACAGATTTCATCTGCTACCCACACAAATAATTTTCAGTAATAGATCTCATCTAATACAAAATTATACTATGCAATATCCATACATCTCATGTATTCTAGATCATAACGTGCGTCTACTCATAGCCTGGCTCTTGATGCCTTTGTTGGGGAACGCGATAGAAAACAAAAATTTCTGGTATAGCGAGCATGCCCAGGACCACTATGGAGACTGCATACAAGGTTTGATCTGATCCGTACCAAGTCGAAGTACAACGGAAGGAGATGCAGTGGAGACCATTGGTGCAGATCCCAGCAGCTAGGATTTACAACCTCCCAACCGTGAGGATGTACTTCCCTCGTCGGACAACCCTCCGGGAGGCGGTTTGACAGTCCCTCAAACGATGTCACGGACAGCCCTTTGGGAGGACCTTTGAAACTTGGATGGTCACTAGGACAACCCTTTGGGAGGCACTCTCGAACTAAGACCTAAACTACAATCTCTCTACAGAGTTGCACACATACGGTGTCATCTATCCAGACAAGTTTTAATCTCAAACGAATAAACAAGGGGGTCCCCATAACAACACCGAGCATGTTAGGAGCGCAAAACATCGTAACATAACACCGGTAAAAAGTAGCTATGGCGGTAAAAGTGGAACAAAACACCGAGAAAAATGCCAAGCCTTCCACGATACCAAGATGTATATCTACATTAAATTAAATAGCAGTAAATATTGTGATATCTCCGGATATCCATGTTATCACATGGAAACAACCTGCACCTGCATCTAGGAATGCTATAAGAGGGTCTGAGCAGCGGTAACTTAGCCAAACAAGGTTTGCTAGGTAGTGGAGTGGTTAGAGGGTAGCAATGTAGGACGCTGGACATTCAAGTGGTAGGTAACGCAAATTTAACGATAAGAGCGATACATCTAGCAAAGAAAAAATAGTGTCGGGATCCAGGTACGGTCATCTTGCCTGTTGGTTCTTCAGAGGGACAAAGAGGTGGGTACTCGTAGTGGTACTCTCCTGGATCCTCATACTCAGGTTCAACACTCGCGTCTGCCCAAAGAGAAATATCAACAATAAACAAACAACCATGGTGCAATACACAAACAAGATGATGCATGATTCATTTGAAGTATTTAAAATGGAAATCCTAAGCTAGTCATGTTTCTCATGCAATAGTTATGTTATTTACAATTCTGGACAAAACCTCATGTTAAGTTGTTTGAACATGCATTATCATGGAAAATATGGATGCTTCATTCAAAATCAATGCAAATGCATATGTAAAACGTAGGAAACGCAGGAACGGATCTCACGCTACGCTCATGGCAAGGTACGAAGGAAACATACGAGACAAGGAAGGCCATGGGATATTCCTTGGTATTACAAGGTAGCCATTGGTTAGGAAATGAAAAACCAATCACAATAGATCCAAAGATCAAGAAAAACCATGGAGCATAACTGCCACAAGTCACAAAACACTACCACACACAATCTGTCCAAAACAGGAACATAGCAACTTCCACATCAATTATCTAGAGCTATAGGATTTTCCAACCTCAAGCAAGGCATGTACAGAAACTACATAACATGCTTATCAAATAATCCAACTACACAAACTTGAAAGGAATCACATATCACTAAGCATGAATCTCACAAGATGGCATAATGAAACAGATTCTAGGGACTTAGTGAAAATCACAGTTTTCTGGAATCTGAGTTAAGCTGGTAGCAAGTTGACAACAGAAAACAAGGATGCTAGAGACCACCTCATGGCATGAAAATTACCAAGATGGTAGAGGACAACATCTACTACAAAACACTAGCACCGAGCTTGAGCTAAAACACAACAAAGCACTTGGTAGCATCCACTCAACATGGCATAAAAATAATAACAGATTCTCACACTTAGAATTATGTAGCATGTCGAAAATAGCAACATTTTATTAGCTACTTTGGAGTAGGATTCCCACTTATATGCAATTTTATCATGTCCAAAGAAAATACAATGGCACAATACTCATAAAACTCTACCCCTTCAATGTTGACACAATTATCATAGCATGCATGGATTAATTCTAACTAAAATGACAAAATGACATATTGGGACAAAATGTCATTTTGTAAAAATTGAACAATGACAAAACCAATTGGATGGATTCCTGGGTTTTTCTACCCCAAGTCCATATATCACACTCATATGTTGCTGTAGATGAAATGCCCACAAATCTAAATTTGCAACTAGCATCAAAATCACCATCACTTATAAGTTAAAAGCTTCCTATTTGGGCCTCTACCTAAAATGGCTATGTCTCGATCTGGTAATGTCCAAAAATGGATTATTTGCTAATTAACAGTAATAAAACAAAACAAATGAGAAGAAATATATAAGAGGACCCACCTGGCAGTGAGCTAGGGCCCCCTATGTGGATGAGAAGTGGGCCATGGGCCCACTATCATACACACACATGCACAAAGCACACACAGACATAGATCACAATACACACACGGCACACCGCACCAGCACGCATGCACACGGGATCTGGCACAACCACACCAGATCCTGCGGCCACCACACACACAATAAATCGAAAAACAAATGGGGCGCGAGGGGGGATCGAACCCATGACCTCTCGGTCGTCGCCCCCGCGGCTCCTACCAATGCACTACCAAACGACTACTGGCATAGAGGGGGATCGACACCTATACTACTAACTGTCGACGACGACACTGATGAAACTGAATAAAACACACACGCACACAGTAGAGGGACGGCGGCAGAGTCTCAGGCGATAGAGGAGTTCTCCGACGAGGAGGACCTCCTGCAGGGGAATGCGGTCTGGCCGGGGGTTCCATCCCTGCGGCTAGAACGTCTACGTGCGGTGGCAGAGGGGGCGCTTGAGCTTGAGCTGTTGCTCGGCTCGGGGCACGGCGGAGACGGCGAACCTACGACGAGGGGGAATGGCTGCAGTCTATTGAAAGCAAGGGGCGGGGCGAGGGGGAACTCTGAGGCTCACCAGCGACCTAGCGATCTAGGCACGCGAAGAAGAGGCGAAGCGGGGCGACGTATCCTGACGGAGCGGAGGTAGGCGACGACGCGATGATGGGCCAACGGTGCGGAGGCGCTCCGGTCCTCCTAACACTGGGAACTGAACACGATCGACACCAGGGACCACCTCACCATCCTGGAGGGGGGGGGAAGAAGGCCACCGAAGACGATGGCGACAACGACGAGTGCAGCGGTGCTCTGGTCTGAACCTCTTTGAAGCCTCACTTATCTCTGAATATCACCATGGGAAGGGAGAGGTAGGAGGGGAGATGGAGTTGGCGGCGGAGGAGGGAGAAGGGAAAACTCAAGGAGGGGCCAACGACTCGCTTTATAGGAGGGGAGAGACAGCACCGGCCTCGGCATCCGTGAAGGACTTCACGGCGTCGGGAGCTCGCGCCTCTCTCACTGAATAGACGAAGGTCGACGATGGGGCAAGTTGGCGTCATGCACGAGGAGCTGGGCCACGGCCAACTAGATGGGCCAGGAAGCCCATTTTGAGTGCTCTCTCTCTCTCCACGAAACAACTCAGTTTTAAATTTTAAAACTCACAGAAACAAACGTCCAGGTTTTAGAGAGAGAGAGAGAGGTTTTAAAATAAAAGAAATACATCTTTGAGTTCGCAAAAATGCATGCTATTTAATAAAAATGAAAATGGAATTTTTGGAACAAATTAATCATAAACATTTATTATGAATTCGAATATGTTGCAATTGTTTGAAATAACCAAAACTAGTAGAACATGCTTGAGGCTACACAACAATTCTCATCTGGTTATTTAGAAAAAGAGCAACATTTTTAATATAGGAAACCAGCAAGAAATTAATTAACATGTTGCATTATTGGAATAAGAGATAAATGGGGATAGTTTGCTTATGGAAAAAGAAGTAGAACCTTAACCACACACCATCACCCAAAACACAAACACATCACAACAATCACAAGCACAAGTATGGCAATAATTAGCATGCACTTGGTATGATGAGCATGATGGTATCATGCATGAGGCATGAAATGGAAATGGCAATGTAACTAAAACTCATGATGGCATGAAAACATCCATAGAAGGTCACACATGGGAAATATATTGCAAATAAGGCAAGGATTACAGTTGGGCAGTTACAACTCTCCCACACTACAAGAGGATCTCGACCCGAGATATAAGAACGAAAGAACTTTGGAAATTTAGAACGGAGAAGATCCTCACATTCCCATATAGATTCTTTGTTGGAATGATGAGACCACTTCACCTTGAGAAACTTGATTGACTTGTTGCGAGTATTACACTTAGTTTCTTCGAGAATAGAAACTGGATGCTCACGATAAGATAGGCCTTCTTGGAGATCAATGTCTTGGAGGTCAATGATATGCTCGGGAGTCTTGAAGCACCTCCGGAGCTGAGAAACATGGAAAACATCATGCACATTTGTGAAATTCGGAGGAATCTCTAATTGATAGGCAAGTTCACCTCTCTTTCCCACAACTCTGAAAGGACACACAAAGTGAGGAGCTAGCTTCCCTTTGATTCCAAACCGCTGAGTGCCCTTCATGGGAGAAACTCTGAGATAGACAAGGTCATCAATTTGAAAGGAGACATCCCGATGTTTGTTATCGTAATAACTGTTCTGTTGGGATTGAGCTGCTTTGAGGTTCTCACGAATGACACGACACATCTCTTCTGCTTCAGTGATCATGTCATTGCCCAAAATTTGACGCTCACCGGTTTCAGACCAATTGAGCAGGGTATGACACTTCCTACCTTAGAGAATCTCGAGAGGGGCCTTGCCTGAGCTAGACTGAAAGTTGTTATTGTATGAAAATTAAGTGTATGGAAGCCATTCTTTGCATTTCATGCCGAAAGAGATCACACAGGCTCTGAGCATGTCTTCGAGGACTTGATTGACTCTCTCAACTTGACCACTTGTCTGTGGATGAAATGCCGTGCTGAAACGGATCTTGGTACCCATAGTAGTCTAGAAGGACACCCAAAACTTGGAAGTGAAGAGGCTTCCACGGTCAGATGAAATGCGCTGAGGAATACCGCACAAATAAACTATCCTTGACGTATACAGCTCTGCCAGCTGAGCTGCCGAGATAGACTCTTTGACCGGAAAAAAATGGGCAACTTTGTTCGGCTTGTCGATAACCACAAAGATGGCATCATTTCCCCTCTTGAACTTTGGAAAACCAGCGACAAAATCCATCTCCACATGATCAAATTTCCACTTTGGAATAGGCCAAGGCTGAAGGAGACCTACCGGATGTTGATGTTCTGCCTTCACTCTGCGACAAACATCACACTCGTTCACGAACTGAGCAATTTCACGCTTCATGCGAGTCCACCAGAAGGTTTGCTTGAGGTCCTGATACATGTTGGAACTACCTGGATGAATGGATAGGAGAGAATTGTGTGCTTCGTCCATGATAACCTTCCTAAGATCACCTCTTGGAACCACCAGATGGTCCTCAAAGAATAAGGTATGTTTGTCATCAACGCGAAAGCACTTATACTTCGGAATGCCCTTGCCACACTTGTCTTCACTTTATTCACCATCGCATCAAGAAGTTGAGCTTGGTGAACCTGATCTTCCAGAGTTGGAGAGACTTGAACATTTGCAAGGAATCCCTGCGGAATCATTTGGAGATTGAGCTTGCGGAAGGCTTCACAAAGCTCGGGTTGAAGAGGCTTCAAGATAAGACTGTTGTAGTACGCCCTTTGGCTGAGCGCGTCTGCAATGACATTTGCTTTTCCAGGAGTATACTCAATGCTTGGGTTGAAGTCTTAAATCATTTCCACCCAACGAGACTGCCGAAGATTGAAATTTGGTTGAGTGAAAATGTACTTCAATCTCTTGTGATTGGTGTACACCTCAACTGGTCTACCCAACAACAAATGCCTCCAAGTCATCAGAGCATGCACAATTGTTGCCAACTCAAGATCATGAGTGGGGTAGTTCTTCTTAGCAGGCTTCAACTGACGCGAGGTATAAGCAACAATCTTCTTATCTTGCATGAGAACACCACCAAGGCCTTGGAGAGAAGCATCATAGAAAACTTCACTAGTGCAGAACCAGCCTATTGTCGCGGTTGGTAAGGACCTTTAGTGTCGGTTCTCGAACCGGCACTAAAGGGTGGGGACTAAAGCCTACCTACCCCCTTTAGTGTCGGTTCAACACGGCCCGACACCAAAGGCCCTCCACGTGGCGTTAACTGCGCCGTGGGCTGGAGGGACCTTTAGTCCCGGTTGGTAACACCAACCGGGACTAAAAGTTTTTCGTTTTTTTAAGTTTTATTTTATTTTTCCTCTTAATTCTTGAGGGTTTTATTTATTACTTATGGTTTAATTTTCCTTTTAAATTTTTGTATTTCCATGTATTAATTTTCATTTCAAACATATATTACGCTACTACGTACATACTGTACACACGTTGTGCATGCGCATATATATAAATATAAACATAATTTCTCGTAGAACCGCGATCATATATATATATATCATCAAATTGCTAGTACGACAACTATATATATATATATACAATTTCTCCTACAATTTGGGGATCATTACATATTTATATGCAGGACTCGCAGAAATCGAGCCAATCGTTGTCCCTGTGGATCTTGTAATGGTATTCTCCATTGGGATTTACGACCTGGTCGAGCAGAAATCTAGATAATTCCTCTTGAATTGCTCGTACCCGAGCCTCTGGTATGAGCTGGCCTCGCACCTCCGTCAGCTACAAGATGGATATCAAGATGAATATATTAGTTATGTGTATATATATTAGCTAGATCATGATAGAAAAATTATGGATATTGTTCTGGCAAACGTACCCAAAGATTTCTTTCATTTCTGCTCCTTTCAAACGTGATTATGCGAATGTACTCGCAAACATAGTATCCACATAAACTAGTCCCCTGCTCTTGCACCATGCACTTTACGAGAATAAAATTCAATCAGGTAATAATTAATTAATAAAGCATGACAATGATATTGAAACTACAATTAAAGAGATGCACGGACGTATATAGCTAGCTAGTAGTACTTAATTACCTTGGATCGCGTCCATTTCAGTTGTGGTGCCCAGTCGCCTGGGACCTGTTTGATGAACTTGGCCCAAGCCGTGCCCGCCGGCAAAGAAAATGAATAAATGAGTTATTAGCTAGTTGATATCTGGAAATGAATTAATTATAGAGGCCGACATAGTGCAATAATGATTGAAATTACCTATCAACCAGCCCCCTCACGATTGCGTATTCGGATGCATCCTTTAATAGCGAGTCGAGTACTTCAACTTGTCCCTTGTCAACTTCAATGATTAACAAGATCCAGTGGTAACTGCATAACTCATCAACTACACTTATTAACTTATAGTAAGCAAAAAATAGAATTTCTAGTACAAGATATATATATATATATATAGTAACACTCACCCGAAGTTGTGAGGAAGTAGTATTTCTGGTTGGGTGTTTAGATGGATAAAAAATTCTAGCATTTTTTTCTCTGTGTCTTATTTCGTATATGAAGTTTCCCAGATCTTTTGATTAATCATATTTGGGTCAATGAACCCAATGCCATAGCGTCCAGCTTGTTTCATTTCTTGCATCTTCATTCTGCACAATACCATAGAAACGAATATAGTGAGAATAAGTCCAGGTAATGAACGAGAGAACAACTAGGTAGAGACTTTAAATTATAGAAAGAAATCACTTACAGACAATAGCAACTAACTAAAGATTTATCGAGTGCATCTTGATTGAATAACTGTAACAACTCTACATAATGAATCCACACATACATTTTATGGAAGTAATGCCTCTCTTCGACTTTCACCATGAGGGACTCTTCATTGGTATTTGCTGTTATTTGCATGTACCACGTATTCAATTCATACATTCTCGTTGGTAGAAGCTTGACATCTTCAGGCTTGACCAGAGGTTTGCCGCGGGATATCGATATTTTAGTTCTGTCTCTTTAAGCATGGGCATTTCCTCAAGGCCTAGGAGTTGTTCAACAGTGACACCACCTCTTTAGCCATCCTAATATGCTATTCGGTTACTTCTTCATCTGGCTGACTGGCGGTACTCACAGGTGTTTGTACAATGTGCCGGGGGATCGATTGCACTGCCTGTTCTCCCAGCTGGAGGATAGTTTTCCCGCTTTTTTCCAACTCCTTGGCTCGACCTCGAGCTCGACTGCTTTTTTCCTGCACGCAAAGATTTCCTGATAGACCACACATAGTCACTGTCGCTCTGAGCCAGTTGAGCCATATCAATTAAGTGTTGTGAGACATGCTCAGGTACTTTCTCCTTTGGTGGCTGGGGCAGTTTCGGTCCAAAATGGGCCTTCAATTTGGCATCCGCTGCGCTGTTGAGTTCCCCGTCGGTCAGGTGGTAAGGCAACTTCGGAAGAGGGTTCATGCTACTTGGACCATATCTGAATTTCTTGCCTGTTGTACCGCTAGTCCTCGAGGCTGTGTCCTCTCTCTTCCGTTGTTGCTTCGGTGACATAGCATGCTGAGTCGATGGAGCACGCTGACGTCGTGCCGGACCTGGAGGAGGAGTCGGCTAATGCGGTGCTGGACTTGGAGGAGGAGGAGTCGGCTGGCGCGGTGCCGTACCTGGAGGAGGAGTCTGCTGACGCGGTGCCGGACTTGGAGGAGGAGGAGTTGCCCGACATCATGCCGTACTTGGAGGAGGAGTCGGAGACGACTGACGCGGTGGTGGACTTGGAGGAGGAGGAGTCGGTGGCCTTGGAAAGACTATGCAATCCTTTTTCCATAGAATTATATGATGTATGGCCTCTCCCAATGTTCTCTCCTCGTCACCTCCAGGAATGTCAAGTTGTAGCTCGTGATATGTTGACATCACTTCATCAACCCCGACACGAGCATAGCCAGCTGGAATGGGATTGCAATGGAAGGTTGCTTCTGGGGGATTTGCTAAAGCATAGTTGTCCGCCACCTTCATGGATAAGTTATTCACTTTCATGTGTAGCTCAATGTTTGTCCTGTCTTGGATATCATCCACAGGGTACCTAGCTAGTAGTGCATCACCATCGATATCGGCCTGGGGGGAACCCACGCTGCTTCTCGGCATAGATGGCATGGTGGTATCCAATGCTAGATCGATCTGCTCATGCTGCCATTGAGACGCCCTATCTTGGGTGAGTGAGTCGATCTGCTCCTGCTGCCGCCTGAGTCTATCTTGCAACTCCAGGTGCTTTGATTCGATGCCTTCAAGGCGGAGTGCTTCCTCCTTCTTCTTCCGGTCCTCCTAGATCTTCTTTCTCGCACGACTTCTGTAGTCGTCGTTCCAACCCGCAAACCCCTCATACCATGGAACAACGCCCACGCCTCGTGTTCTTCCCGGGTGTTCAGGATTCTTCAGGGCGTGCGTAAGCTCGTCGTCCTCTCTGTTTGGCATGAACACCCCATTCGAGCTTCTTCTATTTTCATCAGAATTTCATCTGTCACTTTTTGAAGACTTGCCTTCACCATAATAACCCCTGTCTTTGGGTCCAACTTCTCCCCATGCACGTAAAACCATGTCCTACACCTCGGGGGCCAGGCCACTATAACTGGAGTGACATCTGCACTAATCATACCTTTTTCGGATTTATCCCACTTAGGCAGGGTCGTCCGGTAGCCACCTGCCCCCAGAGTATGGTGCCACTCCTTTTTTGCAGCATTAATCTTGTTGTTTCTCGACCGTTCCTTAGCTACTTCCGATTCCTTAAACTTCACGAAATCGTCCCAGTAATCTTTTGCTTTACCAGTGCTCCCTTGAATTTTGGAGTCGTCTTGTTTCCTTTGACGTATGCAGCCCATGCATTTTTCTTGAAGGTGGATCGCCATCTTTTTAAGAGCATAGTTTCTGACTTTATTTAGATCTGCATCTGTCAAGTTTTCTGGTAGTGTGAAATGTGACATCAGCTCGATCCAAAGCACATCTTTTGCTCTTTCATCGACAAAAGTAATTCCTTGTCGATCTCCCTTTGCTGGCTTTTTCCATTCTTGTGTGGAGATCGGGATTAGGTCCCTGACAATAACTCCGCATAGATTCTTGAACTTGGTCGCATTTTTATTAGGTTCAAGCGGTTCGCAAGTTGATGTATTGATGGAATCGATGCTGAACATTACGCCAATGTCCAACTTTCTCACCGGGCCTCGCTTTACCCTGTCGCTTGTAGAAGATTTTCTAGATCCGGAGGCCTAAAAGAAGAAAGATCGATTCGTTAATACATATAGAACTCAATTAACAAATGTAATGATCACCTGATGGCTTATATAATAAATATACCTCGTCGGTCTTTGTTATTTGAAGAACATTTTCTTTGTCAACATCGTTGTCGAATTCATCTATTCTTTCGTCTACATCAAACATACAACCCTCACTGGAATTGTTCAGATATTCCGAGCCGTCATCATCTTCATGTTCATACTCTTGGCTCGTGGAGCGTATGATGTTGAACAAAGCCTCTTCTCCTTCTCTGCCGGTATTGTCCATAGCTTATATTTAACTAACCCAGAAGAAAGATAAAACAATTTAGTACTCAAATTAGAAAACTGAATCATAGTACATAATATGCATCATCGAATATAATCTCAAATAAATCATCTCGAATATTATCGAATATAATCTCAAAGACATCTCGAATATTATTACTAATACATCTCGAATATTATTGATTATATAATATCACTACTACAGATCCAGTTGACGTCTCGCGCCGCAGGCGATGGACACCCAAAGAGAAGGAACTATGATAGGATCATAGCTCGGGTGAGATCCCTGAAGAACCTGCTAGGTATTGAAGAACCTGACGTCCGACGCATCCATGTACCGACGGACGTGCTCGTCCTCCTCCCTGACACGACGATGTACCACATCCGTCGGGGCCGGCTGCCTCCGCACCGAAAGTGGCCCATGCGAACGCCACCAAAGAAGCTCCGGGTCGACGACGGGACCCGGGTTCCTCACCAAGTTGCGCGCCCCTGAAGATAGCACCTCCCAGTGCCAACCAGGCGGGGCCCAGTCCCGAACGTTGCCCCTCTGAAGCAGGACATCGTCGCGAATGAGTCGACGACAAGGATGGGGTCCAAGCATCATTGACTTTAAGAAGAAATTCTATGCAAATTTAAAAAAATGCTTGATTTTGATTTTTGTAATTCTTTTTAACTTGATTTTGCCAATACATAACAAACTTTTTTCTATACTTTGTCAGAATTCCTCAAATGTGTTCTATACATTATACATACATATACTAATTGCTATACATATATTGGATCAAATGTCAAATTCCTAAACCCTAAATGTCAAAATTTCTCCATTGTATAAACCCTAAACCCTAAATTTCTATATTGTATCAAAATGTCAAAATTCCTCAATGTTTCTATACATACATTATACTAATTAATTCCTAAAATGTCAAAAATGTCAAAATTCTTCTAAAAATGTCAAAATTCATCTAATTATAAAAATTATGTGTGTGTGTGTGTTCATCAAAATTCGGGGGATGCGGGGCTTGAGCCGGGGAGGGGACGACGGCCGCCATGGCGACACAGGGGGTGAGGGAGAGGGGGGAGAGGGGGACCTCATAGCGGGGCGACGGCGAGGCGAGGCGATGGCGAGGTGAGGTCAGGCCGGGCTTGACGAGGCGAGGCGACGGAAAGGCGAGGCGAGGTCAGGTCGTGCTCGGGGAGGAAAGGGCTCGGGTGGCGTCGGAGATCGGCGTGAGGAGGCGAGACGGTGACAGCGTGGCGAGATGGCGATGGTGCAGGCGTCTTCAGGGAGGCGAGACAGCAACGACAGCGATGTCGCGAAGAGGAGAAGATGTAGAGTAACTGAAACTTTTTGAAGTGTTGTATATATAAATGACCCTTTAGTCCTGGTTGGTGGCTCCAACCGCGACTAACGACCCCCTTTAGTCGTGGTTGGAGCCACCAACCGTGACTAAAGGTCTGGCTTCTTGCCGCTGGCTGGCTGAAATTGACCTTCAGTCGTGGTTGGTGGCTCCAACTACGACTAAGGGGGTATTTAGTCGCGGTTGGAGCCACCAACCGTGACTAAAGGTTGTGCTCGCGCAGGCGCGGTGCAGGGGAACTTTAGTCCCACCTCGCCAAGCGAGGGGCAGCCGCACTGGTTTATAAGTCCCGGTGCAACTGCTTCCTTGAGCTCTCTCAAAGCGGGCCTATGTGGGCCTATCGAACCTATGCGGCCCTGTTGGGCCTACTGGGCCTTGCGGTCCTACATCCTGGCCCTGTTGGGTTTCTAGTCGTATGCAGGTCGTGGAGGCCCAGTAGGCGGCCTGTTTTTTTAATTATTTTTCATTTTTTTGCTTTATTTATTTTCTCTTGTTTTTGAGTTTTTTGTGTGCTTTATTGACCGTTAATGAGTGAATCTTTTTGTGTTAGGTCATAAAAAATATGAACTTTCTATTAGTGGCGGTAGTTTTCACATTCAAATAGTTCAAATGTGAATTATTTGAAATTTGTGTGAATCACTAGTTTTTGAATAACTTTACTTTAAAAATAGTTTTTCCAGTGATTCTTTCTTCTACTGTTTAATATTATGGTGTTTTATCATTATATCCAATTTGGTAATTCTTAGCTTATTTAAAAAATGAGATGCCTTTATAACAGGCGAGTTTTCGTCCAAAACCCTGATACTTCGAAAGAAATTGATGATGTTGCTTTGAATGCTGTATTTTGAAGGCAAAAAAAGTATGGATTTCAAATAAGTTAAAAAGAATGAAATTCCTTTGTAACAGGCGAGTTTTCGTCACAAACCCTCCTACTTCGAAAGAGATTGTCTATTTTGTACACGAAGTGCATCCAGTTTTTGCGGTAACCCTCTCAACTTTTTATAACATGCTATGTGCGTCAAATGATGCTACCATGCCAACTTTCAACCTTTTGAGAGTTCATTTGAAGTGCTTTTCAATTTTAGAGTTATCGTGCTGAAATAAAATCAGTAAGTGCATGAAAAATAGCAAATCAGGTCAGAAAGGGTTGAAAATTGATGATGTGGCTTTGAATGCTACATTTTGAAGGCACAAAAAGTGTGGAGTTCAAATAAGTTAAAACGAATGAAATGCCTTTGTAACAGGCGAGTTTTCGTCTGAAACCCTCCTACTTCGAAAGAGATTTTCCATTTTGTACATGAAGTGCATCCAGTTTTTGCCGTAACCCCCTCAACTTTTTATAACATGCTATGTTCGTCAAATGATGATACCGTGCCAACTTTCAACCTTTTCATAGTTCATTTGAAGTGCTTTTCAATTTTAGGGTTATCGTGCTAAAATAAAATCAGTAAGTGCATGACAAATAGCAAATGAGGTCAGAAAGGGTAGATAATTGATGATGTAGCTTTGAATGCTACACTTCGAAGGCACAAAAAGTGTGGAGTTCAAATAAGTTAAAACGAATGAAATGCCTTTGTAACAGGCGAGTATTCGTCCGAAACCCTCCTACTTCGAAAGAGATTGTCCATTTTGTACGTGAAGTGCATCCAGTTTTTGCCGTAACCCTCTCAACTTTTTATAACATGCTATGTGGGTAAAGTGATGATACCATCCCAACTTTCAACCTTTTTAGAGTTCATTGTGTTTTTCAATTTCTGGGTTATTTTGTTGAAATAAAATCAATAACTGCATGAAAAATAGCAAATGAGGTGAGAAAGAGTGGAAAATTGATGATGTGGCTTTGAATGCTGCATTTTGAAGGCACAAAAAGTATGGAGTTCAAATAAGTTAAAAAGAATGGAATGCCTTTGTAACAGGCGAGTTTTCGTCCGAAACCCTCATACTTCAAAAGAGATTGTCCATTTTGTACACGAAGTGCATCCAGTTTTTGTTGTAACCCTCTCAACTTTCTATAACAAGCTATGTGGGTGAAGTGATGATACCATGCCAACTTTCAACCTTTTTAGAGTTCATTTGAAGTACTTCTAATTTTAGGGTTATTTTGCTGAAATAAAATCAGTAAGTGCATGAAAAATAGCATTTGAGGTGAGAAAGGGTTAAAAATTGATGATGTGGGTTCGAATGCTGAAGTTTGAAGGCACAAAAAGTACGGAGTTCAAATAAGTTAAAAATAATGAAATGCCTTTGTAACAGGCGAGTTTTCGTCCGAAACTCTCGTACTTCGAAAGAGATTGTCCTTTTTGTACACGAAGTGCATCCAGATTTTGCCCTAACCCTCTCAAATTTTTATAACATGCTATGTGGGTGAAATGATGATACCATGCCAACTTTCAACCTTTTCAGAATTCATTTGAAGTGATTTTCAATTTCCGGGTTATTTTGCTGGAAAAAAATAAGTAAGTGCATGAAAAATAGCAAATGAGGTCAGAAAGGATTGAAAATTGATGATGTGGCATTGGATGATGCATTTTGTAAGCACAAAAATTATGGAGTTTAAATAAGTTAAAAATAATGAACTTACTATGTAACAGGCGAGTTTTCGTCAGAAACCCTCCTACCTCGAAAGAGATTGTCCATTTTGTACACGAAGTGCATCCAGTTTTTGCCATAACCCTCTCAACTTTTTATAACATGCTATGTGGGTGAAATGATGATACCATGCCAACTTTCAACCTTTTTAGAGTTCATTTGAAGTGCTTTTCAATTTCACGGTTATTTTTTGAAATAAAACCAATAAGTGCATGAAAAATAGCAAATGTGGTCAGAAGGGGTTCATGTGGCTTTGAAATCTGAATTTGGAAGGCACAAAAAGTATGGAGTTCAAATAAGTTTAAATGAATGAAATGCCTTTGTAACACGCGAGTTTCGTCCGAAACCCTCCTACTTCGAAAGAGATTGTCCGTTTTGTACGTGAAGTCCATCAAGTTTTTGCCACAACCCTGTCAACTTTTTACCAAATGCTATGTGGGTGAAATGATGATACCACGCCAACTTTCAACCTTTTCAGAGTTCATTTGAAGTGCTTTTGAATTTCATTGTTATTTTGCTGAAATAAAATCAGTAAGTGCATGAAAAATAGCAAATGAGGTCAGAAAGGGCTGAAATTGATGACGTGGCTTTGAATACTGCATTTCGAAGGCACGAAAAGTATGGATTTCATATACATTAAAAAGAATGATATTCCTTTGTAACAGGCGAGTTTTCGTCACAAACCCTCCTACTTCGAAAGAGATTGTCTATTTTGTACACGAAGTGCATACAGTTTTTGCGGTAACCCTCTCAAATTTTTATAACATGCTATGTGCGTCAAATGATGTTACCATGCCAACTTTCAACCTTTTCAGAGTTCATTTGAAGTGCTTTTCAATTTTAGGTTTGTCACGCAAAAATAAAATCAATAAGTGCATGAAAAATAGCAAATGATATCAGAAAGGGTTGAAAATTGATGATGTGGCTTTGAATGCTACATTTCGAAGGCACAAAAAGTGTGGAGTTCAAATAAGTTAAAACGAATATAATGCTATGGTAATAGGCGAGTTTTCGTCCGAAACCCTCTCAACTTTTTATAACATGCTATGTGGGCGAAATGAGGATACCATGCCAACTTTCAACCTTCATAGAAATCATTTGAAGTGCTTTTCAATTTCAAGGTTATTTTGCTGAAATAAAATCAGTAAGTGTGTGAAAAATAGCAAATGAGGTCAGAAAGGGTTGAAAATTGATGATGTGGCTTTGAATGCTGCATTTTGAAGGCACGAAAAGTATGGATTTCATATACGTTAAAAAGAACGAAATTCCTTTGTAACAGGCGAGTTTTCGTCACAAACCCTCCGACTTCGAAAGAGATTATCTAATTTGTAAACGAATTGCATCCAGTTTTTGTCGTAACCCTCTCAACTTTTTATAACATGCTATGTGCGTCAAATGATGTTGCCATGCCAACTTTCAACCTTTTCAGAGTTCATTTGAAGTGCTTTTCAATTTTAGGTTTATCACGCCTAAATAAAATCAATAAGTGCATGAAAATAACAAATGAGGTCAGAAAGGGTTGAAAATTGATGATGTGGCTTTGAATGCTACATTTTGAAGGCACAAAAAGTGTGGAGTTCAAATATGTTAAAATGAATGAAATGCCTTTGTAACAGGCGAGTATTCGTCCGAAACCCTCCTACTTTTAAAGAGATTGTCCATTTTGTACATGAAGTGCATCCAGTTTTTGCCGTAACCCTCTCAATGTTTTATAACATGCTATGTGGGTCAAATGATGATACCATGCCAACTTTCAACCTTTTCAGAGTTCATTTGAAGTGCTTTTCAATTTCACGGTTATTTTGCTGAAATAAAATCAGTAAGTGCATGAAAAATAAGAAATGAGGTCAGAAAGGGATGAAAATTGATGATGTGGCTTTGAATGCTGCATTTTGAAGGCACAAAAAGTGTGGAGTTCAAATGAGTTAAAACGAATGAAATGCCTTTGTAACAGGCGAGTATTCGTCCGAAACCCTCCTACTTCGAAAGAGATTGTCCATTTTGTACATGAAGTGCATCCAGTTTTTGCCGTAACCCTCTCAACGTTTTATAACATGCTATGTGGGTCAAATGATGATAGCATGCCAACTTTCAACCTTTTCAGAGTTCATTTCAAGTGCTTTTCAATTTCATGGTTATTTTGCTGAAATAAAATCAGTAAGTGCATGAAAAATAGCAACTGAGGTCAGAAAGGGTTGAAAGTTGATGATGTGGCTTTGAATGCTGCATTTTGAAGGCACAAAAAGTATGGATTTCATATACGTTAAAAAGAATGAAATTCCTTTGTAACAGGCGAGTTTTCGTCACATACCCTTCTACTTCGAAAGAGCTTGTCTATTTTGTACACGAAGTGCATCCAGTTTTTGCCGTAACCCTCTCACCTTTTTATAACATGCTATGTGTGTCAAATGATGTTACCATGCCAGCTTTCAACCTTTTCAGAGTTCATTTGAAGTGCTTTTCAATTTTGGGTTTATCACGCAAAGATAAAATCAATAAGTGCATGAAAAATAGCAAATGAGATCAGAAAGGGTTGAAAATTGGTGATGTGGATTTGAATGCTACATTTCGAAGGCACAAAAAGTGTGGAGTTAAAATAAGTTAAAAAGAATATAATGCTATGGTAACAGTCGAGTTTTCGTCCGAAACCCTCCTACTTCGAAAGAGATTGTCCATTTTGTACACGAAGTGCATTCAGTTTTTGCCCTAACCCCCTCAACTTTTTATAGCATGATATGTGGGCCAAATGAGGATACCATGCCAACTTTCAACCTTTTAAGAGTTCATTTGAAGTGCTTTTCAATTTCAGGGTTATTTTGCTGAAATATAATCAGTAAGTGCATGAAAAATAGCAAATGAGGTCAGAAAGGGTTGAAAATTGATGATGTGGCTTTGAATGCTGCATTTTGAAGGGACGAAAAGTATGGATTTCATATACGTTATAAAGAATGAAATTCCTGTGCAACACGCGAGTTTTCGTCACAAACCCTCCTACTTCGAAAGAGATTGTCTATTTTGTACACGAAGTGCATCCAGTTTTTGCCGTAACCCTCTCAACTTTGTATAACATGCTATGTGCGTCAAATTATGTTACCATGCCAACTTTCTACCTTTTCAGTGTTCATTTGATGTGCTTTTCAATTTTAGGATTATCATGCTGAAATAAAATCAATAAGTGCATGAAATATAGCAAATGAGATCAGAAAGGGTTGAAAATTGATGATGTGGCTTTGAATGCTATATTTCGAAGGCACAAAAAGTGTGGAGTTCAAATAAGTTAAAACGAATATAATGCCTTGGTAACAGGCGAGTTTTCGTCCGAAACCCTCCTACTTTGGAAGAGATTGTCCATTTTGTACATGAAGTGCATCCAGTGTAGCGAGCATGCCCAAGACCACTATGGAGACTGCATCCAAGGTTTGGTCCGATCCGTACTGACTCGAAGCGCAGCGGAAGGAGAGTCGGTGGAGATCTTTGGTGCAGATCCCCGCAGCTAGGATTTACAACCTCCCAACCATGAGGATGTTCTTCCCTCGTCAGACAGTCCTCCAAGAGGCAGTGGGACAGTCCCTCGGACGATATCACGGACAACCCTTCGGGAGGACCTTCGAAACTTGGACGGTCGCTCGAAGAGCCCTTCGGGAAGCACTCTCGAACTAAGACCGAAACTATGATCTCTCTACAGAGTTGCACACATACGGTGTCATCTATCCGGCAGGGCTTCACTGTCTAGAACTAGTTCCCACCGGAACCCAGACAACCTTTCGGCTCTACGAAACTATTTCGCTGGGAGGGAGAGAGAATGCCAGATCAAGCATGTCTTGTGTGTGAGAGCAAAGGGATGAGGAGAATGGCAGCCATCTCTCCTCCTTTTATAGGCAACGCAAGGGTGGGGTGGAGGACACCTCCATGCCCGGCCACTCCCTTATCCCCCCATGGGGGGGGCAACAAGCCATCAACATGTCTCCTAGAAACATGGGTGCTCCCTAGACAAAAAGCCACCAAACATGCAACCCCTGATTCGTGGGATCTTGTCCCCTCGTGCCGAGACAAGATGTTTTTCCGTGATCGTTTCTTCGGAAAAATCTCGGAAGGTTCCAGAACATTTCTGGTACCCTCTAAAATTATTCTGGGCTCATGTCGAAACAGTTCCGGTATGGTGGTTTTCACCAGCGAAAAGCAACAACAGCAGTTCCGGCGGCTCCAGAACATCTTCCGGTTTTTTCTCCGAAAAAATCCCAGAAGTTCCCAGACCAATTCTGAGACCATCTAAGAATTTCTAGGTGAGTGCCAAAACCATTTTGACCTAATCATATGTTCCAAAACAACTTTTCGGTTTTACTGAAACTCTTTCGGTGTTCTCTCTCCGGAACTCTTCCGTCGTCAACGAAACTTTTCCGGTGAGTTTCTCTCAGACTCCCCCTCTAGAATTCAGCAGATAGATGACCCTTAATTGTGTGACCCTATATGTTCGGTGAAGTATAGACATAACCAAAAACCCCTTCCAATCAATGATCAATATCGGAGCCGTGGACAGCCATATTGACCCCTATACCCACACGAATGAATATTCGAGTGAATCTCCAGTTGTCGTGTGCTATTCTTGTCGCTTCGCGATATGTTACAATTATCCGAGGTGAGACATGTTGGCATCCCCGTGGATCAACAACTTGTCCACTATGCCAGTTACCTCATTGCCGTTATTGTTCTCTTTCTCGTTCCTATGTTTCGGCATCCTTGTGATCAAATCACAAAGTGTCTGGCCAGACGATGATGGATACCGTAACACCGAGAGGGTCGAGAGATATCTCCTCATCGTTGGAGGAGCAAATCCCAATCTTGAGCTATCAAGTTACTTGAAATACTTTTCCATGAACCCATAAGCCGCCGTAATAGCCACCCATTTACGGATGACGTTTAACAAACCCCAAATTTCATGAAGCAAGCATGAAGAAACTCGATTCTCTCATGGTCTAAGGAATTATGCAAACGTTAACCATCTCTGTGTTATTAACCATTAACTTGTGATGAATGTATCTCATAGCATAACATCATTATGGGTCGATTCAACACAAGTGTTCTACCAACATCGTGCCCTCAAAATTGCCGGCATAGCCATGACCATGATCAGGAAAACAGGATCATCATGCAATACTTGAGCCAGTCATAGAGGCTTGACTAGGAATACATTTTACCGTTTATTATCCCACACGTGCACATGAGTTTTCCTCCAAGCCTCGTTTAATTTGCAGACTCAAGAGTCATTGCAGTTATAGCATGGAACATAAACATTCATTATATACTCGGAGATACAAAATAACTGTTATTACTGCCTCTAGGGCATATCTCCTACAGACTCCCACTTGCTCTAGAGTCATAATCCAGTTACATGGCTTCCCTAACACCAATGGCTATCCGGTGTTGCTCATGCTTTGCTCGTGGTAGATGCTTTGTCATCGGGTCTGACACATTCAGATCCGTGTGAACTTTGCGTACTTTCACTAAACCTTTTTTGACATGATGTCAAACGAGTTTATATTTGCGTTGAATATGCATTGTATTATGTTGCGAACATGGCTCCCTTGCCTGAGCCACGGCACCACTATTATCACAATAGATCTCCACCGGGTCCATAGCACTTGGAACCACACCAAGGTCTTCAAGAAATTGCTTGATACCGATAGCTTTCTTGGAGGCTTCTGAAGTAGCAACATATTCTACCTCCGTCGTACAATCTGCCATAGTCTTTTGTTTGGAACTTCTCCAATCAACTGTGCCGCCGTTCAATATGAAAACGTAGCCAGATTGAGATTTGAAGTCTGCATCAGTTTAACAACTTACAATGAGCTCTTCGTCACCTCCGTACACAAGGAGTAAATCCTTGGTCCTTCTGAGGTACTTAAGAATACCCTTGACTGCGGCCCAGTGTTCCAATCCTGGATCACCTTGGTACCGGCTGCTAACACTTAGCGCATAGGAAACATCCGATCTTGTACATAGCATGGCATACATAATAGAACCAACTACCGAAGCATATGGAATATCATTCATTTGTACTCGCTCATCGAAGGTCCGAGGACTCTGATTCTTGCAAAGCACTGTGCTAGGTGACATGGGGAGTAGGCCTTTCTTGGAGTTCTCCATGTTGAACCTTTTCAGCACCTTGTCAATGTACATGCCTTGGCTTAGCGCTATCGGGCGTCTTGATCTATCTCTATAGATCCTGATCCCTAATACATATTCCGCTTCGCCTAAGTCTTTCATTGAAAAACTCTTCTTCAATGAGTCTTTTATTTTGCTAAGAAAATTCACGTCATTTCCAATCAACAATATGTCATCCACATACAAGACTAGAAATGCTTTTGCGCTCCCACTAAACTTCTTCTACACACAAGATTCTTCATCGTTCCTAATGAAGCCAAACTCTTTCACCACTTCATCAAAACGAATGTTCCAGCTCCTTGATGCTTGCTTGAGACCATAAATGGCTTTCTAAAGCTTAGATACCTTTCCAGCATTCTTAGGATTGAAAAAACCTTCTGGCTGTATCATGTATACATCCTTTTCAAGGTTTCCATTTAGGAAAGCCGTTTTCACATCCATCTGCCATATTTCATAATCGAAATAAGTAGCAATTGCTAGTAATATCCGAACAGACCTAAGCATAGCTACGGGCGAGAAAGTCTCGTCGTAGTCCACTCTTGGAACTTGCATGAACCCTTTCGCGACAAGTCTAGCTTTCTGGATAGTAATGTTACCATCCGTGTCCGTCTTTCTTTTCAAAATCCATTTACAACCAATGGGTTTGACGCCATCTGGAAGTTCTTCCAAGTACCAAACTTGGTTTTCGTACATGGATTCCATTTTGGATCTCATGGCCTTGTGCCATTCCCTTGAGCTAGGCCCCGCCATCACTTCCTTGTAGTGCGCAGGTTCATCATCTTCAAGAATGAAGATTTCGTTATGAAACCACTTAGGTGGCTGGATAGCCCTATCTGATCTACGCAGTTCAGTTACAACATTGTTTGAAGTCTCCGCATCACATGCGACAACTTCCAGCTCGGTTGTAGGGATAATTAGCGGAATTTCTTTCGGTTCCTTAGCCATATCAATGGTTGCTGAAGATTCACTAATCTCATTAAGATGTACTGTCCTCCCACTCAATTCTTTAGGGAGAAAATCTTTCTCGAGAAAGTGTGCAACCTTTGCGACAAACACTTTGCCCTCGGACTGGTGGTAGAAGGAATATCCAATGGTGTTATTTGGATAACCTACAAAGTAACATTTGTCTGATCTAGGTTCTAGCTTGGTTGGCTGAAAACATTTTACGTATGCCTCACAACCCCAAACCTTGAGATGCGACACACTAGGTATCTTCCCATACCACATCTCATGTGGTGTCGTCTCAACAGACTTATACGGTGCTCTGTTTAATGTATAAGCGGCAGTTTCTAGTGCATGACCCCAAAAATATATGGGTAGATCTGTAAGAGACATCATCGACCTTACCATGTCTAACAGGGTTCGGTTACGTCGTTCTGACACTCCATTTCACTATGGAGTTCCGGGAGGCGTAAGCTGTGAAACGATTCCACGGTCACTCAAATGTTGGCCAAACTCATGACTAAGATATTAGCCTCCGTGATCAGACCGCAGAAAGTTAATCTTTTTGTCATGATGATTTTCTACCTCATTCTAAAATTCTTTGAACTTTTCAAAGGTTTCCGACTTATGCTTCATCAAGTAGATATGGCCATACCGACTTAAATCATCAGTAAAAGTCACGAAGTAAAAATACCCACCCCATGCGGCTGTGTTCATTGGACCACATACATCACTATGTATTATTTCCAATAATTCACCCGCCCATTCAGGATGACCCGTGAACAGCGTCTTGGTCATTTTTTCCATCAAGCAAGCTTCACATGTGTCAAATGATTCAAAATCAAGGGACGGTAAAACTCCATCTTTATGGAGTCTTTGCATGCGTTTCTTTCCGATGTGGCCAAGCCGACAGTGCCACATGAAAGTGGTGGTGGTATCAGCCTTCTTAAGGCGTTTAGCATTCACGTTAAAGACATCATTTTCACATTCAAGATTTAGTATGAAAAGTCCCCCAATAATGGGTGCAAATCCATAAAACATATCCTTACAATAAAGTGAACAACCATTGTTCTCAGACTTGTAGGAGTACCCATCGTGTACTAAACATGATCCAGAGATAATGTTTATACACAACAACGGAACAAAATAACAGTTACTAAGTTCCAAAATAAATCTTGAAGGGATACGTAGAGGCATAATGCCAACGGCTTGAGCGGTGATCCCAATGCCGTTCCTGACATGCATCATGACTTCATTCTTTGCCAGCTTGCGCACCTTCTGAAGCCCTTGTATGTTGTTGCAAATGTGAGCAACCGATCCGGTATCAAATACCCAAGACTTAGAATTTTCGCTAGCAAGCAAAACGTCAATGACATTAACTTGTATAACAATTATACCTTTTCTGGTTTTCCCGTACTTCTTATCTTCCAGATACTTCTTGCAGTTTCTCTTCCAGTGACCTATGCCCTTGCAGTAGAAGCACTAAGTTTCATTCTTGGCTCCGCCCTTAGATTTGCGTTGGAAGCCGGTCATACCAGCGCCCTTGCCCTTCTTTGGCTTGCCTTTCTTTTTGAAACTAGCAGTTTTATTCACAACCAACACTTGCTTGTGATTTTTCTGCAGTCCTCCTTCAGCAGTTTTCAGCATGGCAAGCACCTCATTTGCTGTTTTGTCCATCCCATTCATGTTGTAGTTCATGATAAAACCACCGTAAGACGCGGGGAGTGAACCGAGCAACATGTCCATAACATGCTCTGTCGGAAGTGGAAATTCTAGGGATTTAATCCTATCAGCGTAGCCAATCATATTGACTACGTGCTCGCCAACTGAACTGCCCTCGGCCATCTTGGTCTCCATCATCATTTTCATGATATGAAAACGTTCAGACCATGCATTAAACTTGTACAGAGCATCTAGATCCTTGATCATATCAAAGGAGATATGGAATTCAAAGTGTTTTTGAAGCTTTGAACTCATACAAGATAGCATGAGGCACTGCACTAAGTTGAAGTCATCATCCTTAGTGGCCCAGACATTTTGTTCAGCTGCCGAGGCGGTTGCCGCCAGCTTAGGTGGAAGAGGTCCGTCAAGCACGTACACTTTCTTAGCACTCCTGAGGACAATCTTCAGGGTATGGACCTAGTCCGCATAGTTGTTTCCATTCGCAGCTAACTTCTCTTTCTCTAACATAGGACCTAAGTTGAATGCGGTGTTGCGAGCCATTTGATCTACAACGGAAAAACACAAGTTCACTTAGACTTTGTTCATAAAGATTTTTGCACTAGTGAATAAACAATTTTATTCTAAAGTGTGCTCCCACTCAAATCAACATCTCTCATAATTTATTGTGAGTGATGCAAGACCCAACTTTCAATTCAGCGGCAAGGATGTAACCATCTCAAGTGACGAGAATTTCAATTGGTAGGCCAACTTGCCAATCACATCTCTATGTGACTCTTGTTCATCTTTCAATGCGTGTGTTCCGAGCTCACGACTTTCATGCCTGAATGTCAAGACAACCAAGTGATCTCGCTGCGAGGTCTCAACTCACCCGCCTCACACTTCTCTAATCATTCGTACCCATGTAACCATGTGATAACCTGAAGAGATAGGTGTCGTGACGGTGCTACACTTGGGAGAACACTAACTACTTGATATTTTGTCAGAGATCACCCTAATAAAAAGTGACTACCGCGCAATCAAGAAGGGTGCATCAAGAGGGATAAACATCTCAGGCAATTCTTAATAGCATGATATGGTATAGCCCCTTCTGATGGAGAAGTCAAGTATTTCTTCGTCTTCGGCATTCGCATTAGAGTTCACCTTCGCGAAGATTGCCACCACCTTGTCGATGCACCAGATAATATTGCTATCTCTATAGCTAATAAAATAAGTGCATTACATAAGGTTGACACGTAGGTCATTAAAGTGCAATCATATGGCTCCAACCATCATGCCGAATCATGACACGCAGGTCATGTTAATTACATCATATAGTCATCTCATACATAATCAAATTAATTTGAGACCTTCTATACCACATCACATGCAAACCATCCTGCAAAACCAAGTTAGACGCCTCTAATCGGTTTATGCAAAATTTTATTTTACGTGGCTTCTAAGGTTTTGACTCAAACTGCAGCTACCAACGTTTATCATCAAGTATGGTAATTCAAGTTGCTAGATTAACTTTCTACGGTGTATGAAACACTAGATAATAAAATCTCGAGCCCCATACTAAACTTCGTCATATGCGTGACCCCCGTGCAGATCACATCTGCATTGTCCTTTCGTCTGCGAAACATCCTTTTCTTTAACTATGGTGGAACCCAAAGAACTGTTAGCACTTCATTGATCTGTCAGTCAGCATACTTAGGAGCAGCATGAAAGGATCGCGGATTGCAAGAACTTTGTGAGATTCTACCATGCCGTCAAGATCAGGACTACACAAATTCAAGGGGAGCAACAGGAACATCGGGTAACAGATTTCATCCGCTACCCACACAAATAATTTTCAGTAATAGATCTCATCTAATACAAAATTATACTATGCAATACCCATACATCTCATGTATTCTAGATCATAACGTGCGTCTACTCATAGCCTGGCTCTTGATGCCTTTGTTGGGGAATGCGATAGAAAACAAAAATTTCCGGTATAGCGAGCACGCCCAGGACCACTATGGAGACTGCATACAAGGTTTGATCTGATCCGTACCAACTCGAAGCACAACGGAAGGAGATTCGGTGGAGATCGTTGGTGCAGATCCCCGTAGCTAGGATTTACAACCTCCCAACCGCGAGGATGTACTTCCCTCGTCGGACAGCCCTCCGGGAGGCGGTCTGACAGTCCCTCAAACGATGTCACAGACAGCCCTTCGGGAGGACCTTTGAAACTTGGATGGTCACTCGGACAGCCCTTTGGGAGGCACTCTTGAACTAAGAACTAAAGTACAATCTCTCTACAGAGTTGCACACATACGGTGTCATCTATCGGGCTGGGCTTCGCCATCCAGAACTAGTTCCCACCGGAACCCAGACATCCTTTCGGCTCTACAAAACTATTTCGCTGGGAGGGAGAGAGAATGCCAGATCACGCATGGCTTGTGTGAGAGATCAAAGGGATGAGGAGAATGGCAGCCATCTCTCCTCCTTTTATAGGCCAAGGTAAGGGGTGGGGTGGAGGAGGAAATACCAAAATTACCATAGCTTCATGTCCCACATGGAAGGCAACAAGGTAAGGCATGTGGGGCCCCATGGAGGAGACCTCCATGGACGGCCACATCCTTGTCCCCCCCCATGGGGGGGCTACAAGAGACCAACAAGTCTCCTAGAAACATGGGTGCTCCCTAGACAAATAGCCACCAAACATGCAACCCCCGATTCATGGGATCTTGTCCCCTCGTGCCAAGACAAGATGTTTTCCATGATCGTTTCTTCGGAAAAAGCCTGGAAGGTCCCAGAACATTTCCGGTACCCTCTAAAATTATTCTGGGCTCATGCGGAAACATTTCCGATATGGTCGTTTTCATCAGCGAAAGGCAACAACAGCGGTTCCGGCGGCTCCGGAACATTTCCGGGTTTTTTTCCGAAAAAATCCCAGAAGTTCCCAGACCAATTATGAGAGCCTCTAAGAATTTCCAGGTGAGTGCCGAAACCATTTTGACCTAATCATATATTCTGAAACAAACTTTTCGGTTTTACCGAAACTCTTTCGGTGTTCTCTCTCCGGAACTCTTCCGTTGTCAACGAAACTTTTCTGGTGACTTTCTCTCAGACTCCTCGTCTAGAATTCAGCAGATAGATGACCCTTAAGCGTGTGACTCTATAGGTTCGGTGAAGTATAGACATGACCCGGAACCCCTTCCGATCGATGATCAACATCGAAGTCATGGGCACCCATATTGACCCCTATACCCACACGAATGAATATTCGAGTGAACCTCCAGTTGGCGTGTGCTATTCCTATTGCTTCGCCATATGTTGCAATTACCCGAGGGGAGACATGTTGGCATCCCCGTGGATCAACAACTTGTCCACTATGCCAGTTACCTCGTTGCCGTTATTGTTCTGTTTTCTTGTTCCTGTGTTTCGGCATCCCTGTGATCAAATCACAAAGTGTCTGGCCAGACGATGATGGATACCGTAACACCGAGAGGGCCCAGAGATATCTCTCCATCGTCGGAGGAGATAATCCCAATCTTGAGCTATAAAGTTACTTGACATACTTTTCCATGAACCCGTAAGCCACCGTAATAGCCACCAATTTATGGATGACGTTTAACAAACCCCAAAGTTCATGAAGCAAGCATGAAGAAACTTGATACTCTCATGGTCTAAGGAATTATTCAAACGTTAACCATCTCTGTGTTAGTAATCATTAACTTGTGACGGATGTATCTCGTAGCATAAATAATTATGGGTCGATTCAACACAAGTGTTCTACCAACATCATGCCCTCAAAATTGTCGGCATAGCTATGCCTATGATCAGGAAAACAAGATCATCATGCAATACTTGAGCCAGTCATAGAGGCTTGACTAGGAATACATTTTACCGTTTATTATCCCACACGTGCACATGAGTTTTCCTCCAAGCCTCGTTTAATTTGCAGACTCGAGAATCATTGCAGTTATAGCATGGAACATAAACATTTATTATAAACTCGGAGAAACATAACACCGGTAACAAGTAGCTATGGCGGTAAAAGTGGAACAAAACACCGAGCAAAATGCCAAGCCTTCCACGATACCAAGATGTATATCTGCATTAAATTAAATAGCATTAAATATTGTGATATCTCCGGATATCCATGTTACCACATGGAAACAACCTGCACCTGCATCTAGGAACGCTATAAGAGGGTCTGAGCAGCGGTAACTTAGCCAAACAAGGTTTGCTAGGTAGTGGAGTGGTTAGAGGCTAGCAATGTAGGAGGCTGGACATTCAAGTGGTAGGTAACGCAAATTTAATGATAAGAGCGATACATCTAGCAAATAAAAAATAGTCTCGGGATCTGGGTACGGTGATCTTGCCTGTTGGTTCTTCAGAGGGACAAAGAGCTGGGTACTCGTAGTGGTACTCTCCTAGATCCTCATACTCAGGTTCAACACTCGCGTCTACCCAAAGAGAAATATCAACAATAAACAAACAACCATGGTGCAATACACAAACAAGATGATGCATGATTCATTTGAAGTATTTAAAATGGAAATCCTAAGCTAGTCATGTTTCTCATGCAATGGTTAAGTTATATACAATTCTGGAAAAAACCTCATGTTAAGTTGTTTGAACATGCATGATCATGGCAAATATGGATGCTTCATTCAAAATCAATGCAAATGCATATGTAAAACACAGGAAACGCAGGAACAGATCTCACGCTACGCTCATGGCAAGGTACGAAGGAAAAATACGAGACAAGGAAGGCCATGGGATATTCCTTGGTATTACAAGGTAGCCATTGGTTAGGAAATGAAAAATCAATCACAATAGAGCCAAAGATCAAGGAAAACCATGGAGCATAACTGCCACAAGTCACAAAACACTACCACACACAATCTGTCCAAAACAGGAACATAGCAACTTCCACATCAATTATCTAGAGCTATAGGATTTTCCAATCTCAAGCAAGGCATTTACAGAAACTACATAACATCCTTATCAAATCATCCAACTACACAAACTTGAAAGGAAGCACATATCACTAAGCATGAATCTCACAAGATGGCATAATGAAACAGATTCTAGGGACTTAGTGAAAATCATAGTTTTCTGGAATCTGAGTTAAGCTGGTAGCAAGTTGACAACAGAAAACAAGGATGCTAGAGACCACCTCATGGAATGAAAATTACCAAGATGGTAGAGGACAACATCTACTACAAAACACTAGCACTGAGCTTGAGCTAAAACACAACAGAGCACTTGGTAGTATCCACTCAACATGGCATAAAAATAATAACAGATTCTCACACTTAGAATTATGTAGCATGTCGAAAATAGCAACATTTTATTAGCTACTTTGGAGCAAGATTCCCACTTATACGCAAGTTTATCATGTCCAAAGAAAATACAATGGCACAATACTCATAAAACTCTACCACTTCAATGTTGACACAATTATCATAGCATGCATGGATTAATTCTAACTAAAATGACAAAATGACATATTGGGACAAAATGTCATTTTGTAAAACTTGCACAAATGACAAAACCAATTGGATGGATTCCTGGGTTTTTCTACCCCAAGTCCATATATCACACTCATATGTTGCTGTAGAAGAAATGCCCACAAATCTAAATTTGCAACTAGCATCAAAATCACCATCACTTATAAGTTAAAAGCTTCCTATTTGGGCCTCTACCTAAAATGGCTATGTCGAGATATGGTCATGTCCAAAAATGGAATATTTGCTAATTAACAGTAATAAAACAAAACAAACGAGAAGAAATATATATATATAAGGGGACCCACCTGGTAGTGAGCTAGGGCCCCCTATGTGGATGAGAAGTGGGCCATGGGCCCACTGTCATACACACACACGCACAAAGCACACACACACACACAGATCACAACAGACACACGGCCACACCGCACCAGCATGCATGCACACGGGATCTGGCACAACCACACCAGATCCTGCAGCCACCACACACACAATAAATCGAAAAACAAATGGGGCGTGAGGGGGGATCGAACCCATGACCTCTCGGTCGTCGCCCCCGCGGCTCCTACCAATGCACTACCAAACGACTACTGACATAGAGGGGCATCGACACCTATACTACTAACTGTCGACGACGACACTGACGAAACTGAATAAAACACACACGCACACAACAGAGGGACGGCGGCGGAGTCTCTAGCGATAGAGGAGTTCTCTGACGAGGAGGACCTCCTACGGCGGAATGCGGTCTGTCCGGGGGTTCCATCCCTGCGGCTAGAACGTCTACGTGCGGCGGCAGAGGGGGCGCTTGAGCTTGAGCTGTTGCTCGGCTCGGGGCACGACGGAGACGGCGAACCTACGACGACGGGGAACGGCTGCAGTCTACCAAAAGCAAGGGGCGAGGCGAGGGGGAACTCTGAGGCTCACCAACGACCTAGCGATCCAGGCGTGCGAAGAAGAGGCGAAGCAGGGCGGCGCATCCTGACGGAGCGGAGGTAGGCGACGACGCGATGATGGGCCAACGATGCAGAGGCTCTCCGGTCCTCCTAACGCTAGGAACTGAACACGGTCGGCACTGGGGACCACCTCGCCATCCTGGAGGGGGGGGGGAAGAAGGCCACCGAAGACGATGGCGACAACGATGAGTGCAGCGGTGCTCTGCTCTGAACCTCTTTGAAGCCTCACTTATCTCTGAATCTCACCACGGGAAAGGAGAGTTAGGAGGGGAGATGGAGTTGGTGGCGGAGGAGGGAGAAGGGAAAACTCTAGGCGGGGCCAACGACTCGCTTTATAGGAGGGGAGAGACGACACCGGCCTCGGCATCCGTGAAGGACTTCACGGCGTCAGGAGCTCGCGCCTCTCTCACTGAATAGATGAAGGTCGACGACGGGGCAAGTTGGCGTCATGCACGAGGAGCTGGGCCACGTCCAACTAGATGGGCCAGGAAGCCCATTTTGAGTGCTCTCTCTCTCCACGAAACAACTCAGTTTTAAATTTTAAAACTCACAGAAACAAACGTCCAGGTTTTAGAGAGAGAGAGAGGTTTTAAAAGAAAAGAAATACATCTTTGAGTTTGCAAAAATGCATGCTATTTAATAAAAATGAAAATGGCATTTTTGGAACAAATTAATCATAAACATATATTATGAATTCAAATCTGTTGCAATTGTTTGAAATAACCAAAACCAGTAGAACATGCTTGAGGCTACACAACAATTCTCATCTGGTTATTTAGAAAAGGTGCAACATTTTTAATATAGGAAACCAGCAAGCAATTATTTAACATGTTGCATTATTGGAATAAGAGATAAATGGGGATAGTTTGCTTATGGAAAAATAAGTAGAATCTTACCCACACACCATCACCCAAAACACAAACACATCACAATAATCACAAGCACAAGTATGGCAATAATTAGCATGCACTTGGTATGATGAGCATGATGGCATGATGGCTGATGCATGAAATGGAAATGGCAATGTAACTCAAACTCATGATGGCATGAAAACATCCATAGAAGGTCACACATGGGAAATATATTGCAAATAAGGCAAGGATTACAGTTGGGCAGTTACAACTCTCCCACACTACAAGAGGATCTCGACCCAAGATCTAAGAACGAAAGAACTCTGGAAATTTAGAACGGAGAAGATCCTCACGTTCCCATTTAGCTTATTTGTTGGAATGATGAGACCACTTCACCTTGAGAAACTTGATTGACTTGTTGCAAGTATTATGCTCAGTTTCTTCGAGAATAGCAACTGGATGCTCACGATAAGATAGGTCTTCTTGGAGATCAATGTCTTGGAGGTCAATGGTACGCTCGGGAGTCTTGAAGCACCTCCGGAGCTGAGAAACATGGAAAACATCATGCACATTTGCGAAATTCGGAAGAAGCTCTAGTTGATAGGCAAGTTCACCTCTCTTTCCCACAACTCTGAAAGGACACACAAAGTGAGGAGCTAGCTTCCCTTTGATTCCAAACCACTGAGTGCCCTTCGTGGGAGAAACTCTGAGATAGACAAGGTCATCAATTTGAAAGGAGACATCCCGATGTTTGTTATCGTAATAACTGTTCTATCGGGATTGAGCTGCTTTGAGGTTCTCACGAATGACACGACACATCTCTTCTGCTTCAGTGATCATGTCATTGCCCAAAATTTGACGCTCACCGGTTTCAGACCAATTGAGCAGGGTACGACACTTCCTACCTTAGAGAATCATGAGAGGGGCCTTGCCTGAGCTAGACTGAAAGTTTTTGTTGTATAAAAATTCAGTGTATGGAAGCCATTCTTTGCATTTCATGCCGAAAGAGATCACACAGGCTCTGAGCATGTCTTCGAGGACTTGATTGACTCTCTCAACTTGACCACTTGTCTGCGGATGAAATGTCGTGCCGAAACGGATCTTGGTACCCATAGTAGTCTAGAAGGACACCCAAAACATGGAAGTGAAGAGGCTTCCACGGTCAGATGAAATGAGCTGAGGAATACCGCAAAAATAAACTATCCTTGACGTATACAGCTCTGCCGGCTGAGCTGCCGAGATAGACTCTTTAACCGGGATTAAATGGGCAACTTTGTTCGGCTTGTCGATAACCACAAAGATGGCATCATTTAGCCCTCTTGGACTTTGGAAAACCAGCGACAAAATCCATCTCCACGTGATCAAATTTCCACTCTAGAATAGGCAAAGGCTGAAGGAGACCTGTCGGACGTTGATGTTCTGCCTTCACTCTGCGACAAACATCACACTCGTTCACGAACTAAGCAATTTCACGCTTCATGCGAGTCCACCAGAAGGTTTGCTTGAGGTCCAGATACATGTTGGAACTACCTGGATGAATGGATAGGAGAGAATTGTGTGCTTCGTCCATGATAACCTTCCTAAGATCACCTCTTGGAACCACCAGACGGTCCTCAAAGAATAAGGTATGTTTGTCATTAACGCGAAAGCACTTATACTTCGGAATGCCCTTGCCACACCTGTCTTCACTTTATTCACCATCACATCAAGAAGTTGAGCTTGGTGAACCTGATCTTCCAGAGTCGGAGAGACTTGAACATTTGCAAGGAGTCCCTGCGGAATCATTTGGAGATTGAGCTTGCGGAAGGCTTCACAAAGCTTGGGTTGAAGAGGCTTCAAGATAAGACTGTTGTAGTACGCCTTTCGGCTGAGCGCGTCTGCAATGACATTTGCTTTTCCAGGAGTATACTCAATGCTTGGGTTGAAGTCTTCAATCATTTCCACCCAACGAGACTACCGAAGATTGAAATTTGGTTGAGTGAAAATGTACTTCAATCTCTTGTGATTGGTGTACACCTCAACTGGTCTGCCCAACAACAAATGCCTCCAAGTCATCAGAGCATGCACAACTGCCGCCAACTCAAGATCATGAGTGGGGTAGTTCTTCTCAGCAGGCTTCAACTGACGCGAGGTATAAGCATAAATCTTCTTATCTTGCATGAGAACGCCACCAAGGCCTTGGAGAGAAGCATCATAGAAAACTTCACTAGTGCAGAACCAGCCTATTGTCGCGGTTGGTAAGGACCTTTAGTGTCGGTTCTCGAACCGGCACTAAAGGGTGGGGACTAAAGCCTACCCACCCCCTTCAGTGTCGGTTCAACACGGCCCGGCACCAAAGGCCCTCCACGTGGCGTTAACGGCACCGTGGGTTGGAGGGACCTTTAGTCCCGGTTGGTAACACCAACCGGGACTAAAAGTTTTTAGTTTTTTAGTTTTGTTTTATGTTTCCTTTTAATTCTTTAGGGTTTTATGTATTACTTATGGTTTTATTTTCCTTTTAATTTTTTGTTTTCCTTGTAATTAATTTTCATTTCAAACATATATTACGCTACTACGTACATACTATACACACGTTGTGCATGCACATATATATAAATATAAACAGAATTTCTCGTAGAACCGCGATCATATATATATATATATATATCAGCGAATTGCTAGTATGACAACTATATATATATACAATTTCTCCTACAATTTGGGGATCATTACATATTTATATGCAGGCCTCACAGAAATCCAGCTAATCGTCGTCCCTGTGGATCTTGTAATGGTATTCTCCATTGGGATTTATGACCTGGTCGAGCAGAAATCTAGATAATTCCTCTTGAATTGCTTGTACCCGAGCCTCTGGTATGAGCTGGCCTCGCACCTCCGTCAGCTACAAGATGGATATCAAGATGAATATATTAGTTGTGTGTATATATATTAGCTAGATCATAATAAAAAAATTATGGATAGTGTTCTGGCAAACGTACCCAAAGATTTCCTTCATTTCTGCTCCTTTTAGACGTGATCATGCGAATGTACTCGCAAACGTAGTATCCACATAAACTAGTCCCCTGCTCTTGCACCATGCACTTTACGAGAATAAAATTCAATCATGTAATAATTAATTAATCAAGTATGATAATGATATTGAAACTACAATTAAAGAGATGCACGAACGTATATAGCTAGCTAGTAGTACTTAATTACCTTGGATCGCGTCCATTTCAGTTGTGGTGCCCAGTCGTCTGGGACCTGTTTGATGAACTTGGCCCGAGCTGTGCCCGCCAGCAAAGAAAATGAATAAATGACTTATTAGCTAGTTGATATCTGGAAATGAAGTAATTATAGAGGCCGACATAGTGCGATAATGATTGAAATTACCTGTCAACCAGCCCCCTCACGATTGCCTATTCGGATGCATCCTTCAATAGCAAGTCGAGTACTTCAACTTGTCCCTTGTCAACTTCAATGATTAACAAGATCCAGTGGTAACTGCATAACTCATCAACAACACTTATTAACTTATAGTAAGCAAAAAATAGAATTTCTAGTACAAGATATATATATATATATATATAGTAACACTCACCCGAAGTTGTAAGGAAGTAGTATTTCTGGTTGGGTGTTTAGATGGATCAAAAATTCTAGCATTTTTTTCTCTGTGTCTTTTTTCGTATATGAAGTTTCCCATATCTTTTGATTAATCGTATTTGGGTCAATGAACCCAATGCCATAGCGTCCAGCTTGTTTCATTTCTTGCATCTTCATTCTGCACAATACCATAGAAACGAATATAGTGAGAATAATTCCAGGTAATGAACGAGAGCACAACTAGGTAGAGACTTTAAATTATAGAAATAAATCACGTACAGACAATAGCAACTGACTAAAGATTTATTGAGTGCGTCTTGATTGAATAACTGTAACAACTCTGCATAATGAATCCACACATCCATTTTATGGAAGTAATGCCTCTCTTCGAATTTCACCATGAGGGACTCTTCATTGGTATTTGCTGTTATTTGCATGTACCACGTATTCAATTCATACATTCTCGTTGTTAGAAGATTGACATCTTCAGGCTTGACCAGAGGTTTGCCGCGGGGATATTGATATTTTAGTTCTGTCTCTTTAAGCATGGGCATTTCCTCAAGGCCTAGGAGTTGTTCAACAGTGACGCCGCCTCTTTAGCTATCCTAATATGCTCTTCGGTTACTTCTTCGTCTGGCTGACTGGCGGTACTCATAGGTGTTTGTACAATGAGCCGGGGGATCGATTGCACTGCCTGTTCTCCCAGCTGGAGGATAGTTTTCCCGCTTTTTTTCCAACTCCTTGGCTCGAGCTCGAGCTCGACTGCTTTTTTCCTCCACGCAAAGATTTCTTTATAGACCACACATAGTCATTGTCCCTCTGAGCCGATTGATCCATATCAATGAAGTGTTGTGAGACATGCTCAGGTACTTTCTCCTTAGGCGGTAGGGGCAGTTTCGGTCCAAAATGGGCCTTCAATTTGGCATCCGCTGCGCTGTTGAGTTCCTCGTCGGTCAGGTGGTAAGGCAACTTCGGAAGAGGCTTCATGCTACTTGGACCATATCTGAATTTCTTGCCTATTTTACCGCTAGTCCTCGAGGCTGTGTCCTCTCTCTTCCGTTGTTGCTTCGGCGACGTAGCACACTGAGTCGATGGAGCACGCTGACGCCGTGCCGGACCTGGAGGAGGAGTCGGCTGACGCGTGCCGGACTTGGAGGAGGAGGAGTCGGCTGACGCGGTGCCGTACCTAGAGGAGTCTGCTAACGCGGTGTCAGACTTGGAGGAGGAGGAGTTGGCCGACGTCGTGCCGGACTTGGAGGAGGAGTCGGAGTCGACTGACGCGGCGGTGGACTTGGAGGAGGAGGAGTCGATGGCCTTTGAAAGACGATGCAATCCTTTTTCCATAGAATTATATGATGTATGGCCTCTCCCAATGTTCACTCCTCGTCACCTCCAGGAATGTCAAGTTGTAGCTCGTGATATGTTGACATCACTTCATCATCCCCGACACGAGCATAGCCAGCTGGAATGGGATTGCAATGGAAGGTTGCTTCTGGGGGATTTGCTAAAGCATAGCCGTCCGCCACCTTCATGGATACGTTATTCACTTTCATGTGTAGCTCATAGTTAGTCCTGTCTTGGATATCATCCACAAGGTACCTAGCTAGTAGTGCATCGTCACCGATATCGGCCTGGGCGGAACCCATGCTGCTTCTCGGCCTAGATGGCATGGTGGTATCCAATGTTGGATCGATCTGCTCATGCTACCGGTGAGACGCCCTATCTTGGGTGAGTGAGTCGATCTGCTCCTGTTGCCGCTTGAGTCTATCTTGTAACTCTAGGTGCTTTGATTCCATGCCTTCAAGGAGGAGTGCTTCCTCCTACATCTTCTTTCTCGCACGGCTTCTGTAGTCGTTGTTCCAACCCGCAAACCCCTCAAACCACGGAACAACGCCCACGCCTCGTGTTCTTCCCGGGTGTTCAGGATTCTTCAGGGCGTGCGTAAGCTCGTCGTCCTCTTTGTTGGGCATGAACACCCCATTCGAGCTTCTTCTATTTTCATCAGAATTTCATCTGTCACATTTTGAAGACTTGCCTTCACCATAATAACCCCTATCTTTGGGTCCAACTTCTCCCCATGCACGTAAAACCATGTCCTGCACCTTGGGGGCCAGCTCACTATAACTGGAGTGACATCTGCACTAATCATATCTTTTTCGGATTTATCCCACTTAGGCAGGCTCGTTCGGTAGCCACCTGCCCCCAGAGTATTGGGCCACTCCGTTTTTGCAGCATTAATCTTGTTGTTTCTCGACCGTTCCTTAGCTACTTCCGATTCCTTAAACCTCACGAAATCGTCACACTAATCTTTTGCTTTACCAGTGCTCCCTTGAATTTTGTAATCGTCTTGTTTCCTTTGACGTATGCAGCCCATGCATTTTTCTTGAAGGTGGATCGCCATTTTTTTAAGAGCATAGTTTCTGACTTTATTCAGATCTGCATCTGTCAAGTTTTCTGGTAGTGTGAAATGTGACATCAGCTCGATCCAAAGCACATCTTTTGCTCTTTCATCGACAAAAGAAATTCCTTGCCGATCTCCCTTTGCTGGCTTTTTCCATTCTTGTGTGGAGATCAGGATTAGGTCCCTGACAATAACTCCGCATTGATTCTTGAACTTGGTCGCATTTTTCTTAGGTTCAAGCGGTTCGCAAGTTGATGTATTGATGGAATCGATGCTGAACTTTACGCCAATGTCCAACTTTCTCACCGGGCCTCGCTTTACCCTGTCGCTTGTAGAAGATTTTCTAGATCCTTAGGCCTAAAAGAAGAAAGATCGATTCGTTAATACATATAGAACTCAATTAACACATGTAATGATCACCTGATGGCTTATATAATAAATATACCTCGCCGGTCTTTGTTATTTGAAGAACATTTTCTTTGTCAACATCATTGTCGAATTCATCTATTCTTTCGTCTACATCAAACATACAACCCTCACTGGAATTGTTCAGATATTCCGAGCCATCATCATCTTCATGTTCATGCTCTTGGCTCGTGGAGCGTATGATGTTGAACAGAGCCTCTTCTCCTTCTCTGCCGGTATTGTCCATAGCTTATATTTAACTAACCCAGAAGAAAGATAAAACAATTTAGTACTCAAATTAGAAAACTGAATCATAGTACATAATATGCATCATCGAATATAATCTCGAATAAATCGTCTCGAATATTATCGAATATAATCTCGAATACATCTCGAATATTATTACTAATACATCTCGAATATTATTGATTATATAATATCACTACTATAGATCTAGTTGACGTCTCGCACCGCAGGCGATGGACACCCAAAGAGAAGGAACTATGACAGGATCATAGCTCGGGTGAGATCCCTGAAGAACCTGCCAGGTATTGGAGAACCTGACGTCAGACGCATCCATGTACCGACGAACGTGCTCGTCCTCCTCCCTAACACGACGATCTACCACCTCGGGCGGCGCCGGCTGCCTCCGCACCGAAAGTGGCCCATGAGAACGCCACCAAAGAAGCTCCGGGTCGACGACGGGACATGGGTTCCTCACGAAGCTGCGCGCCCCTGAAGATAGCACCGCCCAGTGCCAACCAGGCGGGGCCCAGTCCCGAACGTTGCCCCTCTGAAGCAGGACATCATCGCGAACGAGTCGACGACAAGGATGGGGGGCAGGCATCGTTGACTTCAAGAAGAAATTCTATGCAAATTAAAAAAATGCTTGATTGTGATTTTTGTAATTCTTTTTAACTTGATTTTGCAAATACATAACAAACTTTTTTATATACTTTGTCAGAATTCCTCAAATGTGTTCTATACATTATACATACATATACTAATTGCTATACATATATTGGATCAAATGTCAAATTCCTAAACCCTAAATGTCAAAATTTCTACATTGTATAAACCCTAAACCCTAAATTTCTACATTGTATCAAAATGTCAAAATTCCTCAATAGTTCTATACATACATTATACTAATTAATTCCTGAAATGTCAAAAATGTCAAAATTCTTTTAAAAATGTCAAAATTCTTCTAAAAATGTCAAAATTCTTCTAAAATTGTAAAAATTCTTCTAAAAATATCAAAATTCATCTAATTATAAAAATTATGTGTGTGTGAGTGTGTTCATCAAAATTGGGGGGGGCTAGCCAGGGAGGGGCCGGCAGCCGCCATGGCGGCATAGGGGGTGAGGGAGACGGGGGAGAGGGGGAGCTCATAGCGAGGGCGACGGCGAGGCGAGGGGGGAGAGGGCGACGGCGAGGCGAGGCGATAGCGAGGCGAGGTCAGGCCAGGCTCGACGAGGCAAGGCGACGGCAAGGCGAGGCGAGGTCAGGTCGGGCTCGGGGAGGAAAGGGCGCGGGTGACGTTGAAGATCGGCGTGAGGAGGCGAGACGGTGACGGCGCGGCAAGACGGCGATGGTGCGGGTGGCTTCAGGGAGGCGAGACAGCGACGATAGTGATGTCACGAAGAGGAGAAGATGTAGAGTAACTGAAACTTTTTGAAGTGTTGTATATATAGATGACCCTTTAGTCGTGGTTGGTGGCTCCAACCGCGACTAAAGACCCCCTTTAGTCGCGGTTGGAGCCACCAACCGTGACTAAAGGTCTGGCTTCTTGCCGCTTGGGCTAGCTGAAATTGACCTTCAGTCGTGGTTGGTGGCTCCAACTGCGACTAAAGGGGGTATTTAGTCGCGGTTGGAGCCACCAACCGTGACTAAAGGTCGTGCTCGCGCAGGCGAAGTGCAGGGGAACTTTAGTCCCACCTCGCCAAGCGAGGGGCAGCTGCACTGGTTTATAAGTCCCGGTGCGGCTGCTTCCTCGAGCTCCTCTCAAAGCCGGCCTATGTGGGCCTATCGAACCTGTGCAGCCCTGTTGGGCCTACTGGGCCTTGCGGTCCTGCATCCTGGCCCTGTTGGGTTTCTAGTCGTATGCAGGCCGTGGAGGCCCAGTAGGCAGCCTGTTTTTTTAATTATTTTTCATTTTTTGCTTTATTTATTTTCTCATGTTTCTGAGTTTTTTTTGTGCTTTATTGACAGTTAATGAGTGATTTTTTTTGTGTTAGGTCATAAAAATTATGAACTTTCTGTTAGTGGCAGTAATTTTCAAATTCAAATAGTTTAAATTTGAATTATTTGAAATTTGTATGAATCACTAGTTTTTGAATAACTTTACTTTAAAAACAGTTTTTCAAGTGATTATTTTTTATACTGTTTAATATTATGGTGTTTTATCATTATATCCAATTTGGTAATTCTTAGCTTATTTAAAAAATGAGATGCCTTTATAACAGGCGAGTTTTCGTCCAAAACCCTGATAGTTCGAAAGAAATTGATGATGTGGCTTTGAATGCTGCATTTTGAGGCACAAAAAGTGTGGAGTTCAAATAAGTTAAAACGAATGAAATGCCTTTGTAACACGCGAGTATTCGTCCGAAACCCTCCTACTTCGAAAGAGATTGTCCATTTTGTACATGAAGTGCATCCAGTTTTAGCCGTAACCCTCTCAACATTTTATAACATGATATGTGGGTCAAATGATGATACCATGCCTACTTTCAACCGTTTAGAGTTCATTTGAAGTGCTTTTCAATTTCAGGGTTATTTTGTTGAAATAAAATCAGTAACTGCATGAAAAATAGCACATGAGGTCAGAAAGGGTTGAAAATTGATGATGTGGCGTTGAATGCTGCATTTTAAGGCACAAAAAGTATGGAGTTCAAATAGGTTAAAAAGAATGGAATGCCTTTGTAACAGGCGAGTTTTCGTTTGAAACCCTCATACTTCGAAAGAGATTGTCCATTTTGTACACGAAGTGCATCCAGTTTTGACCGTAACCCTCTCAACTTTCTATAACATGCTATGTGGGTGAAATTATGATACCATGCCAACTTTCAACCTTTTTAGAGTTCATTTGAAGTGCTTTTCAATTTTAGGGTTATTTTGCTGAAATAAAATCTGTAAGTGCATGAAAAATAGCATATGAGGTGAGAAAGGGTTAAAAATTGATGATGTGGCTTTGAATGCTGCAGTTTGAAGGCACAAAAAGTATGGAGTTGAATTAAGTTAAAAATAATGAAATGCATGTGTAACAGGCGAGTTTTCGTCTGAAACCCTCCTACTTCGAAAGAGATTGTCCTTTTTGTACACGAAGTGCATCCAGTTTTTGCCCTAACCCTCTCAACATTTTATAACATGCTATGTGGGTGAAATTATGATACCATGCCAACTTTCAACCTTTTCACAATTCATTTGAAGTGCTTTTTAATTTCAGGGTTATTTTGTTGAAATAAAATCACTAAGTGCATGAAAAATAGAAATGAGGTCAGAAGGGGTTGAAAATTGATGATATGGCTTTGAATACTGCATTTTGATGGCACAAAAAGTATGGAGTTCAAATAAGTTAAAAAGAATGAAATGCCTTTGTAACAGGCGAGTTTTCGTCCGAAACCCACCTACTTCGAAAAGATTGTCTATTTTGTACACGAAGTGCATCGAGCTTTTCCCCTAACCCTCTCAACTTTTTATAACATGCTATGTGGGGGAAATTGTGATACAATGCCAACTTTCAACCTTTTCAGAGTTCATTTGAAGTGCTTTTCAATTTCAAGGTTATTTTGCTGAAATAAAATCAGTAACTGCATGAAAAATAGCAAATGAGGTGAGAAAGGGTTGAAAATTGATGACGTGGCTGTGAATGCTATATTTCGAAGGCACAAAAAGTGTGGAGTTCAAATAAGTTAAAACGAATGAAATGCCTTTGTAACAGGCGAGTATTCGCCCGAAACCCTCCTACTTCTAAAGAGATTGTCCATTTTGTACATGAAGTGCATCCAGTTTTTGCCGTAACCCTCTCAACTTTTTATAACATGCTATGTGGTTGAAATGATGATACCATGCCAACTTTCAACCTTTTCAGAGTTCATTTGAAGTGCTTTTTAATTTTAGGGTTATTTTGTTGAAATAAAATTACTAAGTGCATGAAACATAGCAGATGAGGTCAGAAGGGGTTGAAAATTGATGATGTGGCTTTGAATGCTGCATTTTGAAGGCACGAAAATATGGATTTCATATACGTTAAAAAGACCGAAATTACTTTGTAACAGGCGAGTTTTCGTCACAAACCCTCCTACTTCGAAAGAGATTGTCTATTTTGTACAAGAAGTGCATCCAGTTTTTGCCGCAACCCTCTCAATTTTTTATAACAAGCTATGTGCATCAAATGATGTTACCATGCCAACTTTCAACCTTTTCAGAGTTCATTTGAAGTGCTTTTCCATTTTAGGTTTATCACGCTGAAATAAAATAAATAAGTGCATGAAAAATAGCAAATGAGGTCAGAAAGGGTTGAAATTGATGATGTGGCTTTGAATGCTACATTTTTAAGGGACAAAAAGTGTGGAGTTCAAATAAGTTAACACGAATGAAATGCCTTTGTAACAAGCGAGTATTCGTCCGAAACCCTCCTACTTCGAATGAGATTGTCCTTTTTGTACACGAAGTGCATCCAGTTTTGTCCCTAACCCTCTTAACTTTTTATAACATGCTATGTGGGTGAAATGATGATACCATGCCAACTTTCAACCTTTTCAGAGTTCATTTGAAGTGCTTTTTAATTTTAGGGTTATTTTGTTGAAATAAAATCACTAAGTGCATGAAACATAGCAAAGGAGGTCAGAAGGGGTTGAAAATTGATGATGTGGCTTTGAATGCTGCATTTTGAAGGCACGAAAAGTATGGATTTCACATACATTAAAAAGAATGAAATTCCTTTGTACCAGGCGAGTTTTCGTCACAAACCGTCCTACTTCGAAAGAGATTGTCTATTTTGTACACGAATTGCATCCAGTTTTTGCCGTAACCCTCTCAACTTTTTATAACATGCTATGTGCGTCAAATGATGTTACCATGCCAACTTGAAAACTTTTCAGCGTTAATTTGAAGTGCTTTTCAATTTTAGGGTTATTTTGCTGAAATAAAATCAGTAAGTGCATGAAAAATACCAAATGAGGTCAGAAAGGGTTGAAAATTGATGATGTGGCTCTGAATGATGCATTTTGAAGGCACAAAAAGTATGGAGTTTAAATAAGTTAAAAATAATGAAATGCCTTTGTAACAGGCGAGTTTTCGTCCGAAACCCTCCTTCTTCGAAAGAGATTGTCCATTTTGTACACGAAGTGTATCCAGTTTTTGCCGTAACCCTATCAACTAGTTATAAGATGCTATGTGGGTGAAATTATGATACCATGCCAACTTTCAACCTTTTCAGAGTTCATTTGAAGTGATTTTTAATTTCAGGGTTATTTTGTTGAAATAAAATCACTAAGTGCATGAAAAATAGCAAATGAGGTCAGAAAGGGTTGAAAATTGATGATATGGCTTTGAATGCTGCATGTTGATGGCACAAAAAGTATGGAGTTCAAATAAGTTAAAAAGAATGAAATGCTTTTGTAACACGCGAGTTTTCGTCCGAAACGCTCCTACTTCAAAAGAGATTGTCCATTTTGTACACGAAGTGCATCCAGTTTTTGCCCTAACCCTCTCAACTTTTTATAACATGCTATGTGGGCGAAATGATGATACCATGCCAACTTTCACCTTTTCAGGGTTCATTTGAAGGGCTTTTCAATTTCAGGGTTATTTTGCTGAAATAAAATCAGCAACTGCATGAAAAATAGCAAATGAGGTCAGAAAGGGTTGAAAATTGATGACGTGGCTTTGAATGCTATATTTCGAAGGCACAAAAAGTGTGGAGTTCAAATAAGTTAAAACGAATGACATGCCTTTGTAACAGGTGAGTATTTGTCCGAAACCCTACTACTTCCAAAGAGATTGTCCATTTTGTACATGAAGTGCATCAAGTTTTTGCTGTAACCCTCTCAACTTTTTATAACATGCTATGTGGGTCAAATGATGATACCATGCCAACTTTCAATCTTTTCAGAGTTCATTTGAAGTGATTTTCAATTTTAGGTTTATCACGCTGAAATAAAATCAATAAGTGCATCAAAAATAGCAAATGAGGTCAGAAAGGGTTGAAATTGATGATGTGGCTTTGAATGCTACATTTCGAAGGCACAAAAAGTGTGGAGTTCAAATAAGTTAACACGAATGAAATGCCTTTGTAAGAGGCGAGTATTCGTCCGAAACCCTCCAACTTCGAAAGAGATTGTCCTTTTTGTACACAAAGTGCATCCAGTTTTTGCCCTAACCCTCTCAACTTTTTATAAAATGCTATGTGGGTGAAATGATGATACCATGCCAACTTTCAACCTTTTGAGAGTTCATTTGAAGTGCTTTTTAATTTCAGGGTTATTTTGTTGAAATAAAATCACTAAGTGCATGAAACATAGCAAATGAGGTCAGAAGGGGTTGAAAATTGATGATGTGGCTTTGAATGCTACATTTTGAAGGCACGAAAAGTATGGATTTCATATACGTTAAAAAGAATGAAATTCCTGTGTAGCAGGCGAGTTTTCGTCACAAACCGTCCTACTTCGAAAGAGATTGACTATTTTGTACACGAATTGCATCCAGTTTTTGCCGTAACCCTCTCAACTTTTTTTAACATGCTATGTGCGTCAAATGATGTTAGCATGCCAACTTTCAACCATTTCAGAGTTCATTTGAAGTGATTTTCAATTTTTTATTTATAACGCTGAAATAAAATCATTAAGTGCATGAAAAATAGCAAATGAGATCAGAAAGGGTTAAAATCGATGATGTGGCTTTGAATGCTACATTTCGAAGTCACAAAAAGTGTGGAGTTCAAATAAGTTAAACCGACTGAAATGCCTTTGTAACAGGCGAGTATTCGTCCGAAACCCTCCTACATCGAAAGAGATTGTCCATTTTGTATATGAACTGCATCCAATTTTTGCCGTAACCCTCTCAACTTTTTATAACATGCTATGTGGGCGAAATGATGATACCATGCCAACTTACAACTTTTTTAGAGTTCATTTGAAGTGCTTTTCAATTTCAGGATTATTTTCTTGAAATAAAATCAGTAAGTGCATAAAAAATAGCAAATGAGGTCAGAAGGGGTTGAAAATTGATGATGTGGCTTTGAATTCTGAATTTGGAAGGCACAAAAAGTATGGAGTTCAAATAAGTTTAGAAGAATGAAATGCCTTTGTAACAGGCGAGTTTTCGTCCGAAGCCCACCTACTTCGAAAGAGATTGTCCGTTTTGTACATGAAGTCCATCCAGTTTTTGCCATAACATTCTCAACTTTTTAGAAAATATTATGTGGGTGAAATGGTGATACCACGCCAACTTTCAACCTTTTCAGAGTTCGTTTGAAGTGCTTTTCAATTTCAGGGTTATTTTGCTGAAATAAAATGAGTAATTGCATGAACAATAGCAAATGAGGTCAGCAAGGGTTGAAAATTGACAACGTGGCTTTGAATGCTGAATTTTTGGCACGAAAAGTATGGAGTTCATATACGTTAAAAAGAATGAAATTCCTTTGTACCAGGCAAGTTTTCGTCACAAACCCTCCTACTTCGAAAGAGATTGTCTATTTTGTACACGAATTGCATCCCGTTTTTGCCGTAACCCTCTCAACTTTTTTTAACATGCTATGTGCCACAAATGATGTTACCATGCCAACTTTCGACCTTTTCAGAGTTCATTTGAAGTGCTTTTCAATTTTTTGTTTATCACGCTGAAGTAAAATCAATAAGTGCATGAAAAATAGCAAATGAGGCCAGAAAGGGTTGAAAATTGATGATGTGGCTTTGAATGCTATATTTCGAAGTCACAAAAAGTGTGGAGTTCAAATAAGTTAAAACGAATGAAATGCCTTTGTAACAGGCGAGTATTCGTGCGAAACCCTCCTACTTCGAAAGAGATTGTCCATTTTGTACATGAAGTGCATCCAGTTTTTGCCTTAACCCTCTCAACTTTTTATAACATGCTATGAGGGTCAAATGATGATACCATGCCAACTTTCAACCTTTTCAGAGTTCATTTGAAGTGCTTTTCAATTTCAAGGTTATTTTGCTGAAATAAAATCAGTAAGTGCATGAAAAATAGCAAATGAGGTCAGAAAGGGTTGAAAATTGATGATGTGGCTTTGAATGCTGTATTTTGAAGGCACAAAAAGTTTGGATTTCATATACGTTACGAAGAATGTAATGCCATTGTAACAGGCGAGTTTTCGTCACAAACCCTCCTACTTCGAAAGAGATTGTCTATTTTGTACAAGAAGTGCATCCAGTTTTTGCCGTAACCCCCTCAACTTTTTATAACAAGCTATGTGCGTCAAATGATGTTACCATGCCAACTTTCAACCTTTTCAGAGTTCATTTGAAGTGCTTTTCAATTTTAGGTTTATCACGCTGAAATAAAATCAATAAGTGCATCAAAAATAGCAAATGAGGTCAGAAAGGGTTGAAATTGATGATGTGGCTTTTAATGCTACATTTTGAAGGCACAAAAAGTGTGGAGTTCAAATAAGTTAACACAAATGAAATGCCTTTGTAACAAGCGAGTATTCGTCCGAAACCCTCCTACTTCGAAATAGATTGTCCTTTTTGTACACGAAGTTCATCCAGTTTTTGCCCTAACCCTCTCAACGTTTTATAACATGCTATGTGGGTGAAATGATGATACTATGCAAACTTTCAACCTTTTCAGAGTTCATTTGAAGTGCTTTTTAATTTCAGGGTTATTTTGTTGAAATAAAATCACTAAGTGCATGAAAAATAGCAAATGAGGTCAGAAGGGGTTGAAAATTGATGATGTGGCTTTGAATGCTGCATTTTGAAGGCACGAAAAGTATGGATTTCATAGATGTTAAAAAGAATGATATTCCTTTGTACCAGGCGAGTTTTCGTCAGAAACCGTCCTACTTCGAAAGAGATCGTCTAATTTGTACACGAATTGCATCCAGGTTTTGCCGTAACCCTCTCAACTTTTTATAACATGCTATGTGCGTCAAACGATGTCAGCATGCCATCTTTCAACCTTTTCAGAGTTCATTTGAAGTGCTTTTCAATTTTAGGGTTATTTTGCCGAAATAAAATCAGTAAGTGCCTGAAAAATTGCAAATGAGTTGAGAAAGGGTTGAAAATTGATGATGTGGCTTTGAATGATGCATTTTGATGGCACAAAAAGTATGGAGTTGAAATAAGTTAAAAATAATGAAATGCCTTTGTAACAGGCGAGTTTTCGTCCGAAACCCTCCTTCTTCAAAAGAGATTGTCCATTTTGTACACGAAGTGCATCCAGTTTTTGCCGTAACCCAATCAACTTTTTATAAGATGCTATGTGGGTGAAATTATGAGAAGATGCCAACTTTCAACCTTTTCAGAGTTCATTTGAAGTGCTTTTTCATTTCAGGGTTATTTTATTGAAATAAAATCACTAAGTGCATGAAAAATAGCAAACAAGGTCAGAAGGGGTTGAAAAATGATGATGTGGCTTTGAATGCTGCATTTTGATGGCACAAAAAGTATGGAGTTCAAATAAGTTAAAAAGAATGAAATGCCTTTGTAACACGCGAGTTTTCGTCCCAAACCCTCCTACTTCGAAAGAGATTGTCCATTTTGTACACGAAGTGCATCCAGTTTTTGCCCTAACCGTCTCAACTTTTTATAACATGCTATCTGGGCGAAATGATGATACCATGCCAACTGTCAACCTTTTCAGGGTTCCTTTCAAGTGCTTTCCAATTTTAGGGTTATTTTGCTGAAATAAAATAAGTAACTGCATGAAAAAAAGCAAATGAGGTCAGAAAGGGTTGAAAATTGATGATGTGGCTTTTAATGCTACATTTCGAAGGTACAAAAAGTGTGGAGTTCAAATAAGTTAAAACGAATGAAATGCCTTTGTAACAAGCGAGTTTTCGTGCGAAACCCTCCTACATCGAAAGAGATTGTCCATTTTGTACATGAAGTGCGTCCAGTTTTTGCCGTAACCCTCTCAACATTTTATAACATGCTATGTGTGTCAAATGATGATACCATGCGAACTTTCAACCTTTTTGAAGTTCATTTGAAGTGCTTTTGAATTTCAGGGTTATTTTGTTGAAACAAAATCAGTAAGTGCATGAAAAATAGCAAATGAGGTCAGAAGGGGTTGAAAATTGATGATGTGGCTTTGAATTCTGAATTTGGAAGGTACAAAAATCATGGATTTCAAATAAGTTTTAAAGAATGAAATGCCTCTATAACAGGCGAGTTTTCGTTCGGAAACCTCCTACTTCGAAAGAGATTGTCCGTTTTGTACATGAAGTCCATCCAGTTTTTGCCATAACCCTCTCAACTTTTTAGAAAATGCTATGTGGGTGAAATGATGATACCATGCCAACTTTCAACCTCTTCAGAGTTCATTTGAAGTGCTTTCCAATTTCAGGGTTATTTTGCTGAAATAAAATCAGTAAGTGCATGAAAAATAGCAAATGAGGTCAGAAAGGGTTGAAAATTGATGATGTGGCTTTGAATGCTGCATTTTGAAGGCACAAAAACTATTGAGTTCTAATACGTTGAAAAGAATGAAATGCCTTTGTAACAGGTGAGTTTTCGTCCGAAACCCTCCTACTTCGAAAGAGATTGTCCATTTTGGACACGAAGTGCATCCAGTTTGTGTCGTAACCTCTCAACTTTTTATAACATCCTATGTGCGTCAAATGATATTACGATGCCAAATTTCAACCTTTTCAGAGTTCATTTGAAGTGGTTTTCAATTTTAGGTTTATCACGCTGACATAAAATCAATGAGTGCATGAAAAATAGCAAATGAGATCAGAAAGGGTTGAACATTCATGATGTGGCTTTGAATGCTGCATTTTGAAGGCACAAAAAGTATGGAGTTCAAATAAGTTAAAAAGAATGAAATGCCTTTGTAACCGGCGAGTTTTCCTCCGAAACCCTCATACTTCGACAGAGATTGTCCATTTTGCACACGAAGTGCATCCAGTTTTTGCCATAACCCCCTCAACTTTTTATAACATTCTATGTGGGTTAGTGATGATACCACGTAGACTTTTAACCTTTTCAGAGTTCATTTGAAGTGCTTTTCAATTTTAGGGTTATTTTGATGAAATAAAATAACTAAGTGCATGACAAATAGCAAATGAGGCCAGAAAGGTTTGAAAATTAATAATGTGGCTTTGAATGCTGCATTTTTAAGGCACAAAAAGTATGGAGTTCAAATAAGTTAAAGAGAATGAAATGCCTTTGTAACAGGCGAGTTGTCATTCGAAACCCTCCTACTACGAAAGAGATTGTCCATTTTGAACACGAAGGGCATCCAGTTTTTGCCGTAACCCCTCAACTTTTTATAACATGCTATGTGGGTGAAATGATGATACCATGCCAACATTCAACCTTTTCAGAGTTCATTTGAATTTTTTTCAACTTTAGGGTTATTTTGTTGAAATAAAATCAGTAAGTGCATGAAGAATAGCAAATGAGGTCAGAAAGGGTTGAAAATTGATGATGTGGCTTTGAATGCTGCATTTCGAAGGCACAAAAAGTATGGAGTTCAATTAAGTTAAAAAGAATGAAATGCCTTTGTAACAGGCGAGTTGTCGTCCGAAACCCTCCTACTTCAAAAGAGATTGTCCATTTTGCACACGAAGTGCATCCAGTTTTTGCCGTAACCCCCTCAACTTTTTATAACATTATATGTGGGTGAAGTGATGATTCCATGCAGACTTTAAAGCTTTTGAGAGTTCATTTGAAGTGCTTTTCAATTTTAGGGTTATTTTGCTGAAATAAAATCACTAAGTGCATGAAAAATAGCAAATGAGGTCAGAAAGGTTTGAAAATTGATGATGTGGCTTTGAATGCTACATTTTGAAGGCACAAAAAGTATGGAGTTCAAATTAGTTAAAAAAGATGAAATGCCTTTGTAACAGGCGAGTTGTCATTTGAAACCCTCCTACTTCGAAAGAGATTGTCCATTTTGCACACGAAGGGCATCTAGTTTTTGCAGTAACCACTCAACTTTTTATAACATGCTATGTGGGTTAAATGATGATACCATGCCAACTTTCAACATTTGGAGAGTTCATTTGAAGTACTTTTCAATTTCACGGTTATTTTGCTGAAATAAAATCTGTAAGTGCATAAAAAATAGCAAATGAGGTCAGAAAGGGTTCAAAATTGATGATGTGGCTTTGAATGCTGCATTTTGAAGGCACAAAAATTATGGAGTTCAAATAAGTTAAAAAGAATGAAATGCCTTTGTAACAGGCGAGTTTTCGTCCGAAACCCTCCTACTTCGAAAGAGATTGTCCATTTTGGACACGAAGTGCATCCAGTTTGTGTCGTAACCCTCTCAACTTTTTATAACATCCTATGTGCGTCAAATGATGTTACCATGCTAACTTTCAACCTTTTGAGAGTTCATTTGAAGTGCTTTTCAATTTTAGGTTTATCACGCTGAAATAAAATCAATAAGTGCATGAAAAATAGCAAATGAGATCAGAAAGGGTTGAACATTGATGATGTGGCTTTGAATGCTGCATTTTGAAGGCACAAAAACTATGGAGTTCAAATAAGTTAAAAAGAAAGAACTGCCTTTGTAACAAGCGAGTTTTCCTCCAAAACCCTCATACTCCGAAAGAGACTGTCTATTTTGCACACGAAGTGCATCCAGTTTTTGCCATAACCCCCTCAACTTTTTATAACATTCTATGTGGGTTAGTGATGATACCATGCAGACTTTAAACCTTTTCAGAGTTCATTTGAAGTGCTTTACAATTTTAGGGTTATTTTGCTGAAATAAATCACTAAGTGCATGAAAAATACCAAATGAGGCCAGAAAGGTTTGAAAATTAATGATGTGGCTTTTAATGCTGCATTTTGAAGGCACAAAAAGTATGGAGTTCAAATAAGTTAAAAAGAATGAAATGCCTTTGTAACAGGCGAGTTGTCATTCGAAACCCTCCTACTACGAAAGAGATTGTCCATTTTGCACACGAAGGGCATCCAATTTTTGCCGTAACCCCACAACTTTTTATAACATGCTATGTGGGTGAAATGATGATACCATGCCAACGTTCAACCTTTTCAGAGTTCATTTTAATTTTTTTCAATTTTAGTGTTATTTTGCTGATATAAAATCAGTAAGTGCAGGAAAAATAGCAAATGAAGTCAGAAAGGGTTGAAAATTGATGATGTGGCTTTGAATGCTGCATTTTCAAGGCACAAAAAGTATGGAGTTCAAATAAGTTAAAAAAATGAAATGCCTTTGTAACAGGCGAGTTGTCATTCGAAACCCTCCTACTTCGAAAGAGATTCTCCATTTTGCACACGAAGGGCATCCAGTTTTGTCGTAACCCCTCAACTTTTTATAACATGATATGTGGGTGAAATGATGATACCATGCCAACATTCAACATTTTCGGAGTTCATTTGAATGTTTTTCAACTTTAGGGTTATTTTGCTAATATAGAATCACTAAGTGCATGGAAAATAGCAAATGAGGTCAGAAAGGGTTGAAAATTGATGATCTGGCTTTGAATGCTGCATTTTGAAGGCACAAAAAGTATGGAGTTCAAATAAGTTAGAAAGAATGAAATGCCTTTCTAACAGGCGAGTTTTCACTAAACCCTCATACTTCGGAAGAGATTGTCCATTTTGCACACGAAGTGCATCCAGTTTTGTCCGTAACCCCCTCAACTTTTTATAACATTCTATGTGGGTGAAATGATGATACCATGCACTTCGAAAGACATTGTCCATTTTGCACACGAAGTGCATCCAATTTTTGCCTTAACCCCCTCAACTTTTTACAACATTCTATGTGGGTGAAATGATGATAACATGCAAAATTTCAACCTTTTCAGAGTTCATTTGAAGTGCTTTTTAATTTCAGGGTTATTTTGCTGAAAAAAATCACTAAGTGCATGAAAAATAGGAAATGAGGCCAGAAAGGTTGAAAATTGATGATGTGGCTTTGAATGCTGCATTTCGAAGGCACAAAGAGTATGGAGTTCAAATAAGTTAAAAAGAATGAAATGCCTTTGTAACAGGCGAGTTGTCGTCCGAAACCCTCCTACTTGAAAAGAGATTGTCCATTTTGCACACGAAGTGCATCCAATTTTTGCCGTAAGCCCCTCAACATTTTATAACATTCTATGTGGGTGAAATGATGATACCATGCAAACTTTGAACCTTTTCAGAGTTCATTTGAAAATTTTTTCAATCTCAGTGTTATTTTGGTGAATTAAAATCAGTAAGTGCATGAAAAATAGCAAATGAGGTCAAAAAAGGTTGAAAATTGATCATGTGGCTTTGAATGCTGCGTTTTGAAGGAACCAAAACTATGGAGTTCAACTAAGGTAGAAAGAATGAAATGCCTTTGTAACAGGCGAGTTTTCGTCCGAAACCCTCATAATTCGAAAGAGATTGTCCATTTTGCACACGAAGTGCATCCAGTTTTTGTCGTAACCCCCTCAACTTTTTATAACATTCTATGTGGGTGAAGTGATGATACCATGCAGACTTTCAAGCTTTTGAGAGTTCATTTGAAGTGCTTTTCAATTTCAGGGTTATTTTGCTGAAATAAAATCAGTAAGTGCCTGAAAAATAGCAAATGAGGTCAGAAAGGGTTGAAAATTGATGATGTGGCTTTGAATGCTGCATTTTGAAAGAACAAAAAGTATGGAGTTCACATAAGTTAAAAAGAATGAAATGCCTTTGTAACAGGCGAGTTTTCGTCCGAAACCCTCATACCCTGAAAGAGATTGTCCATTTTGCACAAGAAGTGCACCCAGTTTTTGCCGTAACCCCCTCAACTTTTTATAACATGCTATGCGGGTGAAATGATGATACCATGCCAATTTTCAACCTTTTCAGAGTTCATTTCAAGTGCTTTTCAATTTCAGGATAATTTTGTTGAAATAAAATCATTAAGTGCATGAAAAATAGCAAATGAGGTCAGAAAGGGTTGAAAATTGATGATGTGGATTTGAATGCTGCATTTTGAAGGGACAAAAAGTGTGGAGTTCAAATAAGTTAAAAAAATGAAATGCCTTTGTAACAGGCGAGTTTTCGTCCGAAACCCTCATACTTCGAAAGAGATTGTCCATTTTGCACACGAAGTGCATCGAGTTTTTGCCATAACCCCCTCAACATTTTATAACATTGTATTTGGGTGAAGAGATGATACCATGCAGACTTTAAACCTTTTCAGAGTTCATTTGAAGTGCTTTTCAATTTTAGGGTTATTTTGCCGAAATAAAATCACTAAGTGCATGAAAAATAGCAAATGAGGTCACAAAGGTTTGAAAAATGATGATGTGGCTTTGAATGCTGCATTTTGAAGGCACAAAAAGTATGGAGTTCAAATAAGTTGAAAAGAATGAAATTCCTTTGTAACACGCGAGTTTTCGTCCGAAACCCTCATACTACTAAAGAGATTGTCCATTTTGCACACGAAGTGCATCTAGGTTTTGCCGTCACCCCTTCAACTTTTTAAAACATGCTATGTGGGTTAAATGATGATACCATGCCAACTTTCAACCTTCTCAGAGTTCATTTGAAGTGCTTTTCATTTTCAGGGTTATTTTGCTCAAATAAATTCAATAAGTGCATGAAAAATAGCAAATGAGGACAGAAAGGGTTGAAAATTGATGATGTGGCTTCGAATGCTGCATTTTGAAGGCACAAAAAGTACGGAGTTCAAGTACGTTAAAAAGAATTAAATGCCTTTGTAACAGGCGAGTATTCGTCCGAAACCCTCATACTTCGAAAGAAATTGTCCATTTTGTATACGAAGTGCATCCAGTTTGTACCGTAACCCACTAAACTTTTTATAACATGCTATGTGGGTGAAATGATGATACCATGCCAACTTTCAAACTTTTCAGAGTTCATTTGAAGTGCTTCTCAATTTCAGGGTTATTTTGTTGAAATAAAATCAGTAAGTGCATGAAAAATAGCAAATGAGGTCAGAAAGGGTTGAAAATTGATTATGTGGCTTTGGATGCTGCATTTTGAAGGCAAAAAATGTATGGATTTCAAATAAGTTAAAAAGAATGAAATACCTTTGTAACAGGCGAGTTTTCGTTTGAAACCCTCCTACTTCGAAAGAGGTTGTCCATTTTGTACACGTAGTGCATCGAGTTTGTGACGTAACCCTCTCAACTTTTTATAACATGCTATGTGGGTGAAATGATGATAGAATGCCAACTTTCAACCTTTCAGAGTTCATTTGAAGTGTTTTTCAATTTTAGGGTTATTTTGCTGAAATAAAATCAGTAAGTGCATGAAAAATAGCAAATGAGGTCAGAAAGGGTTGAAAATTGATGGTGTAGCTTCGAATTCTGCATTTTGAAGGCACAGAAACTACGGAGTTCAAATAAGTTAAAAACAATGAAATGCCTTTGTAACAGGTGAGTTTTCGTCCGAAACCCTCCAACTTCGAGAGAGATAATCCATTTTGTACATGAACTGCATCTTGTTTTTGTCGTAACCCTCTCAACTTTTTACAACATGCTATGTGGGTGAAATGATGATACCATGCCAACTTTCAACCTTTTCAGAGTTCATTTGAAGTGCTTTTCAATTTCAGGGTTATTTTGCAAAAATAAAATCAGTAAGTGTATGAAAAATAGCAAATGAGGTCAGAAAGGGTTGAAAATTGATGATGTGGCTTTGAATGCTGCATTTTGAAGGCACAAAAAGTATGGAGTTCAAATAAGTTAAAAATAATAAATGACATTGTAACAGGTGAGTTTTCGTCCGAAACCCTCATACTTCGAAAGAGATTGTCCATTTTGTACATGAAGTGCATCCAGTTTTTGCCGTAACCCTCTCAACTTTTTTATAACATGCTATGTGGGTGAAATGATGATACCATGCCAACTTTCATCCTTTTCAGAGTTCATTTGAAGTGCTTTTCTATTTTATGGTTATTTTTCTGAAATAAAATCAGTAAGTGCATGAAAAATAGCAAATCAGGTCAGAAAGGGTTGAAAATTAGTGATGTCGCTTTGAATGCTGCATTTTGAAGGTACAACAAGTATGGAGTTCAAATAAGTTAAAAAGAATGAAATGCCTTTGTAACAGGCGAGTTTTCATCATAAACCTCCTACTTCGAAAGAGATTGTCCATTTTGCACACGAAGTGCATCCAGTTTTTGTCATAAACCCCTTAACTTTTTATAACATGCTATGTGGCTGAAACGATGATACCATGCCAACTTTCAACCTTTCCAGAGTTCAATTGAAGTGCTTTTCAATTTCAGGGTTATTTTGCAAAAATAAAATCAGTAAGTGTATGAAAAATAGCAAATGAGGTCAGAAAGGGTTGAAAATTGATGATGTGGCTTTGAATGCTGCATTTTGAAGACACACAAAGTATGGAGTTCAAATAAGTTAAAAAGAATGAAATGCCTTTGTAACAGGTGAGTTTTCGTTCAAAACCCTCCTACTCCGAAAGAGATTGTCCATTTTGTACCCCAAGTGCATCCAGTTTGTGTCGTAACCCTCTCAACTTTTTAGCAAATTCTATATGAGTGAAATGACGATACCATTCCAACTTTCAACCTTTTCAGAGTTCGTTTGAAGTGCTTTTCAATTTCAGGGTTATTTTGCAAAAATAAAATCAGTAAGTGCATGAAAAATAGCAAATGAGGTCAGAAAGAGTCGAAAATTGATGATGTCGCTTTGAATACTTCATTTTCAAGGCACAAAAAGTATGGAGTTCAAATTATTTAAAAAGAATGAAATGCCTTTGTAACAGGCTAGATTTCGTCCGAAACCCTCCTACTTCGAAACAGATTGTCCATTTTGTACGTGAACTGCATCCAGTTTTTGCTGGAACCCTATCAACTTTTTATAACATGCTATGTGGGTGAAATGATGATACCATGCCAACTTTCAACATTTGCAGAGTTAATTTGAAGTGCTTTCCAATTTTAGGGTCATTTAGTTCAAATAAAATCATTAAGTGCCTCAAAAATACCAAATGAGGTTAGAAAGGGCTGAAAATTGATGATGTGGCTTTGAATGCTGCATTTTGAAGGCACAAAAAGTATGGAGTTCAAATAAGTTAAAAAGAATAAAATGCCTTTGTAACAGGTGAGTTTTCGTCCGAAACCCTCATACTTCGAAAGAGATTGTCCATTTTGTGCACGAAGTGCATCAAGTTTTTGCCGCAACCCTCTCAACTTCTTATAACATGCTATGTGGGTGAAAATGATGATACCATGACAATTTTCAACCTTTTCAGAGTTGATTTGAAGTGCTTTTCTATTTTACGGTTATTTTTCTGAAAATAAAATCAGTAAGTGCATGAAAAATAGCAAATGAGGTCAGAAAGGGTTTAAAATTGATGATGTCACTTTGAATGTTGCATTTTGTAGGGACAACAAGTATGGAGTTCAAATAAGTTAAAAAGAATGAAATGCCTTTGTAACGGGCGAGTTTTCATCAGAAACCCTCCTACTTTGAAAGAGATTGCCCATTTTGCACACGAAGTGCATCTAGTTTTTTCCGTAAAGCCCTCAACTTTTTATAACATGCTATGTGCCTGAAATGATGATACCATGCGAACTTTCAACCTTTTCAGATAACATTTGAAGTGCTTTTCAATTTCACGGTTATTTTTCTAAAATAAAATCAGTAAGTTTATGAAAATAGCAACTGAGGTCAGAAAGGGTTGAAAATTGATGATGTGGCTTTGAACGCTGCATTTTGAAGGCACAAAAAGTATGGAGTTCAAATAAGTTAAAAAGAATGAAATGCCTTTGTAAGAGGCGAGTTTTCCACCGAAACCCTCATACTTCGAAAAAGATTGTCCATTTTGCACACGAAGTGCATCCAGTTTTTGTCGTAACCCCCTCAATTTTTTATAACATTCTATGTGGGTGAAATGATGATACCATGCCAACTTTCAACCTTTTCAGAGTTCATTTTGAGTGCTTTTCAATTTCACGGTTATTTTGCTGAAGTAAAATCAGTAAGTGCATGAAAAATAGCACATGAGGTCACAAAGGGATGAAAATTGATGATGTGGCTTTGAATGCTTCATTTTGATGGAACAAAAAGTATGGAGTTCAGATAAGTTAAAAAGAATGAAATGCCTTTGTAACAACCGAGTTTTTGTCCGAAACCCTGCTACTTTGAAAGAGATTGTCCATTTTGTACACAAACTGCATCCAGTATTTGCCGTAACCCTCTCAACTTTTTAGCAAATGCTATACAAGTGAAATGATGATACCATGCCAACTTTCACCCTTTTCAGAATTCGTTAGAAGTTCTTTTCAATTTTAGGGTTATTTTGCTCAAATAAAATGAGTAAGTGCATGAAAAATAGCTAATGAGGTCAGAAAGAGTTGAAAATTGGTGATGTGGCTTTTAATTCTGCATATTGAAGGCACCAAAAGTATGGAGTTCAAATAAGTTAAAAAGAATTAAATGTGTTTGTGACAAGCGAGTTTTCGTCCGAAACCCTCGTACTTCGAAAGAGATTGTCCTTTTTGTACACGAAGTGCATCCAGTGTTTGCCCTAACCCTCTCAACTTTTTATAACATGTTGTGTGGGTGAAATGATGATACCATGCCAACTTACAAACCTTTATAGAGTTCATTTGCAGTGCTCTTCAATTTCAGGGTTATTTTGCCAAAATAAAATCAGTAAGTGCACGAAAAATAGCAAATGAGGTCAGAAAGGGATGAAAATTGATGATGTGGCTTTGAATGCTGCATTTTGAAGGCATAAAAAGTATGGAGTTAAAATAAGTTAAAAAGAATGAAATGCCTTAGTAACACGCGAGTTTTCGATCGAAACCCTCCTACTTCGAAAGAGATTATCCATTTTGTACACGTAGTGCATCCAGTTTGGGCTGTAACCCTCTCAAGTTTTTAGCAAATGCTATATGAGTGAAATGATGATACCATGCCAAGTTTCAACCTTTTCAGAGTTCGTCTGAAGTGCTTTTCAATTTCAGGGTTATTTTGCTGAAATAAAATCAGTAAGTGCATGAAAAATAGCAAATGAGGTCAGAAAGAGTTGAAAATTGATGATGTGGCTTTGAATGCTGCATTTTGAGGGCACAAAAAGTATGGAGTTCAAATAATTTAAAAAGAATGAAATGCCTTTGTAACTGGCGAGTTGTCGTCCGAAACCTTCCTACTTCGTAAGAGATTGTCCATTTTGCACACGAAGGGCATCCAGTTTTTGCCGTAACCCCCTCAACTTTTTATAACATGCTATGTGGGTGAAATGATGATACCAAGCCAATGTTCAACCTTTTCAGAGTTCGTTTCCAGTGCTTTTCAATTTCAGGGTTATTTTGTTGAAATAAAATCAGTAAGTGCATGAAAAATAGCAAATGAGGTCAGAAAGGGTTGAAAATTGATGATGTGGCTTTTAATCTGCATTTTGAAGACACAAATGTTGGAAATATGCCCTACAGGCAATAATAAATTAGTTATTATCATATTTCCTTGTTCATGATAATCGTTTATTATCCATGCTATAATTGTATTTATCGGAGACTTAGATGCATGTGTGGATACATCGACAAAACCATGTCCCTAGTATGCCTCTAAAAGACAAGCTCATTGATCAAAGATGGTTAAGGTTTCCTAGCCATTGACATGATATGTCATTTGATAATGGGATCACATCATTAGGAGAATGATTGGATGGACAAGACCCAAACTACAAACATAGCATACGATTGTGTCAGTTTAATGCTATTGTTTTCTGCGTGTCAAGTATCTGTTCCTATGACCATGAGATCATGCAACTCACTGACACCGGAGGAGTGCCTTGCGTGTATCAAACGTCGCAACGTAACTGGGAGACTATAAAGGTACTCTACAGGTATCTTCGAGGGTGTCTGTTGGGTTGGCATGGATCAAGACTGGGATTTGTTACTCCGTGTGACGGAGAGGTATCTCAGGGCCCACTCGGTAGTACAACATCACAACAAGCCTTGCAAGCAATGTGACTAAGTGTTAGTCATGGGATCTTGTATTACGGAACGAGTAAAGAGACTTGCCGGTAACGAGGTTGAACTAGGTATGGAGATACCAACGATCGAATCTCGGGCAAGTAACATACCGAAGAACAAAGGGAACGTTATACGGGATTGACTGAATCCTTGACATAGAGGTTCGACCGATAAAGATCTTCGTAGAATATGTAGGAACCAATTTTGTCATCTAGGGCCCGCTATTGGTTATTGACCATAGAGGTGTCTCGGTCATGTCTACATAGTTCTCGAACCCGCAGGGTCTGCACACTTAATGTTTGGTGACGTTTCGGTAGTATAGAGTTATGTATGGTGGTGTCCGAAGGTTGTTCGGAGTCCCGGATGAGATCGAGGACGTCATGATGAGCTCCGGAATGGTCTGGAGGTAAAGATTGATATATACGAAGTCCCATTTTGGTCGCCGGAAAAGTTTCGGGCTAATCGGTAATGTACCGGGAGTGCCGGTAGTGTACCGGGAGACCACCGGGAGGGGTATTTCGACCCAAGAGGCTTCATGGGCTGTGGGAGAGTAAATACCAGAATTTTGTGGGCTGGTGGAAGTCCCACACAAGGCCCATGCAGCTGGGCGAAAAAGCCCAAAGGGAAAAAGGTGGAAGAAGGCCAAAAAAAGGAGGAATCCTAGTCCTACTAGGATTGGAGGAGTCCTCGTCTCCTGCCCACTTTGGTCGACCCAAGGGCTGGATTTTTGGCAGCCAAGACTCCTCCTCCTCTCCTCCTATATATACTAGAGGATTTTAGGGTTTTGGCACAGAATTTTCAGCCACATGCTACCCGTTGCTCTAGTGCATAGTTTCTCCTCCAGATCGGTTTTTTCCAGCGCTTAGGCGAAGCCCTGCCGGAATTGTTCCACCAATATCACCGGAGCGCCGTCACGCTGCCGGTGAACTCTTATCCCCCTCCACTTCCTCTTGCTGGATCAAGATGGTGGATATCATCATCGAGCTGCACGTGTGTTGAACGCGGAGGTGTCGTCCGTTCGGCGCTAGATCGGAAGGACCGTGAACAAGATCGCGAGACCGTTCGTGATGTGTTCACGGGACGGATCGTGATGAGATCGCGGGACATATCGTGATGATATCGCGGGACGGATTGTGATGAGTTCGCGGGACGGATCGTGATTGGATCACGGGACGGATCGTGATGTGATCGCGGGACACTCGGCGATTTGGATCGCGAAGATGTTCGACTACACCAACCGCGTTTCTTAACGCTTCCCGCTTAGCAATCTACAAGGGTATGTAGATCCACTCTCCCTCTCGTAGATTCTCATCATCATTGATAGATCTTCGTGTGCATAGGAAATTTTTTGTTTCCCATGCAACGTTCCCCAACAGTGGCATCATGAGCTAGGTCTATGTGTCGACGAGATCTCGAGTAGAACACAAAAGGTTTGTGGGCATTGATGCTTAGATTGCTTCCTCCCTTGGTCATATTTTGGTTCAGTGGTATTGTGAGATGAAGCGGCTCGGACCAACATTACTCATACGCTTACGAGAGACCGGTTCCCTCGACGCAACTTGTTGCCTAGATGGCTTGCGGGTGGTAGTTTCTCTCACTTTAGTTGGATCGGATTCGACAAAGGTGGTCCTTGACAAGGTTGAAAAGCAAATTATGTATCACCATTGTGGTTTATGCGTAGGTGAGAATCGTTCTTGGTAGAAACCCGTAGCAGCCACGTAAAACATGCAACAACAATTAGAGGACGTCTAACTTGTTTTTGTAGGGCATGTTGTGATGTGATATGGCCAATTACATGATGTGATATATGTGATGTATGAGATGATCATGTGATGTATAGAATTTCACGACTTGCATGTCGATGAGTACGGCAACCGGCAGGAGCCATAGGGTTGTCTTTAATTATTGTATGACCTGCATGTCAATCATTAAGCGCTATGTAATGCTTTACTTTATCGCTAAACGGTAGCAATAGTAGTAGAAGCATGCAGGGCGTGACAACCTCGATGGCGACATGTTGATGGAGATCAAGATGATGAAGATTATGGTGTTGTGCTAGTGATGATGAAGATCATGCCGGTGCTTTCAAGATGGAGATCTAAAGCACAAGTTCATGGCCATATCATGTCACTTATGAATTGCATGTGATGTTAATCCTTTTATGCACCTTGTTATGCTTAGTACGGCGGTAGCATTATAAGGTGATCACTCACTTAAATTTGAAGATAAAATTGTGTTCTCCCTGAGTGTGCACCGTTGCGAAAGTTCGTTGTGTTGAGACACCATGTGATGATCGGGTGTGGTAGACTCTACGTTCACATACAACGGGTGCAAGCCAGTTTTGCACGCGCAGAACACTCGGGTTAAACTTGATGAGCCTAGCATGTACAGACATGGCCTCGGAACACAAGAGACCGAAAGGTCGAACATGAGTCATATAGTAGATATGATCAACATAATGATGTTCACCATTGAAGCCACCTCAACTCACGTGATGATCGGACTTGAGTTGGTGGATTTTGGAACATGTGACACTTAGATGACCTGAGGGATGTCAATTTGAGTGGGAGTTCTTAAGTAATATGATTAATTGAACTCATTACCATGAACATAGTCAATAGTGTCTTTGCAAATTATGTCATAGATTACTAGCTCACGTTGTAGCTCCCTTGTATTTCTATATGTTCCTAGAGAAATAGAGTTGAAAGATGATGGTAGCAATATTGCGGACTAGGTTCGTGATCTGAGGATTGTCCTCATTGCTGCACAGAAGGCTTATGTCCTTAATGCACCGCTCGGTGCACCAACCCCTCTAGCGTTGTCTGTAGATGTTGTGAACATCTGACAGGCACGTTCTGATGACTACTTGATAGTTTAGTGCGTCATACATTACGACTTAGAATTGAGGATCCAAAACGTTTTGAACGTCACGGAACATATGAGATGTTTCTAAGAGCTGAAATTAGGATCTCAGGCTCGTGCTCGTGTTGCGAGATATGAGATCTCCAACAAGATTCTTTGCCTGCAAGATGAAAGAGAATAGCTCAATCGTTGAGCACGTGCTCAGATTGTCTGGGTGCTACAATCGCTTGAATCAAGTTTGAGTTGATCTTCCAGATAAGATAGTGATTGATATAGTTCTCCAAGTCACTGTCAATAAAGCTAGTAGAACTTAGTGATGAACTATAAAACGCCAGGGATAGAAATATTGATCCCTGAGCTGTTCGCGATGTTTGACACCGCGAAGGTAGAAATCAAGAAGGAGCATCAAGTGTTGATGGTTAATCAAACCACTAGTTTTGAGAAGGGCAAGAGCAAGGAGGGAAACTGCATGGATAGCAAGTCAGTTGCTGCTCCAGTGAAGAAGCCCAAAGTTGAACTCAAACCCGAGACTAAGTGCTTCTGTTATGAGGTGAGCGGTCGCTGAAGCGAAACAACCCTAGAAACTTGGTAGATAAGAAGGCTGGCAAGGTCGACAGAAGTATATTTGATATATGTGTTATTTATGTGTACCTTGCTAGTACTCCAAGTAGCACCTGGGTATTGGATACCGGTTCGGTTGCTAAATGTTAGTAACTCGAATAAAAAGCTACGGAATAAACGGAGCACTAAGCTAAGGGTGAGGTGACGATGTGTGTTGGAAATGTTTCCAAGGTTGATGTGATCAACATCGCACACTCTCTCTACCTTCGGGATTAGTGATGGATCTGAATAAATGTTATTTGGTGTTTTGCGTTGAGCATGAACATGATTAGATCGTGTTTATTGCAACACGGTTATTCATTTGAGTTAAAGAATAATGGTTATTCTGTTTACATGAATAATACCTTGAATGGTCATGCACCCAGAGAGAATCGTTTGTTAAATCTTGATCGTAGTAATACACATGTTCATAACATTGATGCCAAAAGATACAAAGTTAATGATGATAGTACCACATACTTGTGGCAACTGCCGCTAAAATGTCATATTGGTATAAAGCGCATGAAGAAACTCCATGCTGATGGATCTTTGGACTCATTCGATTTCGAATCGGTTGAGACATGCGAACCATGCCTCTTTGTCAAGATGACTAAGGACCCCGTTTTCTGTTTTGATGAAGCGGGAAAGTGATTTATTGGAAATGATACATGTTGATGTATGCAATCCAATGAGTCTTGTAGCGAGCGGTGGATATCATTATTTTCTTATCTTCACTGATGATTTGAGTAGATATAGTGTATATTTACTTAATGAAACACAAGTCTGAATCATTTGAAAGGTTCAAGCAAATTCAGAGTGAAGTTTAAGATCATCGTGACAATAAGATAAAAATGTTTGCGATATGATCGTGGAGGTGAATATCTGAGTTACGAGTTTGGCATATAACTTTAGACAATGTGAAAGATTGTTTCACAACTCACGCCACCTGGAACACCATAGTGTGATGGTGTGTCTGAACGTCATAGTCGTGCTCTATTGGATATGGTGTGTGCTATGATGTCTATTATCGTTTTGTTACTATAATTTTTGGGTTATGCATTAGAGACAACTACATTCACTTTAAATAGGGCACCAACTAAATCCGTTGAGATGACACCATGTAAACTATGGTTTGATAGAAACCTAAGCTGTCAATTCTTAATGCTTGGGGCTACGACGCTTGTGTGGAAAATGTTTTCACCTAATGAACTCGAACCCAAAGCGAACAAATGCATCTTCATAGAATACCCTAAGAACAGTTGGGTGAACCTTCTATCTTAGATCCAAGCATAAAATGTTTGTTGCTAAAACTGGGTCCTTTCTCGAGAAAGGGTTTATCTTGAAAGAATTGAGTGGGAGGAGGATAGAACCTGATGAGGTTATTTGAACCTCTGCTTCAACCAGAAAGTAGCACAATGCAGAAAGATGTTTCTGTGAAGCCTACGTTAGTTGAAGAGGAAGTTAATGATGATGATCATGAAGCTTCGGATCAAGCTACTATCGACCTACAAGGAAAATAGAACTTGATGAGGTTATTGAACCTTTACTTCAACCAGAAAGTGGCGTAGCACAGAAAGATGTTTCTGTGAAGCCTACGTCAGTTGAAGAGGAAGTTAATGATTATGATCATGAAGCTTCGGATCAAGTTACTATCGAACTTCGTAGGTCGACAAGGATGTGTACTGCTACAGAGCAGTACGACAACCCTGTCTTGAAGGTCATGTTGTTGGACAACGAAGAACCTACGAACTATGGAGAAGCGATGATGGGCCTGGAAACCAAAAAATGGTTAGAGGCCATGAAATCCGAGAAAGGATCCATGTATGAAAACTAAGTATAGACTTTGGTGGACTTGCTCGTTGGACGCTGGTCGCTAAAGTACAAATGGATCTTTAAAATGAATACAGACGCTGATGGTAAATGTTACCATTTGTAAAGCTCGACTTGTTGCAAAGTAGTTTACGTCAAGTTCAAAGAGTTGAATGCGATGAGACTTTCTCACTCGTAGCGATGCTAAAGTCTGTTGGAATTATGTTAGCAGTTACTGCATTTTTCAATTATGAAATCCAGCAGATGGATGCCAAAACATCGTTTCCTTCCTTAAGGAAAGGTTGTATGAGATACAACCAGAAGGTTTTGTCAGTCCTAAGGATGCTAAAAGATGTGCGAGCTTCAGTGATTCTTCCATGAACTAAAGCAAGCATCTCGGAGTTGGAATATACACTTTGATAAGGTGATCAATGTTTTTGAGTCTATACAAAGTTTACGAGAAACTTGTATTTGCAATAAAATGAGTGGGAGCACTATAAGAGTTTCTGATAAGTATATGTGGATGACATATTGCTATTCGGAAATGATGTAGAATTTCTGGAGAGCATAAATGGTTCTTTGAAAAGAGTTTTTCAAAGGAAGACCTGGATAAAGCTACCCGTTGCAAATCATGATCGAGCCCTAGAAGTCATTGGGTGTTAGATTCATAACAATGTGAATCACATGGTGATGTGAACTAGATTATTGACTCTAGTGCAAGTGGGAGACTGTTGGAAATATGCCCTAGAGGCAATAATAAATTAATTATTACCATATTTCCTTGTTCATGATAATCGTTTATTATCCATGCGATAATTGTATTGATCGGAGACTTAGATGCATGTGTGGATACATAGACAAAACCATGTCCCTAGTATGCCTCTAATAGACTAGCTCGTTGATCAAAGATGGTTAAGGTTTCCTATCCATTGACATGAGATGTCATTTGATAATGGGATCACATCATTAGGAGAATGATTGGATGGACAAGACCCAAACTACAAACATAGCATATGATCGTGTCAGTTTAATGCTATTGTTTTCTGCATGTCAAGTATCTGTTCCTATGACCATAACATCATGCAACTCACTAACACCGGAGGAGTGCCTTGTGTGTATCAAACGTCGCAACATAACTAGGTGACTATAAAGGTACTCTACAGGTAACTCCGAGGGTGTCTGTTGGGTTGGCATGGATCAAGACTGGGACTTGTTACTCCATGTGACGGAGAGGTATCTCAGGGCCACTCGGTAATACAACATCACAACAAGCCTTGCAAGCAATGTGACTAAGTGTTAGTCATGGGATCTTGTATTACGGAACGAGTAAAGAGACTTGCCGGTAACGAGGTTGAACTAGGTATGGAGATACCGACGATCGAATCTCGGGCAAGTAACATACCGAAGAACAAAGGGAACGTTATACGGAATTGACTGAATCCTTGACATAGAGGTTTGACCGATAAAGATCTTCATAGAATATGTAGGAACCAATATGGTCATCCAGGGCCCGCTATTGGTTATTGACCGTAGAGGTGTCTCGGTCATGTCTACATAGTTCTCGAACCCGCAGGGTTTGCACACTTAAGGTTTGGTGACGTTTCGGTAGTATAGAGTTATGTATGGTGGTGACCGAAGGTTGTTCGGAGTCCCGGATGACATCCAGGACTTCACGAGGAGCTCTGGAATGGTCCGGAAGTAAATATTGATATATAGGAAGTCCCATTTTGGTCGCCGGAAAAGTTTCGGGCTAATCGGTAATGTACCGGGAGTGCCGGTAGTGTACCGGGAGACCACCGGGAGGGGTATTTCGTCCTAAGAGGCTTCATGAGCTGTGGGAGAGTAAATACCAGCCTTTTGTGGGCTGGTGGAAGTACCACACAAGGCCCATGCAGCTGGGAGAAAAAGCCCAAAGGGAAAAAGGTGGAAAAAGGCCAAAAAAAGGAGGAATCCTAGTCCTACTAGGATTGGAGGAGGAGTCCTCCTCTCCTCCCCACTTTGGTCGACCCAAGGGCTGGAGTTTTGGCAGCCAAGACTCCTCCTCCTCTCCTCCAATATATACTAGAGGATTTTAGGGTTTGGCACAGAATTTTCAGCCATGTGCTACCCGTTCCTCTAGTGCATAGTTTCTCCTCTGGATCGGTTTTCTGCAGGGCTTAGGCGAAGCCCTGCCGGAATTGCTCCACCACTATCACCGGAGCTACGTCACGCTGCCGGTGAACTCTTCTCCCTCTCCACTTCCTCTTGCTAGATAAAGATGGTGGATATCGTCATCAAGCTGCACGTGTGCTGAACGCGGAGGTGTCGTCCGTTCGGCGCTAGATCGGAAGGGCCGTGAACAAGATCGCAAGACCGTTCGTGATGTGTTCACGGGACGGATCGTGATGAGATCACGAGGCGGATCGTGATGAGATCGCGGGACGGATCGTGATGAGTTCGCGGGACGGATCATGATTGGATTGCGGGACGGATCGTGATGTGATCGCGGGACGCTCGGCAATTTGGATCGCGAAGATGTTCGACTACACCAACCGCGTTTCTTAACACTTCCCGCTTAGCGATCTACAAGGGTATGTAGATCATCTCTCCCTTTCGTAGATGCTCATCATCATGGATAGATCTTCGTGCGAGTAGGAAAATTTTTGTTTCCCATGCAACGTTCCCCAACAACAAAAATTATGGAGTTCAAATAAGTTAAAAAGAATGAAATGCCTTTGTAACAGGCGAGTTTCGTCCGAAACCCTCCTACTTCAAAAGAGATTGTGCATTTTGTACACGAAGTGCATCCAGTTTGTGCCATAACCCTCTCAACTTTTTATAACATGCTATGTCGGTGAAATTATGATGCCATGCCAAGTTTCAACCTTTTCAGAGTTCATTTGAAGTGCTTTTAAATTCCAGGGTTATTTTGTTGAAATAAAATCAGTAAGTGCATGAAAAATAGCAAATGAGGTCAGAAAGGGTTGAAAATTGATGATGTGGCTTTGAATGATGCATTTTGAAGGCACAAAAAGTATGGAGTTGAAATAAGTTAAAAAGAATGAAATGCCTTTGTAACAGGCGAGTTTTCATCCGAAATCCTCATACTTCGAAAGAGATTATCCATTTTGTACACGAAGACATCCAGTTTTTGCCGTAACCCTCTCAACTTTTTATAACATGCTATGTGGGTGAAAATGATGATACCATGCCAACTTTCAACCTTTTCAGAGTTCATTTGAAGTGCTTTTCAATTTCAGGGTTATTTTGCTGAAATAAAATCAGTAAGTGAATGAAGAATAGCAGATGAGGTCAGAAAGGGTTGAAAATTGATGATGTGGCTTTTAATGCACAAAAATTATGGAGTTCAAATAGGTTAAAAAGAATGAAATGCCTTTGTAACAGGCGAGTTTTCGTGCGAAACCCTCCTCCATGGAAAAAGATTGTCCATTTTGTACACGAAGTGCATCCAGTTTTTAGTTTTTGCCGTAATGCTCTCAACTTTGTAGAAAATGCTATGTGGGTGATATTATGATACCATGCCAACTCTCAACCTTTTCAGAGTTCATTTGAAGTGCTTTTCAATTTCAGGGTTATTTTGCTAAAATAAAATCAGCAAGTGCATGAAAAATAGCAAATGAGGTCACAAAAGGTTGTAAATTGATAATGTGGCTTTGAAGGCTGCATTTTGAAGGAACAAAAAGTATGGAGTTCAAATAAGTTAAAAATAATGAAATGCCTTTGTAACAGGCGAGTTTCTGATGAGGACAGGACTACCTTGGATACGACCAAAAATGTTGCATTCATGCATATTTGTGAGAATGGTCGAAGACTTGTATGAACCACGTGTGATGACAAAGAAAGAGGAAATGGTCGGGTGCTATTCAAGAGGTCCTCTAATGTCAAAGGAAACAATTAGGTGTTGTTCAAGAAGTTCTCTCACGTCACTTTTAGCCCAAGAGAAGATAGAGTCCAAGTCTCTCACGTTCTGGACTCAGATTCGGACTCCACAGACACACCTGTCTCAAAACGCTAACAACTTTTTCACACGGACTCGGAATTGGGTGATTCGTTTTTTGCTGGAACTAGATTTCATATGCGTTCCAGCCCAATTGGAATCACCTTCAAATTCGTCCGGATAGCGAAGATATCGACGAAACAATCTGACGTTGCATCAGAATCCGAGTCAAACTACAAGTCCAAAGGTGTTGCATCACCTCCACTTGGGCCCATGTGCCTTGTACGACCTAGGGTTTGTTTTAGGGTGTCTTGGGACATCCTCCCGCCTCCTTGGCCGCCACCCCTTGTTCCTATATAAGTAGATCTATCTAGTAGCTTTTTCTTTGGGTTTTGTTTAGTTAAAAGTTAGCCATTGCAACTTCGTGTACTTCGTTTGTGTCCAACGACCAGACCAAGACCACTTTTGGAACACCACCCTTATCAATACTTCATAAATATTCGCAATATTCAGATTGCATTATCATATTCTTGCTTGTTCTTCGATTGCTTGCAGAAATAGACCTTCGTGGTCAGGTTGGTCGTGCTCCGGCGTGGTCAATAACCTCTTGGAGATTGGTTTAGCGATTGCTAAGGCGCAACGTCGTGCACGTTCGTAGTCAGATCGTCAAAGTCTTCTCCACCAAATAGATAGTTATCATCTCATCAAAAGATCGGGACCCTCGCCTCTATTAAGTGGTATCAGTTTTCAGGTTGCTCGATGAGAATTTCTAGTTATTCATAGATTAGATTTATTTTTCTTACCTATTGCCCAAGAGAAAGCCACAAAAAAAGTTATATCTATTCATGTTTTCTCCAAGCCAGTCTGAGCCTTTGCAATTTTCTTTTTAGTGCTTGCATAGTTGAATTATCGATTGCATCATCGTGTCGAGTTGCTGGTCCTAGCGTCTAGTCTTTTATAGTTTCGAGTTCTATTCACAACTTGTCACGCCGGTGTCGCACCATCTTCATCGCTGCTGCCATATACCACCACCATGCCACCGTCATCTCTTTCATTGTCACCCACCACCATCCATCAATTTTCACCACATGCTACCATTGTTTATTGTCATTATCATACTTGAGGTCATGCACATCTACGTTTGATCCAATCTGCTTCTTATTTGGTTGAGAGAAAAAAAGTGAGAGAAAAAATAGAGAAAAAAGTGAGAAAAAATTGGTGAGAAAAAAAATAGAGAAAAAAAAACAAATTTCGAATCTATTTGACTCAAATCTCGTGTCTGAATTCAGAGTGAAACCTGTTTTGTAAAGTGTTCAGTAAAACAAGCGTATCTTCCTCATACGAACTCGGAACTGAGTGATTCTTTTTGCATACGAAAGCTTGAGTCAGTAGCATTCTTGAGGAAAAATATCAAAATTTTGACGTATCATCTTACATAGGAAAGTTGTAGAGAGAGTTTTGGTATATCCTGCTTGGCGACCATTTATCATCATTGTCTTTACTGCCATTGTGGTCTTCACTTATATCTTGTTGTCCAAAGATAATTCATATCATCCTTTGCTGCTATTTGTCCTACGCTGTGACTCCATTAGTGTTCTAGGCTCGCGTCTCTACTACAGTCTAGCATACGACCAGCATAGTACCGTCGTTGAGCGTTTATTCAACATTGCATCTCTAAATTGATTATTGCTAATCTTTTGCTACCATATATTAAGCCTTCCAAGCTCCACATATTTCTACATCGTGTATACATACGTTCACCTGGTAATCGCTTTACCCAATCTTTGGAGATATTGACACCGTCGGTTGCCGATCGCCACCTGCTGCATGGTAAGAATTTGTAAGACATTGATATTTGCTTTATTGTGAGCATTTTACCACCACATCCTAGTAGTTCATAGGAACAATATACTTGGATCTTTGTTTCTTGTTTCTACTAGTCATGACAAGATCCAGAGTTGTCAGTTCATAGGCTTCTTCGATCGTGGGAGACGTGCGACCACAAAAACCGATACGAGAGATGCAAAGAGATCCAAATGCACATGATCAGGTTAATGTTTCTATACCTCCATTTAATGGACGATTTAGACCTGCTTTATATATTGGGTGGGAGTTTGAAATAAATGAAATATTTGCTTCCCATAATTTTGCTGCACACAAGAAAGTTAAGGTCGCAGTTGATTCTTTCACTCGTTATGCTTTAGTTTGGTGGAGCGAATATTGTCAGTTACACAAAGATATTATACCGACTACTTGGGATGATTTGAAACTTGCCATGAGACACACATTCGTTCGTACTTATTATACTCGTGACAAGCTTAAAAAGTTACAATATTTAAAACAAGGTAGTGACACCGTAATGAAATATTATGATGATTTACAAATGACCTTGTTGCATTCCTCATTAGAAGAAAGTGAAGAAGATTTTATGGATAGATTTTGGGGAGGATTAAACCATGATATTCAGGAGATACTAATTAATGAAAAGTGTTATTCTATGGATCGTTTGTTTCATCTTGCTTGCAAAGCTGAACAGGAAATAAATCAACGCGTTGCCCAAAAGGAAATAGAGCGCAAGGTGCTCATTCCAAGAGTGGATACGGTTGTTCCTTCAACTACTAGGCATACTGTGACAACCACATCAATTCTTGTGAGGGCTACATCACCTACACCATGTCATATGTCACCATCGAGAGTGCCTACATCATCTGAGTTGATCATAAGAGGTAATGGCAAAGGTATTGATCTTCCACCTCCACATGAGTATGTTGAATGTCTTGTGAATTCCAATGTACCTTGTGATGATATACCCATTACTTTGATCACACCACCTATTTTAGAGGACTATGTTCATGATTTTACTTCATCATGTGATCAAATAACTACAATATCAGCAATTGTGAGTGCACCCATTGAATTAACTATTGATGAGCAAGAACCGTATGAATCAGAAAATCAATCAAATTTTGGTCAAATATGTTTGAAAATAATTCTGCCAGTGTTTAATCATTTTTATATGACCTCCAATCTTGGTGATAATTCTGTGTCAAATGACATGTTGCGTGTTTGCTTATTTAAGCACGTTGTAGCATCTAAATTTGAAACGATTCATGTTTATTTACCAATATTGGGATGGTTTAATGATGAACATCATGAATCTTTTGATATGAATAAGGACTTCACTTATATGTGGTAACTGAGTTGTAATATTGTGATGCCTTCTACTTCTTGTCCTAATCTTTTGGCTTTATATTTCATGACATGTGATGAGTGCCCTTGTATATATATGTCACATGTGTCACAACTGAGAACAATAAAAATGGATGACATATACATATACAATGTGTATGCCTTTTCTCTTTTGGTAGCCACTTTTCAGATTAAGCAATGCCGAGGACGGCTTTGTTTTCAAAAAGGGGAGGATGATGAGGACATGACTACCTTGGATACGACAAAAAATGTTGCATACGTGCATATTTGTGACAATGGTCGAACACTTGTATGAACCACGTGTGACGACAAAGAAAGAGGAAATGGTTGGGTGCTATTCAAGAGGTCCTCTAATGTCAAAGGAAACAATTAGGTGTTGTTAAAGAAGTTCTCTCACGTCACTTTTAGCCCAAGAGAAGATAGAGTCCAAGTCTCTCACGTTCTGGACTCAGATTCGGACTGCACAGACACACCTGTCTCAAAACGCTAACAACTTTTTCATACGGACTCGGAATTGGGTGATTCATTTTTTGCTCGAAACTAGATTTCATATGCGTTCCAGCCCAGTTGGTATCACCTTAAAATACGTCAGGATCATGAAGAGATCGACGAAACAATCTGACATTGCATCAGAATCCGAGTCAACCTACAAGTCCAAAGGTGTTGCATCACCTCCACTTGGTTCCATGGGCCTTGTATGACCTAGGGTTCGTTTTAGGGTCTCTTGGGACGTCCTCCCGCCTCCTTGGCCGCCACCCCTTGCTGCTATATAAGTAGATCAATCTAGTAGCTTTTCCTTTGGGTTTTGTTTAGTTAAAAGTTAGCCATTGCAACTTCGTGTACTTCGTTTGTGTCCAACGACCAGACCAAGACCGCTTTCGGAACCCCACCCTTGTCAATACTTCATATATATTCGCAATATTCAGATTGAATTATCATATTCTTGCTTGTTCTTCGATTGCTTGTAGGAATAGACCTTCGTGGTCAGGTTGATCGTGCTCCGGCTTGGTCAATAACCTCTTGTAGATTGGTTTAGCGATTGCTAAGGCGCAACGTCGTGCACGTTCGTAGTCGGATCATCAAAGTATTCTCCACCAAATCGATAGTGATCATCTCATTGAAAGATCGGGACCCTCGGCTCTATTAGTTTCCATCTGAAACCCTCATACTTCGAAAGAGATTGTACATTTTGTACATGAAGTGCATCCAGTTTTTGCCGCAACCCTCTCAACTTTTTATAACATGCTATGTGGGTGAAATTATGATACCATGCCAACTTTCAACCTTTTCAGAGTACATTTGAAGTGCTTTTCTATTTCAGGGTTATTTTGTTGAAATAAAATCAGTACTTGCATGAAAAATAGCAAATGAGGTCAGAAAGGGTTGAAAATTGTTGATGTGGCTTTCAATGCTGCATTTTGAAGGCACAAAAAGTATGGAGTTCAAATAAGTTAAAAAGAATGAAATGCCTTTGTAACAGGGGAGTTTTCATCCGAAACCCTCATAGTTCGAAAGAAATTGTCCATTTTGCACACGAAGTGCATCCAATTTTTGTCGTAACCCTTTCATCTTTTTATAACATGCTATGTGGCTGAAAATGATGATACCATGCCAACTTTCAACCTTTTTCAGAGTTCATTTGAAGTGCTTTTCAATTTTAGGGTTATTTTGCTGAAATAAAATCAGCAAGTGCATGAAAAATCGCAAATGAGGTCAGAAAGGGTTGAAAATTGATGATGTGGCTTTGAATGCTGCATTTTGAAGACACACAAAGTATGGAGTTCAAATAAGTTAAAAACAATGAAATATCTTTGTAACACGCGAGTTGCGTCCGAAACCCTCCGACTTCGAAAGAGATTGTGCATTTTGTACACGAAGTGCATCCAGTTTGTGCCGGAACCCTCTCGACTTTTCAGCAAATGGAGTTGAAATAAGTTAAAAAGAATTAAATGCCTTTGTAACAGGCGAGTTTTCATCCGAAACCCTCATACTTCGAAAGAGATTGTCCATTTCGTAGACGAAGTGCATCCAGTTTTTGCCGTAACCCTCTCAACTTTTTATAACATGCTATGTGGGTGAAAATGATGATACCATGCCAACTTTCAACCTTTTTCAGAGTTCATTTGAAGTGCTTTTTAATTTTAGGGTTATTTTGTTGAAATAAAATTAGCCACTGCATGAAAAATAGCAAATGAGGTCAGAAAGGGTTGAAAATTGATGATGTGGCTTTGAATGCTGCATTTTGAAGGCACAAAAACTATGGAGTTGAAATAGTTTAAAAAGAATGAAATTCCTTGGTAAGAGGCGAGTTTTAATCCTAAGCCCTCATACTTCGAAAGAGATTGTACATTTTGTACACGAAGTTCATCTAGTTTTTGCCGCAACGCTCTCAACTTTTTACCAAATGTTATGTGGGTGAAATTATGATACCATGCAAACTTTCAACCTTTTCGGAGTTCATTTGATGTGCTTTTTAATTTCAGGGTTATTTTGCTGCAATAAAATCAGTAAGTGCATGAAAAATAGCAAATTAGCTCTGAAAGGGTTGAATATTGACGATGTGGCTTTGAATGCTGCATTTTGAAGGCACAAAAAGCATGGAGTTGAAATAAGTTAAAAAGAATGAAATGCCTTTGTAGCAGGCGAGTTTTCATCTGAAACCCTCATACTTCGAAAGAGATTGTCCATTTTGTACAGGAAGTGCATCCAGGTTTTGTCATGACCCTGTCAACATTTTATAACAAGCTATGTGGGTGAAAATGAATATACCATGCCAACTTTCAACCTTTTTCAGAGTTCATTTGAAGTGCTTTTCAAGTTCAGGGTTATTTTGCTAAAATAAAATGAGTAACTGCATGAAAAATAACAAATGAGGTTAGAAAGGGTTGAAAATTGATGATGTGGCTTTGAATGCTGCATTTTGAAGACACACAAAATATGGAGCTCAAATAAGTTAAAAAGAATGAAATGCCTATGTGACAGCCGAGTTTTCGTCCGAAACCCTCCTACTTCGAAAGAGATTGTGCATTTTGCACACAAAGTGCATCCAGTTTCTGCCATAACCCTCTCAACTTTTTAGCAAATGCTATGTGGGTGAAATTATGATACCATGCATACTTGCAACTTTTTCAGAGTTCATTTGAAGTGCTTTTCGATTTCAGCGTTATTTTGCTGAAATAAAATCAGTAAGTGCATGAAAAATAGCAAACGAGGTCAGAAAGGGTTGAAAATAGATGTTGTGGCTTTGAATTCTACATTTTGAAGGCACAAAAAGTATGGAGTTCAAATAAGTTAAAAAGAATGGAATGCCTTTGTAACAGGCGAGTTTTCATTCGAAACCCTCATACTTCGAAAGAGATTTTCCATTTCGTACACGAAGTGCATCCAGTTTTTGCCGTAACCCTCTCAAATTTTTATAACATGCTATGTGGGTGAAAATGATGATACCATGCCAACTTTCAACCTTCAGAGCTCATTTGAAGTGCTTTTCAATTTCAGGGTTATTTTGCTGAAATAAAATCAGTAAGTGCATGAAAAATAGCAAATGAGGTCAGAAATGGTTGAAAATTGATGATGTGGCTTTGAATGCTGCATTTTGAAGGCACAGAAAGTATGGAGTTGAAATAAATTAAAAAGAATGAAATGCCTTGGTAACAGGCGAGTTTTCATCCGAAACCCTCATACTTCGAAAGAGATTGTCCATTTTGTACACGAAGTGCACCCAGTTTTTGCCGCAACGCTCTCAAGTTTTTACAAAATGTTATGTGGGTGAAATTATGATACCATGCCAACATTCAACCTTTTCGTAGTTCATTTGAAGTGCTTTTCAATTTCAGGGTTATTTTGCTACAATAAAATCAGTAAGTGCATGAAAAATAGCAAATGAGGTCAGAAAGGGTTGAAAATTGACGATGTGGCTTTGAATGGTGCATTTTGAAGGCACAAAAAGTATGGAGTTGAAATAAGTTAAAAAGAATGAAATGCCTTTGTAACAGGCGAGTTTTCATCCGAAACCCTCATACTTCGAAAGAAATTGTCCATTTTGTACATGAAGTGCGTCAAGTTTTCGCCGTAACCCTCTCAACATTTTATAACATGCTATGTGTGTGAAAATGATGATACCATGCCAACTTTCAACCTTTTCATAGTTCATTTGAACTGCTTTTCAACTTCAGGGTCATTTTGCCGAAATAAAATCAGTAAGTGCATGAAAAATAGCAAATGAGGTTAGAAAGGGTTGAAAATTGATGATGTGGCTTTGAATGCTGCATTTTGAAGACACACAAAATTTGGAGTTAAAATAAGTTAAAAAGAATGAAATGCCTATGTGACAGGCGAGTTTTCGTCTGAAACCCTCCTACTTCGAAAGAGATTTTGCATTTTGTACACGAAGTGCATCCAGTTTCTGCCATAACCCTCTCAACTTTTTAGCAAATGGTATGTGGGTGAAATTATGATACCATGCATACTTGCAACTTTTTCAGAGTTCATTTGAAGTGCTTTTCGATTTCAGGGTTATTTTGCTGAAATAAAATCAGTAAGTGCATGAAAATAGCAGATGAGGTCAGAAAGGGTTGAAAATAGATGTTGTGTCTTTGAATGCTGCATTTTGAAGGCACAAAAAGTATGGAGTTCAAATAAGTTAAAAAGAATGAAATGCCTTTGTAACAGGCGAGTTTTCATCCGAAACCCTCATACTTCGAAAGAGATTGTCCATTTCGTACACGAAGTGCATCCAATTTTTGCCGTAACCCTCTCAAATTTTCATAACATGCTATGTAGGTGAAAATGATGATACCATGCCAACTTTCAACCTTTTTCAGAGTTCATTTGATGTGCTTTTCAATTTCAGGGTTATTTTGCTGAAATAAAATCAGTAAGTGCATGAAAAATAGAAAATGAGGTCAGAAAGGGTTGAAAATTGATGATGTGGCTTTGAATGCTGCATTTTGAAGGCACAAAAAGTATGGAGTTGAAATAAGTTAAAAAGAATGAAATGCCTTTGTAACAGGCGAGTTTTCATCCGAAACCCTCATACGTCGAAAGAGATTGTCCATTTTTTACACGAAGTGCATCCAGTTTTTGCCGTAACGTTCTCAACTTTTTAGAAAATGCTATGTAGGTGAAAATGATGATACCATGCCAACTTTCAACCTTTTTAGAGTTCATTTGAAGTGATTTTCAATTTCAGGGTTATTTTCCTCAAATAAAATCAGCAAGTGCATGAAAAATAGTAAATGAGGTCAGAAAGGATTGAAAATTGATGATGTGGCTTTGAATGCTCCATTTTGAAGACACACAAAGTATGAAGTTCAAATAAGTTAAAAAGAATGAAATGCCTTTGTAACAGGCGAGTTGCGTCCGAAACCCTCCTAATTCGAAAGAGATTGTGCATTTTGTACACGAAGTGCATCCAGTTTGTGTCGTAGCCCTCTCAACTTTTTAGCAAATGCTATGTCGGTGAAATTATGATACCATGCCAACTTTCAACCTTTTCAGAGTTCATTTGAAGTGCCTTTCTATTCCAGGGTTATTTTGCTGAAATAAAATCAGTAAGGGCATGAAAAATAGCGTCAAAAAGGGTTGAATATTGATGTTGTGGCTTTGAATGCTGCATTTTGAAGGCACAAAAAGTATGGAGTTGAAATAAGTTAAAAAGAATTAAATGCCTTTGTAACAGGCGAGTTTTCATCCGAAACCCTCATACTTCGAAAGAGATTGTCCATTTCGTACACGAAGTGCATCTAGTTTTTGCCGTAACGCTCTCAACTTTTTAGCAAATGTTATGTGGGTGAAATTATGATACCATGCCAACTTTGAATCTTTTCAGAGTTCATTTGAAGTGATTTTCAAATTCAGGCTTATTTTGCTGAAATAAAATCAATAAGTGCGTGAAAAATAGCAAATGAGGTCACAAAGGGTTGAAAATTGACGATGTGGCTTTGAATGCTGCATTTTGAAGGCAAAAAACGTATGGAGTTGAAATAAGTTAAAAAGAATGAAATGCCTTTGTAACAGGCGAGTTTTAATCCGAAACCCTCATACTTCGAAAGAGATTGTCCATTTCGTACACGAAGTGCATCCAGTTTTTGCCGTAACCCTCTTAACTTTTTATCACATGCTGTGTGGGTGAAAATGATGATACCATGCCAACTTTCAACCTTTTTCATAGTTCATTTGAAGTGCTTTTCAATTTCAGGGTTGTTTTGCTGAAATAAAATCAGCAAGTGCATGAAAAATAGAAAATGAGGTCAGAAAGGGTTGAAAATTGATGATGTGGCTTTGAATGCTGCATTTTGAAGGCACAAAAATTATGGAGTTGAAATAATTTAAAAAGAATTGAATACCTTGGTAACAGGCGACTTTTCATCCGAAACCCTCATACTTCGAAAGAGATTGTCCATTTTGTACACGAAGTGCATCCAGTTTTGGCCGTAACACTCTCAACTCTTTAGCAAATGTTATGTGGGTGAAAATGATGATACCATGCCAACTTTCAACCTTTTCAGAGTTCATTTGAAGTGCTTTTCAATTTCAGGGTCATTTTGCTGAAATAAAATCAGCAAGTGCATAAAAAATAGCAAATGAGGTGAGGAAGGGTCGAAAATGGATGTTGTGGCTCTTAATGCTGCATTTTGAAGGCACAACAAGTATGGAGTTGAAATAAGTTAAAAAGAATGAAATGCCTTTGTAACTGGCGAGTTTTCATCCGAGACCCTCATACTTCGAAAGAGATTGTCCATTTTGTACACGTAGTGCATCCAATTTTTGCCATAACCCACTCAACTTTTTATAACATGCTATGTGGGTGAAAATGATGATACCATGCCAACTTTCAACCTTTTCAGAGTTCATTTGAAGTGCTTTTCAATTTCAGGGTCATTTTGCTGAAATGTAATCAGCAAGTGCATGAAAAATAGCAAATGAGGTCAGAAAGGGTTGAAAATGGATGTTGTGGCTTTGAATGCTGCATTTTGAAGGCACAAAAAGTATGGAGTTCAAATAAGTTAAAAAGAATGAAATGCCTTTGTAACAGGCGAGTTTTCATCCGATTCCCTCATACTTCGAAAGAGATTGTCCATTTTGTACACGAAGTGCATCCAGTTTTTGTCGTAACCCTCTCAACTTTTTATAGCATGCTATGTGGGTGAAAATGATGATACCATGCCAACTTTCAACCTTTTTCAGAGTTCATTTGATGTGCTTTTCAATTTCAGGGTTATTTTGCTGAAATAAAATCAGTAAGTGCATGAAAAATAGAAAATGAGGTCAGAAAGGGTTGAAAATTGATGATGTGGCTTTGAATGCTGCATTTTGAAGGCACAAAAAGTATGGAGTTGAAATAAGTTAAAAAGAATGAAATGCCTTTGTAACAGGCGAGTTTTCATCCGAAACCCTCATACGTCGAAAGAGATTGTCCATTTTTTACACGAAGTGCATCCAGTTTTTGCCGTAACGTTCTCAACTTTTTAGAAAATGCTATGTAGGTGAAAATGATGATACCATGCCAACTTTCAACCTTTTTAGAGTTCATTTGAAGTGATTTTCAATTTCAGGGTTATTTTCCTCAAATAAAATCAGCAAGTGCATGAAAAATAGTAAATGAGGTCAGAAAGGATTGAAAATTGATGATGTGGCTTTGAATGCTCCATTTTGAAGACACACAAAGTATGAAGTTCAAATAAGTTAAAAAGAATGAAATGCCTTTGTAACAGGCGAGTTGCGTCCGAAACCCTCCTAATTCGAAAGAGATTGTGCATTTTGTACACGAAGTGCATCCAGTTTGTGTCGTAGCCCTCTCAACTTTTTAGCAAATGCTATGTCGGTGAAATTATGATACCATGCCAACTTTCAACCTTTTCAGAGTTCATTTGAAGTGCCTTTCTATTCCAGGGTTATTTTGCTGAAATAAAATCAGTAAGGGCATGAAAAATAGCGTCAAAAAGGGTTGAATATTGATGTTGTGGCTTTGAATGCTGCATTTTGAAGGCACAAAAAGTATGGAGTTGAAATAAGTTAAAAAGAATTAAATGCCTTTGTAACAGGCGAGTTTTCATCCGAAACCCTCATACTTCGAAAGAGATTGTCCATTTCGTACACGAAGTGCATCTAGTTTTTGCCGTAACGCTCTCAACTTTTTAGCAAATGTTATGTGGGTGAAATTATGATACCATGCCAACTTTGAATCTTTTCAGAGTTCATTTGAAGTGATTTTCAAATTCAGGCTTATTTTGCTGAAATAAAATCAATAAGTGCGTGAAAAATAGCAAATGAGGTCACAAAGGGTTGAAAATTGACGATGTGGCTTTGAATGCTGCATTTTGAAGGCAAAAAACGTATGGAGTTGAAATAAGTTAAAAAGAATGAAATGCCTTTGTAACAGGCGAGTTTTAATCCGAAACCCTCATACTTCGAAAGAGATTGTCCATTTCGTACACGAAGTGCATCCAGTTTTTGCCGTAACCCTCTTAACTTTTTATCACATGCTGTGTGGGTGAAAATGATGATACCATGCCAACTTTCAACCTTTTTCATAGTTCATTTGAAGTGCTTTTCAATTTCAGGGTTGTTTTGCTGAAATAAAATCAGCAAGTGCATGAAAAATAGAAAATGAGGTCAGAAAGGGTTGAAAATTGATGATGTGGCTTTGAATGCTGCATTTTGAAGGCACAAAAATTATGGAGTTGAAATAATTTAAAAAGAATTGAATACCTTGGTAACAGGCGACTTTTCATCCGAAACCCTCATACTTCGAAAGAGATTGTCCATTTTGTACACGAAGTGCATCCAGTTTTGGCCGTAACACTCTCAACTCTTTAGCAAATGTTATGTGGGTGAAAATGATGATACCATGCCAACTTTCAACCTTTTCAGAGTTCATTTGAAGTGCTTTTCAATTTCAGGGTCATTTTGCTGAAATAAAATCAGCAAGTGCATAAAAAATAGCAAATGAGGTGAGGAAGGGTCGAAAATGGATGTTGTGGCTCTTAATGCTGCATTTTGAAGGCACAACAAGTATGGAGTTGAAATAAGTTAAAAAGAATGAAATGCCTTTGTAACTGGCGAGTTTTCATCCGAGACCCTCATACTTCGAAAGAGATTGTCCATTTTGTACACGTAGTGCATCCAATTTTTGCCATAACCCACTCAACTTTTTATAACATGCTATGTGGGTGAAAATGATGATACCATGCCAACTTTCAACCTTTTCAGAGTTCATTTGAAGTGCTTTTCAATTTCAGGGTCATTTTGCTGAAATGTAATCAGCAAGTGCATGAAAAATAGCAAATGAGGTCAGAAAGGGTTGAAAATGGATGTTGTGGCTTTGAATGCTGCATTTTGAAGGCACAAAAAGTATGGAGTTCAAATAAGTTAAAAAGAATGAAATGCCTTTGTAACAGGCGAGTTTTCATCCGATTCCCTCATACTTCGAAAGAGATTGTCCATTTTGTACACGAAGTGCATCCAGTTTTTGTCGTAACCCTCTCAACTTTTTATAGCATGCTATGTGGGTGAAAATGATGATACCATGCCAACTTTCAACCTTTTTCAGAGTTCATTTGAAGTGCTTTTCAATTTCAGGGTTATTTTGCTGAAATAAAATGAGTAAGTGCATGAAAAATAGCAAATGAGGTCAGAAAGGGTTGAAAATTGATGATGTGGCTTTGAATGCTGCATTTTGAAGGCACAAAAACTATGGAGTTCAAATAAGTTAAAAAGAATTGAATGCCTTTGTAACAGGCAAGTTTTCGTCCGAAACCCACCTACTTCGAAACAGATTGTCCATTTTGTACATGAACTACATCCAGTTTTTGCCGTAACCCTCTCAACTTTTTATAACATGCTATGCGTGTGAAACTGATGATACCATGCCAACTTTCTACCTTTTTAGAGTTCATTTGAAGTGATTTTCAATTTCAGGGTCATTTTGCTGAAATAAAATCAGTAAGTGCATGAAAAATAGCAAATGAGGTCAGAAAGGGTTGAAAATTTATGATGTGGCTTTGAATGCTGCATTTTGAAGACACACAAAGTATGGAGTTCAAATAAGTTAAAAAGAATGAAATGACTTTGTAACAGGGGAGTTTTCATCCGAAACCCTCATACTTCGAAAGAAATTGTCCATTTTGTACACAAAGTGCATCCAGTTTTTGTCGTAACCCTTTCATCTTTTTATAACATGCTATGTGGGTGAAAATGATGATACCATGCCAACTTTCAACCTTTTTTAGAGTTCATTTGAAGTGCTTTTCAATTTTAGGGTTATTTTCCTGAAATAAAATCAGCAAGTGCATGAAAAATAGCGAATGAGGTCAGAAAGGGTTGAAAATTGATGATGTGGCTTTGAATGCTGGATTTTGAAGACACACAAAGTATGGAGTTCAAATAAGTGAAAAAGAATGAAATGCCTTTGTAACAGGCGAGTTGCGTTCGAAACCCTCCTACTTCGAAAGAGATTGTGCATTTTGTACATGAAGTGCATCCAGTTTGTGCCGTAGCCCTCTCAACTTTTTAGCAAATGCTATGTCGGTGAAATTATGATACCATGCCAACTTTCAACCTTTTCAGAGTTCATTTGAAGTGCCTTTCTATTTCAGGGTTGTTTTGCTCAAATAAAATCAGTAAGTGCATGAAAAATAGCATCAGAAAGGGTTGAAAATTGATGATGTGGCTTTGAATGCTGCATTTTGAAGGCACAAAAAGTATGGAGTTCAAATAAGTTAAAAAGAATGAAATGCCTATCTGACAGCCGAGTTTTCGTCCGAAACCCTCCTACTTCGAAAGAGATTGGGCATTTTGCACACGAAGTGCATCCAGTTTCTGCCATAACCCTCTAAACTTTTTAGCAAATGCTATGTGGGTGAAATTATGATACCATGCATACTTGCAACATTTTCAGAGTTCATTTGAAGTGCTTTTTGATTTCAGGGTTATTTTGATGAAATAAAATCAGTAAGTGCATGAAAAATAGCTAATGAGGTCAGAAAGGGTTGCAAATTGATGATGTGGCTTTGAATGCTGCATTTTGAAGGCACAAAAAGTATGGAGTTGAAATAAGTTAAAAAGAATGAAATGCCTTTGTAACAGGCGAGTTTTCATCCGAAACCCTCATACTTCGAAAGAGATTGTCCATTTTTTACAGGAAGTGCATCCAGTTTTTGCCGTAACGCTCTCAACTTTTTAGAAAATGCTATGTGGGTGAAATTATGATACCATGCCAACTTTCAACCTTTTCAGAGTTCATTTGAAGTGCCTTTCTTTTTCAGGGTTATTATGCTCAAATAAAATCAGTAAGTGCATGACAAATAGCGTCAGAAAGGGTTGAAAATTGATGATGTGGATTTGAATGCTGCATTTTGAAGGCACAAAAACTATGGAGTTCTAATAAGTTAAAAAGAATGAAATGCCTATGTGACAGCCGAGTTTTCGTCCGAAACCCTCCTACTTCGAAAGAGATTGTGCATTTTGCACACGAAGTGCATCCAGTTTCTTCCATAACCCTCTCAACCTTTTAGCAAATGCTATGTGGGTGAAATTATGATACCATGCATACTTGGAACTTTTTTCAGAGTTCATTTGAAGTGCTTTTCGATTTCAGGGTTATTTTGCTGAAATAAAATCAGTAAGTGCATGAAAAATAGCTAATGAGGTCAGAAATGGTTGAAAATTGATGATGTGTCTTTGAATGCTGCATTTTGAAGGCACAAAAAGTATGGAGCTGAAATAAGTTAAAAAGAATGAACTGCCTTTGTAACAGGCGAGTTTTCATCCGAAACCCTCATACTCCGAAAGAGTTTGTCCATTTTTTACACGAAGTGCATCCAATTTTCGCCGTAACGCTCTCAACTTTTTAGAAAATGCTATGTGGGTGAAATTATGATACCATGCCAACTTTCAACCTTTTCAGAGTTCATTTGAAGTGCCTTTCTATTTCAGGGTTATTTTGCTCAAATAAAATCAGTAAGTGCATGACAAATAGCGTCAGAAAGGGTTGAAAATTGATGATGTGGATTTGAATGCTGCATTTTGAAGGCACAAAAAGTATGGAGTTCTAATAAGTTAAAAAGAATGAAATGCCTATGTGACAGCCGAGTTTTCGTCCGAAACCCTCCTACTTCGAAAGAGATTGTGCATTTTGCACACGAAGTGCATCCAGTTTCTGCCATAACCCTCTCAACTTTTTAGCAAATGCTATGTGGGTGAAATTATGATACCATGCATACTTGCAACTTTTTCAGAGTTCATTTGAAGTGCTTTTCGATTTCAGGGTTATTTTGCTGAAATAAAATCAGTAAGTGCATGAAAAATAGCAAATGAGGTCAAAAAGGGTTGAAAATTGACGATGTGGCTTTGAATGCTGCATTTTGAAGGCACAAAAATTATGGAGTTGAAATAAGTTAAAAAGAATGAAATGCCTTTGTAACAGGCGAGTTTTCATCCGAAACCCTCATACTTCGAAAGAGATTATCCATTTTGTACACGTAGTGCATCCTGTTTTTGCCGTAACCCTCTCACCTTTTTATAACATGCTATGTGGGTGAAAATGATGATACCATGCCAACTTCAACCTTTTCAGAGTACATTTGAAGTGCTTTTCAATTTCAGGGTCATTTTGCTGAAATAAAATCAGCAAGTGCATGAAAAATAGCAAATGAGGTCAGAAAGGGTTGAAAATGGATGTTGTGGCTTTGAATGCTGCATTTTGAAGGCACAAAAAGTATGAAGTTGAAATAAGTTAAAAAGAATGAAATGCCTTTGTAACAGGCGAGTTTTCATCCGAGACCCTCATACTTCGAAAGAGATTGTCCATTTTGTACACGTAGTGCATCCAATTTTTGCCATAACCCACTCAACTATTTATAACATGCTATGTGGGTGAAAATGATGATACCATGCCAACTTTCAACCTTTTCAGAGTTCATTTGAAGTGCTTTTCAATTTTAGGGTTATTTTCCTGAAATAAAATCAGCAAGTGCATGAAAAATAGCGAATGAGGTCAGAAAGGGTTGAAAAATGATGATGTGGCTTTGAATGCTACATTTTGAAGACACACAAAGTATGAAGTTCAAATAAGTTAAAAAGAATGAAATGCCTTTGTAACAGGCGAGTTGCATCCGAAACCCTCCTAATTCTAAAGAGATTGTGCATTTTGTACACGAAGTGCATCCAGTTTGTGTCGTAGCCCTCTCAACTTTTTAGCAAATGCTACGTCGGTGAAATTATGATACCATGCCAACTTTCAACCTTTTCAGAGTTCATTTGAAGTGCCTTTCTATTTCAGGGTTATTTTGCTGAAATAAAATCAGTAAGTGCATGAAAAATAGCGTCAGAAAGGGTTGAAAATTGATGTTGTGGCTTTGAATGCTGCATTTTGAAGGCACAAAAAGTATGGAGTTGAAATAAGTTAAAAAGAATGAAATGCCTCTGTAACACGCGAGTTTTCATCCGAAACCCTCATACTTCGAAAGAGATTGTCCATTTCATACACGAAGTGTATCTAGTTTTTGCCGTAACGCTCTAAACTTTTTAGCAAATGTTATGTGGGTGAAATTATGATACCATGCAAACTTTGAATCTTTTCATAGTTCATTTGAAGTGATTTTTAATTTCAGGGTTATTTTGCTGAAATAAAATCAATAAGTGCATGAAAAATAGCAAATGAGGTCACAAAGGGTTTAAAATTGACGATGTCGCTTTGAATGCTGCATTTTGAAGGCACAAAACGTATGGAGTTGAAATAAGTGAAAAAGAATGAAATGCCTTTGTAACAGGCGAGTTTTCATCCGAAACCCTCATACTTCGAAAGAGATTGTCCATTTCGTACACGAAGTGCATCCAGTTTTTGCCGCAACGCTCTCAACTTTTTACAAAATGTTATGTGGGTGAAGTTATGATACCATGCCAAAATTCAACCTTTTCGGAGTTCATTTGAAGTGCTTTTCAATTTCAGGGTTATTTTGCTGCAATAAAATCAGTAAGTGCATGAAAAATAGCAAATGAGGTCAGAAAGGGTTGAAAATTGACGATGTGGCTTTGAATGCTGCATTTTGAAGGCACAAAAAGTATGGAGTTGAAATAAGTTAGAAAAAATGAAATGCCTTTGTAAGAGGCGAGTTTTCATCCGAAACCCTCATACTTCGAAAGAAATTGTCCATTTTGTACATGAAGTGCATACAGTTTTTGCCGTAACCCTCTCAACGTTTTATAACATGCTATGTGGGTGAAAATGATGATACCATGCCAACTTTCAACCTTTTCATAGTTCATTTGAAGTGCTTTTCAACTCCAGGGTCATTTTCCCGAAATAAAATCAGTAAGTGCATGAAAAATAGCAAATGAGGTTGGAAAGGGTTGAAAATTGATGATGTGGCTTTGAATGCTGCATTTTGAAGACACACAAAATATGGAGTTCAAATAAGTTAAAAAGAATGAAATGCCTATGTGACAGGCGAGTTTTCGTCTGAAACCCTCCTACTTCGAAAGAGATTTTGCATTTTGTACACGAAGTGCATCCAGTTTCTGCGATAACCCTCTCAACTTTTTAGCAAATGGTATGTGGGTGAAATTATGATACCATGCATACTTGCAACTTTTTCAGAGTTCATTTGAAGTGCTTTTCGATTTCAGGGTTATTTTGCTGAAATAAAATCAGTAAGTGCATGCAAAATAGCAAATGAGGTCAGAAAGGGTTGAAAATAGATGTTGTGGCTTTGAATGCTGCATTTTGAAGGCACAAAAAGTATGGAGTTCAAATAAGTTAAAAAGAATGAAATACCTTTGTAACAGGCGAGTTTTCATCCGAAACCCTCATACTTCGAAATAGATTGTCCATTTCGTACACGAAGTGCATCCAGTTTTTGCCGTAACCCTCTCAAATTTTTATAACATGCTATGTAGGTGAAAATGATGATACCATGCCAACTTTCAACCTTTTTCAGAGTTCATTTGAAGTGCTTTTCAATTTCAGGGTTATTTTGCTGAAATAAAATCAGTAAGTGCATGAAAAATAGCAAATGAGGTCAGAAAGGGTTGAAAATTGATGATGTGGATTTGAATGCTGCATTTTGAAGGCACAAAAAGTATGGAGTTGAAATAAGTTAAAAAGAATGAAATGCCTTTGTAACAGGCGAGTTTTCATCCGAAACCCTCATACTTCGAAAGAGATTGTCCATTTTTTACACGAAGTGCATCCAGTTTTTGCCGTAACGCTCTCAACTTTTTAGCAAATGCTATGTGGGTGAAATTATGATACCATGCCAACCTTCAACCTTTTTCAGAGTTCATTTGAAGTGCTTTTCAATTTTAGGGTTATTTTCCTGAAATAAAATCAGCAAGTGCATGAAAAATAGCGAATGAGGTCAGAAAGGGTTGAAAAATGATGATGTGGCTTTGAATGCTACATTTTGAAGACACACAAAGTATGAAGTTCAAATAAGTTAAAAAGAATGAAATGCCTTTGTAACAGGCGAGTTGCATCCGAAACCCTCCTAATTCTAAAGAGATTGTGCATTTTGTACACGAAGTGCATCCAGTTTGTGTCGTAGCCCTCTCAACTTTTTAGCAAATGCTACGTCGGTGAAATTATGATACCATGCCAACTTTCAACCTTTTCAGAGTTCATTTGAAGTGCCTTTCTATTTCAGGGTTATTTTGCTGAAATAAAATCAGTAAGTGCATGAAAAATAGCGTCAGAAAGGGTTGAAAATTGATGTTGTGGCTTTGAATGCTGCATTTTGAAGGCACAAAAAGTATGGAGTTGAAATAAGTTAAAAAGAATGAAATGCCTCTGTAACACGCGAGTTTTCATCCGAAACCCTCATACTTCGAAAGAGATTGTCCATTTCATACACGAAGTGTATCTAGTTTTGGCCGTAACGCTCTAAACTTTTTAGCAAATGTTATGTGGGTGAAATTATGATACCATGCAAACTTTGAATCTTTTCATAGTTCATTTGAAGTGATTTTTAATTTCAGGGTTATTTTGCTGAAATAAAATCAATAAGTGCATGAAAAATAGCAAATGAGGTCACAAAGGGTTTAAAATTGACGATGTCGCTTTGAATGCTGCATTTTGAAGGCACAAAACGTATGGAGTTGAAATAAGTGAAAAAGAATGAAATGCCTTTGTAACAGGCGAGTTTTCATCCGAAACCCTCATACTTCGAAAGAGATTGTCCATTTCGTACACGAAGTGCATCCAGTTTTTGCCGCAACGCTCTCAACTTTTTACAAAATGTTATGTGGGTGAAGTTATGATACCATGCCAAAATTCAACCTTTTCGGAGTTCATTTGAAGTGCTTTTCAATTTCAGGGTTATTTTGCTGCAATAAAATCAGTAAGTGCATGAAAAATAGCAAATGAGGTCAGAAAGGGTTGAAAATTGACGATGTGGCTTTGAATGCTGCATTTTGAAGGCACAAAAAGTATGGAGTTGAAATAAGTTAGAAAAAATGAAATGCCTTTGTAAGAGGCGAGTTTTCATCCGAAACCCTCATACTTCGAAAGAAATTGTCCATTTTGTACATGAAGTGCATACAGTTTTTGCCGTAACCCTCTCAACGTTTTATAACATGCTATGTGGGTGAAAATGATGATACCATGCCAACTTTCAACCTTTTCATAGTTCATTTGAAGTGCTTTTCAACTCCAGGGTCATTTTCCCGAAATAAAATCAGTAAGTGCATGAAAAATAGCAAATGAGGTTGGAAAGGGTTGAAAATTGATGATGTGGCTTTGAATGCTGCATTTTGAAGACACACAAAATATGGAGTTCAAATAAGTTAAAAAGAATGAAATGCCTATGTGACAGGCGAGTTTTCGTCTGAAACCCTCCTACTTCGAAAGAGATTTTGCATTTTGTACACGAAGTGCATCCAGTTTCTGCGATAACCCTCTCAACTTTTTAGCAAATGGTATGTGGGTGAAATTATGATACCATGCATACTTGCAACTTTTTCAGAGTTCATTTGAAGTGCTTTTCGATTTCAGGGTTATTTTGCTGAAATAAAATCAGTAAGTGCATGCAAAATAGCAAATGAGGTCAGAAAGGGTTGAAAATAGATGTTGTGGCTTTGAATGCTGCATTTTGAAGGCACAAAAAGTATGGAGTTCAAATAAGTTAAAAAGAATGAAATACCTTTGTAACAGGCGAGTTTTCATCCGAAACCCTCATACTTCGAAATAGATTGTCCATTTCGTACACGAAGTGCATCCAGTTTTTGCCGTAACCCTCTCAAATTTTTATAACATGCTATGTAGGTGAAAATGATGATACCATGCCAACTTTCAACCTTTTTCAGAGTTCATTTGAAGTGCTTTTCAATTTCAGGGTTATTTTGCTGAAATAAAATCAGTAAGTGCATGAAAAATAGCAAATGAGGTCAGAAAGGGTTGAAAATTGATGATGTGGATTTGAATGCTGCATTTTGAAGGCACAAAAAGTATGGAGTTGAAATAAGTTAAAAAGAATGAAATGCCTTTGTAACAGGCGAGTTTTCATCCGAAACCCTCATACTTCGAAAGAGATTGTCCATTTTTTACACGAAGTGCATCCAGTTTTTGCCGTAACGCTCTCAACTTTTTAGCAAATGCTATGTGGGTGAAATTATGATACCATGCCAACCTTCAACCTTTTTCAGAGTTCATTTGAAGTGCTTTTCAATTTTAGGGTTATTTTCCTGAAATAAAATCAGCAAGTGCATGAAAAATAGCGAATGAGGTCAGAAAGGGTTGAAAAATGATGATGTGGCTTTGAATGCTACATTTTGAAGACACACAAAGTATGAAGTTCAAATAAGTTAAAAAGAATGAAATGCCTTTGTAACAGGCGAGTTGCATCCGAAACCCTCCTAATTCTAAAGAGATTGTGCATTTTGTACACGAAGTGCATCCAGTTTGTGTCGTAGCCCTCTCAACTTTTTAGCAAATGCTATGTCGGTGAAATTATGATACCATGCCAACTTTCAACCTTTTCAGAGTTCATTTGAAGTGCCTTTCTATTTCAGGGTTATTTTGCTGAAATAAAATCAGTAAGTGCATGAAAAATAGCGTCAGAAAGGGTTAAAAATTGATGTTGTGGCTTTGAATGCTGCATTTTGAAGGCACAAAAAGTATGGAGTTGAAATAAGTTAAAAAGAATGAAATGCCTCTGTAACACGCGAGTTTTCATCCGAAACCCTCATACTTCGAAAGATATTGTCCATTTCGTACACGAAGTGTATCTAGTTTTTGCCGTAACGCTCTAAACTTTTTAGCAAATGTTATGTGGGTGAAATTATGATACCATGCAAACTTTGAATCTTTTCATAGTTCATTTGAAGTGATTTTTAATTTCAGGGTTATTTTGCTGAAATAAAATCAATAAGTGCATGAAAAATAGCAAATGAGGTCACAAAGGGTTTAAAATTGACGATGTCGCTTTGAATGCTGCATTTTGAAGGCACAAAACGTATGGAGTTGAAATAAGTGAAAAAGAATGAAATGCCTTTGTAACAGGCGAGTTCTCATCCGAAACCCTCATACTTCGAAAGAGATTGTCCATTTCGTACACGAAGTGCATCCAGTTTTTGCCGCAACGCTCTCAAATTTTTACAAAATGTTATGTGGGTGAAATTATGATACCATGCCAACATTCAACCTTTTCGGAGTTCATTTGAAGTGCTTTTCAATTTCAGGGTTATTTTGCTGCAATAAAATCAGTAAGTGCATGAAAAATAGCAAATGAGGTCAGAAAGGGTTGAAAATTGACGATGTGGCTTTGAATGCTGCATTTTGAAGGCACAAAAAGTATGGAGTTGAAATAAGTTAGAAAAAATGAAATGCCTTTTTAAGAGGCGAGTTTTCATCCGAAACCCTCATACTTCGAAAGAAATTGTCCATTTTGTACATGAAGTGCATCCAGTTTTTGCCGTAACCCTCTCAACGTTTTATAACATGCTATGTGGGTGAAAATGATGATACCATGCTAACTTTCAACCTTTTCATAGTTCATTTGAAGTGCTTTTCAACTTCAGGGTCATTTTCCCGAAATAAAATCAGTAAGTGCATGAAAAATAGCAAATGAGGTTGGAAAGGGTTGAAAATTGATGATGTGGCTTTGAATGCTGCATTTTGAAGACACACAAAATATGGAGTTCAAATAAGTTAAAAAGAATGAAATGCCTATGTGACAGGCGAGTTTTCGTCTCAAACCCTCCTACTTCGAAAGAGATTTTGCATTTTGTACACGAAGTGCATCCAGTTTCTGCGATAACCCTCTCAACTTTTTAGCAAATGGTATGTGGGTGAAATTATGATACCATGCATACTTGCAACTTTTTTAGAGTTCATTTGAAGTGCTTTTCGATTTCAGGGTTATTTTGCTGAAATAAAATCAGTAAGTGCATGAAAAATAGCAAATGAGGTTAGAAAGGGTTGAAAATTGATGATGTGGCTTTGAATGCTGCATTTTGAAGACACACAAAATATGGAGTTCAAATAAGTTAAAAAGAATGAAATGCCTATGTGATAGCCGAGTTTTCGTCCGAAACCCTCCTACTTCGAAAGAGATTGTGCATTTTGCACACGAAGTGCATCAAGTTTCTGCCATAACCCTCTCAACTTTTTAGCAAATGCTATGTGGGTGAAATTATGATACCATGCATACTTGCAACTTTTTCAGAGTTCATTTGAAGTGCTTTTCGATTTCAGGGTTATTTTGCTGAAATAAAATCAGTAAGTGCATGAAAAATAGCAGATGAGGTCAGAAAGGGTTGAAAATAGATGTTGTGGCTTTGAATGCTGCATTTTGAAGGCACAAAAAGTATGGAGTTCAAACAAGTTAATAAGAATGAAATGCCTTTGTAACAGGCGAGTTTTCATCCGAAACCCTCATACTTCGAAAGAGATTGTCCATTTCGTACACGAAGTGCATCCAGTTTTTGCCGTAACCCTCTCAAATTTTTATAACATGCTATGTAGGTGAAAATGATGATACCATGCAAACTTTCAACCTTTTTCAGAGTTCATTTGAAGTGCTTTTCAATTTCAGGGTTCTTTTGCTGAAACAAAATCAGTAAGTGCATGAAAAATAGCAAATGAGGTCAGAAAGGGTTGAAAATTGATGATGTGGATTTGAATGCTGCATTTTGAAGGCACAAAAAGTATGGAGTTGAAATAAGTTAAAAAGAATGAAATGCCTTTGTAACAGGCGAGTTTTCATCCGAAACCCTCATACTTCGAAAGAGATTGTCCATTTTTTACACGAAGTGCATCCAGTTTTTGCCGTAACGCTCTGAACTTTTTAGCAAATGCTATATGGGTGAAATTATGATACCATGCCAACTTTCAACCTTTTCAGAGTTCATTTGAAGTGCTTTTCCATTTCAGGGTTAGTTTGCTGAAATAAAATCAGTAAGTGCATGAAAATAGCAAATGAGGTCAGAAAGGGTTGAAAATTGATGATGTGGATTTGAATGCTGCATTTTGAAGGCACAAAAAGTATGGAGTTCAAATAAGTTAAAGAGAATGAAATGCCTTTGTAACAGGCGAGTTTTCGTCCGAAACCCTCCTACTTCGAAAGAGATTGTCCATTTTGTACATGAACTGCATCTAGTTTTTGCCATAACCCTCGCAACTTTTTATAACATGCTATGTGGGTGAAAATGATGATACCATGCCAACTTTCAACCTTTTTAGAGTTCATTTGAAGTGATTTTCAATTTCAGGGTCATTTTGCTAAAATAAAATCAGTAAGTGCATGAAAAATAGCAAATGAGGTCAGAAAGGGTTGAAAATTGATGATGTGGCTTTGAAAGCTGCATTTTGAAGACACACAAAGTATGGAGTTCAAATAAGTTAAAAAGAATGAAATGCATTTGTAATAGGGGAGTTTTCATCCGAAACCCTCATACTTCGAAAGAAATTGTCCATTTTGTACACGATGTGCATCTAGTTTTTGCCGTCACCCTTTCATCTTTTTATAACAAGCTATGTGGGTGAAAATGATGATACCATGCCAACTTTCAACCTTTTTCAGAGTTCATTTGAAGTGCTTTTCAATTTTAGGGTTATTTTCCTGAAATAAAATCAGCAAGTGCATGAAAAATAGTAAATGAGGTCAGAAAGGGTTGAAAATTGATGATGTGGCTTTGAATGCTACATTTTGAAGACACACAAAGTATGAAGTTCAAATAAGTTAAAAAGAATGAAATGCCTTTGTAACAGGCGAGTTGCGTCCGAAACCCTCCTAATTCGACAGAGATTGTGCATTTTGTACACGAAGTGCATCCAGTTTGTGTTGTAGCCCTCTCAACTTTTTAGCAAATGCTATGTCGGTGAAATTATTATACCATGCCAACTTTCAACCTTTTCAGAGTTCATTTGAAGTGCCTTTCTATTTCAGGGTTATTTTGCTGAAATAAAATCAGTAAGTGCATGAAAAATAGCGTCAGAAAGGGTTGAAAATTGATGTTGTGGCTTTGAATGCTGCATTTTTAAGGCACAAAAAGTATGGAGTTGAAATAAGTTAAAAAGAATGAAATGCCTTTGTAACAGGCGAGTTTTCATCCGAAACCCTCATACTTCGAAAGAGATTGTCCATTTCGTACACAAAGTGCATCTAGTTTTTGCCGTAACGCTCTCAACTTTTTAGCAAATGTTATGTGGGTGAAATTATGATACCATGCCAACTTTGAATCTTTTCAGAGTTCATTTGAAGTGATTTTCAATTTCAGGGTTATTTTGCTAAAATAAAATCAATAAGTGCATGAATAATAGCAAATGAGGTCACAAAGGGTTGAAAATTGACGATGTGGCTTTGAATGCTGCATTTTGAAGGTACAAAACGTATGGAGTAGAAATAAGTTAAAAAGAGTGTAATGCCTTTGTAACAGGTGAGTTTTCATCCGAAACCCTCATACTTCGAAAGAGATTGTCCATTTCGTACACGACGTGCATCCAGTTTTGGCCGTAACCCTCTTAACTTTTTATCACATGCTATGTGGGTGAAAATGATGATACCATGCCAACTTTCAAACTTTTTCAGAGTTCATTTGAAGTGCTTTTCAATTTCAGGGTTGTTTTGCTGGAGTAAAATCAGCAAGTGCATGAAAAATAGAAAATGAGGTCAGAAAGGTTTGAAAATTGATGATGTGGCTTTGAATGCTGCATTTTGAAGGCACAAAAATTATGGAGTTGAAATAATTTAAAAATAATGAAATACCTTGGTAACAGGCGAGTTTTCATCCGAAACCCTCATACTTCGAAAGAGATTGTCCATTTTGTACACGAAGTGCATCCAGTTTTGGCCGTAACACTCTCAACTTTTTAGCAAATGTTATGTGGGTGAAAATGATGATACCATGCCAACTTTCACCCTTTTCAGAGTTCATTTGAAGTGCTTTTCAATTTTAGGGTCATTTTGCTGAAATAAAATCAGCAAGTGCATAAAAAATAGCAAATGAGGTCAGGAAGGGTTGAAAATGGATGTTGTGGCTCTTAATGCTGCATTTTGAAGGCACAAAAAGTATGGAGTTGAAATAAGTTAAAAAGAATGAAATGCCTTTGTAACAGGCGAGTTTTCATCCTAGACCCTCATACTTCGAAAGAGATTGTCCATTTTGTACACGTAGTGCATCCAGTTTTTGCCGTAACCCACTCAACTTTTTATAACATGCTATGTGGGTGAAAATGATGATACCATCCCAACTTTCAACCTTTTCAGAGTTCATTTGAAGTGCTTTTCAATTTCAGGGTCATTTTGCTGAAATATAATCAGCAAGTGCATGAAAAATAGCATATGAGGTCAGAAAGGGTTGAAAATGGATGTTGTGGCTTTGAATGCTGCTTTTTGAAGGCACAAAAAGTATGAAGTTGAAATAAGTTAAAAAGAATGAAATGCCTTTGTAACAGGCGAGTTTTCATCCGAAACCCTCATACTTCGAAAGAGATTGTCCATTTTTTACACGAAGTGCATCCAGTTTTTGCCGTAACGCTCTCAACTTTTTAGCAAATGCTATGTGGGTGAAATTATGATACCATGCCAACTTTCAACCTTTTCAGTTCATTTGAAGTGCTTTTCCATTTCAGGGTTAGTTTGCTGAAATAAAATGAGTAAGTGCATGAAAATAGCAAATGAGGTCAGAAAGGGTTGAAAATTGATGATGTGGATTTGAATGCTGCATTTTGAAGGCACAAAAAGTATGGAGTTCAAATAAGTTAAAGAGAATGAAATGCCTTTGTAACAGGCGAGTTTTCGTCCGAAACCCTCCTACTTCGAAAGAGATTGTCCATTTTGTACATGAACTGCATCTAGTTTTTGCCGTAACCCTCGCAACTTTTTATAACATGCTATGTGGGTGAAAATGATGATACCATGCCAACTTTCAACCTTTTTAGAGTTCATTTGAAGTGATTTTCAATTTCAGGGTCATTTTGCTAAAATAAAATCAGTAAGTGCATGAAAAATAGCAAATGAGGTCAGAAAGGGTTGAAAATTGATGATGTGGCTTTGAAAGCTGCATTTTGAAGACAGACAAAGTATGGAGTTCAAATAAGTTAAAAAGAATGAAATGCATTTGTAATAGGGGAGTTTTCATCGGAAACCCTCATACTTCGAAAGAAATTGTCCATTTTGTACACGAAGTGCATCTAGTTTTTGCCGTCACCCTTTCATCTTTTTATAACAAGCTATGTGGGTGAAAATGATGATACCATGCCAACTTTCAACCTTTTTCAGAGTTCATTTGAAGTGCTTTTCAATTTTAGGGTTATTTTCCTGAAATAAAATCAGCAAGTGCATGAAAAATAGTAAATGAGGTCAGAAAGGGTTGAAAGTTGATGATGTGGCTTGGAATGCTACATTTTGAAGACACACAAAGTATGAAGTTCAAATAAGTTAAAAAGAATGAAATGCCTTTGTAACAGGCGAGTTGCGTCCGAAACCCTCCTAATTCGAAAGAGATTGTGCATTTTGTACACGAAGTGCATCCAGTTTGTGTTGTAGCCCTCTCAACTTTTTAGCAAATGCTATGTCGGTGAAATTATGATACCATGCCAACTTTCAACCTTTTTAGAGTTCATTTGAAGTGCCTTTCTATTTCAGGGTTATTTTGCTGAAATAAAATCAGTGAGTGCATGAAAAATAGCGTCAGAAAGGGTTGAAAATTGATGTTGTGGCTTTCAATGCTGCATTTTTAAGGCACAAAAAGTATGGAGTTGAAATAAGTTAAAAAGAATGAAATGCCTTTGTAACAGGCGAGTTTTCATCCGAAACCCTCATACTTCGAAAGAGATTGTCCATTTCGTACACGAAGTGCATCTAGTTTTTGTCGTAACGCTCTCAAGTTTTAGCAAATGTTATGTGGGTGAAATTATGATACCATGCCAACTTTGAATCTTTTCAGAGTTCATTTGAAGTGATTTTCAATTTCAGGGTTATTTTGCTAAAATAAAATCAATAAGTGCATGAAAAATAGCAAATGAGGTCACAAAGGGTTGAAAATTGACGATGTGGCTTTGAATGCTGCATTTTGAAGGCACAAAACGTATGGAGTAGAAATAAGTTAAAAAGAGTGTAATGCCTTTGTAACAGGTGAGTTTTCATCCGAAACCCTCATACTTCGAAAGAGATTGTCCATTTCGTACACGACGTGCATCCAGTTTTTGCCGTAACCCTCTTAACTTTTTATCACATGCTATGTGGGTGAAAATGATGATACCATGCCAACTTTCAAACTTTTTCAGAGTTCATTTGAAGTGCTTTTCAATTTCAGGGTTGTTTTGCTGGAATAAAATCAGCAAGTGCATGAAAAATAGAAAATGAGGTCAGAAAGGTTTGAAAATTGATGATGTGGCTTTGAATGCTGCATTTTGAAGGCACAAAAATTATGGAGTTGAAATAATTTAAAAATAATGAAATACCTTGGTAACAGGCGAGTTTTCATCCGAAACCCTCATACTTCGAAAGAGATTGTCCATTTTGTACACGAAGTGCATCCAGTTTTGGCCGTAACACTCTCAACTTTTTAGCAAATGTTATGTGGGTGAAAATGATGATACCATGCCAACTTTCACCCTTTTCAGAGTTCATTTGAAGTGCTTTTCAATTTTAGGGTCATTTTGCTGAAATAAAATCAGCAAGTGCATAAAAAATAGCAAATGAGGTCAGGAAGGGTTGAAAATGGACGTTGTGGCTCTTAATGCTGCATTTTGAAGGCAGAAAAAGTATGGAGTTGAAATAAGTTAAAAAGAATGAAATGCCTTTGTAACAAGCGAGTTTTCATCCTAGACCCTCATACTTCGAAAGAGATTGTCCATTTTGTACACGTAGTGCATCCAGTTTTGGCCGTAACACTCTCAACTTTTTAGCAAATGTTATGTGGGTGAAAATGATGATACCATCCCAACTTTCAACCTTTTCAGACTTCATTTGAAGTGCTTTTCAATTTCAGGGTCATTTTGCTAAAATATAATCAGCAAGTGCATGAAAAATAGCATATGAGGTCAGAAAGGGTTGAAAATGGATGTTGTGGCTTTGAATGCTGCTTTTTGAAGGCAAAAAAGTATGGAGTTCAAATAAGTTAAAAAGAATGAAATGCCTTTGTAACAGGCGAGTTTTCATCCGATTCCCTCATACTTCGAAAGAGATTGTCCATTTCGTACACAAAGTGCATCCAGTTTTTGCCGTAACCCTCTCAACTTTTTATAGCATGCTATGTCGGTGAAATTGATGATACCATGCCCACTTTCAACCTTTTTCAGAGTTCATTTGAAGTGCTTTTCAATTTCACGGTTATTTTGCTGAAATAAAATCAGTAAGTGCATGAAAAATAGCAAATGAGGTCAGAAAGGGTTGAAAATTGATGATGTGGCTTTGAATGCTGCATTTTGAAGGCACAAAAAGTATGGAGTTCAAATAAGTTAAAAAGAATTGAATGCCTTTGTAACAGGCAAGTTTTCGTCCGAAACCCTCCTACTTCGAAAGAGATTGTCCATTTTGTACATGAACTGCATCCAGTTTTTGCCGTAACCCTCTCAACTTTTTATAACATGCTATGCGTGTGAAAATGATGATACCATGCCAACTTTCAACCTTTTTAGAGTTCATTTGAAGTGATTTTCAATTTAAGGGTCATTTTGCTGAAATAAAATCAGTAAGTGCATGAAAAATAGCAAATGAGGTCAGAAAGGGTTGAAAATTGATGATGTGGCTTTGAATGCTGCATTTTGAAGAAACACATAGTATGGAGTTCAAATAAGTTAAAAAGAATGAAATGCCTTTGTAATAGGGGAGTTTTCATCCGAAACCCTCATACTTCGAAAGAAATTGTCCATTTTGTATACAAAGTGCATCCAGTTTTTGTCGTAACCCTTTCATCTTTTTATAACATGCTATGTGGGTGAAAAAGATGATACCATGCCAACTTTCAACCTTTGTCAGACTTTATTTGAAGTGCTTTTCAATTTTAGGGTTATTTTCCTGAAATAAAATCAGCAAGTGCATGAAAAATAGTAAATGAGGTCAGAAAGGGTTGAAAATTGATGATGTGGCTTTGAATGCTACATTTTGAAGACACACAAAGTATGAAGTTCAAATAAGTTAAAAAGAATGAAATGCCTTTGTAACAGGCGAGTTGCGTCCGAAACCCTCCTAATTCGAAAGAGATTGTGCATTTTGTACACAAAGTGCATCCAGTTTGTGTTGTAGCCCTCTCAACTTTTTAGCAAATGCTATGTCGGTGAAATTATGATACCATGCCAACTTTCAACCTTTTCAGAGTTCATTTGAAGTGCCTTTCTATTTCAGGGTTATTTTGCTGAAATAAAATCAGTAAGTGCATGAAAAATAGCGTCAGAAAGGGTTGAAAATTGATGTTGTGGCTTTGAATGCTGCATTTTGGAGGCACAAAAAGTATGGAGTTGAAATAAGTTAAAAAGAATGAAATGCCTTTGTAACAGGCGAGTTTTCATCCGAAACCCTCATACTTCGAAAGAGATTGTCCATTTCGTACACGAAGTGCATCTAGTTTTTGCCGTAACGCTCTCAACTTTTTAGCAAATGTTATGTGGGTGAAATTATGATACCATGCGAACTTTGAATCTTTTCAGAGTTCACTTGAAGTGATTTTCAATTTCAGGGTTATTTTGCTGAAATAAAATCAATAAGTGCATGAAAAATAGCAAATGAGGTCACAAAGGGTTGAAAATTGATGATGTGGCTTTGAATGCTGCATTTTGAAGGCACAAAACGTATGGGGTTGAAATAAGTAAAAAAGAGTGAAATGCCTTTGTAACAGGCGAGTTTTCATCCGAAACCCTCATACTTCGAAAGAGATTGTCCATTTCGTACACGAAGTGCATCCAGTTTTTGGCGTAACCCTCTTAACTTTTTATCACATGCTATGTGGGTGAAAATGATGATACCATGCCAACTTTCAAACTTTTTCAGAGTTCATTTGAAGTGCTTTTCAATTTCAGGGTTGTTTTGCTGGAATAAAATCAGCAAGTGCATGAAAAATAGAAAATGAGGTCAGAAAGGGTTGAAAATTGATGATGTGGCTTTGAATGCTGCATTTTGAAGGCACAAAAATTATGGAGTTGAAATAATTTAAAAAGAATGAAATACCTTGGTAACAGGCGAGTTTTCATCCGAAACCCTCATACTTCGAAAGAGATTGTCCATTTTGTACACGAAGTGCATCTAGTTTTGGCCGTAACACTCTCAACTTTTTAGCAAATGTTATGTGGGTGAAAATGATGATACCATGCCAACTTTCACCCTTTTCAGAGATCATTTGAAGTGCTTTTCAATTTCAGGGTCATTTTGCTGAAATAAAATCAGCAAGTGCATAAAAAATAGCAAATGAGGTGAGGAAGGGTTGAAAATGGTTGTTGTGGCTCTTAATGCTGCATTTTGAAGGCACAAAAAGTATGGAGTTGAAATAAGTTAAAAAGAATGAAATGCCTTTGTAACAGGCGAGTTTTCATCCGAGACCCTCATACTTCGAAAGAGATTGTCCATTTTGTACATGTAGTGCATCCAGTTTTTGCCGTAACCCACTCAACTTTTTATAACATGCTATGTGGGTGAAAATGATGGTACCATCCCAACTTTCAACCTTTTCAGAGTTCATTTGAAGTGCTTTTCAATTTCAGGGTCATTTTGCTGAAATATAATCAGCAAGTGCATGAAAAATAGCAAATGAGGTCAGAAAGGATTGAAAATGGATGTTGTGGCTTTGAATGCTGCATTTTGAAGGCAAAAAAGTATGGAGTTCAAATAAGTTAAAAAGAATGAAATGCCTTTGTAACAGGCGAGTTTTCATCTGATTCCCTCATACTTCGAAAGAGATTGTCCATTTCGTACACGAAGTGCATCCAGTTTTTGCCGTAACCCTCTCAAATTTTTATAGCATGCTATGTGGGTGAAATGATGATACCATGCCAACTTTCAACCTTTTTAGAGTTCATTTGAAGTGCCTTTCTAATTCAGGGTTATTTTGCTGAAATAAATTCAGTAAGTGCATGAAAAATAGCGTCAGAAATGGTTGAAAATTGATGTTGTGGATTTGAATGCTTCATTTTGAAGGCACAAAAAGTATGGAGTTGAAATAAGTTAAAAAGAATGAAATGCCTTTGTAACAGGCCAGTTTTCATCCGAAACCCTCATACTTCGAAAGAGATTGTCCATTTCGTACACGAAGTGCATCTAGTTTTTGCCGTAACGCTCTCAAGTTTTTAGCAAATGTTATGTGGGTGAAATTATGATACCATGCCAACTTTGAATCTTTTCAGAGTTCATTTGAAGTGATTTTCAATTTCAGGGTTATTTTGCTGAAATAAAATCAATAAGTGCAAGAAAAATAGCAAATGAAGTCACAAAGGGTTGAAAATTGACGATGTGGCTTTGAATGCTGCATTCTGAAGGCACAAAACGTATGGAGTTGAAATAAGTTAAAAAGAGTGAAATGCCTTTGTAACAGGCGAGTTTTCATCCGAAACCCTCATACTTCGAAAGAGATTGTCCATTTCGTACACGAAGTGCATCCAGTTTTTGCCGTAACCCTCTTAACTTTTTATCACATGCTATGTGGGTGAAAATGATGATACCATGCGAACTTTCAAACTTTTTCAGAGTTCATTTGAAGTGCTTTTCAATTTCAGGGTTGTTTTCCTGGAATAAAATCAGCAAGTGCATGAAAAATAGAAAATGAGGTCAGAAAGGGTTGAAAATTGATGATGTGGCTTTGAATGCTGCATTTTGAAGGCACAAAAATTATGGAGTTGAAATAATTTAAATAGAATGAAATACCTTGGTAACAGGCGAGTTTTCATCCGAAACCCTCATACTTCGAAAGAGATTGTCCATTTTGTACACGAAGTGCATCCAGTTTTGGGCGTAACACTCTCAACTTTTTAGCAAATGTTATGTGGGTGAAAATGATGATACCATGCCAACTTTCACCCTTTTCAGAGTTCATTTGGAGTGCTTTTCAATTTCAGGGTCATTTTGCTGAAATAAAATCAGCAAGTGCATAAAAAATAGCAAATGAGGTGAGGAAGGGTTGAAAATGGATGTTGTGGCTCTTAATGCTGCATTTTGAAGGCACAAAAAGTATGGAGTTGAAATAAGGTAAAAAGAATGAAATGCCTTTGTAACAGGCGAGTTTTCATCCGAGACCCTCATACTTCGAAAGAGATTGTCCATTTTGTACACGTAGTGCATCCAGTTTTTGCCGTAACCCACTCAACTTTTTATAACATGCTATGTGGGTGAAAATGATGATACCATCCCAACTTTCAACCTTTTCAGAGTTCATTTGAAGTGCTTTTCAATTTCAGGGTCATTTTGCTGAAATATAATCAGCAAGTGCATGAAAAATAGCATATGAGGTCAGAAAGGGTTGAAAATGGATGTTGTGCCTTTGAATGCTGCATTTTGAAGGCAAAAAAGTATGGAGTTCAAATAAGTTAAAAAGAATGAAATGCCTTTGTAACAGGCGAGTTTTCATCCGATTCCCTCATACTTCGAAAGAGATTGTCCATTTCGTACACGAAGTGCATCCAGTTTTTGCCGTAACCCTCTCAACTTTTTATAGCATGCTATGTGGGTGAAATTGATGATACCATGCCAACTTTCAACCTTTTTCAGAGTGCATTTGAAGTGCTTTTCAATTTCAGGGTTATTTTGCTGAAACAAAATCAGTAAGTGCATGAAAAATAGCAAATGAGGTCAGAAAGGGTTGAAAATTGATGATGTGGCTTTGAATGCTGCATTTTGAAGGCGCAAAAAGTATGGAGTTCAAATAAGTTAAAAAGAATGAAATGCCTTTGTAACAGGCGAGTTTTCATCTGATTCCCTCATACTTCGAAAGAGATTGTCCATTTCGTACACGAAGTGCATCCAGTTTTTGCCGTAACCCTCTCAAATTTTTATAGCATGCTATGTGGGTGAAATGATGATACCATGCCAACTTTCAACCTTTTTAGAGTTCATTTGAAGTGCCTTTCTAATTCAGGGTTATTTTGCTGAAATAAATTCAGTAAGTGCATGAAAAATAGCGTCAGAAATGGTTGAAAATTGATGTTGTGGATTTGAATGCTTCATTTTGAAGGCACAAAAAGTATGGAGTTGAAATAAGTTGAAAAGAATGAAATGCCTTTGTAACAGGCCAGTTTTCATCCGAAACCCTCATACTTCGAAAGAGATTGTCCATTTCGTACACGAAGTGCATCTAGTTTTTGCCGTAACGCTCTCAAGTTTTTAGCAAATGTTATGTGGGTGAAATTATGATACCATGCCAACTTTGAATCTTTTCAGAGTTCATTTGAAGTGATTTTCAATTTCAGGGTTATTTTGCTGAAATAAAATCAATAAGTGCAAGAAAAATAGCAAATGAAGTCACAAAGGGTTGAAAATTGACGATGTGGCTTTGAATGCTGCATTCTGAAGGCACAAAACGTATGGAGTTGAAATAAGTTAAAAAGAGTGAAATGCCTTTGTAACAGGCGAGTTTTCATCCGAAACCCTCATACTTCGAAAGAGATTGTCCATTTCGTACACGAAGTGCATCCAGTTTTTGCCGTAACCCTCTTAACTTTTTATCACATGCTATGTGGGTGAAAATGATGATACCATGCGAACTTTCAAACTTTTTCAGAGTTCATTTGAAGTGCTTTTCAATTTCAGGGTTGTTTTCCTGGAATAAAATCAGCAAGTGCATGAAAAATAGAAAATGAGGTCAGAAAGGGTTGAAAATTGATGATGTGGCTTTGAATGCTGCATTTTGAAGGCACAAAAATTATGGAGTTGAAATAATTTAAATAGAATGAAATACCTTGGTAACAGGCGAGTTTTCATCCGAAACCCTCATACTTCGAAAGAGATTGTCCATTTTGTACACGAAGTGCATCCAGTTTTGGGCGTAACACTCTCAACTTTTTAGCAAATGTTATGTGGGTGAAAATGATGATACCATGCCAACTTTCACCCTTTTCAGAGTTCATTTGGAGTGCTTTTCAATTTCAGGGTCATTTTGCTGAAATAAAATCAGCAAGTGCATAAAAAATAGCAAATGAGGTGAGGAAGGGTTGAAAATGGATGTTGTGGCTCTTAATGCTGCATTTTGAAGGCACAAAAAGTATGGAGTTGAAATAAGGTAAAAAGAATGAAATGCCTTTGTAACAGGCGAGTTTTCATCCGAGACCCTCATACTTCGAAAGAGATTGTCCATTTTGTACACGTAGTGCATCCAGTTTTTGCCGTAACCCACTCAACTTTTTATAACATGCTATGTGGGTGAAAATGATGATACCATCCCAACTTTCAACCTTTTCAGAGTTCATTTGAAGTGCTTTTCAATTTCAGGGTCATTTTGCTGAAATATAATCAGCAAGTGCATGAAAAATAGCATATGAGGTCAGAAAGGGTTGAAAATGGATGTTGTGCCTTTGAATGCTGCATTTTGAAGGCAAAAAAGTATGGAGTTCAAATAAGTTAAAAAGAATGAAATGCCTTTGTAACAGGCGAGTTTTCATCCGATTCCCTCATACTTCGAAAGAGATTGTCCATTTCGTACACGAAGTGCATCCAGTTTTTGCCGTAACCCTCTCAACTTTTTATAGCATGCTATGTGGGTGAAATTGATGATACCATGCCAACTTTCAACCTTTTTCAGAGTGCATTTGAAGTGCTTTTCAATTTCAGGGTTATTTTGCTGAAACAAAATCAGTAAGTGCATGAAAAATAGCAAATGAGGTCAGAAAGGGTTGAAAATTGATGATGTGGCTTTGAATGCTGCATTTTGAAGGCGCAAAAAGTATGGAGTTCAAATAAGTTAAAAAGAATTGAATGCCTTTGTAACAGGCAAGTTTTCGTCCGAAACCCTCCTACTTCGAAAGAGATTGTCCATTTCGTACACGAAGTGCATCCAGTTTTTGCCGTCACCCTCTCAAATTTTTATAACATGCTATGCGTGTGAAAATGATGATACCATGCCAACTTTCAACCTTTTTAGAGTTCATTTGAAGTGATTTTCAATTTAAGGGTCATTTTGCTGAAATAAAATCAGTAAGTGCATGAAACATAGCAAATGAGGTCAGAAAGGGTTGAAAATTGATGATGTGGCTTTGAATGCTGCATTTTGAAGACACACAAAGTATGGAGTTCAAATAAGTTAAAAAGAATGAAATGCCTTTGTAATAGGGGAGTTTTCATCCGGAACCCTCATACTTGGAAAGAAATTGTCCATTTTGTACACAAAGTGCATCCAGTTTTTGTCGTAACCCTTTCATCTTTTTATAACATGCTATGTGGGTGAAAAAGATGATACCATGCCAACTTTCAACCTTTTTCAGAGTTCATTTGAAGTGCTTTTCAATTTTAGGGTTATTTTCCTGAAATAAAATCAGCAAGTGCATGAAAAATAACAAATGAGGTCAGAAAGGGTTGAAAATTGATGATGTGGCTTTGAATGCTGGATTTTGAAGACACCCAAAGTATGGAGTTCAAATAAGATAAAAAGAATGAAATGCCTTTGTAATAGGCGAGTTGCGTTCGAAACCCTCCTACTTCGAAAGAGATTGTGCATTTTGTACACGAAGTGCATCCAGTTTGTGCCGTAGCCCTCTCAACTTTTTAGCAAATGCTATGTCGGTGAAATTATGATACCATGCCAACTTTCAACCTTTTCAGAGTACATTTGAAGTGCTTTTCAATTTCATGGTCATTTTGCTGAAATAAAATCAGCAAGTGCATGAAACATAGCAAATGAGGTCAGAAAGGGTTGAAAATGGATGTTGTGGCTTTGAATGCTGCATTTTGAAGGCACAAAAAGTATGGAGTTCAAATAAGTTAAAAAGAATGAAATGCCTTTGTAACAGGCGAGTTTTCATCCGAAACCCTCATACTTCGAAAGAGATTGTCCATTTTGTACACGAAGTACATCCAGTTTTGGCCGTAACGCTCTCAACTTTTTAGCAAATGCTATGTGGGTGAAATTATGGTACCATGCCAACTTTCAACCTTTTCAGAGTTCATTTGAAGTGCTTTTCCATTTCAGGGTTATTTTGCTGAAATAAATCAGTAAGTGCATAAAAAATAGCAAATGAGGTCAGAAAGGGTTGAAAATTGATGATGTGGCTTTTAATGCTGCATTTTGAAGGCACAAAATTTATGGAATTCAAATAAGTTAAAAAGAATGAAATGCCTTTGTAACAGGCGAGTTTTCATCCGAAACCCACCTATTTCGAAAGAGATTGTCCATTTTGTACATGAACTGCATCCAGTTTTTGCCGTAACCCTCTCAACTTTTTATAACATGCCATGTGGGTGAAAATTATGATACCATGCCAAATTTCAACCTTTTTAGAGTTCATTTGAAGTGCTTTTCAATTTTAGGGTTTTTTTCCTGAAATATAATCAGCAAGTGCATGAAAAATAGCAAATGAGGTCAGAAAGGGTTGAAAATTGATGATGCGGCTTTCAAAGCTGCATTTTGAAGACACACAAAGTATGGAGTTCAAATAAGTTAAAAAGTATGAAATGCCCTTGTAACAGGCGAGTTGCGTCCGAAACCCTCTTACTTCGAAATAGATTGTGCATTTTGTACACGAAGTGCATCCAGTTTGTGCCATAACCCTCTCAACTTTTTAGCAAATGCTAAGTCGTTGAAATTATGATACCATGACAACTTTCAACCTTTTCAGAGCTCATTTGAAGTGCTTTTCCATTTCAGGGTTATTTTGCTGAAATAAAATCAGTAAGTGCATGAAAAATAGCGTCAGAAAGGGTTGAAAATTGATGTTGTGGCTTTGAATGCTGCATTTTGAAGGCACTAAAAGTATGGAGTTGAAATAAGTTAAAAAGAATGTAATGCCTTTGTAACAGGCGAGTTTTCATCTAAAATCCTCATACTTCGAAAGAGATTGTCCATTTCGTACACGAAGTGCATCCAATTTTTGTCGTAACCCTCTCAACTTTTTCTAACATGCTATGTGGGTGAAAATGATGATACCATGCCAACTGTCAACCTTTTTCAAAGTTCATTTGAAGTGCTTTTCAATTTCAGGGGTATTTTGCTGAAATAAAATCAGGAAGTGCATGAAAAATAGCAAATGAGTTCAGAAAGGGTTGAAAATTTCTGATGTGGCTTTGAATGCTGCATTTTGAAGGCACAAAAATTATGGAGTTGAAGTAAGTCAAAAAAAATGAAATGCCTTCGTAACACGTGAGTTTTCACCCGAAACCCTCAGACTTTGGAAGAGATTGTCCATTTTGTACACGAAGTGCATCCAGTCTTTGCCGTAACGCCCTCAACCTTGTAGCAAATGCTATGTGGGTGAAATTATGATACCATTCCAACTTTCAACCTTTTCAGAGTTCATTTGAGGTGCTTTTCCTTTTCAGGGTTCTTTTGCTGAAAAAAATCAGTAAGTGCATGAAAATAGTGTCAGAAAGGGTTGAAAATTGATGATGTGGCTTTGAATGCTGCATTTTGAAGGCACAAAAAGTATGGAGTTGAAATAAGTTAAAAAGAATTGAATGCCTTGGTTACAGGCGAGTTTCATCCGAAACCCTCATACTTCGAAAGAGATTGTCCATTTTGCACACGAAGTGCATCCAGTTTTTGACGTAACGCTCTCAACTTTTTAGCAAATGTTATGTGGGTGAAATTATGATACCATGCCAACTTTCAACCTTTTCAGAGTTCATTTGAAGTGATTTTCAATTTCAGGGTTATTTTGCTGAAATAAAATCAATAAGTGCATGAAAAATAGCAAATGAGGCCAGAAAGGGTTGAAAATTGACGATGTGGCTTTGCATGCTGCATTTTGAAGGCACAAAAGTATGGAGTTGAAATAAGTTAAAAAGAATGAAATGCCTTTCTAACAGGCGAGTTTGCATCCGAAACCCTCATACTTCGAAAGAGATTGTCCATTTTGTACACGAAGTGCATCCAGTTTTTGCCGCAACGCTCTCAACTTTTTACGAAATGTTATGTGGGTGAAATTATGACACCATGCCAACATTCAACCTTTTCGGAGTTCATTTGAAGTGCTTTTCAATTTCAGGGTTATTTTGCTGAAATAAAATCAGTATGTGCATGAAAATAGCAAATGAGGTCAGAAATGGTTGAAAATTGATGATGTGGCTTTGAATGCTGTATTTTGAAGGCACACAAAGTATGGAGTTGAAATAAGTTAAAAAGAATGAAATGCCTTGGTAACAGGCGAGTTTTCATCCGAAACCCTCATACTTCGAAAGAGATTGTCCATTTTGTACACGAAGTGCATCTAGTTTTTGCCGCAACGCTCTCAACTTTTTACGAAATGTTATGTGGGTGAAATTACGATACCATGCCAACATTCAACCTTTTCGGAGTTCATTTGAAGTGCTTTTCAATTTCAGGGTTATTTGGCTGCAATAAAATCAGTAAGTGCATGAAAAATAGCAAATGAGGTCAGAAAGGGTTGAAAATTGACGATGTGGCTTTGAATGCTGCATTTTGAAGGCACAAAAAGTATGGAGTTGAAATAAGTTAAAAAGAATTAAATGCCTTTGTAACAGGCGAGTTTTCATCTGAAACCCTCATACTTCGAAAGAATTGTCCATTTTGTACATGAAGTGCATCCAGTTTTTGTTGTAACCCTCTCAACATTTTATAACATTCTATGTGGGTGAAAATGATGATACCATGCCAACTTTCAACCTTTTCATAGTTCATTTGAAGTGCTTTTCAACTTCAGGGTCATTTTGCTGAAATAAAATCAGTAAGTGCATGAAAAATAGCAAATGAGGTTAGAAAGGGTTGAAAATTGATGATGTGGCTTTGAATGCTGCATTTTGAAGACACACAAAATATGGAGTTCAAATAAGTTAAAAGAATGAAATGCCTATGTGACACGCGAGTTTTCGTCTGAAACCCTCCTACTTCGAAAGAGATTTTGCATTTTGTACACGAAGTGCATCCAGTTTCTGCCATAACCCTCTCAACTTTTTAGCAAATGCTATGTGGGTGAAATTATGATACCATGCATACTTGCAACTTTTTCAGAGTTCATTTGAAGTGCTTTTCGATTTCAGGGTTATTTTGCTGAAATAAAATCAGTACGTGCATGAAAAATAGCAGATGAGGTCACAAAGGGTTGAAAATAGATGTTGTGTCTTTGAATGCTGCATTTTGGAGGCACAAAAAGTATGGAGTTCAAATAAGTTAAAAAGAATGAAATGCCTTTGTAACAGGCGAGTTCTCATCCGAAACCCTCATACTTCAAAAGAGATTGTCCATTTCGTACACGAAGTGCATCCAGTTTTTGCCGTAACCCTCTCAAATTTTTACAACATGCTATGTGGGTGAAAATGATGATACCATGACAACTTTCAACCTTTTTCAGAGTCCATTTGAAGTGCTTTTCAATTTTAGGGTTATTTTGCTGAAATAAAATCAGTAAGTGCATGAAAAATAGCAAATGAGCTCAGAAAGGGTTGAAAATTGATGATGTGGCTTTGAATGCTGCATTTTGAAGGCACAAAAAGTATGGAGTTGAAATAAGTTAAAAAGAATGAAATGCCTTTGTAACAGGCGAGTTTTCATCCGAAACCATCATACTTCGAAAGAGATTGTCCATTTTTTACACGAAGTGTATCCAGTTTTTGTCGTAACGCTCTCAACTTTTTAGCAAATGCTATGTGGCTGAAATTATGATACCATGCCAACTTTCAACCTTTTCAGAGCTCATTTGAAGTGCTTTTCCATTTCAAGGTTAGTTTGCTAAAATAAAATCAGTAAGTGCATGAAAATAGCGAATGAGGTCAGAAAGGGTTGAAAATTGATGATGTGGATTTGAATGCTGCATTTTGAAGGCACAAAAAGTATGGAGTTCAAATAAGTTAAAAAGAATTGAATGCCTTTGTAACAGGCGAGTTTTCGTCCGAAACCCTCCTCCTTCGAAAGAGATTGTCCATTTTGTACATGAAGTGCATCCAGTTTTTGCCGTAACCCTCGCAACTTTTTATAACATGCTATGCGTGTGAAAATGATGATACCATGCCAACTTTCAACCTTTTTAGAGTTCATTTGAAGTGATTTTCAATTTCAGGGTCATTTTGCTGAAATAAAATCAATAAGTGCATGAAAAATAGCAAATGAGGTCAAAAAGGTTGAAAATTGATGATGTGGCTTTGAATGCTGCATTTTGAAGACACACAAAGTATGGAGTTCAAATAAGATAAAAAGAATGAAATGCCTTTGTAACACGGGAGTTTTCATCCGAAACCCTCATACTTCGAAAGAAATTGTCCATTTTGTACACAAAGTGCATTCAGTTATTGTCGTAAACCTTTCATCTTTTTATAACATGCTATGTGGGTGAAAATGATGATACCATGCCAACTTTCAACCTTTTTCAGAGTTCATTTGAAGGGCCTTTCAATTTTAGGGTTATTTTCCTGAAATAAAATCAGCAAGTGCATGAAAAATAGTGAATGAGGTCAGAAAGGGTTGAAAATTGATGATGTGGCTTTGAATGCTACATTTTGAAGACACACAAAGTATGAAGTTCAAATAAGTTAAAAAGAATGAAATGCCTTTGTAACAGGTGAGTTCCGTCCGAAACCCTCCTAATTCGAAAGAGATTGTGCATTTTGTACACGAAGTGCATCCAGTTTGTGTCGTAGCCCTCTCAACTTTTTAGCAAATGCTATGTCAGTGAAATTATGATACCGTGCCAACTTTCAACCTTTTCAGAGTTCATTTGAAGTGCCTTTCTATTTCAGGGTTATTTTGCTGAAATAAAATCAGTAAGTGCATGAAAAATAGCGTCAGAAAGGGTTGAAAATTGATGGTGTGGCTTTGAATGCTGCATTTTGAAGGCACAAAAAGTATGGAGTTGAAATAAGTTAAAAAGAATGACATGCCTTTGTAACAGGCGAGTTTTCATCCGAAACCCTCATACTTCGAAAGAGATTGTCCATTTCGTACACGAAGTGCATCTAGTTTTGGCCGTAACGCTCTCAACTTTTTAGCAAATGTTATGTGGGTGAAATTATGATACCATGCCAACTTTGAACCTTTTCAGAGTTCATTTGAAGTGATTTTCAATTTCAGGGTTATTTTGCTGAAATAAAATTAACAAGTGCATGAAAAATAGCAAATGAGGTCACAAAGGGTTCAAAATTGACGATGTGGCTTTGAATGCTGCATTTTGAAGGCACAAAACATATGGAGTTGAAATAAGTTAAAAAGAATGAAATGCCTTTTTAACACGCGAGTTTTCATCCGAAACCCTCATACTTCGAAAGAGATTGTCCATTTCGTACACGAAGTGCATCCACTTTTTGCCGTAACCCTGTTAACTTTTTATCACATGCTATGTGGGTGAAAATGATGATACCATGCCAACTTTCAACCTTTTTCGGAGTTCATTTGAAGTGCTTTTCAATTTCAGGGTTGTTTTGCTGAAATAAAATCAGCAAGTGCATGAAAAATAGAAAATGAGGTCAAAAAGGGTTGAAAATTGATGATGTGGCTTTGAATGCTGCATTTTGAAGGCACAAAAATTATGGAGTTGAAATAATTTAAAAAGAATGAAATACCTTGGTAACAGCCGAGTTTTCATCCGAAACCCTCATACTTCGAAAGAGATTGTCCATTTTGTACACGAAGTGCATCCAATTTTGGCCGTAACACTCTGAACTTTTTAGCAAATGTTATGTGGGTGAAAATGATGATACCATGCCAACTTTGAACCTTTTTCAGAGTTCATTTGAAGTGCTTTTCAATTTCAGGGTTATTTTGCTGAAATAAAATCAGTAAGTGCATGAAAAATAGCAAATGAGGTCAGAAAGGGTTGAAAATTGATGATGTGGCTTTGAATGCTGCATTTTGAAGGCACAAAAAGTATGGTGTTCAGATGAGTTAAAAAGAATTGAATGCCTTTGTAACAGGCGAGTTTTCGTCCGAAACCCTCCTACTTCGAAAGAGATTGTCCATTTTGTACATGAACTGCATCCAGTTTTTGCCGTAACCCTGTCAACTTTTTATAACATGCTATGCGTGTGAAAATGATGATACCATGCCAACTTTCAACCTTTTCAGAGTTCATTTGAAGGGCTTTTAAATTTCAGGGTCATTTTGCTGAAATATAATCAGCAAGTGCATGACAAATAGCAAATGAGGTTAGAAAGGGCTGAAAATGGATGTTGTGGCTTTGAATGCTGCATTTTGAAGGCACAAAAAGTATGGAGTTCAAATAAGATAAAAAGAATGAAATGCCTTTGTAACAGGCGAGTTTTCATCCGATTCCCTCATACTTCGAAAGAGATTGTCCATTTCGTACACGAAGTGCATCCAGTTTTTGCCGTAACCCTCTCAACTTTTTATAGCATGCTATGTGGGTGAAAATGATGATACTATTCCAACTTTCAACCTTTTTCAGAGTTCATTTGAAGTGCTTTTCAATTTCAGGGTTATTTTGCTGAAATAAAATGAGTAAGTGCATGAAAAATAGCAAATGAGGTCAGAAAGGGTTGAAAATTGATGATTTGACTTTGAATGCTGCATTTTGAAGGCACAAAAAGTATGGAGTTCAAATAAGTTAAAAATAATTGAATGCCTTTGTAACAGGCGAGTTTTCGTCCGAAACCCTCCTACTTCGAAAGAGATTGTCCATTTTGTACATGAACTGCATCCAGTTTTTGCCGTAACCCTCTCAACTTTTTATAACATGCTATGCGTGTGAAAATGATGATACCATGCCAACTTTCAACCTTTTTAGAGTTCATTTGAAGTGATTTTCAATTTCAGGGTCATTTTGCTGAAATAAAATCAATAAGTGCATGAAAAATAGCAAATGAGGTCAGAAAGGGTTGAAAATTGATGATGTGGCTTTGAATGCTGCATTTTGAAGACACACAAAGTATGGAGTTCAAATAAGATAAAAAGAATGAAATGCCTTTGTAACACGGGAGTTTTCATCCGAAACCCTCATACTTCGAAAGAAATTGTCCATTTTGTACACAAAGTGCATTCAGTTATTGTCGTAAACCTTTCATCTTTTTATAACATGCTATGTGGGTGAAAATGATGATACCATGCCAACTTTCAACCTTTTTCAGAGTTCATTTGAAGGGCCTTTCAATTTTAGGGTTATTTTCCTGAAATAAAATCAGCAAGTGCATGAAAAATAGTGAATGAGGTCAGAAAGGGTTGAAAATTGATGATGTGGCTTTGAATGCTACATTTTGAAGAGACACAAAGTATGAAGTTCAAATAAGTTAAAAAGAATGAAATGCCTTTGTAACAGGTGAGTTCCGTCCGAAACCCTCCTAATTCGAAAGAGATTGTGCATTTTGTACACGAAGTGCATCCAGTTTGTGTCGTAGCCCTCTCAACTTTTTAGCAAATGCTATGTCAGTGAAATTATGATACCGTGCCAACTTTCAACCTTTTCAGAGTTCATTTGAAGTGCCTTTCTATTTCAGGGTTATTTTGCTGAAATAAAATCAGTAAGTGCATGAAAAATAGCGTCAGAAAGGGTTGAAAATTGATGGTGTGGCTTTGAATGCTGCATTTTGAAGGCACAAAAAGTATGGAGTTGAAATAAGTTAAAAAGAATGACATGCCTTTGTAACAGGCGAGTTTTCATCCGAAACCCTCATACTTCGAAAGAGATTGTCCATTTCGTACACGAAGTGCATCTAGTTTTGGCCGTAACGCTCTCAACTTTTTAGCAAATGTTATGTGGGTGAAATTATGATACCATGCCAACTTTGAACCTTTTCAGAGTTCATTTGAAGTGATTTTCAATTTCAGGGTTATTTTGCTGAAATAAAATTAACAAGTGCATGAAAAATAGCAAATGAGGTCACAAAGGGTTCAAAATTGACGATGTGGCTTTGAATGCTGCATTTTGAAGGCACAAAACATATGGAGTTGAAATAAGTTAAAAAGAATGAAATGCCTTTTTAACACGCGAGTTTTCATCCGAAACCCTCATACTTCGAAAGAGATTGTCCATTTCGTACACGAAGTGCATCCACTTTTTGCCGTAACCCTGTTAACTTTTTATCACATGCTATGTGGGTGAAAATGATGATACCATGCCAACTTTCAACCTTTTTCGGAGTTCATTTGAAGTGCTTTTCAATTTCAGGGTTGTTTTGCTGAAATAAAATCAGCAAGTGCATGAAAAATAGAAAATGAGGTCAAAAAGGGTTGAAAATTGATGATGTGGCTTTGAATGCTGCATTTTGAAGGCACAAAAATTATGGAGTTGAAATAATTTAAAAAGAATGAAATACCTTGGTAACAGCCGAGTTTTCATCCGAAACCCTCATACTTCGAAAGAGATTGTCCATTTTGTACACGAAGTGCATCCAATTTTGGCCGTAACACTCTGAACTTTTTAGCAAATGTTATGTGGGTGAAAATGATGATACCATGCCAACTTTGAACCTTTTTCAGAGTTCATTTGAAGTGCTTTTCAATTTCAGGGTTATTTTGCTGAAATAAAATCAGTAAGTGCATGAAAAATAGCAAATGAGGTCAGAAAGGGTTGAAAATTGATGATGTGGCTTTGAATGCTGCATTTTGAAGGCACAAAAAGTATGGTGTTCAGATGAGTTAAAAAGAATTGAATGCCTTTGTAACAGGCGAGTTTTCGTCCGAAACCCTCCTACTTGGAAAGAGATTGTCCATTTTGTACATGAACTGCATCCAGTTTTTGCCGTAACCCTGTCAACTTTTTATAACATGCTATGCGTGTGAAAATGATGATACCATGCCAACTTTCAACCTTTTCAGAGTTCATTTGAAGGGCTTTTAAATTTCAGGGTCATTTTGCTGAAATATAATCAGCAAGTGCATGACAAATAGCAAATGAGGTTAGAAAGGGCTGAAAATGGATGTTGTGGCTTTGAATGCTGCATTTTGAAGGCACAAAAAGTATGGAGTTCAAATAAGATAAAAAGAATGAAATGCCTTTGTAACAGGCGAGTTTTCATCCGATTCCCTCATACTTCGAAAGAGATTGTCCATTTCGTACACGAAGTGCATCCAGTTTTTGCCGTAACCCTCTCAACTTTTTATAGCATGCTATGTGGGTGAAAATGATGATACTATTCCAACTTTCAACCTTTTTCAGTGTTCATTTGAAGTGCTTTTCAATTTCAGGGTTATTTTGCTGAAATAAAATGAGTAAGTGCATGAAAAATAGCAAATGAGGTCAGAAAGGGTTGAAAATTGATGATTTGACTTTGAATGCTGCATTTTGAAGGCACAAAAAGTATGGAGTTCAAATAAGTTAAAAAGAATTGAATGCCTTTGTAACAGGCGAGTTTTCGTCCGAAACCCTCCTACTTCGAAAGAGATTGTCCATTTTGTACATGAACTGCATCCAGTTTTTGCCGTAACCCTCTCAACTTTTTATAACATGCTATGCGTGTGAAAATGATGATACCATGCCAACTTTCAACCTTTTTAGAGTTCATTTGAAGTGATTTTCAATTTCAGGGTCATTTTGCTGAAATAAAATCAATAAGTGCATGAAAAATAGCAAATGAGGTCAGAAAGGGTTGAAAATTGATGATGTGGCTTTGAATGCTGCATTTTAAAGACACACAAAGTATGGAGTTCAAATCAGTTAAAAAGAATGAAATGCCTTTGTAACAGGGGAGTTTTCATCCGAAACCCTCATACTTCGAAAGAAATTGTCCATTTTGTACACAAAGTGCATCCAGTTTTTGACGTAACCCTTTCATCTTTTTATAACATGCTATGTGGGTGAAAATGATGATACCATGCCAACTTTCAACCTTTTTCAGAATTCATTTGAAGTGCTTTTCAATTTTAGGGTTATTTTCCTGAAATAAAATCAGCAAGTGCATGAAAAATAGTAAATGAGGTCAGAAAGGGTTGAAAATTGATGATGTGGCTTTGAATGCTACATTTTGAAGACACACAAAGTATGAAGTTGAAATAAGTTAAAAAGAATGAAATGCCTTTGTAACAGGCGAGTTGCGTCCGAAACCCTCCTAATTCGAAAGAGATTGTGCATTTTGTACACGAAGTGCATCCAGTTTGTGTCGTAGCCCTCTCAACTTTTTAGCAAATGCTATGTCGGTGAAATTATGATACCATGCCAAATTTCAACCTTTTCAGAGTTCATTTGAAGTGCCTTTCGATTTCAGGGTTATTTTGCTGAAATAAAATCAGTAAGTGCATGAAAAATAGCGTCAGAAAGGGTTGAAAATTGATGTTGTGGCTTTGAATGCTGCATTTTGAAGGCACAAAAAGTATGGAGTTGAAATAAGTTAAAAAGAATGAAATGCCTTTGTAACAGGCGAGTTTTCATCCGAAACCCTCACACTTCGAAAGAGATTGTCCATTTCGTACACGAAGTGCATCTAGTTTTTGCCGTAACGCTCTCAACTTTTTAGCAAATTTTATGTGGGTGAAATTATGATACCATGCCAACTTTGAACCTTTTCAGAGTTCACTTGAAGTGATTTTCAATTTCAGGGTTATTTTGCTGAAATAAAATCAATAAGTGCATGAAAAATAGCAACTGAGGTCACAAAGGGTTGAAAATTGACGATGTGGCTTTGAATGCTGCATTTTGAAGGCACAAAACATATGGAGTTGAAATAAGTTAAAAAGAATGAAATGCCTTTTTAACAGGCGAGTTTTCATCCGAAACCCTCATACTTCGAAAGAGATTGTCCATTTCGTACACGAAGTGCATCCACTTTTTGACGTAACCCTCTTAACTTTTTAGCAAATGCTATGTGGGTGAAATTATGATACCATGCCAACTTTCAACCTTTTCAGAGTTCATTTGAAGTGCTTTTCCATTTCAGGTTTATTTTGCTAAAATAAAATCAGTAAGTGCATGAAAAATAGCAAATGACGTCAGAAAGGGTTGAAAATTGATTATGTCCCTTTGAATGCTGCATTTTGAAGGCACAAAAAGTATGGAATTCAAATAAGTTAAAAAGAATGGAATGCCTTTGTAATAGGCGAGTTTTCATCCGAAACCCTCATACTTCGAAAGAGATTCTCCATTTTGTACACGAAGTGCATCCAGTTTTTGCCGTAACGCTCTCAACTTTTTAGCAAATGTTATGTGGGTGAAATTATGATACCATGCCAACTTTCAACCTTTTCAGAGGTCATTTGTAGTGCTTTTCAATTTCAGGGTTATTTTGCTGAAATAAAATTAGGAAGTGTTGGAAATATGCCCTAGAGGCAATAATAAATTAGTTATTATCATATTTCCTTGTTCATGATAATCGTTTATTATCCATGCTATAATTGTATTGATCGGAGACTTAAATGCATGTGTGGATACATAGACAAAACCATGTCCCTAGTATGCCTCTAATGGACTAGCTCGTTGATCAAAGGATGGTTAAGGTTTCCTAGCCATGGACAAGAGATGTCATTTGATAATGGGATCACATCATTAGGAGAATGATGTGATGGATAAGACCCAAACTACAAACATAGCATATGATCGTGTCAGTTTATTGCTACTGTTTTCTGCATGTCAAGTATGTGTTCCTATGACCATGAGATCATGCAACTCACAGATATCGAAGGAGTGCCTTGTGTGTATCAAACGTCGCAACGTAACTGGGTGACTATAAAGGTGCTCTACAGGTATCTCCGATGGTGTCTGTTGAGTTGGCATGGATCGAGACTGGGATTTGTTACTCCGTGTGACGGAGAGGTATCTCGGGGCCCACTCGGTAATGCAACATCACAATAAGCCTTGCAAGCAATGTGTCTAATTGTTAGTTGCGGGATCTTGTATTACGGAACGAGTAAAGAGACTTGCCGGTAACGAGGTTGAACTAGGTATGAAGATACCGACGATCGAATCTCGGGCAAGTAACATACCGAAGAACAAAGGGAACGTTATACGGGATTAACTGAATCCTTGACACAGAGGTTCGACCGATAAAGATCTTCGTAGAATATGTAGGAACCAATGTGGACGTCCAGGTCCCGCCATTGGTTAGTGACCGTAGAGGTGTCTCGGTCATGTCTACATAGTTCTCGAACCTGCAGGGTCTGCACACTTAAGGTTCGGTGACGTTTTGGTAGTGTAGAGTTATGTATGGTGGTGACCGAAGTTTGTTCGGAGTCCCGGATGAGATCCCGGATGTCAGAGGAGCTCCGGAATGGTCCGGAGGTAAAGATTCATATATAGGAAGTCCCAGTTTGGTTTCCGGAAAAGTTTCGGGCTCATCGGTAGTGTACCAGGAGTGCCGGTAGTGTACCGGGAAGCCTCCGGGAGGGGTATTTCGACCCCAAGAGGTCCATGGGATGTGGGAGAATAATAACTAGCCCTTAGTGGGCTGGGAAAACAGCCACAAAGGCCCATGGCGCAGGAGAGAAAGTCCTCAAGCAAAAAGTGGAAAATCAGCCAATAGGAGGCAATCCTACTCCAACCAGGATTGGAGGTGAAGTAGGATTGCTCCCACCTCCTATTTCGGCCGACCCAAAGGCCTTGGCTGCCTCTCCTCTCCTCTCCTCCTATATATACTAGTGGATTGGGTGGTTTTTGGACAGAATTTCCGGCCACGTGCTACCCGTTTCACCGGTGCACAGTTTCTCCTCTAGATCGGTTTTCTGCAGCGCTTAGGCGAAGCCCTGCCGGAATTGCTCCACCACCATCCCCGGAGCGCCGTCACGCTGCCGGTGAACTCTCTCTCCTCTCCACCTCCTCTTGCTGGATCAAGATGGTGGAGATCGTCATCAAGCTGCACGTGTGCTGAACGCGGAGGTGCCGTCCGTTCGGCGCTAGATCGGAAGGACCGTGATCGAGATCACGAGACGGGTCGTGATGAGATCGCGGAACGGGTCGTGATGAGTTCGCGGGACAGATCGTGATCAAGATTGTGAGACGGATTGTGATGAGATCGCGGGACGGATCGTGATGAGTTCACGGGACGGATCGTGATTGGATCGCGGGACGGATCGTGATGAGATCACGGGACGCTCGACGATTTGGATCGCGAAGATGTTCGACTACACCAACCGCGTTTCTTAACGCTTCCTGCTTAGCGATCTACAAGGGTATGTAGATCCACTCTCCCTCTCGTAGATGCTCATCACCATGGATAGGTTTGCGTGTGCGTAGGAAATTTTTAGTTTCCCATGCGACGTTCCCCAATAGTGGCATCATGAGCTAGGTTGATGGTTCGATGAGATCTCGAGTAGAACACAAAAGGTTTGTGGGCGTTGATGCTTAGATTGTTTCCTCCCTTGGTCGTATTTTGGTTCAGCGGGATTGTGAGATGAAGCGGCCCGGACCAACATTACTCGTACGCTTACGAGAGACTGGTTCCCTCGACGCAACTTGTTGCCTAGATGGCTTGCGGGTGACAGTTTCTCTCACTTTAGTTGGATCGGATTCGACAAAGGCGGTCCTTGAGAAGGTTGAAAAGCAATATATGTATCACCGTTGTGGTTTATGCGTAGGTGAGAATCGTTCTTGCTAGATACCTGTAGCAGCCACGTAAAACATGCAACAACAATTAGAGGACGTCTAACTTGTTTTTGCAGGGTATGTTGTGATGTGATATGGCCAATTACATGATGAGATATATGTGATGTATGAGATGATCATGTGATGTATAGAATTTCACGACTTGCATGTCGTTGAATACGGCAACCGGCAGGAGCCATAGGGTTGTCTTTAATTATTGTATGACCTGCGTGTGAATCATTAAGCGCTATGTAATGCTTTACTTTATCGCTACGGTAGCAATAGTAGTAGAAGCATGTAGGGCGTGACAATCCCGATGGCGACACGTTGACGGAGATCAAGATGATGGAGATCATGGTGTCGTGCCGGTGACGATGGAGATCATGCCGGTGCTTTCTAGATGGAGATCAAAAGCACAAGTTCATGGCCATATCATGTCACTTATGATTTGCATGTGATGTTAATCCTTTTTATGCACCTTGTTTTGCTTAGGACGGCGGTAGCATTATAAGGTGATCCCTCACTTAATTTCAAGATAAATTGTGTTCTCCCCGAGTGTGCACCGTTGCGAAAGTTCGTCGTGTTGAGACACCACGTGATGATCAGGTGTGATAGACTCTACGTTCACATACAACGGGTGCAAGCCAGTGTTGCACATGCAGAACACTCGGGTTAAACTTGACGAGCCTAGCATGTACAGACATGGCCTCGGAACACAAGAGACCAAAAGGTCGAACATGAGTCATATAGTAGATATGATCAACATTATGATGTTCACCATTGCAGCCACCTCAACTCACGTGATGATCGGACTTGAGTTGGTGAATTTGGATCATGTATCACTCGAATGATCGGAGGGATGTCAATTTGAGTGGGAGTTCTTAAGTAATATGATTAATTGAACTCATTATCATGAACATAGTCAAAGTGTCTTTGCAAATTATGTTGTAGATTACTAGCTCGCGCTGTAGCTCCCTTAAATTTTTATATGTTCCTAGAGAAATAGAGTTGAAAGATGTTGGTAGCAATATTGCGGACTGGGTCCGTGATCTGAGGATTGTCCTCATTGCTGCACAGAAGGCTTATGTCCTTAATGCACCGCTCGGTGCGCCACCCCCTCTAGCGTCGTCTATAGATGTTGTGAACATCTGACAGGCACGTTTCGATGACTACTTGATAGTTTAGTGCGTCATGCATTACGGCTTAGAATTGAGGCTCCGAAACGTTTTGAACATCACGGAACATATGAGATGTTCTAGGAGCGGAGATTGTGATCTCAGGCTCGTGCCTGTGTTGCGAGATATGAGATCTCCAACAAGATTCTTTGCCTATAAGATGAAGGAGAGTAGCTCAATCGTTGAGCATGTACTCAGATTGTCTGGGTACTACAATCGCTTGAATAAAGTGGGAGTTGATCTTCCAGATAAGATAGTGATTGATATAGTTCTCCAAGTCACTGTCACTAAAGCTACCAGAACTTAGTGATGAACTATAATACACCAGGGATAGAAGTATTGATCCCTGAGCTGTTCGCGATGTTTGACACCGCGAAGGTAGAAATCAAGAAGGAGCGTCAAGTGTTGATGGTTAATCAAACCAGTAGTTTCAAAAAGGGCAAGAGCAAGGAGGGAAACTTCATGGATAGCAAGTCAGTTGCTGCTCCAATGAAGCAACCCAAAGTTGAACTCAAACCCGAGACTAAGTGCTTCTATTATGAGGTGAGAGGTCGCTGAAGCGGAACAACCCTAGATACTTGGTAGATAAGAAGGCTGGCAACATCGACAGAAGTATATTTGATATACGAGTTATTGATGTGTACCTTGCTAGTACTCCTAGTAGCACCTGGGTATTGGATACCGGTTTGGTTGCTAAATGTTAGTAACTCGAAATAAATGCTACGGAATAAACGGAGAACTAGCTAAGGGTGAGGTGACGATGTGTGTTGGAAATGTTTCCAAGGTTGATGTGATCAACATCGCACGCTCTCTCTACCTTCAGGATTAGTGACGAACCTAAATAAATGTTATTTGGTGTTTTGCGTTGAGCATGAACATGATTAGATCATGTTTGTTGCAATACAGTTATTCATTTAAGTCAGAGAATAATAGTTATTCTGTTTACATGAATAATACCTTCAATGGTCATGCACCCAGTGAGAATGGTTTGTTGAAATCTTGATCGTAGTAATACACATGTTCATAACATTGATGTCAAAAGATACAAAGTTAAATAATGATAGTACCACATACTTGTGGCACTGCCGCAAAATGTCATATTGGTATAAAGCGCATGAAGAAACTCCATGGTGATGGATATTTGGACTCATTCGATTTCGAATCGGTTGAGACATGCGAACCATGCCTCTTGGGCAAGATGACTAAAGGACCCCGTTGGATGGAGCGGGCAAGTGATTCATTGGAAATGATACATGTTGATGTATGCAATCTAGTGAGTCTTGTAGCGTGCAGTGGATATCGTTATTTTCTTACCTTCACTGATGATTTGAGTAGATATAGTGTATAATTACTTAATGAAACACAAGTCTGAATCGTTTGAAAGGTTCAAGCAAATTCAGAGTGAAGTTTAAAGATCATCGTGACAAGAAGATAAAAATGACTGCAATATGATCGTGGAGGTGAATATCTGAGTCACGAGTTTGGCATACAACTTAAGACAATGTGAAAGTTGTTTCACAACTAAACGCCACCTGGAACACCATAGTGTGATGGTGTGTCCGAACATCATAGTTATGCTCTATTGGACATGGTGCGTGCTATGATGTCTCTTGTCGTTTTACTACTATAATTTTGGGGTTATGCATTAGAGACAACTACATTCACTTTAAAAAGGGCACCATCTAAATCCGTTGAGATGACACCGCGTGAATTATGGTTTGATAGAAACCTAACCTGTCATTTCTTAATGTTTGGGGCTGCGACGCTTGTGTGGAAAATGTTTTCACCTAATGAGGTCGAACCCAAGGCGGACAAATGCATCTTCATAGAATAACCTAAGATCAGCTGGGTGAACCTTCTATCTCAGATCCAAGTGCAAAGTCTTTGTTGCTTAAACGGATCCTTTCTCGAGGAAATGTTTCTCTCGAAAGAATTGAGTGGGAGGAAGATAGAACTTGATGAGGTTGTTAAACCTTTGTTCAGCCAGAGAGTAGCGCAACGCAGAAAGATGTTTCTGTGAAGCCTGCATTAGGTGAAGAGGAAGTTAATGATGATGATCATGAAGCTTCAGGATCAAGTTACTATCGAACTTCGTAGGTCGACAAGGATGTGTACTTCTCCTAAGTGGTACGACAACTCTGTCTTGGAGATCATGTTGTTGGACAACGATGAACCTACGAGCTATGGAGAAGCGATGATGGGCCCGGATTCCGACGAATGGTTAGAGGCCATGAAATCCGAGATAGGATCTATGTATGAAAACCAAGTATAGACTTTGGTAGACTTCCTCGTTAGACGGCAGGTCGTTGAGTACAAATGGACCTTTATAATGAAGACAGACACTGATGGTGAATGTCACCATTTGTAAAGCTCGACTTGTTGCAAAGTTGTTTGTGACAAGTTCAAGGAGTTGACTGCGATGAGGCTTTCTCACTCGTAGCGATGCTAAAAGTCTGTTGGAATTATGTTAGCTGTTGCTGCATTTTCAATTATGAAATCTGGCAGATGGATGTCAAAACATCGTTTCCTTAACGGTTTACTTAAGGAAAGGTTGTATGTGATACAGCCAGAAGGTTTTGTCAGTCCTAAGGATGCTAAAAGATGAGCAAGCTTCAGTGATCCTTCTATGGACTGAAGCAAGCATCTCGGAGTTGGAATATACACTTTGATGAGGTGATCAAAGTTTCTGTAGTTTATACAAAGTTTACGAGAAACTTGTATTTGCAATAAAGTGAGTGGGAGCACTATAGAGTTTCTGATAAGTATATGTAGTTGACATATTGTTGATCGGAAATAATGTAGAATTTCTGGAAGGCATAAAAGGTTGTTTGAAAAGTGTTTTTCAAAGGAAGACCTGGATAAAGCTACCTAATTGTTGAGCATCAAAATCTATAGAGATGGATCAAGATGCTTGATGAGACTTTCAATGAGTGCATACCTTGACAAGATTTTGAAAGAGTTCAAAATGGATCAGCCAGAGAAATAGTTCTCGTCTGATTTGTAAGGTGTGAAGTTGAGTGAGACTCAAAGCTCGACAACGGCAGAAGAAAGAGAAAGGACGAATGTCGTCCCCTATGCCTTAGCCATAGGCTCTATATTATGCCATGTTGTGTACCGCACCTATGTGTGCCTTGCCATGAGTCTGTCAAGGGGTACAAGAGTGGTCCAGGAGTGGATCACTGGACAGCGGTCAGAGTTATCCTTAGTAACCAGAGGACTAAGGAAATGTTTCTTGATTATGGAGCTGATAAAGAGTTCGTCGTAAAGAGTTACGTCGATGCAAGCTTTAACACCTATCCGGATGACTAGTAGTAGCAATATGGATACGTATAGTGGAGCAGCCATTTGGAAATAGTACCAAGTGGAGTGTGGTAGCACTGTTTACGGTTTGACATAGAGATTTGCAAAGTACACACGCATCTGAATATCGCAGACCCGTTGACTATAAGACCTCTCTCACATGCAAAGCATGATCGAGCCCCAAAACTCATTGGGTGTTAGATTCATAACAATGCGAATCACATGGTGATGTGAACTTGATTATTGACTCTAGTGCAAGTGGGAGACTGTTGGAAATATGCCCTAGAGGCAATAATAAATTAGTTATTATCATATTTCCTTGTTCATGATAATCGTTTATTATCCATGCTATAATTGTATTGATCGGAGACTTAAATGCATGTGTGGATACATAGACAAAACCATGTCCCTAGTATGCCTCTAATGGACTAGCTCGTTGATCAAAGGATGGTTAAGGTTTCCTAGCCATGGACATGAGATGTCATTTGATAACGAGATCACATCATTAGGAGAATGATGTGATGGATAAGACCCAAACTACAAACATAGCATATGATCGTGTCAGTTTATTGCTACTGTTTTCTGCATGTCAAGTATGTGTTCCTATGACCATGAGATCATGCAACTCACAGATATCTAAGGAGTGCCTTGTGTGTATCAAACATCGCAACGTAACTAGGTGACTATAAAGGTGCTCTACAGGTATCTCCGATGGTGTCTGTTGAGTTGGCATGGATCGAGACTTGGATTTGTTACTCCGTGTGACGGAGAGGTATCTCGAGGCCCACTCGGTAATGCAACATCACAATAAGCCTTGCAAGCAATGTGACTAATTGTTAGTTGCGGGATCTTGTATTACGGAACGAGTAAAGAGACTTGCCGGTAACGAGGTTGAACTAGGTATGGAGATACCGACGATCGAATCCCGGGCAACTAACATACCGAAGAACAAAGGGAACGTTATACGGGATTAACTGAATCCTTGACACAGAGGTTCGACCGATAAAGATCTTCATAGAATATGTAGGAACCAATGTGGACTTCCAGGTCCCGCCATTGGTTATTGACCGTAGAGGTGTCTCGGTCATGTCTACATAGTTCTCGAACCCGCAGGGTCTGCACACTTAAGGTTCGGTGACGTTTCGGTAGTGTAGAGTTATGTATGGTGGTGACCGAAGTTTGTTCGGAGTCCCGGATGAGATCCCGGATGTCACGAGGAGCTCCGGAATGGTCCGGAGGTAAAGATTCATATATAGGAAGTCCCAGTTTGGTTTCCGGAAAAGTTTCGGGCTCATCGGTAGTGTACCAGGAGTGCCGGTAGTGTACCGGGAGTGCCGGTAGTGTACCGGGAGGCCTCCGGGAGGGGTATTTCCACCCCAAGAGGTCCATGGGCTGTGGGAGAATAATAACCAGCCCTTAGTGGGCTGGGAAAACAGCCACAAAGGCCCATGGCGCAGGAGAGAAATGCCTAAAGCAAAAAGTGGAAAATCAGCCAATAGGAGGCAATCCTACTCCAACTAGGATTGGAGGTGAAGTAGGATTGCTCCCACCTCCTATTTCGGCCGACCCAAAGGCCTTGGCTGCCTCTCCTCTCCTCTCCTCCTATATATACTAGTGGATTGGGTGGTTTTTGGACAGAATTTCCGGCCACGTGCTACCCGTTTCACGGGTGCACAGTTTCTCCTCTAGATCGGTTTTCTGCAGCGCTTAGGCGAAGCCCTGCCGGAATTGCTCCACCACCATCACCGGAGCGCCGTCATGCTGCCGGTGAACTCTCTCTCCTATCCACCTCCTCTTTCTGGATCAAGACGGTGGAGATAGTCATCAAGCTGCACGTGTGCTGAACGCGGAGGTGCCGTCCGTTCGGCGCTAGATCGGAAGGACCGTGATCGAGATCACGAGACGGGTCGTGATGAGATCGCAGAACAGATCGTGATGAGTTCGCGGGACAGATCGTGATCAAGATCGTGAGACGGATTGTCATGAGATCATAGGATGGATCGTGATGAGTTCACGGGACGGATCGTGATTGGATCGCGGGACGGATCGTGATGAGATCACGGGATGCTCGGCAATTTGGATCGCGAAGATGTTCGACTACACCAACCGCGTTTCTTAACGTTTCCCGCTTAGCGATCTACAAGGGTACGTAGATCCACTCTCCCTCTCGTAGATGCTCATCACCATGGATAGGTTTGCGGGTGCGTAGGAAAATTTTTGTTTCCCATGCGACGTTCCCCAACAGTAAGTGCATGAAAAATAGCAAATGAGGTCAAAAAGGGTTGAAAATTGACGATGTGGCTTTGAATGCTGCAGTTTGAAGGCACAAAAAGTATGGAGTTGAAATAAGTTAAAAAGAATGAAATGCCTTTGTAAAAGGCGAGTTTTCATCCGAAACCCTCATACTTTGAAAGAGATTGTCCATTTTGTACACGTAGTGCATCCAGTTTTTGCCGTAACCTCTCAACTTTCTATAACATGCTATGTGGGTGAAAATGATGATACCATGCCAACTTTCAACCTTTTTCAGAGTTCAATCGAAGTGCTTTTCAATTTCAGGTTTTTCTGCTGAAATAAAATCACTAAGTGCATGAAAAAAAGCAAATGAGGTCAGAAAGGGTTGAAAATTGCTGATGTGGCTTTGATTGCTGCATTTTGAAGGCACAAAAATTATGGAGTTGAAATAAGTCAAAAAGAATGAAATGCCTTCGTAACAGGCGAGTTTTCACCCGAAACCCTCATACTTCGGAAGAGATTGTCCATTTTGTACACGAAGTAAATCTAGTCTTTGTCGTAACGCTCTCAACCTTTTAGCAAATGCTATGTGGGTGAAATTATGATACCATTCCAACTTTCAACCTTTTCAGAGTTCATTTGAGGTGCTTTTCCATTTCAGGGTTCTTTTGCTGAAATAAAATCAGTAAGTGCATGAAAAATAGCGTCAGAAAGGGTTGAAAATTGGTGATGTGGCTTTGAATGCTGCATTCAGAAGGCACAAAAAGTATGGAGTTGAAATAATTGAAAAAGAATGAAATGCCTTGGTAACAGGCGAGTTTCATCCGAAACCCTCATACTTCAAAAGAGATTGTCCATTTTGTACACAAAGTGCATCCAGTTTTTGACGTAACGCTCTCAACTTTTTAGCAAATGTTATGTGGGTGAAATTATGATACCATTCCAACTTTCAACCTTTTTAAAGTTCATTTGAAGTGCTTTTCAATTTCAGGGTTATTTTGCTGAAATAAAATCAATAAGTGCGTGAAAAATAGCAAATGAGGCCAGAAAGGGTTGAAAATTGACGATGTGGCTTTGAATGCTGCATTTTGAAGGCACAAAAAGTATGCAGTTGAAATAAGTTAAAAAGAATGAAATGCCGTTGTAACAGGCGAGTTTTCATCCGAAACCCTCATACTTCGAAAGAGATTGTCCATTTTGTACACGAAGTGCATCCATTTTTGCTGTAACGCTGTCAACTTTTTAGAAAATTCTATGTGGGTGAAATTATGATACCATGCCAACTTTCAACCTTTTCAGAGTTCATTTGAAGCGCTTTTCCATTTCAGTGTTATTTTCCTGAAATAAAATCAGTAAGTGCATGAAAAATAACAAATGAGGTCAGAAAGGGTTGAAAATTGATGATGTGGCTTTGAATGCTGCATTTTGAAGGCACAAAAAGTATCGAGTTGAAATAAGTTAGAAAGAATGAAATGCCTTTGTAACAGGTGAGTTTTCATCCGAAACCCTCATACTTCAAAAGAGATTGTCCATTTTGTACACGAAGTACATCCAGTTTTTGCCGTAACGCTCTCAACTTTTTAGCAAATGCTATGTGGGTGAAATTATGATACCATGCCAACTTTCAACCTTTTCAGAGTTCATTTGAAGTGCTTTTCCATTTCAGGGTTATTTTGTAGAAATAAAATCAGTAAGTGCATGAAAAATAGCAAATGAGGTCAGAAAGGGTTGAAAATTGATGATGTGGCTTTGAATGCTGCATTTTGAAGGTACAAAAAGTATGGAATTCAAATAAGTTAAAAAGAATGAAATGCCTTTGTAACAGGCGAGTTTTCACTAAAACCCTCATATTTCGGAAGAGATTGTCCATTTTCCACATGAAGTGCATCCAGTTTTTGCCGTAACCCCCTCAACTTTTTATAACATTCTATGTGGGTGAAATGATGATACCATGCAGACTTTCAACCTTTCTAGAGTTCATTTGAAGTGATTTTCAATTTCAGGGTCATTTTACTGAAATAAAATCAGTAAGTACATGAAAAATAGCAAATGAGGTCAGAACGGGTTGAAAGTTGATGATGCGGCTTTGAAAGCTGCATTTTGAAGACACACAAAGTATGGAGTTCAAATAAGTTAAAAAGTATGAAATGCCCTTGTAGCAGGCGAGTTGCGTCCGAAACCCTCTTACTTTGAAATAGATTGTGCATTTTGTACACGAGGTGCATCCAGTTTGTGCCATAACCCTCTCAACTTTTTAGCAAATGCTAAGTCGGTGAAATTATGATACCATGACAACTTTCAACCTTTTCAGAGTTCATTTGAAGTGCCTTTCTATTTCAGGATTATTTTGCTGAAATAAAATCACTATGTGCATGAAAAATAGCGTCAGAAAGGGTTGAAAATTGACGATGTGGCTTTGAGTGCTGCATTTTGAAGGCACAAAAAGTATGGAGTTGAAATAATTTAAAAAGAATGAAATGCCTTGGTAACAGGCGAGTTTCATCCGAAACCCTCATACTTCGAAAGAGATTGTCCATTTTGTACACGAAGTGCATCCAGTTTTTGACGTAACACTCTCAACTTTTTAGCAAATGTTATGTCGGTGAAATTATGATACCATGCCAACTTTCAACCTTTTCAGAGTTCATTTGAAGTGCCTTTCTATTTCAGGGTTATTTTGCTGAAAAAAAATCAGTAAGTGCATGAAAAATAGCGTCAGAAAGGGTTGAAAATTGATGATGTTGCTTTGAATGCTGCATTTTGAAGGCGCAAAAAGTATGGAGTTCAAATAATTTAAAAAGAATGAAATGCCTTGGTAACAGGCGAGTTTCATCCGAAACCCTCATACTTCGAAAGAGATTGTCCATTTTGTACACGAAGTGCATCCAGTTTTTGACGTAACACTCTCAACTTTTTAGCAAATGTTATGTCGGTGAAATTATGATACCATGCCAGCTTTCAACCTTTTCAGAGTTCATTTGAAGTGCCTTTCTATTTCAGGGTTATTTTGCTGAAATACAATCAGTAAGTGCATGAAAAATAGCGTCAGAAAGGGTTGAAAATTGATGATGTTGCTTTGAATGCTGCATTTTGAAGGTGCAAAAAGTATGGAGTTCAAATAAGTTAAAAAGAATGAAATGCCTTTGTAACAGGCGAGTTTTCGTCCGAAACCCTCCCACTTTGAAAGAGATTGTCCATTTTGTACACAAAGTGCATCAAGTTTTTGCCGTAACCCTCTCAACTTTTTATAACATGCTATGTGGGTGAAAATGATGATACCATGCCAACTTTCAACCTTTTTTAGAGTTCATTTGAAGTGCTTTTCCATTTCAGGGTTATTTTGCTGAAATAAAATCAGTAAGTGCACGAAAAATAGCAAATGAGGTCAGAAATGGTTGAAAATTGATGATATGGCTTTGAATGCTGCATTTTGAAGGCACAAAAAGTACGGAGCTAAAATAAGTTAAAAAGACTGAAATGCCGTTGTAACAGGCGAGTTTTCATCCGAAACCCTCATACTTCGAAAGAGATTGTCCATTTTGTACACGAAGTGCATCTAGTTTTTGTCTTAACGCTCTCAACTTTTTAGCAAATGCTATGTGGGTGAAATTATGATACCATGCCAACTTTCAACCTTTTTAGAGTTCATTTCAAGTGCTTTTCGATTTCTGCTTTAGTTTGCTGAAATAATATCAGTAAGTGCATGAAAAATAACGAATGAGGTCACAAATGGTTGAAAATTGATGATGTGGCTTTGAATGCTGCATTCCGAAGGCACAAAAAGTATGGAGTTCAAATAAGTTATAAAGAATGAAATGCCTTCGTAACAGGCGAGTTTTCGTCCGAAACCCTCATACTTCGAAAGAAATTGCCATTTTGTACACGAAGTGCATCCAGTTTTTGTCGTAACCCTCTCAACTTTTTATAGTATGATATGTGGGTGAAATGATGATACCATGCCAACTTTCAACCTTTTGAGAGTTCAATTGAAGTGCTTTTCAATTTCAGTGCTATTTTGGTGAAATAAAATCAGCAAGGGCATGAAAATAGCAAATGAGGTGAGAAATGGTTGAAAATTGATGATGTGGCTTTGAATGCTGCATTTTGAAGACACACAAAGTATGGAGTTCAAATAAGTTAAAAAGAATGAAATGCCTTTGTAACCGGCGAGTTTTCGTCCGAAACCCTCCTACTTCGAAAGAGATTGTGCATTTTGTACATGAAGTGCATCTAGTTTTTGCCGTAACCCTCGCAACTTTTTATAACATGCTATGTGGGTGAAAATGATGATACCATGCCAACTTTCAACCTTTTTAGAGTTCATTTGAAGTGATTTTCAATTTCAGGGTCATTTTGCTAAAATAAAATCAGTAAGTGCATGAAAAATAGCAAATGAGGTCAGAAAGGGTTGAAAATTGATGATGTGGCTTTGAATGCTGCATTTTGAAGACACACAAAGTATGGAGTTCAAATAAGTTAAAAAGAATGAAATGCCTTTGTAACCGGCGAGTTTTCGTCCGAAACCCTCCTACTTCGAAAGAGATTGTGCATTTTGTACATGAAGTGCATCCAGTTTGTGCCATAACCCTCTCAACTTTTTAGCAAATGCTATGTGGGTGAAAGTATGATACCATGCCAACTTTCAACTTTTTCAGAGTTCATTTGATGTGCTTTTCGATTTTAGGGTTATTTTGCTGAAATAAAACCAGTAAGTGCATGAAAAATAGCAAATGAGGTCAGAAATGGTTGAAAATTGATGTTGTGGACTTCAATGCTGCATTTTGAAGGCACAAAAAGAATTAAATGCCTTTCTAACAGGCGAGTTTTCATTCGAAACCCTCATACTCCGGAAGAGATTGGCCATTTTGTACATGGAGTGCATCCAGTTTTTGCCGTAACCCTCTCAACTTTTTATAACATGCTATGTGCGTAAAAATGATGATACCATGCCAACTTTCAACCTTTTTCATAGTTCATTTGAAGTGCTTTTCAATTTCAGGGTTATTTTGCTGAAATAAAATCAGCAAGTGAATGAAAAATAGCAAATGAGGTCAGAAAGGATTGAAAATTGATGATGTGGCTTTGAATGCTTCATTTTGAAGACACAAAACGTAGGGAGTTGAAATAAGTTGGAAAGAATGAAATGCCGTTGTAACAGGCGAGTTTTCATCCGAAACCCTCATAATTCGAAAGAGATTGCCATTTTGTACACGAAGTGCATCCATTTTTTGCCGTAACCCTCTCAACTTTTTAGCAAATACTATGTGGTTGTAATTATGATACCATGCCAACTTTCAACCTTTTCAGAGTTCATTTGAAGTGCTTTTACATTTCAGGGTTATTTTGCTGAAATAAAATAAGTAAGTGCATGAAAAATAGCAAATGAGGTCACATAGGGTTGAAAATTGATGATGTGGCCTTGAATGCTGCATTTTGAAGGCACAAAAATTATGGAGTTCAAATAAGTTAAAAAGAATGAAATGCCTTCGTAACAGGCGAGTTTTCGTCCGAAACCCTCATAATTCGAAAGAGATTGCCATTTTGTACACGAAGTGCATCCATTTTTTGCCGTAACGCTCTCAACTTTTTAGCAAATGCTATGTTGGTGAAATTATGGTACCATGCAAACTTTCATCCTTTTCAGAGTTCATTTGAAGTGCTTTTCCATTTCAGGGTTATTTTGTTGAAATAAAATCAGTAAGTGCATGAAAACTAGCAAATGAGGTCACAAAGGGTTGAAAATTGATGATGTGGCTTTGAATGCTGAATTTTGAATGCACAAAAAGTATGGAGTTGAAATAAGTTAAAAAGAATGAAATGCCTTCGTAAGAGGCGAGTTTTCGTCCGAAACCCTCATACTTCGAAAGAGATTGCCATTTTGTACACGAAGTGCATCCAGTTTTTGCCGTAACCCTCTCAACTTTTTATAGCATGCTATGTGGGTGAAATGATGATACCATGCCAACTTTCAACCTTTTAAGAGTTCAATTGAAGTGCTTTTCAATTTCAGGGTTATTTTGTTGAAATAAAATCAGCAAGTGCATGAAAAATAGCAAATGAGGTCAGAAAGGGTTGCAAATTGATGATGTGGCTTTGAATGCTGCATTTTGAAGGCACAGAAAGTATGGAGTCGAAATAATTTAGAAAGAATGAAATGCCTTGGTAACAGGCGAGTTTTCATCCGAAGCCCTCATACTTCGGAAGAGATTGTCCATTTTGTACACGAAGTGCATCCAGTTTTTGCCGTAACGCTCTCAACTTTTTAGCGAATGTTATTTGGGTGAAATTATGATACCATGCCAACTTTCAACCTTTTCAGAGTTCATTTGAACTGATTTCAATTTCAGGGTTATTTTGTTGAAATAAAATCAGTAAGTGCATGAAAAATAGCAAATGAGGTCAGAAAGGGTTGAAAATTGATGATGTGGCTTTGAATGCTGCATTTTGAAGGCAAAGAAAGTATGGAATTCAAATAAGTTAAAAAGAATGGAATGCCTTTGTAACAGGCGAGTTTTCATCCGAAACCCTCATACTTCGAAAGAGATTGTCCATTTTGTACACGAAGTGCATCCAGTTTTTGCCGTAACGCTCTCAACTTTTTATAACATGCTATGTGGGTGAAAATGATGATACCATGCCAACTTTCAACCTTTTAAGAGTTCATTTGAAGTGCTTTTCACAGGGTTATTTTGCTGAAATAAAATCGGCAAGTGCATGAAAAACAACAAATGAGGTCAGAAAGGGTTGAAAATGGATGTTGTGGTTTGAATGCTGCATTTTGAAGGCACAAAAAGTATGGAGTTCAAATACGTTAAAAAACATGAAATGCCTTTGTAAAACGAGGTTTCATCCGAAACCCTCATACTTCAAAAGAGATTGTCCATTTTGTACACGAAGTGCATCCACTTTTTGCCGTAACCCTCTCAACTTTTTATAGCATGCTATGTGGGTAAAAATGATGATACCATGCCAACTTTCAACCTTTTCAGAGTTCAATTGAAGTGCTTTTCAATTTCAGGGTTATTTTGCTGAAATAAAATCAGCAAGTGCATGAAAAATAGCAAATGAGGTCAGAAAGGGTTGACAATTGATGATGTGGCTTTGAATGCTGCATTTTGAAGCAACACAAAGTATGGAGTTCAAATAAGTTAAAAAGAATGAAATGCCTTTGCAGCAGGCAAGTTTTCGTCCGAAACCCTCCTACTTCGAAAGAGATTGTGCATTTTGTCCACGAAGTGCATCCAGTTTGTGCCATAACGCTCTCAACTTTTTAGCAAATGCTATGTGGGTGAAATTATGATACCATACAACTTTCAACCTTTTCAGAGTTCAATTCAAGTGCTTTTCGCTTTCAGGGTTATTTTGCTGAAATAAAACCACTAAGTGCATGAAAAATAGCAAATGAGGTGAGAAAGGGTTGAAAATTGATGATGTGGCTTTGAATGCTGCATTTTGAAGGCACAAAAAGTATAGAGTTTAAATAAGTTAAGAAGAATGAAATGCCTTTGTAACAGGCGAGTTTTCGTTCGAAACCCTCATACTCCGAAAGAGATTGTCCATTTTGTACACGAAGTGCATCCAGTTTTTGTCGTAACCCTCTCAACTTTTTATAAGATGCTATGTGGGTGAAAATGATGATACCATGCCAACTTTCAACCTTTTTCAGAGTTCATTTGAAGGCTTTTCAATTTCATGGTTATTTTGCTGAAATAAAATCAGCAAGTGCATGAAAAATAGCAAATGAGGTCAGAAAGGGCTGAAAATTGTTGATGTGGCTTTGAATGCTGTATTTTGAAGGCACAAAAAGTATGGAGTTGAAATAAGTTAAAAAGAATGAAATGCCGTTGTAACAGGCGAGTTTTCATCCGAAACCCTCATACTTTGAAAGAGATTGCCCATTTTGTACACGAAGTGCATCCAGTTTTTGCCGTAACGCTCTCAACTTTTTATAACATGCTATGTGGGTGAAAATGATGATACCATGCCAACTTTCAACGTTTTAAGAGTTCATTTGAAGTGCTTTTCACAGGGTTATTTTGTTGAAATAAAATCGGCAAGGGCATGGAAAACAACAAATGAGGTCAGAAAGGGTTGAAAATGGATGTTGTGGTTTGAATGCTGCATTTTGAAGGCACAAAAAGTATGGAGTTCAAATACGTTAAAAAACATGAAATGCCTTTCTAAAACGAGGTTTCATCCGAAACCCTCATACTTCGAAAGAGATTATCCATTTTGTACACGAAGTGCATCCAGTTTTTGCCGTAACCCTCTCAACTTTTTATAGCATGCTATGTGGGTAAAAATGATGATACCATGCCAACTTTCAACCTTTTGAGAGTTCAATTGAAGTGCTTTTCAATTTCAGGGTTATTTTGCTGAAATAAAATCAGCAAGTGCATGAAAAATAGCAAATGAGGTCAGAAAGGGTTGACAATTGATGATGTGGCTTTGAATTCTGCATTTTGAAGACACACAAAGTATGGAGTTCAAATAAGTTAAAAAGAATGAAATGTCTTTGCAGCAGGCGAGTTTTAGTCCGAAACCCTCCTACTTCGAAAGAGATTGTGCATTTTGTACATGAAGTGCATCCAGTTTGTGCCATAACCCTCCCAACTTTTTAGCAAATGCTATGTGGGTGAAATGATGACACCATGCCAACTTTCAACCTTTTCAGAGTTCAATTCAAGTGCTTTTCGCTTTCAGGGTTATTTTGCTGAAATAAAACCACTAAGTGCATGAAAAATAGCAAATGAGGTGAGAAAGGGTTGAAAATTGATGATGTGGCTTTGAATGCTGCATTTTGAAGGCACAAAAAGTATGGAGTTTAAAAAAGTTAAGAAGAATGAAATGCCTTTGTAACAGGCGAGTTTTCATTCGAAACCCTCATACTCCGAAAGATATTGTCCATTTTGTACACGAAGTGCATCCAGTTTTTGTCGTAACCCTCTCAAGTTTTTATAAGATGCTATGTGGGTGAAAATGATGATACCATGCCAACTTTCAACCTTTTTCAGAGTTCATTTGAAGGGCTTTTCAATTTCAGGGTTATTTTGCTGAAATAAAATCAGCAAGTGCATGAAAAATAGCAAATGAGGTCAGAAAGGGCTGAAAATTGTTGATGTGGCTTTGAATGCTGCATTTTGAAGGCACAAAAAGTATGGAGTTGAAATAAGTTAAAAAGAATGAAATGCCGTTGTAACAGGCGAGTTTTCATCCGAAACCCTCATACTTCGAAAGAGATTGCCCATTTTGTACACGAAGTGCATCCAGTTTTTGCCGTAACCCTCTCAACTTTTTAGCAAATTCTATGTGGGTGAAATTATGATACCATGTCAACTTTCAACCTTTTCAGAGTTCATTTGAAGTGCTTTTCCATTTCAGGGTTATTTTGCTGAAATAAAATCAGCAAGTGCATGAAAAATAGCAAATGAGGTCACAAAGGGTTGAAAATTGATGATGTGGCTTTGAATGCTGCATTTGAAGGCACAAAAAGTATGGAGTCGAAATAAGTTAAAAAGAATGAAATGCCTTGGTAACAGGCGAGTTTTCATCCGAAACCCTCATACTTCGGCAGAGATTGTCCATTTTGTACACGAAGTGCATCTAGTTTTTGCCGTAACGCTCTCAACTTTTTAGCACATGTTATTTTGGTGAAATTATGATACCATGCCAACTTTCCACATTTTCAGAGTTCATTTGAACTGATTTCAATTTCAGGGTTATTTTGATGAAATAAAATCAGTAAGTGCATGAAAAATAGCAAATGAGGTTAGAAAGGGTTGAAAATTTATGATGTGGCTTTGAATGCTGCATTTTGAAGGAACAAAAAGTATGGAGTTGAAATAAGTTAAAAAGAATGAAATGCCTTGGTAATAGGCGAGTTTTCATCCGAAACCCTCATACTTCGGAAGAGATTGTCCATTTTGTACACGAAGTGCATCCAGTTTTTGCCGTAACCCTCTCAACTTTTTATAGCATGCTATGTGGGTAAAAATGATGATACCATGCCAACTTTCAACCTTTTCAGAGTTCAATTGAAGTGCTTTTCAATTTCAGGGTTATTTTGCTGAAATAAAATCAGCAAGTGCATGAAAAATAGCAAATGAGGTCAGAAAGGGTTGACAATTGATGATGTGGCTTTGAATGCTGCATTTGAAGGCACAAAAAGTATGGAGTCGAAATAAGTTAAAAAGAATGAAATGCCTTTGCAGCAGGCGAGTTTTCGTCCGAAACCCTCCTACTTAGAAAGAGATTGTGCATTTTGTACACGAAGTGCATCCAGTTTGTGCCATAACCCTCTCTACTTTTAGCAAATGCTATGTGGTGAAATTATGATACCATACAACTTTCAACTTTTTCAGAGTTCTTTTGAAGGGCTTTTCAATTTCAGGGTTATTTTGCTGAAATAAAATCAGCAAGTGCATGAAAAATAGCAAATGAGGTCAGAAAGGGCTGAAAATTGTTGATGTGGCTTTGAATGCTGCATTTTGAAGGCACAAAAAGTATGGAGTTGAAATAAGTTAAAAAGAATGAAATGCCGTTGTAACAGGCGAGTTTTCATCCGAAACCCTCATACTTCGAAAGAGATTGCCCATTTTGTACACGAAGTGCATCCAGTTTTTGCCGTAACCCTCTCAACTTTTTAGCAAATTCTTTGTGGGTGAAATTATGATACCATGCCAACTTTCAACCTTTTCAGAGTTCATTTGAAGTGCTTTTCCATTTCAGGGTTATTTTGCTGAAATAAACTCAGCAAGTGCATGAAAAATAGCAAATGAGGTCACAAAGGGTTGAAAATTGATGATGTGGCTTTGAATGCTGCATTTGAAGGCACAAAAAGTATGGAGTCGAAATAAGTTAAAAATAATGAAATTCTGTTGTAACAGGCGAGTTTTCATCCGAAACCCTCATACTTCGAAAGAGATTGTCCTTTTTTTACACGAAGTGCAACCATTTTTGCCGTAACGCTCTCAACTTTTTAGCAAATGTTATTTTGGTGAAATTATGATACCATGCCAACTTTCAACATTTTCAGAGTTCATTTGAACTGATTTCAATTTCAGGGTTATTTTGATGAAATAAAATCAGTAAGTGCATGAAAAATAGCAAATGAGGTTAGAAAGGGTTGAAAATTGATGATGTGGCTTTGAATGCTGCATTTTGAAGGCACAAAAAGTATGGAGTTAAAACAAGTTAAAAAGAATGAAATGCCTTTGTAACAGGCGAGTTTTCATCCGAAACCCTCATACTTCGAAAGAGATTGTCCATTTTGTACACGAAGTGCATCCAGTTTTTGCCGTAACCCTCTCTACTTTTTATAGCATGCTATGTGGGTGAAAATGATGATACCATGACAACTTTCAACCTTTTTCAGAGTTCATTTCAAGTGCTTTTCAATTTCAGGGTTATTTTGCTGAAATAAAATCAGTAGGTGCATGAAAAATAGCAAATGAGGTCAGAAAGGGTTGATAATTGATGATGTGGCTTTGAATGCTGCATTTTGAGGGCACAAAAAGTATGGAGTTCAAAGAAGTTAAAAATAATGAAATGCCGTTGTAACAGGCGAGTTTTCATCCGAAACCCTCATACTTCGAAAGAGATTGTCCATTTTGTACACGAAGTGCAACCATTTTTGCTGTAACGCTCTCAACTTTTTAGAAAATTCTATGTGGGTGAAATTATGATACCATGCCAACTTTCAACCGTTTCAGAGTTCATTTGAAGTGCTTTTCCATTTCAGGGTTATTTTCCTGAAATAAAATCAGTAAGTGCATGAAAAATAGCAAATGAGGTCACAAAGGGTTGAAAATTGATGATGTGGCCTTGAATGCTGCATTTTCAAGGCACAAAAAGTATGGAGTTGAAATAAGTTAAAAATAATGAAATGCCTTTGTAACAGGCGAGTTTTCATTCGAAACCCTCATACTTCGATAGAGATTGTCCATTTTGTACACGAAGTGCATCCAGTTTTTGCCGTAACGCTCTCAACTTTTTAGAAAATGCTATTTGGGTGAAATTATGATACCATGCCAACTTTCAACCTTTTCAGAGTTCATTTGAAGTGCTTTTCCATTTTAGGGTCATTTTGCTGAAATAAAACCAGTAAGTGCATGAAAAATAGCAAATCAGGTCACAAAGGGTTGAAACTTGTTAATGTGGCTTTGAATGCTGCATTTTGAAGGCACAAAAAGTATGGAGTTCAAATAAGTTAAAAAGAATGAAATGCCTTTGTAACAGGCGAGTTTTCGTCCGAAACCCTCCTACTTCGAAAGAGATTGTCCATTTTGTATATGAGCTGCATCCAAGTTTTGCCATAACCCTCTCAACTTTTTATAACATGCTATGTGGGTGAAAATGATGATACCATGCCAACTTTAAACCTTTTCAGAGTTCATTTGAAGTGATTTACAATTTCAGGGTCATTTTGCTGAAATAAAATTAGTAAATGCATGAAAAATAGCAAATGAGGTCTGAAAGGGTTGAAGATTGATGATGTGGCTTTGAAAGCTGCATTTGGAAGACACACAAAGTATGGAGTTCAAATAAGTTAAAAAGAATGAAATGCCTTTGTAACAGGCGAGTTTTTGTCCCTAACCCTCCTACTTCGAAAGAGATTGTGCATTTTGTACACAAAGTGCATCCAGTTTGTGTCGTAACCCTCTCGAATTTTTAGCAAACGCTATGTGGGTGAAATTATGATACCATGCAAACTTTCAACCTTTTCAGAGTTCATTTGAAGTGCTTTTCTATTTCAGGGTTATATTGCTGAAATAAAATCAGTAAGTGCATGAAAAATAGCAAACGAGGTCAGAAAGGGTTGAAAATTGATCATGTGGCTTTAAATGCTGCATTTTGAAGGCACAAAAAGTATGGAGTTCAAATAAGTTAAAAAGAATGAAATGCCCTTGTAACAGGCGTGTTTTCGTTTGAAACCCTCATACTTCGAAAGAGATTGCCATTTTGTACATGAAGTGCATCCAATTTTTGCCGTAACCCTCTGAACTTTTTGTAGCATGCTATGTGGGTGAAATGATGACACCATGCCAACTTTCAACCTTTTCAGAGTTCAATTGAAGTGCTTTTCAATTTCAGGGTTATTTTAATGAAATAAAATCAGCAAGTGCATGAAAAATAGCAAATGATGTGAGAAAGGGTTGAAAATTCATGATGTCGCTTTGAATGCTGCATTTTGAAGGCACAAAAAGTATGGAGTTGAAATAAGTTTAGAAGAATGAAATTCCGTTGTAACAGGCGAGTTTTCATCCGAAACCCTCATACTCCGAAAGAGATTATCCATTTTGTACACACAGTGCATCCATTTTTGCTGTAACGCTCTCAACTTTTTAGAAAATTCTATGTGGGTGAAATTATGATACCATGCCAACTTTCAACCTTTTCAGAGTTCATTTGAAGTGCTTTTCCATTTCAGGGTTATTTTCCTGAAATAAAATCAGTAAGTGCATGAAAAATAGCAAATCAGGTCACAAAGGGTTGAAACTTGTTAATGTGGCTTTGAATGCTGCATTTTGAAGGCACAAAAAGTATGGAGTTCAAATAAGTTAAAAAGAATGAAATGGCTTTGTAACAGGCGAGTTTTCGTCCGAAACCCTCCTACTTCGAAAGAGATTCTCCATTTTGTACATGAGCTGCATCCAAGTTTTGCCATAACCCTCTCAAATTTTTATAACATGCTATGTGGGTGAAAATGATGATACCATGCCAACTTTAAACCTTTTCAGAGTTCATTTGAAGTGATTTACAATTTCAGGGTCATTTTGCTGAAATAAAATTAGTAAATGCATGAAAAATAGCAAATGAGGTCTGAAAGGGTTGAAGATTGATGATGTGGCTTTGAAAGCTGCATTTGGAAGACACACAAAGTATGGAGTTCAAATAAGTTAAAAAGAATGAAATGCCTTTGTAACAGGCGAGTTTTTGTCCCTAACCATCCTACTTCGAAAGAGATTGTGCATTTTGTACACGAAGTGCATCCAGTTTGTGTCGTAACCCTCTCGACTTTTTAGCAAACGCTATGTGGGTGAAATTATGATACCATGCAAACTTTCAACCTTTTCAGAGTTCATTTGAAGTGCTTTTCTATTTCAGGGTTATTTTGCTGAAAAATAGCAAATGATGTGAGAAAGGGTTGAAAATTGATGATGTCGCTTTGAATGCTGCATTTTGAAGGCACAAAAAGTATGGAGTTGAAATAAGTTTAGAAGAATGAAATTCCGTTGTAACAGGCGAGTTTTCATCCGAAACCCTCATACTCCGAAAGAGATTGTCCATTTTGTACACGAAGTGCATCTAGTTTTTGCCGTAACGCTCTCAACTTTTTAGCAAATGCTCTGTGGGTGAAATTATGATACCACGCCAACTTTCAACCTTTTCAGAGTTCATTTGAACTGATTTCAATTTGAGGGTTATTTTGTTGAAATAAAATCAGTAAGTGCATGAAAATTAGCAAATGACGACAGCAAGGGTTGAAAATTGATTATGTGGCTTTGAATGCTGCATTTTGAAGGCACAAAAAGTATGGAGTTGAAATAAGTTAAAAAGAATGAAATGCCTTTGTAACAGGCGAGTTTTCATCCGAAACCCTCATACTTCGAAAGAGATTGTCCATTTTGTACACGAAGTGCATCCAGTTTTTGCCGTAACCCTCTCAACTTTTTATAACATGCTATGTGGGTGAAAATGATGATACCATGCCAACTTTCAACCTTTTAAGTGTTCATTTGAAGTGGTTTTCAATTTCAGGGTCATTTTCCTGAAATAAAATCGGCGAGTGCATGAAAAACAGCAAATGAGGTCAGAAAGGGTTGAAAATGGATGTTGTGGTTTGAATGCTGCATTTTGAAGGCACAAAAAGTATGGAGTTCAAATACGTTAAAAAACATGAAATGCCTTTGTAAAACGAGTTTTCATCCGAAACCCTCATACTTCGAAAGAGATTGTCCATCTTGTACACGCAGTGCATCCAGTTTTTGCCGTAACGCTCTCAATTTTTTAGCAAATGCTATGTGGGTGAAATTATGATACCATGCCAACTTTCAACCTTTTCAGAGTTCATTTGAAGTGCTTTTCCCTTTCAGGGTTATTTTGCTGAAATAAAATCAGTCAGTGCATGAAAAATAGCAAATGAAGTCACAAAGGGTTGAAAATTGATGATGTGGCTTTGAATGCTGCATTTTGAAGGCACGAAAAGTATGGAGTCGAAATAATTTAAAAAGAATGAAATGCCTTGGTAACAGGCGAGTTTTCATCCGAAACCCTCATACTTCGGAAGAGATTGTCCATTTTCTACATGACGTGCATCCAGTTTTTTGCCGTAACGCTCTCAACTTTTTAGCAAATGTTATTCGGGTGAAATTATGATACCATGCCAACTTTCAACATTTTCAGATTTCATTTGAACTGATTTCAATTTCAGGGTTATTTTGTTGAAATAAAATCAGTAAGTGCATGAAAAATAGCAAATGAGGTCAGAAAGGGTTGAAAATTGATGATGTGGCTTTGAATGCTGTATTTTGAAGGCACAAAAAGTATGAAGTTGAAATAAGTTAAAAAGAATGAAATGCCTTTGTAACAGGCGAGTTTTCATCCGAAACCCTCATACTTCGAAAGAGATTGTCCATTTTGTACACGAAGTGCATCCAGTTTTTTCCGTAACCCTCTCAAGTTTTTATAACATGCTATGTGGGTGAAAATGATGATACCATGCCAACTTTCAAACTTTTAAGGGTTCATTTGAAGTGCTTTTCAATTTCAGGGTCATTTTGCTGAAATAAAATCAGCGAGTGCATGAAAAACAGCAAATGAGGTCAGAAAGGGTTGAAAATGGATGTTGTGGTTTGAATGCTGCATTTTGAAGGCACAAAAAGTATGGAGTTCAAATACGTTAAAAAGAATGAAATGCCTTTGTAACAGGCGAGTTTTCATCCGAAACCCTCATACTTCGAAAGAGATTGTCCATTTTGTACACGAAGTGCATCCAGTTTTTGCCGTAACCCTCTCAACTTTTTATAACATGCTATGTGGGTAAAAATGATGATACCATGCCAACTTTTAACCTTTTTCAGAGTTCATTTGAAGTGCTTTTCCATTTCAAGGTTATTTTACTGAAATAAAATCAGTAAGTGCATGAAAAATAATAAATGAGGTCAGAAAGGGTTGAAAATTGATGATGTGGCTTTGAATGCAGCATTTTGAAGGCACAAAATGTATAGAGTCGAAATAAGTTAAATAGAATGAAATGTCGTTGTAACAGGCGAGTTTCTATTCGATATCCTCATACTTCAAAAGAGATTGTCCATTTTGTACACGAAGTGCATCCAGTTTTTGCCGTAACGCTCTCAATTTTTTAGCAAATGCTGTGTGGGTGAAATTTTGATACCATGCCAACTTTCAACCTTTTCAGAGTTCATTTGAAGTGCTTTTCCATTTCAGGGTTATTTTGCTGAAATAAAATCAGTAAGTGCATGAAAAATAGCAAATGAAGTCACAAAGGGTTGAAAATTGATGATGTGGCTTTGAATGCTGCATTTTGAAGGCACAAAAAGTATGGAGTTGAAATAAGTTAAAAAGAATGAAATGCCTTTGTAACAGGCGAGTTTTATCCGAAACCCTCATACTTCGAAAGAGATTGTCCATTTTGTACACGAAGTGCATCCAGTTTTTGCCGTAACGCTCTCAACTTTTTAGCAAATGCTATGTGGGTGAAATTATGATACCATGACAACTTTCATCCTTTTCAGAGTTCATTTCAAGTGCTTTTCCATTTCAGGGTTATTTTGCTGAAATAAAATCAGTAAGTGCATGAAAAATAGCAAATGAGGTCACAAAGGGTTGAAAATTGATGATGTGGCTTTGAATGCTGCATTTTGAATGCACAAAAAGTATGGAGTTCAAATAAGTTAAAAAGAATGAAATGCCTTCGTAACAAGCGAGTTTTCGTCTGAAACCCTCATACTTCGAAAGAGATTGCCATTTTGTACACGAAGTGCATCCAGTTTTTGCCGTAACCTTCTCAACTTTTTATAGCATGCTATGTGGGTGAAATGATCATACCATGCCAACTTTCAACCTTTTCAGAGTTCAATTGAAGTGCTTTTCAATTTCAGGGTTATTTTAATGAAATAAAATCAGCAAGTGCATGAAAAATGGCAAATGAGGTGAGAAAGGGTTGACAATTGATGATGTGGCTTTGAATGCTGCATTTTGAAGACACACAAAGTATGGAGTTCAAATAAGTTAAAAAGAATGAAATGCCTTTGCAGCAGGCGAGTTTTCGTCCGAAACCCTCCTACTTCGAAAGAGATTGTGCATTTTGTACACGAAGTGCATCTAGTTTGTGCCATAACCCTCCCAGCTTTTTAGCAAATGCTATTTGGGTGAAATTATGACACCATGCCAACTTTAAACCTTTTCAGAGTTCAATTGAAGTGTTTTTCGCTTTCAGGGTTATTTTACTGAAATAAAACCACTAAGTGCATGAAAAATAGCAAATGAGGTGAGAAAGGGTTGAAAATTGATGATGTGGCTTTGAATGCTGCATTTTGAAGGCATAAAAAGAATGGAGTTCAAATAAGTTAAAAATAATGAAATGCCTTTGTAACAGGCGAGTTTTCATTCGAAACCCTCATACTCCGAAAGAGATTGTCCATTTTGTACATGAAGTGCACCCAGTTTTTGCCATAACCCTCTCAACTTTTTATAACATGCTATGTGCGTGAAAATGATGATACCATGCCAAATTTCAACCTTTTTCAGAGTTCGTTTGAAGTGCTTTTCAATTTTGGGGTTATTTTGCTGAAATAAAATCAGCAGGTGCATGAAAAATAGCAAATGAGGTCAGAAAGGGTTGAAAACTGATGATGTGGCTTTGAATGCTGCATTTTGAAGGCACAAAAAGTATGGAGTTGAAATAAGTTAAAAATAATGAAATGCCTTTGTAACGGGCGAGTTTTCATCCGAAACCCTCATACTTCGAAAGAGATTGTCCATTTTGTACACGAAGTGCATCGAGTTTTTGCCGTAACGCTCTCAACTTTTTAGCAAATGTTATGTGGGTGAAATTATGATACCATGCCATCTTTCAATCTTTTCAGAGTTCATTTGAAGTAATTTTCAATTTCAGGGTTATTTTAATGAAATAAAATCAGCAAGTGCATGAAAAATAGCAAATGAGGTGAGAAAGGGTTGAAAATTGATGATGTGGCTTTGAATGCTGCATTTTGAAGACACACAAAGTATGGAGTTCAAATAAGTTAAAAAGAATGAAATGCCGTTGTAACAAGCGACTTTTCATCCGAGACCCTCATACTTCGAAAGAGATTGTCCATTTTGTACACGAAGTGCATCCATTTTTGTTGTAACGCTGTCAACTTTTTAGAAATTTCTGTGTGGGTGAAATTATGATACCATGCCAACTATCAACCTTTTCAGAGTTCATTTGAAGTGCTTTTCCATTTCAGGGTTATTTTCCTGAAATAAAATCAGTAAGTGCATTAAAAATAGCAAATGAGGTCACAAAGGGTTGAAAATTGATGATGTGGCTTTGAATGCTGCGTTTTGAAGGCACAAAAAGTATGGAGTTGAAATAAGTTAAAAAGACTGAAATGCCTTTGTAATAGGCGAGTTTTCATCCGAAACCCTCATACTTCGAAAGAGATTTGTCATTTTGTACACGAAGTGCATCAAGTTTTTGCCGTAACCCTCTCAACTTTTTATAACATGCTATGTGGGTGAAAATGATGATACCATGCCAACTTTCAACCTTTTCAGAGTTCATTTGAAGTGCTTTTCAATTTCAGGGTCATTTTCCTTAAATAAATCACTAAGTGCATAAAAATAGCAAATGAGGTCAGAAAGGGTTAAAAATTGATGATGTGGCTTTGAATGCTGCATTTTGAAGACACACAAAGTATGGAGTTCAAATAAGTTAAAAAGAATGAAATGCCTTTGTAACAGGCAAGTTTTCGTTCGAAACCCTCCTACTTTGAAAGAGATTGTGCATTTTGTACACGAAGTGCATCCAATTTGTGCCATAACCCTCTCAACTTTTTAGCAAATGCTATTTGGGTGAAATTATGATACCATACAACTTTCAACTTTTTCAGAGTTCATTTGAAGTGCTTTTCGATTTCAGGGTTATTTTGCTGAAATCAAATCAGTAAGTGCATGAAAAATAGCAAATGAGGTCAGAAGGGGTTGAAAATTGTTGTTGTGCCTTTGAATTCTGCAGTTTGAAGGCACAAAAAGTATGGTGTTCGAATAAGTTAAAAGGAATGAAATGCCTTTGTAACAGGCGAGTTTTCGTCCGAAACCCTCTTACTTCGAAAGAGATTGTGCATTTTGTACACGAAGTGCATCCAGTTTGTGCCATAACCCTCTCAACTTTTTAGAAAATGCTATGTGGGTGAAATTATGATACCATGCCAACTTTAAACCTTTTCAGAGTTCATTTGAAGTGGTTTTCAATTTCAGGGTTATTTTGCTGAAATAAAATTAGTAAGTGCATGAAAAATAGCAAATGAGGTCAGAAAGGGTTAAAAATTGATCATGTGGCTTTGAATGCTGCATTTTGAAGGCACAAAAAGTATGGATTTGAAATAAGTTAAAAAGAATGAAATGCCTTTGTAACAGGCGAGTTTTCGTACGAAACCCTCATACTTCGAAAGAGATTGCCCATTTTGTACACGAAGTGCATCCAGTTTGTGTCTTAACGCTCTCAACTTTTTCGAAAGTGCTATGTGGGTGAAATTATGATACCATGCCAACTTTCAAACTTTTCACAGTTCATTTGAAGTGCTTTTCTATTTCAGGGTTATTTTGCTGAAATAAAATCATTAAGTGCATGAAAAATAGCAAATAAGGTCACAAAGGGTTGAAAATTGATGATGTGGCTTTGAATGCTGCATTTTGAAGGCACAAAAAGTATGAGGTTCAAATAAGTTAACAAGAATGAAATGCCTTTGTAAGAGGCGAGTTTTTGTCCGAAACCCTCATACTTCGAAAGAGATTGCCATTTTGTACACGAAGTGCATCCAGTTTTTGCCGTAACGCTCTCAGCTTTTTGTAACATGCTATGTGGGTGAAATGATGATACCATGCCAACTTTCAACCTTTTCAGAGTTCATTTGAAGTGCTTTTCTATTTTACGGTTATTTTTCTAAAATAAAATCAGTAAGTGCATGAAAAATAGCAAATGAGGTCACAAAGGGTTGAAACTTGATGATGTCGCTTTGAATGCTGCATTTTGAAGGTACAAGAAGTATGGAGTTCAAATAAGTTAAAAAGAATGAAATGCCTTTGTAACAGGCAAGTTTTCATTAGAAACCTCCTACTTCGAAAGAGATTGTCCATTTTGCACACGAAGTAGATCCAGTTTTTGCCGTAAACCCCTTAACTTTTTATAACATACTATGTGGCTGAAATGATGATACCATGCTAACTTTCAAACATTTCAGAGTTCATTTGAAGTGCTTTTCAATTTCACGGTTATTTTTCTGAAATAAAATCAGTAAGTTTATGAAAATAGCAAATGAGGTCAGAAAGGGTTGAAAATTGATGATGTGGCTTTGAATGCTGCATTTTGAAAGCACAAAAAGTAAGGAGTTCACATAAATTAAAAAGAATGAAATGCCTTTGTAACAGGCGAGCTTTCATCCGAAACCCTCATACTTCGAAAGAGATTGTCCATTTTGTACACGAAGTGCATCCAGTTTTTGCCGTAACCCTCTCAACTTTTTAGCAAATGCTATGTGGGTGAAATTATGATACCCTACAACTTTCAACTTTTTTAGAGTTCATTTGAAGTGCTTTTCGATTTCAGGGTTATTTTGCTGAAATCAAATCAGTAAGTGCATGAAAAATAGCAAATGAGGACTGAAAGGGTTGAAAATTGATGTTCTGGCTTTGAATTCGGCAGTTTGAAGGCACAAAAATTATTGGTGTTCTAATAAGTTAAAAAGAATGAAATGCCTTTGTAACAGGCGAGTTTTCGTCCGAAACCCTCCTACTTTGAAAGAGATTGTGCATTTTGTACACGAAGTGCATCCAGTTCTTGCCATAACCCTGTCAACTTTTTAGCAAATGCTATGCGGGTGAAATTATGATACCATACAACTTTGAACTTTTTCAGAGTTCATTTGAAGTGCTTTTCAATTTCAGGGTTATTTTGCTGAAATAATATCAGCAAGTGCATGAAAAATCGCAAATGAGGTCAGAAAGGGTTGAAAATTGATGATGTGGCTTTGAATGCTGCATTTTGAAGGCACAAAAAGTATGGAGTTGAAATAAGTTAAAAAGAATGAAATGCCTTTGTAACAGGCGAGTTTGCGTACGAAACCCTCATACTTCGAAAGAGATTGCCCATTTTGTACACGAAGTGCATCCAGTTTGTGTCTTAACGCTCTCAACTTTTTCGAAAGTGCTATGTGGGTGAAATTATGATACCATGCCAACTTTCAAACTTTTCACAGTTCATTTGAAGTGCTTTTCTATTTCAGGGTTATTTTGCTGAAATAAAATCATTAAGTGCATGAAAAATAGCAAATAAGGTCACAAAGGGTTGAAAATTGATGATGTGGCTTTGAATGCTGCATTTTGAAGGCACAAAAAGTATGGAGTTCAAATAAGTTAAAAAGAATGAAATGCCTTCGTAACAAGCGAGTTTTCGTCCGAAACCCTCATACTTCGAAAGAGATTGCCATTTTGTACACGAAGTGCATCCAGTTTTTGCCGTAACCTTCTCAACTTTTTATAGCATGCTATGTGGGTGAAATGATCATACCATGCCAACTTTCAACCTTTTCAGAGTTCAATTGAAGTGCTTTTCAATTTCAGGGTTATTTTAATGAAATAAAATCAGCAAGTGCATGAAAAATGGCAAATGAGGTGAGAAAGGGTTGACAATTGATGATGTGGCTTTGAATGCTGCATTTTGAAGACACACAAAGTATGGAGTTCAAATAAGTTAAAAAGAATGAAATGCCTTTGCAGCAGGCGAGTTTTCGTCCGAAACCCTCCTACTTCGAAAGAGATTGTGCATTTTGTACACGAAGTGCATCTAGTTTGTGCCATAACCCTCCCAGCTTTTTAGCAAATGCTATTTGGGTGAAATTATGACACCATGCCAACTTTAAACCTTTTCAGAGTTCAATTGAAGTGTTTTTCGCTTTCAGGGTTATTTTACTGAAATAAAACCACTAAGTGCATGAAAAATAGCAAATGAGGTGAGAAAGGGTTGAAAATTGATGATGTGGCTTTGAATGCTGCATTTTGAAGGCATAAAAAGAATGGAGTTCAAATAAGTTAAAAATAATGAAATGCCTTTGTAACAGGCGAGTTTTCATTCGAAACCCTCATACTCCGAAAGAGATTGTCCATTTTGTACATGAAGTGCACCCAGTTTTTGCCGTAACCCTCTCAACTTTTTATAACATGCTATGTGCGTGAAAATGATGATACCATGCCAAATTTCAACCTTTTTCAGAGTTCATTTGAAGTGCTTTTCAATTTTGGGGTTATTTTGCTGAAATAAAATCAGCAGGTGCATGAAAAATAGCAAATGAGGTCAGAAAGGGTTGAAAACTGATGATGTGGCTTTGAATGCTGCATTTTGAAGGCACAAAAAGTATGGAGTTGAAATAAGTTAAAAATAATGAAATGCCTTTGTAACGGGCGAGTTTTCATCCGAAACCCTCATACTTCGAAAGAGATTGTCCATTTTGTACACGAAGTGCATCGAGTTTTTGCCGTAACGCTCTCAACTTTTTAGCAAATGTTATGTGGGTGAAATTATGATACCATGCCATCTTTCAATCTTTTCAGAGTTCATTTGAAGTAATTTTCAATTTCAGGGTTATTTTAATGAAATAAAATCAGCAAGTGCATGAAAAATAGCAAATGAGGTGAGAAAGGGTTGAAAATTGATGATGTGGCTTTGAATGCTGCATTTTGAAGACACACAAAGTATGGAGTTCAAATAAGTTAAAAAGAATGAAATGCCGTTGTAACAAGCGACTTTTCATCCGAGACCCTCATACTTCGAAAGAGATTGTCCATTTTGTACACGAAGTGCATCCATTTTTGTTGTAACGCTGTCAACTTTTTAGAAATTTCTGTGTGGGTGAAATTATGATACCATGCCAACTATCAACCTTTTCAGAGTTCATTTGAAGTGCTTTTCCATTTCAGGGTTATTTTCCGGAAATAAAATCAGTAAGTGCATTAAAAATAGCAAATGAGGTCACAAAGGGTTGAAAATTGATGATGTGGCTTTGAATGCTGCGTTTTGAAGGCACAAAAAGTATGGAGTTGAAATAAGTTAAAAAGACTGAAATGCCTTTGTAATAGGCGAGTTTTCATCCGAAACCCTCATACTTCGAAAGAGATTTGTCATTTTGTACACGAAGTGCATCAAGTTTTTGCCGTAACCCTCTCAACTTTTTATAACATGCTATGTGGGTGAAAATGATGATACCATGCCAACTTTCAACCTTTTCAGAGTTCATTTGAAGTGCTTTTCAATTTCAGGGTCATTTTCCTTAAATAAATCACTAAGTGCATAAAAATAGCAAATGAGGTCAGAAAGGGTTAAAAATTGATGATGTGGCTTTGAATGCTGCATTTTGAAGACACACAAAGTATGGAGTTCAAATAAGTTAAAAAGAATGAAATGCCTTTGTAACAGGCAAGTTTTCGTCCGAAACCCTCCAACTTTGAAAGAGATTGTGCATTTTGTACACGAAGTGCATCCAATTTGTGCCATAGCCCTCTCAACTTTTTAGCAAATGCTATTTGGGTGAAATTATGATACCATACAACTTTCAACTTTTTCAGAGTTCATTTGAAGTGCTTTTCGATTTCAGGGTTATTTTGCTGAAATCAAATCAGTAAGTGCATGAAAAATAGCAAATGAGGTCAGAAGGGGTTGAAAATTGTTGTTGTGCCTTTGAATTCTGCAGTTTGAAGGCACAAAAAGTATGGTGTTCGAATAAGTTAAAAGGAATGAAATGCCTTTCTAACAGGCGAGTTTTCGTCCGAAACCCTCTTACTTCGAAAGAGATTGTGCATTTTGTACACGAAGTGCATCCAGTTTGTGCCATAACCCTCTCAACTTTTTAGAAAATGCTATGTGGGTGAAATTATGATACCATGCCAACTTTAAACCTTTTCAGAGTTCATTTGAAGTGGTTTTCAATTTCAGGGTTATTTTGCTGAAATAAAATTAGTAAGTGCATGAAAAATAGCAAATGAGGTCAGAAAGGGTTAAAAATTGATCATGTGGCTTTGAATGCTGCATTTTGAAGGCACAAAAAGTATGGATTTGAAATAAGTTAAAAAGAATGAAATGCCTTTGTAACAGGCGAGTTTTCGTACGAAACCCTCATACTTCGAAAGAGATTGCCCATTTTGTACACGAAGTGCATCCAGTTTGTGTCTTAACGCTCTCAACTTTTTCGAAAGTGCTATGTGGGTGAAATTATGATACCATGCCAACTTTCAAACTTTTCACAGTTCATTTGAAGTGCTTTTCTATTTCAGGGTTCTTTTGCTGAAATAAAATCATTAAGTGCATGAAAAATAGCAAATAAGGTCACAAAGGGTTGAAAATTGATGATGTGGCTTTGAATGCTGCATTTTGAAGGCACAAAAAGTATGAGGTTCAAATAAGTTAACAAGAATGAAATGCCTTTGTAAGAGGCGAGTTTTTGTCCGAAACCCTCATACTTCGAAAGAGATTGCCATTTTGTACACGAAGTGCATCCAGTTTTTGCCGTAACGCTCTCAGCTTTTTGTAACATGCTATGTGGGTGAAATGATGATACCATGCCAACTTTCAACCTTTTCAGAGTTCATTTGAAGTGCTTTTCTATTTTACGGTTATTTTTCTAAAATAAAATCAGTAAGTGCATGAAAAATAGCAAATGAGGTCACAAAGGGTTGAAACTTGATGATGTCGCTTTGAATGCTGTATTTTGAAGGTACAAGAAGTATGGAGTTCAAATAAGTTAAAAAGAATGAAATGCCTTTGTAACAGGCAAGTTTTCATTAGAAACCCTCCTACTTCGAAAGAGATTGTCCATTTTGCACACGAAGTACATCCAGTTTTTGCCGTAAACACCTTAACTTTTTATAACATACTATGTGGCTGAAATGATGATACCATGCTAACTTTCAAACATTTCAGAGTTCATTTGAAGTGCTTTTCAATTTCACGGTTATTTTTCTGAAATAAAATCAGTAAGTTTATGAAAATAGCAAATGAGGTCAGAAAGGGTTGAAAATTGATGATGTGGCTTTGAATGCTGCATTTTGAAAGCACAAAAAGTAAGGAGTTCACATAAATTAAAAAGAATGAAATGCCTTTGTAACAGGCGAGCTTTCATCCGAAACCCTCATACTTCGAAAGAGATTGTCCATTTTGTACACGAAGTGCATCCAGTTTTTGCCGTAACCCTCTCAACTTTTTAGCAAATGCTATGTGGGTGAAATTATGATACCATACAACTTTCAACTTTTTTAGAGTTCATTTGAAGTGCTTTTCGATTTCAGGGTTATTTTGCTGAAATCAAATCAGTAAGTGCATGAAAAATAGCAAATGAGGACAGAAAGGGTTGAAAATTGATGTTCTGGCTTTGAATTCTGCAGTTTGAAGGCACAAAAATTATTGGTGTTCTAATAAGTTAAAAAGAATGAAATGCCTTTGTAACAGGCGAGTTTTCGTCCGAAACCCTCCTACTTTGAAAGAGATTGTGCATTTTGTACACGAAGTGCATCCAGTTCTTGCCATAACCCTCTCAACTTTTTAGCAAATGCTATGCGGGTGAAATTATGATACCATACAACTTTGAACTTTTTCAGAGTTCATTTGAAGTGCTTTTCAATTTCAGGGTTATTTTGCTGAAATAATATCAGCAAGTGCATGAAAAATCGCAAATGAGGTCAGAAAGGGTTGAAAATTGATGATGTGGCTTTGAATGCTGCATTTTGAAGGCACAAAAAGTATGGAGTTGAAATAAGTTAAAAAGAATGAAATGCCTTTGTAACAGGCGAGTTTGCGTACGAAACCCTCATACTTCGAAAGAGATTGCCCATTTTGGACACGAAGTGCATCCAGTTTGTGTCCTAATGCTCTCAACTTTTTAGAAAATGCTATGTGGGTGAAATTATGATACCATGCCAACTTTCAACCTTTTCAGAGTTCATTTGAAGTGCTTTTCTATTTCAGGGTTATTTTGCTGAAATAAAATCATTAAGTGCATGAAAAATAGCAAATGAGGTCACAAAGGGTTTAAAATTGATGATGTGGCTTTGAATGCTGCATTTTGAAGGCACAAAAAGTATGGAGTTCAAATAAGTTAACAAGAATGAAATGCCTTTGTAACAGGCGAGTTTTTGTTCGAAACCCTCATACTTCGAAAGAGATTGCCATTTTGTACATGAAGTGCATCCAGTTTTTGCCGTAACGCTCTCAACATTTTATAACATGCTATGTGGGTGCAATGATGATACCATGCCAACTTTCAACCTTTTCAGAGTTAATTTGAAGTGCTTTTCTATTTTACGGTTATTTTTCTAAAATAAAATCAGTAAGTGCATGAAAAATAGCAAATGAGGTCACAAAGGGTTGAAACTTGATGATGTCGCTTTGAATGCTGCATTTTGAAGGTACAAGAAGTATGGAATTCAAATAAGTTAAAAAGAAGGACATGCCTTTGTAACAGGCGAGTTTTCATCACAAACCCTCCTACTTCGAAAGGGGTTGTCCATTTTGCACACGATGTACATCCAGTTTTTGCCGTAAACCCCTTAACTTTCTATAACATGCTATGTGGCTGAAATGATGATACCATGCCAACTTTCAAATTTTTCAGAGTTCATTTGAAGTGCTTTTCAATTTCACGGTTATTTTTGTGAAATAAAATCAGTAATTTTATGAAAATAGCAAATGAGGTCAGAAATGGTTGAAAATTGATGATGTGGCTTTGAATACTGCATTTTGAAGGCACAAAAAGTAAGGAGTTCACATAAATTAAAAAGAATGAAATGCCTTTGTAACAAGCGAGCTTTCATCCGAAACCCTCATACTTCGAAAGAGATTGTCCATTTTGTACACGAAGTGCATCCAGTTTTTGCCGTAACCCTCTCAACTTTTTATAACATGCTATGTGGGTGAAATTGATGATACCATGCCAACTTTCAAGCTTTTTTAGAGTTCATTTGAAGTGCTTTCCAACTTCAGGGTCATTTTGCTAAAATAATATCAGCAAGTGCATGAAAAACAGCAAATGTGGTCAGAAAGGGTTGAAAATTGATGATGTGGCTTTGAATGCTGCATTTTGTAGACACACAAAGTATGGAGTTCAAATAATTTAAAAAGAATGAAATGCCTTTGTAACAGGCGAGTTTGCGTCCGAAACCGTCCTACTTCGAAAGAGATTGTCCATTTTGCACACGAAGTAGATCCAGTTTTTGCCGTAAACCCCTTAAATTTTTATAACATGCTATGTGGCTGAAATGATGATACCATGCCAACTTTCAAACTTTTCAGAGTTCATTTGAAGTGCTTTTCAATTTCACGGTTATTTTTCTGAAATAAAATCAGTAAGTTTATGAAAATAGCAAATGAGGTCAGAAAGGGTTGAAAATTGATGATGTGGCTTTGAATGCTGCATTTTGAAGGCACAAAAAGTAAGGAGTTCACATAAATTAAAAAGAATGAAATGCCTTTGTAACAGGCAAGCTTTCATCCGAAACCCTCATACTTTGAAAGAGATTGTCCATTTTGTACACGAAGTGCATCCAGTTTTTGCCGTAACCCTCTCAACTTTTTAGCAAATGCTATGTGGGTGAAATATGAAACCATACAACTTTCAACTTTTTTAGAGTTCATTTGAAGTGCTTTTCGATTTCAGGGTTATTTTGCTGAAATCAAATCAGTAAGTGCATGAAAAATAGCAAATGAGGTCAGAAAGGGTTGAAAAGTGATGTTGTGGCTTTGAATTTGGTAGTTTGAAGGCACAAAAAGTATGGTGTTCAAATAAGTTAAAAAGAATGAAATGCCTTTGTAACAGACGAGTTTTCGTCCGAAACCCTCCTACTTCGAAAGAGATTGTTCATTTTGTACACGAAGTGCATCCAGCTTGTGCCATAACCCTCTCAACTTTTTAGCAAATGCTATGTGGGTGAAATTATGATACCATACAACTTTCAACTTTTCCGGGGTTCATTTGAAGTGCTTTTCAATTTCAAGGTTATTTTGCTGAACTAAAATCAGTAAGTGCATGAAAAATAGCAAATGAGGTCCGAAAGGGTTGAAAATTGATGATGTGGCTTTGAATGCTGCATTTTGAAGGCACAAAAAGTATGGAGTTCAAATAAATTAAAAAGAATGAAATGCCTTTGTAACAGGCGAGCTTTCATCCAAAACCCTCATACTTCGAAAGAGATTGTCCATTTTGTACACGAAGTGCATCCAGTTTTTGCCGTAACCCTCTCAACTTTTTAGCAAATGCTATGTGGGTGAAATTATGATACCGTACAACTTTCAACTTTTTCAGAGTTCATTTGACGTGCGTTTTGATTTCAGGGTTATTTTGCCGAAATCAAATCAGTAAGTGCATGAAAAATAGCAAATGAGGTCAGAAAGGGTTGAAAATTGATGTTGTGGCTTTGAATTTGGCAGTTTGAAGGCACAAAAAGTATGGTGTTGAAATAAGTTAAAAAGAATGAAATGCCTTTGTAACAGGCGAGTTTTCGTACGAAACCCTAATACTTCGAAAGAGATTGCCCATTTTGTACATGAAGTGCATCCAGTTTGTGTCCTAACGCTCTCAACTTTTTAGAAAATGCTATGTGGGTGAAATTATGATACCATGCCAACTTTAAACCTTTTCAGAGTTCATTTGAAGTGCTTTTCTATTTCAAGGTTATTTTGCCGAAATAAAATCATTAAGTGCATGAAAAATAGCAAATGAGGTCACAAAGGGTTGAAAATTGATGATGTGGCTTTGAATGCTGCATTTTGAAGGCACAAAAAATATGGAGTTCAAATAAGTTAACAAGAATGAAATGTCTTTGTAACAGGCGAGTTTTTGTCCGAAACCCTCATACTTCGAAAGAGATTGCCATTTTGTACACGAAGTGCATCCAATTTTTGCCGTAACGTTCTCAACTTTTTATAACATGCTATGTGGGTGAAATGATGATACCATGCCAACTTTCAACCTTTTCATAGTTCATTTGAAGTGCTTTTCTATTTTACGATTATTTTTCTAAAATAAAATCAGTAAGTGCATGAAAAATAGCAAATGAGGTCACAAAGGGTTGAAACTTGAAGATGTCGCTTTGAATGCTGCATTTTGAAGGTACAAGAAGTATGGAATTCAAATAAGTGAAAAAGAATGAAATGCCTTTGTAACAGGCGAGTTTTCATCAGAAACCCACCTACTTCGAAGGAGATTGTCCATTTTGCACACGAAGTACATCCAATTTTTGCCGTAAACCCCTTAACTTTTTGTAACATGCTATGTGGCTAAAATGATGATACCATGCCAACTTTCAAACTTTTCAGAGTTCATTTGAAGTGCTTTTCAATTTCACGGTTATTTTTCTGAAATAAAATCAGTAAGTTTATGAAAATAGCGAATGAGGTCCGAAAGGGTTGAAAATTGATGATCTGGCTTTGAATGCTGAATTTTGAAGGCACAATAAGTAAGGAGTTCACGTAAATTAAAAAGAATGAAATGCCTTTGTAACAGGCGAGCTTTCATCCGGAACCCTCATACTTCGAAAGAGATTGTCTATTTTGTACACGAAGTGCATCCAGTTTTTGCCGTAACCCTCTCAACTTTTTATAACATGCTATGTGGGTGAAAATGATTATACCATGCCAACTTTCAAGCTTTTTCAGAGTTCATTTGAAGTGCTTTTCAATTTCAGGGTCATTTTGCTGAAATAATATCAGCAAGTGCATGAAAAATAGCAAATGCGGTCAGAAAAGGTTGAAAATTGATGATGTGGCTATGAATGCTGCATTTTGAAGACACACAAAGTATGGAGTTCAAATAAGTTAAAAATAATTAAATGCCTTTGTAACAGGCGAGTTTGCGTCCGAAACCCTCCTACTTCGAAAAAGATTGTGCATTTTGTACACGAGGTGCATCCAGTTTGGGTCGTAACAGTCTCAACTTTTTAGCAAATACTATGTGCGTGATATTATGATACCATGCCAACTTTCAATCTTTTCAGAGTTCATTTGAAGTGCTTTTCTATTTTAGGGTTATTTTGCTGAAATAAAATCAGTAAGTGCATGAAAAATAGCAAATGAGGTCAGAAAGGGTTGAAAATTGATGATGTGGCTCTGAATGCTGCATTTTGAATGCCCAAAAAGTATGGATTTAAAATAAGTTAAAAAGAATGAAATGCCTTTGAAGCAGGCGAGTTTTTGTCCGAAACCCTCTTACTTCGAAAGAGATTGTGCATTTTGTACACGAAGTGCATCCAGTTTGTGCCATAACCCTCTCAACTTTTTAGAAAATGCTATGTGGGTGAAATTATGATACCATGCCAACTTTAAACCTTTTCAGAGTTCATTTGAAGTGGTTTTCAATTTCAGGGTTATTTTGCTGAAATAAAATTAGTAAGTGCATGAAAAATAGCAAATGAGGTCAGAAAGGGTTAAAATTGATCATGTGGCTTTGAATGCTGCATTTTGAAGGCACAAAAAGTATGGATTTGAAATAAGTTAAAAAGAATGAAATGCCTTTGTAACAGGCGAGTTTTCGTACGAAACCCTCATACTTCGAAAGAGATTGCCCATTTTGTACACGAAGTGCATCCAGTTTGTGTCTTAACGCTCTCAACTTTTTCGAAAGTGGTATGTGGGTGAAATTATGATACCATGCCAACTTTCAAACTTTTCACAGTTCATTTGAAGTACTTTTCTATTTCAGGGTTATTTTGGTGAAATAAAATCATTAAGTGCATGAAAAATAGCAAATGAGGTCACAAAGGGTTGAAATTGATGATGTGGCTTTGAATGCTGCATTTTGAAGGCACAAAAAGTATGAGGTTCAAATAAGTTAACAAGAATGAAATGCCTTTGTAAGAGGCGAGTTTTTGTCCGAAACCCTCATACTTCGAAAGAGATTGCCATTTTGTACACGAAGTGCATCCAGTTTTTGCCGTAACGCTCTCAGCTTTTTGTAACATGCTATGTGGGTGAAATGATGATACCATGCCAACTTTCAACCTTTTCAGAGTTCATTTGAAGTGCTTTTCTATTTTACGGTTATTTTTCTAAAATAAAATCAGTAAGTGCATGAAAAATAGCAAATGAGGTCACAAAGGGTTGAAACTTGATGATGTCGCTTTGAATGCTGCATTTTGAAGGTACAAGAAGTATTGAGTTCAAATAAGTTAAAAAGAATGAAATGCCTTTGTAACAGGCAAGTTTTCATTAGAAACCCTCCTACTTCGAAAGAGATTGTCCATTTTGCACACGAAGTACATCCGGTTTTTGCCGTAAACCCCTTAACTTTTTATAACATACTATGTGGCTGAAATGATGATACCATGCTAACTTTCAAACATTTCAGAGTTCATTTGAAGTGCTTTTCAATTTCACGGTTATTTTTCTGAAATAAAATCAGTAAGTTTATGAAAATAGCAAATGAGGTCAGAAAGGGTTGAAAATTGATGATGTGGCTTTGAATGCTGCATTTTGAAGGCACAAAAAGTAAGGAGTTCACATAAATTAAAAAGAATGAAATGCCTTTGTAACAGGCGAGCTTTCATCCGAAACCCTCATACTTCGAAAGAGATTGTCCATTTTGTACACGAAGTGCATCCAGTTTTTGCCGTAACCCTCTCAACTTTTTAGCAAATGCTATGTGGGTGAAATTATGATACCATACAACTTTCAACTTTTTTAGAGTTCATTTGAAGTGCTTTTCGATTTCAGGGTTATTTTGCTGAAATCAAATCAGTAAGTGCATGAAAAATAGCAAATGAGGACAGAAAGGGTTGAAAATTGATGTTCTGGCTTTCAATTCTGCAGTTTGAAGGCACAAAAAGTATGGTGTTCAAATAAGTTAAAAAGAATGAAATGCCTTTGTAACAGGCGAGTTTTCGTCCGAAACCCTCCTACTTTGAAAGAGATTGTGCATTTTGTACACGAAGTGCATCCAGTTTGTGCCATAACCCTCTCAACTTTTTAGCAAATGCTATGCGGGTGAAATTATGATACCATACAACGTTGAACTTTTTCAGAGTTCATTTGAAGTGCTTTTCAATTTCAGGGTTATTTTGCTAAAATAAAATTAGTAAGTGCATGAAAAATCGCAAATGAGGTCAGAAAGGGTTGAAAATTGATGATGTGGCTTTGAATGCTGCATTTTGAAGGCACAAAAAGTATGGAGTTGAAATAAGTTAAAAAGAATGAAATGCCTTTGTAACAGACGAGTTTTCGTACGAAACCCTCATACTTCGAAAGAGATTGCCCATTTTCGACACGAAGTGCATCCAGTTTGTGTCCTAATGCTCTCAACTTTTTAGAAAATGCTATGTGGGTGAAATTATGATACCATGCCAACTTTCAACCTTTTCAGAGTTCATTTGAAGTGCTTTTCTATTTCAGGGTTATTTTGCTGAAATAAAATCATTAAGTGCATGAAAAATAGCAAATGAGGTCACAAAGGGTTTAAAATTTATGATGTGGCTTTGAATGCTGCATTTTGAAGGCACAAAAAGTATGGAGTTCAAATAAGTTAACAAGAATGAAATGCCTTTGTAACAGGCGAGTTTTTGTCCGAAACCCTCATACTTCGAAAGAGATTGCCATTTTGTACATGAAGTGCATCCAGTTTTTGCCGTAACGCTCTCAACATTTTATAACATGCTATGTGGGTGAAATGATGATACCATGCCAACTTTCAACCTTTTCAGAGTTAATTTGAAGTGCTTTTCTATTTTACGGTTATTTTTCTAAAATAAAATCAGTAAGTGCATGAAAAATAGCAAATGAGGTCACAAAGGGTTGAAACTTGATGATGTCGCTTTGAATGCTGCATTTTGAAGGTACAAGAAGTATGAAATTCAAATAAGTTAAAAAGAAGGACATGCCTTTGTAACAGGCGAGTTTTCATCAGAAACCCTCCTACTTCGAAAGGGATTGTCCATTTTGCACACGATGTACATCCAGTTTTTGCCGTAAACCCCTTAACTTTCTATAACATGCTATGTGGCTGAAATGATGATACCATGCCAACTTTCAAACTTTTCAGAGTTCATTTGAAGTGCTTTTCAATTTCACGGTTATTTTTGTGAAATAAAATCAGTAAGTTTATGAAAATAGCAAATGAGGTCAGAAAGGGTTGAAAATTGATGATGTGGCTTTGAATGCTGCATTTTGAAGGCACAAAAAGTAAGGAGTTCACATAAATTAAAAAGAATGAAATGCCTTTGTAACAAGCGAGCTTTCATCCGAAACCCTCATACTTCGAAACAGATTGTCCATTTTGTACACGAAGTGCATCCAGTTTTTGCCGTAACCCTCTCAACTTTTTATAACATGCTATGTGGGTGAAATTGATGATACCATGCCAACTTTCAAGCTTTTTCAGAGTTCATTTGAAGTGCTTTCCAACTTCAGGGTCATTTTGCTAAAATAATATCAGCAAGTGCATGAAAAATAGCAAATGTGGTCAGAAAGGGTTGAAAATTGATGATGTGGCTTTGAATGCTGCATTTTGAAGACACACAAAGTATGGAGTTCAAATAACTTAAAAAGAATGAAATGCCTTTGTAACAGGCGAGTTTGCGTCTGAAACCGTCCTACTTCGAAAGAGATTGTCCATTTTGCACACGAAGTAGATCCAGTTTTTGCCGTAAACCCCTTAACTTTTTATAACATGCTACGTGGCTGAAATGATGATACCATGCCAACTTTCAAACTTTTCAGAGTTCATTTGAAGTGCTTTTCAATTTCACGGTTATTTTTCTGAAATAAAATCAGTAAGTTTATGAAAATAGCAAATGAGGTCAGAAAGGGTTGAAAATTGATGATGTGGCTTTGAATGCTGCATTTTGAAGGCACAAAAAGTAAGGAGTTCACATAAATTAAAAAGAATGAAATGCCTTTGTAACAGGCAAGCTTTCATCTGAAACCCTCATACTTCGAAAGAGATTGTCCATTTTGTACACGAAGTGCATCCAGTTTTTGCCGTAACCCTCTCAACTTTTTAGCAAATGCTATGTGGGTGAAATATGAAACCATACAACTTTCATCTTTTTCAGAGTTCATTTGAAGTGCTTTTCGATTTCAGGGTTATTTTGCTGAAATCAAATCACTAAGTGCATGAAAAATAGCAAATGAGGTCAGAAAGGGTTGAAAAGTGATGTTGTGGCTTTGAATTTGGCAGTTTGAAGGCACAAAAAGTATGGTGTTCAAATAAGTTAAAAAGAATGAAATGCCTTTGTAACAGACGAGTTTTCGTCCGAAACCCTCCTACTTCGAAAGAGATTGTTCATTTTGTACACGAAGTGCATCCAGCTTGTGCCATAACCCTCTCAACTTTTTGGCAAATGCTATGTGGGTGAAATTATGATACCATACAACTTTCAACTTTTCCGGGGTTCATTTGAAGTGCTTTTCAATTTCAAGGTTATTTTGCTGAACTAAAATCAGTAAGTGCATGAAAAATAGCAAATGAGGTCCGAAAGGGTTGAAAATTAATGATGTGGCTTTGAATGCTGCATTTTGAAGGCACAAAAAGTATGGAGTTCAAATAAATTAAAAAGAATGAAATGCCTTTGTAACAGGCGAGTTTTCGTACGAAACCCTCATACTTCGAAAGAGATTGCCCATTTTGGACACGAAGTGCATCCAGTTTGTGTCCTAATGCTCTCAACTTTTTAGAAAATGCTATGTGGGTGAAATTATGATACCATGCCAACTTTCAACCTTTTCAGAGTTCATTTGAAGTGCTTTTCTATTTCAGGGTTATTTTGCTGAAATAAAATCATTAAGTGCATGAAAAATAGCAAATGAGGTCACAAAGGGTTTAAAATTGATGATGTGGCTTTGAATGCTGCATTTTGAAGGCACAAAAAGTATGGAGTTCAAATAAGTTAACAAGAATGAAATGCCTTTGTAACAGGCGAGTTTTTGTCCGAAACCCTCATACTTCGAAAGAGATTGCCATTTTGTACATGAAGTGCATCCTGTTTTTGCCGTAACGCTCTCAACATTTTATAACATGCTATGTGGGTGAAATGATGATACCATGCCAACTTTCAACCTTTTCAGAGTTAATTTGAAGTGCTTTTCTATTTTACGGTTATTTTTCTAAAATAAAATCAGTAAGTGCATGAAAAATAGCAAATGAGGTCACAAAGGGTTGAAACTTGATGATGTCGCTTTGAATGCTGCATTTTGAAGGTACAAGAAGTATGGAATTCAAATAAGTTAAAAAGAAGGACATGCCTTTGTAACAGGCGAGTTTTCATCAGAAACCCTCCTACTTCGAAAGGGATTGACCATTTTGCACACGATGTACATCCAGTTTTTGCCGTAAACCCCTTAACTTTCTATAACATGCTATGTGGCTGAAATGATGATACCATGCCAACTTTCAAACTTTTCAGAGTTCATTTGAAGTGCTTTTCAATTTCACGGTTATTTTTCTGAAATAAAATCAGTAAGTTTATGAAAATAGCAAATGAGGTCAGAAAGGGTTGAAAATTGATGATGTGGCTTTGAATGCTGCATTTTGAAGGCATAAAAAGTAAGGAGTTCACATAAATTAAAAAGAATGAAATGCCTTTGTAACAGGCAAGCTTTCATCCGAAACCCTCATACTTCGAAAGAGATTGTCCATTTTGTACACGAAGTGCATCCAGTTTTTGCCGTACCCTCTCAACTTTTTAGCAAATGCTATGTGGGTGAAATATGAAACCATACAACTTTCAACTTTTTCAGAGTTCATTTGAAGTGCTTTTCGATTTCAGGGTTATTTTGCTGAAATCAAATCAGTAAGTGCATGAGAAATAGCAAATGAGGTCAGAAAGGGTTGAAAAGTGATGTTGTGGCTTTGAATTTGGCAGTTTGAAGGCACAAAAAGTATGGTGTTCAAATAAGTTAAAAAGAATGAAACGCCTTTGTAACAGACGAGTTTTCGTCCGAAACCCTCCTACTTCGAAAGAGATTGTTCATTTTGTACACGAAGTGCATCCAGCTTGTGCCATAACCCTCTCAACTTTTTAGCAAATGCTATGTGGGTGAAATTATGATACCATACAACTTTCAACTTTTGCGGGGTTCATTTGAAGTGCTTTTCAATTTCAAGGTTATTTTGCTGAACTAAAATCAGTAAGTGCATGAAAAATAGCAAATGAGGTCCGAAAGGGTTGAAAATTGATGATGTGGCTTTGAATGCTGCATTTTGAAGGCACAAAAAGTATGGAGTTCAAATAAATTAAAAAGAATGAAATGCCTTTGTAACAGGCGAGTTTTCGTACGAAACCCTCATACTTCGAAAGAGATTGCCCATTTTGGACACGAAGTGCATCCAGTTTGTGTCCTAATGCTCTCAACTTTTTAGAAAATGCTATGTGGGTGAAATTATGATACCATGCCAACTTTCAACCTTTTCAGAGTTCATTTGAAGTGCTTTTCTATTTCAGGGTTATTTTGCTGAAATAAAATCATTAAGTGCATGAAAAATAGCAAATGAGGTCACAAAGGGTTTAAAATTGATGATGTGGCTTTGAATGCTGCATTTTGAAGGCACAAAAAGTATGGAGTTCAAATAAGTTAACAAGAATGAAATGCCTTTGTAACAGGCGAGTTTTTGTCCGAAACCCTCATACTTCGAAAGAGATTGCCATTTTGTACATGAAGTGCATCCAGTTTTTGCCGTAACGCTCTCAACATTTTATAACATGCTATGTGGGTGAAATGATGATACCATGCCAACTTTCAACCTTTTCAGAGTTAATTTGAAGTGCTTTTCTATTTTACGGTTATTTTTCTAAAATAAAATCAGTAAGTGCATGAAAAATAGCAAATGAGGTCACAAAGGGTTGAAACTTGATGATGTCGCTTTGAATGCTGCATTTTGAAAGTACAAGAAGTATGGAATTCAAATAAGTTAAAAAGAAGGACATGCCTTTGTAACAGGCGAGTTTTCATCAGAAACCCTCCTACTTCGAAAGGGATTGTCCATTTTGCACACGATGTACATCCAGTTTTTGCCGTAAACCCCTTAACTTTCTATAACATGCTATGTGGCTGAAATGATGATACCATGCCAACTTTCAAACTTTTCAGAGTTCATTTGAAGTGCTTTTCAATTTCACGGTTATTTTTGTGAAATAAAATCAGTAAGTTTATGAAAATAGCAAATGAGGTCAGAAAGGGTTGAAAATTGATGATGTGGCTTTGAATGCTGCATTTTGAAGGCACAAAAAGTAAGGAGTTCACATAAATTAAAAAGAATGAAATGCCTTTGTAACAAGCGAGCTTTCATCCGAAACCCTCATACTTCGAAACAGATTGTCCATTTTGTACACGAAGTGCATCCAGTTTTTGCCGTAACCCTCTCAACTTTTTATAACATGCTATGTGGGTGAAATTGATGATACCATGCCAACTTTCATGCTTTTTCAGAGTTCATTTGAAGTGCTTTCCAACTTCAGGGTCATTTTGCTAAAATAATATCAGCAAGTGCATGAAAAATAGCAAATGTGGTCATAAAGGGTTGAAAATTGATGATGTGGCTTTGAATGCTGCATTTTGAAGACACACAAAGTATGGAGTTCAAATAATTTAAAAAGAATGAAATGCCTTTGTAACAGGCGAGTTTGCGTCTGAAACCGTCCTACTTCGAAAGAGATTGTCCATTTTGCACACGAAGTAGATCCAGTTTTTGCCGTAAACCCCTTAACTTTTTATAACATGCTACGTGGCTGAAATGGATACCATGCCAACTTTCAAACTTTTCAGAGTTCATTTGAAGTGCTTTTCAATTTCACGGTTATTTTTCTGAAATAAAATCAGTAAGTTTATGAAAATAGCAAATGAGGTCAGAAAGGGTTGAAAATTGATGATGTGGCTTTGAATGCTGCATTTTGAAGGCACAAAAAGTAAGGAGTTCACATAAATTAAAAAGAATGAAATGCCTTTGTAACAGGCAAGCTTTCATCCGAAACCCTCATACTTCGAAAGAGATTGTCCATTTTGTACACGAAGTGCATCCAGTTTTTGCCGTAACCCTCTCAACTTTTTAGCAAATGCTATGTGGGTGAAATATGAAACCATACAACTTTCATCTTTTTCAGAGTTCATTTGAAGTGCTTTTCGATTTCAGGGTTATTTTGCTGAAATCAAATCACTAAGTGCATGAAAAATAGCAAATGAGGTCAGAAAGGGTTGAAAAGTGATGTTGTGGCTTTGAATTTGGCAGTTTGAAGGCACAAAAAGTATGGTGTTCAAATAAGTTAAAAAGAATGAAATGCCTTTGTAACAGACGAGTTTTCGTCCGAAACCCTCCTACTTCGAAAGAGATTGTTCATTTTGTACACGAAGTGCATCCAGCTTGTGCCATAACCCTCTCAACTTTTTAGCAAATGCTATGTGGGTGAAATTATGATACCATACAACTTTCAACTTTTCCGGGGTTCATTTGAAGTGCTTTTCAATTTCAAGGTTATTTTGCTGAACTAAAATCAGTAAGTGCATGAAAAATAGCAAATGAGGTCCGAAAGGGTTGAAAATTGATGATGTGGCTTTGAATGCTGCATTTTGAAGGCACAAAAAGTATGGAGTTCAAATAAATTAAAAAGAATGAAATGCCTTTGTAACAGGCGAGCTTTCATCCGAAACCCTCATACTTCGAAAGAGATTGTCCATTTTGTACACGAAGTGCATCCAGTTTTTGCCGTAACCCTCTCAACTTTTTAGCAAATGCTATGTGGGTGAAATTATGATACCGTACAACTTTCAACTTTTTCAGAGTTCATTTGACGTGCGTTTTGATTTCAGGGTTATTTTGCCGAAATCAAATCAGTAAGTGCATGAAAAATAGCAAATGAGGTCAGAAAGGGTTGAAAATTGATGTTGTGGCTTTGAATTTGGCAGTTTGAAGGCACAAAAAGTATGGTGCTGAAATAAGTTAAAAAGAATGAAATGCCTTTGTAACAGGCGAGTTTTCGTACGAAACCCTAATACTTCGAAAGAGATTGCCCATTTTGTACACGAAGTGCATCCAGTTTGTGTCCTAACGCTCTCAACTTTTTAGAAAATGCTATGTGGGTTAAATTATGATACCATGCCAACTTTAAACCTTTTCAGAGTTCATTTGAAGTGCTTTTCTACTTCAAGGTTATTTTGCCGAAATAAAATCATTAAGTGCATGAAAAATAGAAAATGAGGTCACACAGGGTTGAAAATTGATGATGTAGCTTTGAATGCTGCATTTTGAAGGCACAAAAAATATGGAGTTCAAATAAGTTAACAAGAATGAAATGTCTTTGTAACAGGCGAGTTTTTGTCCGAAACCCTCATACTTCGAAAGAGATTGCCATTTTGTACACGAAGCGCATCCAATTTTTGCCGTAACGCTCTCAACTTTTTATAACATGCTATGTGGGTGAAATGATGATACCATGCCAAGCTTCAACCTTTTCATAGTTCATTTGAAGTGCTTTTCTATTTTACGATTATTTTTCTAAAATAAAATCAGTAAGTGCATGAAAAATAGCAAATGAGGTCACAAAGGGTTGAAACTTGATGATGTTGCTTTGAATGCTGCATTTTGAAGGTACAAGAAGTATGGAATTCAAATAAGTGAAAAAGTATGAAATGCCTTTGTAACACGCGAGTTTTCATCAGAAACCCTCCTACTTCGAAGGAGATTGTCCATTTTGCACACGACGTACATCCAATTTTTGCCGTAAACCCCTTAACTTTTTGTAACATGCTATGTGGCTAAAATGATGATACCATGCCAACTTTCAAACTTTTCAGAGTTCATTTGAAGTGCTTTTCAATTTCACGGTTATTTTTCTGAAATAAAATCAGTAAGTTTATGAAAATAGCAAATGAGGTCCGAAAGGGTTGAAAATTGATGATCTGGCTTTGAATGCTGAATTTTGAAGGCACAATAAGTAAGGAGTTCACGTAAATTAAAAAGAATGAAATGATTTGTAACAGGCGAGCTTTCATCCGAAACCCTCATACTTCGAAAGAGATTGTCTATTTTGTACACGAAGTGCATCCAGTTTTTGCCGTAACCCTCTCAACTTTTTATAACATGCTATGTGGGTGAAAATGATTATACCATGCCAACTTTCAAGCTTTTTCAGAGTTCATTTGAAGTGCTTTTCAATTTCAGGGTCATTTTGCTGAAATAATATCAGCAAGTGCATGAAAAATAGCAAATGTTGTCAGAAAAGGTTGAAAATTTATGATGTGGCTATGAATGCTGCATTTTGAAGACACACAAAGTATGGAGTTCAAATAAGTTAAAAAGAATTAAATGCCTTTGTAACAGGCGAGTTTGCGTCCGAAACCCTCCTACTTCGAAAAAGATTGTGCATTTTGTACACGAAGTGCATCCAGTTTGGGTCGTAATAGTCTCAACTTTTTAGCAAATACTATGTGGGTGATATTATGATACCATGCCAACTTTCAACCTTTTCAGAGTTCATTTGAAGTGCTTTTCTATTTTAGGGTTATTTTGCTGAAATAAAATCAGTAAGTGCATGAAAAATAGCAAATGAGGTCAGAAAGGGTTGAAAATTGATGATGTGGCTCTGAATACTCCATTTTGAATGCCCAAAAAGTATGGATTTAAAATAAGTTAAAAAGAATGAAATGCCTTTGTAACAGGCGAGTTTTCGTCCGAAACCCTCGTACTTCGAAAGAGATTGCCATTTTGTACACGAAGTGCATCCAGTTTTTGCCGTAACCCTCTCAACTTTTTATAACATGCTATGTGGGTGAAATGATGATACCATGCAAACTTTCAACCTTTTCAGAGTCCATTTGAAGTGCTTTTCAATTTTAGGGTTATTTTGCTGAAATAAAATACCTAAGTGCATGAAAAATGGCAAATGTGGTCAGAAAGGCTTGAAAAATGATGACGTGGCTTTGAATGCTGCATTTTGAAGGCACAAAAATTATGGAGTTCAAATAAGTTAACAAGACTGAAATGCCTTTGTAACATGCGAGTTTTCGTTTGAAACCCTCCTACTTCAAAAGAGATTGTCCATTTTGTACACGAAGTGCATCCAGTTTTTGCCGTAACACTCTCAACTTTTTAGCAAATGCTATGTGGGTGAAATTATGATACCATGCCAACTTTCAACCTTTTCAGAGTTCATTTGAAGTGCTTTTCAATTTCAGGGTTATTTTGCTGAAATAAAATAACAAAGTGCATGAAAAATAGCAAATGAGGTCAGAAAGGGTTGACAATTGATGATGTGGCTTTGAATGCTGAATTTTGAAGGCACAAAAAGAATGGTATTTAAATAATTTAAAAAGAATGAAATGCCTTTGTAACAGGCGAGTTTTCATCCGGAACCCTCATACTTCGAAAGAGATTGTCCATTTTGTACACGAAGTGCGTCCGTTTTTTGCAATAACCCTCTCAACTTTTTATAATATGCTATGTGGGTGAAAATGAAGATACCATGCCAACTCTCAACCTTTTTCAGAGTTCATTCGAATTGCTTTTCAATTCTAGGGTTATTTTGCTGAAATAAAATCAACAAGTGCATGAAAAATAGCAAATGTGGTCAGAAAGGGTTGAAAATTGATGATGTGGCCTTGAATGCTGCATTTTGAAGGCACAAAAATTATGGAGTTCAAATAAGTTAAAAAGAATGAAATGCCTTTGTAAAAGCCGAGTTTTCATCAGAAACCCTCCTACTTCGAAAGAGATTGTCCATTTTGCACACGAAGTACTTCCAATTTTTGCCGTAAACCCCTTAACTTTTTGTAACATGCTATGTGGCTGAAATGATGATACCATGCCAACTTTCAAACTTTTCAGAGTTCATTTGAAGTGCTTTTCAATTTCACGGTTATTTTTCTGAAATAAAATTAGTAAGTTTATGAAAATAGCAAATGAGGTCGGAAAGGGTTGAAAATTGATGATCTGGCATTGAATGCTGCATTTTGAAGGCACAAAAAGTAAGGAGTTCACGTAAATTAAAAAGAATGAAATGCCTTAGTAACAGGCGAGCTTTCATCCGAAACCCTCATACTTCGAAAGAGATTGTCCATTTTGTACACGAAGTGCATCCAGTTTTTGCCATAACCCTCTCAACTTTTTAGCAAATGCTATGTGGGTGAAATTATGATACAATGCCAACTTTCAACCTTTTCAGAGTTCATTTGAAGTGCTTTTCAATTTCAGGGTTATTTTGCTGAAATAAAATCACAAAGTGCATAAAAAATAGCAAATGAGGTCAGAAAGGGTTGAAAATTGATGATGTGGCTTTGAATGCTGAATTTTGAAGGCACAAAAAGCCTGGAGTTTAAATAAGTTTAAAAGAATGAAATGCCTTTGTGGCAGGCGAGTTTTCATCCGAAACCCTCATACTTCGAAAGAGATTGTCCATTTTGTACACGAAGTGCATCCGTTTTCTGCCATAACCCTCTCAACTTTTTATAATGTGCTATGTGGGTGAAAACGAAGATACCATGCCAACTCTCAACCTTTTTCAGAGTTCATTCGAATTGCTTTTCAATTCCAGGGTTATTTTGGTGAAATAAAATCAGCAAGTGCATGAAAAATAGCAAATGTGGTCAGAAAGGGTTGAAAATTGATGATGTGGCTTTGAATGTTGCATTTTGAAGGCACAAAAAGTATGGAGTTCGAATAAGTTAAAATGAATGAAATGCCTTTGTAACAGACGAGTTTTCGTCCGAAACCCTCCTACTTCAAAAGAGATTGTCCATTTTGTACACGAAGTGCATCCAGTTTTTGCCGTAACCCTCTCAACTTTTTATAACATCCTATGTGGGTGAAAATGATGATACCATGCCAACTTTCAAGCTTTTTCAGAGTTCATTTGAAGTGCTTTTCAATTTCAGGGTCATTTTGCTGAAATAATATCAGCAAGTGCATGAAAAATAGCAAATGTGGTCAGAAAAGGTTGAAAATTGATGATGTGGCTTTGAATGCTGCATTTTGAAGACACACAAAGCATGGAGTTCAAATAAGTTAAAAAGAATTAAATGCCTTTGTAACAGCCGAGTTTGCGTCCGAAACCCTCCTACCTCGAAAAAGATTGTGCATTTTGTACACGAAGTGCATCCAGTTTGTGCTGTAACCCTCTCAACTTTTTAGCAAATACTATGTGGGTGATATTATGATACCATGCCAACTTTCAACCTTTTCAGAGTTCATTTGAAGTGCTTTTCTATTTTAGGGTTATTTTGCTGAACTAAAATCAGTAAGTGCATGAAAAATAGCAAATGAGGTCAGAAAGGGTTGAAAATTGATGATGTGTCTTTGAATGCTGCATTTTGAATGCCCAAAAAGTATGGATTTAAAATAAGTAAAAAGAATGAAATGCCTTTGTAACAGGCGAGTTGTCGTCCGAAACCCTCATACTTCGGAAGAGATTGCTATTTTGTACACGAAGTGCATCCAGTTTTTGCCGTAACCCTCTCAACTTTTTATAACATGCTATGTGGGTGAAATGATGATACCATGCCAACTTTCAAGCTTTTCAGAGTTCATTTGAAGTGCTTTTCATTTTTAGGGTTATTTTGCTGAAATAAAATCACAAAGTGCATGAAAAATAGCAAATGTGGTGAGAAAGGCTTGAAAATTGATGACGTGGCTTTGAATGCTGCATTTTGAAGGCACAAAAATTCTGGAGTTCAAATAAGTTAACAAGACTGAAATGCCTTTGTAACATGCGAGTTTTCGTCTGAAACCCTCCTACTTCAAAAGAGATTGTCCACTTTGTACACGAAGTGCATCCAGTTTTTGCCGTAACACTCTCAACTTTTTAGCATATGCTATGTGGGTGAAATTATGATACCATGCCAACTTTCAACCTTTTCAGAGTTCATTTGAAGTGCTTTTCAATTTCAGGGTTATTTTGCTGAAATAAAATCACAAAGTGCATGAAAAATAGCAAATGAGGTCAGAAAGGGTTGAAAATTGATGATGTGGCTTTGAATGCTGAATTTTGAAGGCACAAAAAGTATGGAGTTTAAATAAGTTAAAAAGAATGAAATGCCTTTGTAACAGGCGAGTTTTCATCCGAAACCCTCATACTTCGAAAGAGATTGTCCATTTTGTACACGAAGTGCATCCGTTTTTTGCCATAACCCTCTCAACTTTTTATAATATGCTATGTGGGTGAAAATGAAGATACCATGCCAACTCTCAACCTTTTTCAGAGTTCATTCGAATTGCTTTTCAATTCCTGGGTTATTTTGCTGAAATAAAATCAGCAAGTGCATGAAAAATGGCAAATGTGGTCAGAAAGGGTTGAAAATTGATGATGTGGCTTTGAATGTTGCATTTTGAAGGCACAAAAAGTATGGAGTTCAAATAAGTTAAAAAGAATGAAATGCCTTTGTAACAGACGAGTTTTCGTCCGAAACCCTCCTACTTCAAAAGAGATTGTCCATTTTGTACACGAAGTGCATCCAGTTTTTGCCGTAACCCTCTCAACTTTTTATAACATGCTATGTGGGTGAAATGATGATACCATGCCAACTTTCAACCTTTTCAGAGTTAATATATGTTCAAAAAATTATTTAGAGTTAAAATATGTTTAAAAAATAGCAAAAATGAACATAGATGCGCTTATGTAGGTTAAATTCGACCTGAAATCAGACTGGAATTCAGTTTGATTTGAGGTCAAATTTCCCATATAAGGGCATCTATTTTCAATTGGGAGGAACTCAACAAGGCAGAGAGGGGTGGGCTTATAAACTGGTTTGAGCGCCCCTCGCTTGGCTAGGTGGGACTATACTCCCACCATAGCCATGACCAACCTTTAGTCTCGGTTGGTGGCTCCAACCGCGACTAACGGTTAGCCTATAGTCGCGGTTGGAGCCACCAACCAGGACTAAAGGTTTCCATGGGGCCCTAAGCTGACGCCAGCCTGCCACCACACCTTTAGTGCTGGTTGGAACTGCCAACCGGGACTAAAGGTCCGTAACAAACTGGCACTAATGATCCCCGTCATGAGCCGACACTAATGACCACATTAGTGCCGGCTCAAAAGCCAACCGGGACTAATGATGTGGACAAAAGGTTGGTTTTCTGCTAGTGCTTGGAAAGGCTTTGATTGCTTGGGAGGGACAAGAACTGGAGCTGAAGTCAGTTTATGCTTGAGCGTATTGAAAGCCACATCACACTCAGAAGATCAAGCATACTTGACATTCTTTTGGAGGAGGTTGGACAGAGTCTTAGCAATTTGAGAGAAGTTCTCCACGAATCTTCTGTAGTAACTTGCCAGTCCGAGGAAGCTACGAAGCTGCTTGACATTCTGAGGAGACTCCCACTTCAAGGTTGCCTCAACTTTCTCAGGGTGCACTATAATGCCCTCGGAAGAGATCACATGCCCAAGGTACACCACTTCATTGAGCCAAAACTCACACTTTGAAAACTTTGCATAGAATGGATGCTCTTTGAGCTTGTCAAGCACAAGCCGGAGATGCTCTGCATGTTCTTCTTTAGTCTCCGAGAACACGAGGATATCATCCAGATACACCAAGACGAACTCATTCTTGAAAGGAGAGAATATGAAGTTCATCATTCTGGAGAAGGTTGGAGGAGCATTGGCGAGACCAAACGACATGACGAAGCAGTCTTTGGAATATCTTCTTCGTGAATGCGAATCTGATGATAGACCATGCGAAGATTAACCTTCGAGAAAACCTTGGCACCTTTTAGTTGTTCAAACCACTCATTTATGTTGGGAAGTGGGTACTTGTTTCTGGTTGTCTTTTTATTCAATGGACGGTAATCGACACAAAGTTAGTTCGTGCCATCCTTCTTCTTGACAAACAAAACACCATAACCCCATGGAGAAGAACTTGGTCTGATCAGACCCAGACGTTCTTGTTCAGCTAGCTGCTTCTTCAACTCTTCCAGCTCTCCGGGGCCAAGTTTATAAGGATACTTGCAAACCGGTTCAGTTTTGGGCTTGAGGTCAATCACAAAATCAACTGGACGGTGCGGAGGCATTCCTGGAAATTCTTCGGGAAAGACATCTTCATACTCACAAACCACCGGAATTTGAGAATTAGCCGAGATCTCACCCTTCTCATTAAGAGCAAAGAGACGAATCGTGTCATCGCGAGCTGCGAAAATGATCACATCTTCTGAAGGATGAGTCAATTTGATGTCTTTGGCTTGACAATCAACATGCGCCTTGTTCATAGCCAGAAAGTCCATGCCAAGAATGAGATCAATATCGGAATTGTCGAGAACAATTGGAGATGACAGAAAATAATAATTACCCATCTTGATAGAAACATCCGGAACCAAGCAGTTGGAATTCATTAACTTCCCCGGAGATACAATTGACACAGGCCTAAGAAGATCTTGAAACACAAACTCATGCTTTGCAAAGAATGGACGGGACATAAAACAATGCGATGCACCAGTATTAAACAACACTTTTGCAGGAATAGAATTAATGAAGAGATTACCCATGATCACTTGAGAAGAATCCTCTGCCTCCGCTGCGTTCACCATGTTCACCCTTGCTGACTTGGGATTATGCTTCACCATAGCATTGCCTAGAGGTCTGACTGGAGGAGGAGGCGGAAGATGCCGCTGGTTGCACGTGTTTTAGTAGTGACCCTTCTGACCACACTTTTGACAAGTAACCTCTGAGAGCGGAAGGAAGTTGCCTGGAGGAGGAACATTAGGTGACTTGGGTGCCTAGGGCCTCTACTAATAACCTAGGTTGGGTGGGAGGGAAGAACAACGACCACTGAACTGTCTCTGCTCCTGAGGGGGACGAAACGGAGGAGGAGGAGGAACCCAATACTTCTGCTGCTTAGAGACCATCTGAGAGATGGAAGAAGAAGAATAGGATTCCCTGGAACACTTCCTTGAGTTGTGTAACTTGAGCTGAGTTGCCTCGACCTTCAAAGCCATGTTGTAGAACTGATCAAACTCATGAGGCTCTTGGAGGACCAGACCCGGCAGAATCTCATCCTCGAGACCACCTCTGGAGTGATAAATCATGGACTTGTCATCAGGAACATCTTGTTTAGCATAGCAGGCCAGATTCTGGAACTCGACGTTGTATTGATAGACAGACTTGCTTCCCTGCTTCAGGTGCCTGAACTTCTCATGCATCTCCTCAACAAAGCTCGTATGGATATAATGGGCCCTGAAGTCACGACAGAAATCATCCCAGCTGTCAACACGATCGCCCCTGGAGTCCTTGTATTGCTACCACCAATCTGTTGCCTGACCCTTGAGCTGAAACGACGCGAACCTGACATAGTCCTCTGGTCTGACATTTCTGCACTCAAAATGCTTACTCATGTCATGGAGCCAATCATATGCATCAAAAGGCTTCTCACAATAGGTGAAAGACTTGGGCTGGTTGGCAAGGAGCTGGTTGAGTGTCGTGAACTGTGGCTGATTCTAAAAATTCCCTTGAAAACCTTGATGACCCTGATCTCTTTCTTGCAACAACCTGAGCAACATCTGAGTATCCACATTGGTTGCAGCCATCACAGCTTGCCAAGCTTCTAGAGGAGGAGGCTATGGTGGGGGTGGTGGAGAATCAGACTGCCCCTCACCCCAACCCGGATTCCCGCGAGTTGGTGGAGCCATCCTGGAGATGCACAAGAACAACAACATAGCATTGACAAAGATGATTGCAATAAGCTGAACCAATGACTTGAAAGATGTTGAACGGAATAACATAATAGCCTTCCTACTGAAAAATTAGTAAGAACACCTTCTTGAGGTTGTGATAAAATCATCAGATATTATAAGCCACTTGAAATAACACAAAAGTATTGAGCTAGTGTTGCTCGGAACAAATGTATATGCCCTCATACATCTGAAGAAGATGATCCTATATAGCTATTTGAATTCCCACCTAAGAACTTTCGAACTCTTTGGTTATGCAATTAGATGTTGGGGATACAGGGAGGCAAAATATCTCACACAACTAACAAGCCCTAAACTCCACTATATCCATCCTTCAACACATAACCAGAGGCTTCGGAACTCCATCTATCTCGGATCGTCGAAAGCACAACGATACCAAACATGGCAGTACCCTGGACGCCTCCCTAGTACTAGGTGACTCCAACGATACCAAACACCGTCTTGAGATACTAAGAAAACTGAATGATAACGATGTGCCAAGAATCCCCTGGAGTTCAACTCCCCGAAAGAAATCAAGTGAGATAGGAGGCACCAAGACAGAACTCCGTCACATCGGCATCATATAGTTTCCAAAATACCCGCGTGATCCTCAATTTTTTTTGAACGAGAAGAGGAGTAGATCACAAATTCCTAAGTCGAATAACTCACCAGAATATAGAAGAGGAGTAAAAGAAACCTACTCTCCGATATAACTAGACTCAAAATAGGTTTACTAGACTCGAGTCGGCCAAGTTCGATCAAGCAAAGGGCTCCTATGGTCGTATGGCTCCGAATACCAACTTGTAATGTCCAAGATGCGCGCCTATCCATATTTAGGCACGAGGGCCGCGACAGGGATAGAGGCGCATCTAGTCGTTTCGCAAGTACACTAACATCACAGACATGTATGAAGATATGAGTACATGAGTTGGCTTACACTCGCCACAAGCTAAATTACAAGTTCACACCAATTACTCAAACATCATACAGAAGACAGGGTCCATCTACGGACAAAATCAACCGAAGAAAAGAAGCAATGAAACTGCCTTGCTAGCCCCAAAGATCACGACCAAGGCATCTCTACTCGTCTGGATACGTGACGTACATTCTACCACATTCTTCATAATACTCCCACTAGAGATGGGTCACATCATCTGGCACGGTCTCATCTGCACTTGCACTTGTATTGTTGTCATCTGTGGGCCACGGGGACTCAGCAATCTTGTAACCCGGGTACCAAAACTGTGTAATCTTATTGGGTTCGATGGGGTAAGTGTTGACTTTGTAGCAAGAACTAAACATTATTTGGTGGCTAACTTACTAGAACATGAATGTAAATATGGTGGACTACGGAAGACGATCGAGCACTACCATGCTCACTAAGTAATCCTGAACACCTACTTACGTCAAACATGACCCCACCATGTTCTCTCTCGGTTCATGTTCACGAGCAGAGACGATCACGGTTACGTACACAGTTGTTGTGTTTTATTGGAGTTTACTTCAAGTTAACCATAACCGTGTGTTAAACAAAATATCCCAGTTGCCACATAACCACGGGCACGACTTTCCAAAAGATTCAACCCTGCAGGGGTGCTCCAACTAATCCATCACAAATTAACCACACTCCGTGGGAATAACATTGACCACGGATCTCGTGATCATCCTAGGCAACTCCAAAGGAAAACCGACACCTCGAGATAGCCCGAAGAAGATCAGAGTTCCTCACGCAAGACATTCGAGAAAGGTAAAACAAGTCCAGCAAGACCGCCCGACGTGTCGACGAACCAGATAAGAGCCGTGTATCTCGTTCTCAGGACACGATCGGATACGCACAACATACAGTGGCCTGATAGAAATCTCCCGAGTTGCCCTGGGTTGGCCCCGCACATGGCTCTAGTTTGGACCAACACTCATGAGGAGCACTGGCCCAGGTTGTTGATTAATTATCCACGGGGTTCCAAATCCCTATGCATTTTTATTAAGTTGTTTAAGCAAATAGTACCAATGTTGGGTCTTGCCAGACAAGTTTTAATCTCAAACGAATCAACAAGGGGGTCCCCATAACAACACCGAGCATGTTAGGAGCGCCAAATATGGAAACATAACACCGGTAACAAGTAGCTATGGCAGTAAAAGTGGAACAAAGCACCGAGCAACATGCCAAGGCTTCCACCATATCAAGATGTATATCTGCATTAAATTATATAGCAGTAAATATTGTGATATCTCCAGATATCCATGTTATCACATGGAAACAACCTGCACCTGCATCTAAGAACACTATAAGAGGGGTTGAGCAGCGATAACTTAGCTAAACAAGGTTTGCTAGGTAGTGGAGGGTTTAGAGGCTATCATGGCAATGTAGAAGGTTGGACATTCAATTGGTAGGTAATGCAAATGTAACAATAAGAGCGATACATCTAGCAAAGCAAAAATAGTGTCGGGATCCGGGTACGGTCATCTTGCCTATTGGTTCTTCAGAGGGACAAAGACCTGAGTCCTCATAGTGGTACTCTCTTGGTTCCTTGTACTCAGGTTCAACACTCAGGTGCAATGCACAAACAACCATGCTGCAATGCACAAACAAGATGATGCATGATTCATTTGAAGTATTTGCAAATGCATGTGTAGAACGTTGGAAACGGAGTAACGGATCTCACGCTATGCTCCACGGCTAGGTATGAAGGGAAAATACGAGAGAAGGAAGGCCATGGGCTATTCCTTGGTATTCCAAGGTATCCACTGGTTAGGAAATGAAAAACCAATCACAATATATCCAAATATCAAGCAAAACCATGTAGCATAGCTCCCATAAGTCACAAAATACTACCACACACAATCTGTCCAAAACAGGAACATAGAAACTTCCACATCAATTATCTAGAGCTACAGGATGTTTCCAACCTCAAGCAAGGCATGTACAGAAACTACATAACATGCTTATCAAATCATCCAACTACACAAACTTGAAAGGAAGCACATATCACTAAGCATGAAGCTCACAGGATGGCATAATAAACAGAATCTAGGGACCTAGTCAAAATCACAATTTTCTGGAATCTGAGATAAACTGGTAGCAAGTTGACAACAGAAAACAAGAATGCTAGAGACCACCTCATGGCATGAAAATTATCAGGATGGTAGAGGACAACATCTACTACAAAACACTAGCAATAAGCTTGAGCTAAAACACAACAGAGCACTTGGTACCATCCACTCAACATGGCCTAAAAATAATAACAGATTCTCACACTTAGAATTATTTAGCATGTCGAAAATAGTAACATTTTATTAGCTACTTTGGAGCAAGATTCCCACTTATATGCAAGTTTATCATGTCCAAAGAAAATACCATGGCACAATACTCATAAAACTCTACCACTTTAGTGTTGACACAATTATCATAGCATGCCTGGATTAATTCTAACTAAAATGACAAGATGGCATATTGGGACAAAAATACATTTTGTAAAACTTGCTCAAATGACAAAGCCAATTGTACCAATAGACTCCTAGGATTTTTCTACCCCAAATCCATATATCAGACGCATATGTTATAGTAGAAGAAATGCCCACAAATCTAAATTTGCAACTAGCATCAAAGTCATCATCACTTATAAGTCAAAAGCTTCCTATTTGGGCCTCTACCTAAAATGGCTATGTCCAGATTTCGACATGTCCAAAAATGGAATATTTGCTAATTAACAGTAATAAAACAAAACAAACTAGAAGAAATATATATATATATATATATAGGGGGACCCAGCTGGCAGTGAGCCAGGGCCCCCTATGTGGATGAGAAGTGGGACATGGGCCCATTGTCATACACACACACACAAAGCACACACACACACAGATCACAACACACACACACGGCCACACCGCACCAGCACGCATGCACATTGGATCTAGCACAACCACACCAGATCCTGCGGCCACCACACACACACACAATAAATCGAAAAATAAAAGGGGCGCGAGGGGGGATCGAACCCATGACCTCTCGGTCATCGCCCCTCTGCTCCTACCACTGCGCTATCGAACGGCTACTGACATAGAGGGGGATCGACAACCTCTACTACTAACTGTCAACGATGAAACTAACAAAACTGAATAAAACACACACGCACACAACAGAGGGACGCCGACGGCGACTCCGGCGATAGAGTAGTTCTCCGGTGAGGAGGACCTCCTATGGGGGAATGCGGTCTGACCGGGGGTTCCATCCCTGTGGCTAGAACGTCTACGCACGGAGGTAGAGGGGGCGCTCGAGCTCGAGTTGTTGCTCGGCTCGGGGCACGACGGAGATAGCGAACCTACGGGGATGGGGAATAGCTGCAGTCTACCGAAAGCAAGGGGCGAGGCGAGGGGGAACTCTGAGGCTCACCATCGAGCTAGCGATCCGGGCGCACGAAGAAGAGGCGAAGCGGGGCGGTGCAGCCTGACGGAGCGGAGGAAGGCGATGACACGCCAACGGGCCGATGGTGCGGAGGCGCTCCGGTCCTCCTAACGCCGGGAACCGAACGCGAGCGGCACCAGGGACCACCTCGCCATCATGGAGGGGGGGGGGAAGAAGTCCACCGGAGAGGATGGCGACGATGACGACTGTAGCGGTGCTCTGCTCTGAACCTCTTTGAAGCCTCACTTCTCTCTGAATCTCACCGCGGGAAAGGAGAGGAAGGAAGGGAGATGGAGATGGCGGTGGCGGAGGGAGAAGGTTAAAGCCTAGGTAGGGCCAATGGCTCGCTTTATAGGAGGGGAGAGGCGACACCGACATTGGCATCCGTGAAGGACTTCACGGCGTTAGGAGCTCGCGCCTCTCTCAAAAGTATTGACACAGGTCAACGATGGGGCATGTTGGCGTTAGGCGCAAGGAGCTGGGTCGCGGCCAACTAGATGGGCCAGGAATCCCATCCCGACTCCTCTCTCTCTCCCCACAAAACAACTCAGTTATAAATTTTAAAACTGAGAGAAACAAATGTCCAGGTTTTAGAGAGAGATGTTTTAAAATAAAAGATATACATCTTTGAGTTTGCAAAAATGCATGCTATTTAATAAAAATGAAAATGGCATTTTGGAACAAATTAATCATACACATATATTATGAATTGGAATCTCTTGCAATTGTTTGAAATAACCAAAACCAGTAGAACATGCTTGAGGCTACACAACAATTCTCATCTGGTTATTTACAGATGGAGCAACATTTTTAATATAGGAAACCAGCAAGCAATTATTTAACATGTTGCATTATTGGAATAAGAGAGAAATGGGGATAGTTTTCTTATGGAAAAAGAAGTAGAACCTTACCCACGCACCATCACCCAAAACACAAACACTCACATCACAACAACCACAAGCACAAGTATGGCAATAATTAGCATGCACTTGGTATGATGAGCATGATGGCATGATGCCTGATGCATCAAATGGAAATGGCAATGTAACTCAAACTCATGATGGCTTGAAAACATCCATAGCAGGTCACACATGAGAAATATATTGCAAATAAGTCAAGGATTACACTTGGGATGTTACAATAGCCCACGATACAACCCATAGATACATCAAAATAAGCAAACAACACAAAGAAAACAGAATCTGTCAAAAACAGTACAATCTCTAGCAATCTATAAACTTCGAATACTTATGTAACTCCATAAATTATGAAAAATTATGAAAATCAGGGAAAATTTATATCAATCTTGTGTAAAAATTTCATACTCATTTGACTCCCTGATAAATTTATAAAATTCCTGGAGTGGGCGCACAAGTTTCTGTTTTTCAGCAAGATAAAATCAACAATCACCAAAGACCATACCAAAGGTCTTACTTGGCTCAAAAACTAATTAAAACACCAATACACAATTATTAAAGAGGTAATAATGTGTGAAACATTCAAAAATATAAGCAAAAACAAAATCATAAAAATAAAATTGGATTGCCTCCAACAAGCGCTATTGTTCAACGCCCCTAGTTAGGCATAATGATTTCAATGATGCTCACATAAAAAGTAGTAATTGAAATATGCAAGAAAGCATTAGGAATATTATGACAAGCACATATAAGTCTAACCCACTTCCTATGCATAGGGATTTTGTGAGCAAACAATTTATGGGAACAAGAATCAACTAGGATAGGAAGGCAAAACAAGCATAACTTCAAAACTTTGAACACATAGCGAGGAAACTTGATATTATTGCAAATCCTACAAGCATATGTTCCTCCCTCATAAGAAATTTCAGTATCATAATTAAGGAATTAAACAATATAACTATCACATAAATCATTCTTTTCATGATGCACAAGCATGCAATTATCATAATTAATTTGCCCATCAAAACTTGGGGAACAAAAAATATCATCTTCATGAAACATAACATCCCCAATCTTATGGCTTTGCATATCATTAGCATCTTGGATATTTAGAGAATTCATACTATAAACATTGCAATAATTCTTTTCAATAAAGGATCTATCATGAATCACCTTATAATTTTCTTCTTTCAACACTTCATCAAAATTTCCAGATTCATGATTTTCAAACAAAACTTCATAGAGATAATCAAGTGCACTCAACTCACTAGCAATTGGTTCATCGCAATTTGGCCTTTTGAAAAGATTAACAAGTGGATGAGGATCCATATCAATAGATTTTTAGCAAGCGAAGATGCAAGCAAATAGAAGGCACATGGCAACACAAGCAAACAAACAGAGATCCGGCGAGAAAAAGGCAAACATAAGAAGGGCGAATAAAAAGGCAAATCTTTTTTTCTTCTGAAAATCGTTTTACAAGTGGGGGAGAGGAAAACAAGAGGAAAATGGAAAATAATGTAAATCCAAGAGATGAGTTTGTGATGGGTACTTGGTAGGCTTGATGCAGATCTCCCCAACAATGGCGCCAGGAATCTTTCTTGCTACTTCTTGAGCTTACGTTGGGTTTCCCTTGAATAGGAAAGGGTGATGCAGCAAAGTAGATAAGTATTTTCCTCATTTGTTAAGAACCAAGGTATCAATCCAGTAAGAGATACAAGCAAGTCCCCAATCTTCGCACCTACACAAACAATCAAACACTTGCACCCAACGGTATAAAGGGGTTGTCAATCCCTTCACGGTTATTTGCAAGGATGAGATCTGATAGATATAGATATAGAAGATTACTAAAAAAATTAAAACAAAAGTAAAAAAGATTGCAGGAAAGTATTTTTGGTATTTTTTGTTTATAGATCTGAAAATATAATATGGAAAATAGACCCGGGGGTCATAGGTTTCACTAGAGGCTTATCTCATGAAGGAAAATAATACGGTGGGTGAACAAATTACTATCGAGCAATTGATAGAAAATCGAATCATTATGAACATATGGAAGGCAATGATTATGCATATAGGCATCATGTCTGTGTCAAGTAGACCGAAACGATTCTCCATCTACTACTATTACTCCACACATCGACCGACTCTTGCCTCCGTCTAGAGTATTAAGTTAATGAAGAACAGAGTAACGCATTAAGTAAGATAAAAAGATGTAGATGCATAAACTCAAGAAATATGATGAAAACACCATTTTTTACCCTTGATGGCAACAATACAATACGTGCCTCGCTACACCTACGTTGTCACTGGGTGAGGACACCGCAAGATTGAACCCAAAACTATGCACTTCTCCCATTGCAAGAATTACCAATCTAGTTTGCCAAACCAAACCAATAAATTGAAGAGACTTTCAAAGATATGTAATCATGCATATAAGAATTCATAGAAGAACCAAATAATATTCATGGATAATATGAACATAAACCCACAATTCATCGGATCGCGACAAACACACCGCAAAAGAGTATTACACCGGATAGATCTCCATGAAGATGAATAAGAACACGGTATTGAAGCACAAAGATAGAGAAGAAGCCATCTAGCAACTAGCTATGGAATCGAAGGTCTATGGTGAACTACTCATGCATCATCGGAGGGGCAATGGAGTTGATGTAGATGCCCTCCGTGATCGAATCCCCCTCCGGTAGATTACCAAAAAGGCTCAAAGATTGGATCTCTCGGGAACGGAGGCTTCCGACAGCGGAAAAGTATTTTCGTGGATCCCTTTGGTATTGGGGGAATATTTGGGAATTTATAGGCCGAAGAATAGGGTTAGGAGACCTCCTTGGGGGCCACAAGCCTGCCAGGCATGGCGAGGGGTGGTGGTCGTGGCTCCCTGGCTTGTGACATCCTGTCAGGTCCCTTGCCTTCCCCTCCAGGTCTGATAGATGTCTTCTGGTCCAAGAAATATCATCACGAAGATTTTATTCCGTTTGGACTCCATTTAATATTCCTTATGTGCAATACTCAAAAACAAGGAAAAACCAAAAAACTGGCACTAGGCTCTTGATTAATAGGTTAGTCCCAAAAATAATATAAAATCGCATATTAATGCATATAAAACATCGACATGGGTTTTTCTGGTTGACGGCTCACAAGGATGCAGAAGACTTAGTCCGTAAGTGTGACGGCTGTCAGAATTTCGGCCGGCGTGCTCACGTTCCGGCTCAAGAGTTGAGGATGATGCCAATCACTTGGCCGTTCGCGGTCTAGGGGCTCGATATGGTAGGACCTTTCAAGCGATCCAAGGATAAGAAAACGCACCTTCTGGTGGCGGTTGATAAATTTACTAAGTGGGTAGAGGCAGAGCCGGTCAGTAAATGTGACGCAGCTATGGCGGTTCAATTTATTAAGAAGCTGATTTATCGCTTTGGTTACCCGCACAGTATTATTATAGACAGTGGAACAAATTTATCCAAAGGAGCTATGAAGATGTTCTGTGAGAAGGAGCATATCCGGCTTGATGTTTCAGCCGTGGCACATCCACAGTCTATTGGTCAGGCAGAGCGAGCCAATCAGGAAATTTTAAGAGGTGTCAAGCCACGGCTCATGGTTCCTTTGAAACGGACACCCGGATGTTGGGTTGAGGAGTTGCCTTCCGTCTTATGGAGCATCAGAACTACACCTAACAGATCTACTGGTTTTACACCTTTCTTCATGGTGTATAGTGTTGAGGCGGTTCTACCCAGTGACATCCGGCACGACTCACCAAGGGTGGCGGCTTATGTTGAGACAGACAATGGGGTAGCCCGCCAAGATGCGTAAGTTATCTCCACCATGGGAGGGGGCTTTTGTGGTCAGTAGGAACCTTAACAATGGGTCATATTACCTCATTGATGTCAGAGATGAGTCGGAAACCACGGGTCAAGAGACATTGCAGCCCTGGAATATCGCACATCTGCGACCATACTTTACTTAGCAGGGGTTGAAAGCCGCTATCATTGTATATATCATGTTCAAAGGAGTAAAAGACAGCATCCCCCCACAAGACTGGGGCCTCTGCTCTTATGTATACCTTTGTACAATCCAGATAAAATTTTCCGTCTCAAAAAAATTCAATTTTAAGTGGTTTGTTTGCCGTCAAAACGGCTGGTCTACCCTCCGGCTTTGTGCCCTATCAAGCATTGTGGCAAGGAGGCTTCTTGCCTTCGGGTATAGCTTACTTCTCCTTTGCACAGCCAGCTATCATTAAACTGTTGCAAGGAGGCTTCTTGCCTCTGGGTATAGCTTACTTCTCCCTTGCACAGTTGGCTTTATGCCTAGTTTGGTTACATTAAGCGTTGTTGTTGATGGAGGCTTCTTACCTTTGGTATAGCTTACAGTACCCTAAGACAACGGCGTGTACACCAAATTCCAGTTGCTTATCAACTACGGCCATCAAAGGGGGCTTCTTACCAACGGGTATCGCTTATCTCACCCTAATGGCCGGCTTCATGCCACTTCCGGTTAGTTATTAACCGCGGTTGTCGAAGGGGGCTTCTTACCGACGAGTTCGCTTATCTCACCGTAACAACCAGCGTTTACGCAAAAATTCAGTTTCTTGTCAACCGTAGCTGTTGAAAGAGGCTTCTTTCCTTCGGGTATAGCTTACTTCTCCTTTCAAACACCGGCTTTATGCTGTCTCAGGCTAATCATTAGCCGCGGTTGTCGATGGAGGCTTCTTGCCTTGGGGTATAGCTTACATCTCCCATCGACAGCCGGCGTTCACTGTACTCTTACCAGTCAATCTCTCTTAGAGACCCTGAGCCGGTTCAAGAAATTGACGGCCAATCTCGCTTAGAGACCCTGAGCCGGTTCAAGAAATTGACGGCCAATCTCGCTTAGAGACCCTGAGTCGGTTCAAGAAATTGACGGCCAATCTCGACAGAGACCCTGAACTGGTATGAGTTTAACCGTTCGAATCCACGCAGAAGAGCCGTCATATGAGTTTTTTGAGGAAGGAAAGATCATCATCGCGTATTGTATCATGCCGGCTTATCAAAGTCTGGTCAGAGCAACGCAATTACAAATCCCGGGTTGTCGCAGGCGGAACTACCCGGCACTTGGGGGCTACACAGCCGCAATTCTCCTCAAAAGTTCCGGCTCATTAATAGCCGCAGTTGTCGATAGAGGCTTCTTACCATCAGGTATAGCTTAAATTATCCTAAAGACAACCAGCTATTTAATGACTTCGTCCAATGAGAGCCGGAGCCATGTTGCTTCGGTCGACAAAATTTAAGGTTTCAAAGAGATTGTCCAGCTCTAATATTCTGGAGAAAGGAATGGCGTCTTAAAAGATAGACATCCCTCATCAGAAAATCTCAAAGGTATATCCCTGAAGAGCCAGCAACACATTAAAACACAGAGAGGTGCAAATATATATGGCCACCAAGTGGCAGAGTCATGTTTACTCTATTACAAAAGGTACTCTCAAAAGGAGCAAAAGCATTGTCAACCGCCCACGGCGGGTCATTATATAAGTCTGTGCTTAGAAAGGCTAAAAGAATACAATTCAGTTATTGGCTAGCTCATCCTGCTCTGGGTCTTCTGCTGGCTTTATCTGAAGATTGCCCAAGTCCCAGTTACAGTCAGCCAGAGCAGCAAATGACCCTTCAAGGAACGGAGACGCGTCAAGCTCACAAGGAAAGAGATCCTTAATGCGGGCGGGTGTCAGATCTTTTCACTCATAGAGAGGCCCGCGGATTCTCTTCTCCTCAGTGTGATAAGGTGCCTGATAGGTGCTCAAGTCAGCTTCATCCGCGAGAACAGAGGCCAGATAGCGCGACTCTTTGACACACCGGGTATTATCTTCTTCGGTGAATTCTGAGTCGTCATCTCTTTTAGACGGGTAGCCATCCATCATTTCAGCAGGCGTTAGCTCGGGGGCAAAGGCAAGAGCCCGGCTCAATCCAGCAACGGATCCTTGGTGGAAGGCGGACTTCTTGAGATCTTCAATCTGCTTGGGCATTGTAGAGAAGAGTTCCAAGACCCCTTTCAGAGCAGTGGGGATCTTCTCCTTGTATTGCACGATCTTGATGGTGAAGATGGCGCCGCAGTATAACTGCTCCGCAAAAGTATAAATGGCGCCTTCCGCCAAGGAGCCGTTGCCGGTTTGAGCCGGCTCTTGCCTTCGGTCCCGAGCAAACGCCGGCTGAAATGTTGGATGGCTATCCGTCTAAAAGAGATGACAGCTCAGATTTCACCGAGGAAGATTATACCCGGTGTATCAAAGAGTCGCGCTATTTGGCCTTTGTTTTGGCGGATGAAGCTGATTTGAGCACCTATCAGGCGGCTTATGACGCAGAGGAGAAGAGAATCTGCGGGCCTATCTACGAGTGGAAAGATCTGACACCCGCCCGTAGTAAGGATCTCTTTCCTTGTGAGCTTGACGTGTCTCCGTTCCTTGAGGGGTCATTTGCTGCTCTAGCTGACTATAACTGGGACTTGGGCAATCTTCAGATAAAGCCAGCAAAAGACCCGGAGCTGGATGAGCCGCGAACAACTGAATTGTAATCTTTTAGCCTTTCTGAGCACAGACTTATGTAATGACCCGCCGTGGGCGGTTGACAATGCTTTTGCTCTTTCTGAGAGTATCTTTTGTAATAGAGTAACCATGACTCTGCCACTTGGTAGCCATATATATTTGCACCTCTCTGTGTTTTAATGTGTTGCCGGCTCTTCAGGGATATACCTTTGAAATTTTCTGAGGAGGGGCCTGTCTTTTAAGACGCCATTCCTTTCTCCAGAATACTTAAGCCGGACAATCTCTTTGAGACCTTAAATTTTGTTGACCGAAGCCACATGGCTCCGGCTTTCATCAGACAGAGTTATTAAAGAGCCGGTTGTCTTTAGGATAATGTAAGCTATACCTGATGGTAAGAAGCCTCTATTAACAACTACGACTATTGATGAGCCGGAACCTTTGAGGAGAGTTCGGCTGTGTAGCCCCCAAGTGCCGGGTAGTTTCGCCTGCGGCAACCCGAGACTTATAGTTGCCCGGCTTTGATAAGCCGGCATGATACCATACGCGATGATGATCTTTCCTTCCTCAAAAAACTCATATGACGGCTCTTCTGCATGGATCCGAACGGTTAAACTCATACCAGTTCAGGGTCTCTGTCGAGATTGGCCGTCAATTATTTGAACCGTCTTAGGTTCTCTAGGCGAGATTGGCCGTCAATTTCTTGAACCGGCTCAGGGTCTCTAGGCGATATTGGCCGTCAATTTCTTGAATCGGCTCAGGGTCTCTAAGCGAGATTGACTGGTAGGAGTATAGTGAACACCGGTTGTCAATGGGAGATGTAAGCTTTACCCAAAGGCAAGAAGCCTCCATCGACAACCGCGGCTAATAATTAGCCTGAGACGGCATAAAGCCGGCTGTTTGAAAGGAGAAGTAAGTTATACCTAAAGGTAAGAAGCCTCTTTCAACAGCTATAGTTGATAAGCAACTGAATTTTGGCATCAACGCCGGTTGTTAGGGTGAGATAAGCGAACCCGTCGGTAAGAAGCCCCCTTCGACAACTGCGGTTAATGAGTAACCGGAAGTGGCATAAAGCCGGCCATTAGGGTGAGATAAGCGATACCCGTCGGTAAGAAGCCCCCTTCGATGGCCGTAGTTGATAAGCAACTGGAATTTGGTATACACGTTGTTGTCTTAGGGCACTGTAAGCTATACCAAAAGGTAAGAAGCCTCCGTTAACAATCAGCGCTTAATGTAACCAAACTAGGCATAAAGCCAACTGTGCAAGGGAGAAGTAAGCTATACCCAGAGGCAAGAAGCCTCCTTGCAACAGTTTAATGACAGCTGGCTGTGCAAAGGAGAGGTAAGCTATACCCGAAGGCAAGAAGCCTCTTTGCAACAGCGTTTAATAAGGCGTAAAGCCGAAGGGTAGATCAGCCATTTTGATGGCGAACGACCCTCTTCAACTCAAACTTTTTGAACCGGAAGATTTTATCTTGATTGTACAAAGGTGTACATAAGAGCAGAGGCCCCAGTCTTGTGCGAGGATGCTAGCTTTTACTCATGTGCTCATGATATATACAATGATAGCGGCTTTCAACCCCTGTTAAGTAAAGTATGGTCGCAAATGTGTGATATTCCCGGGCCGCAACATCTCTTGTCCCGCGGTTTCCGACTCATCTCTGACATCCATGAGGTAATATGACCCGTTGTTAAGGTTCCTGCTGACCACAAAAAGTCCCCTCCGATGGTGGAGATAACTTATGCATTCCAGATTGGTCTTTACCCTGGAACGTCCGGGTCTTTACCCTGCAGCCATGATAGCGTCGCAGGTCCTATTGATAAATTGCCGACCTGGCTGCTGCTAACTCTCGTGCTTCATCCAAGGCGTCCAATGCATCTTGGCGGGCTACCTCATTGTCCGTCTCAACATAAGCCCCCACCCTTGGTGAGTCGTGCCGGATGTCACTGGGTAGAACCGCCTCAGCACCGTATACCATGAAGAAAGGTGTAAAACCTGTTGATCTGTTAGGTGTAGTTCTGATGCTCCATAGGACCGAAGGAAACTCCTCAACCCGACATCCGGGTGTCTGTTTCAAAGGAACCATGAGTCGTGGCTTGACACCTCTCAAAATTTCCTGATTGGCTCGCTCTGCCTGACCATTAGACTGTGGATGTGCCACGGCTGAAACATCAAGCCGGATATGCTCTTTCTCACAGAACGTTTTCATAGCTCCTTTGGATAAATTTGTCCCATTTTCTATAATAATACTGTGTGGGTAACCAAAGCGATAAATCAGCTTCTTAATAAATTGAACCGTCATAGCTGCGTCACATTTACTGACCGGCTCTGCCTCTACCCACTTAGTAAATTTATCAACCGCCACCAGAAGGTGCGTTTTCTTATCCTTAGATCATTTGAAAGGTCCTACCATATCGAGCCCCCAGACCGCAAACGGCCAAGTGATTGGTATCATCCTCAACTCTTGAGCCAAAACGTGAGCACGCTGGCCGAACTTCTGACAGTCGTCACACTCGGACTAGGTCTTCTGCATCCTTGTGAGCCGTCAACCAAAAAACCCATGCCGAAAAGCTTTAGCCACCAAAGATTTTGTCCCGGCATGATGCCCACAATCGTCAGCATGAATTTCACTCAATATTTGCTGGCCCTCCTCTGGTGAGACGCAGCGCTAAAAGACACCCGTCACACTACACTTATGTAACTCACCATTAACAATCGTCATAGACTTAGAATGGCGAGTGATCTTCCTAGCCAGATCCTCCTCTTGAGGTAACTCGCCGCGTGTTAGATCTACCAAATAAGGAATAGTCCAATCTGGGGTAGCATGCAGAGCTGCCACCAGTTCCGCCTCCGGGTCAGGAATAGCCAGATCCTCCTCAGAAGGTATCTTGACAGTCGGATGATGCAATATATACAGAAAAACATTAGGTGGTACCAGCTTTCGTTGAGAACCTAACCATGACAAGGCATCAGCCGCCTCATTCCTGCGACGATCAATGTGATCCACTTGGTACCCCTTGAAGTGACCGGCTATGATATCAACCGCCTGTCGATAAGCCTCCATCCGTGGATCCTTGGAATCCCAAGTGCCTGAAACTTGCTGAGCCACCAGATCTGAGTCGCGTAAACACCCGACCCGACTTAACCTCATCTCTTTAGCGACTCTAAGACCATGGAGCAGCGCTTCATACTCAGCTGCATTATTAATATAAGGGAACATTAACCGGAGCACATAACAAAACCTGTCACCCTTGGGGGAGGTGAGAACAACTCCTGCTCTGGACCCTTCTAGCTGCTTGGATCCATCGAAGTGTATAGTCCAATATGTGTTATCCGGCTTCTCTTCAGGGGCTTGACATTCAGTCCAATCATTTATGAAATCCACCAAAGCTTGAGACTTAATTGTCGTACGAGGAACATACTTGATGCCAAAAGGACTCAGCTCTAAGGCCCACTTGGCAATCCTCCCTATAGCCTCTCTATTTTGAATGATATCCCCCAACGGGGCAGAACTGACCACTGTTATTTGGTGCCCCAAAAAGTAATGTTTTAACTTGTGATTGTCCATGAAAACTCCGTATACTAACTTCTGCCAATGCGGATACCTCTGTTTAGACTCTGCCAAAACTTCACTGATGTAATAAGCCGGCCTTTGCATAGGATACTCTTTCCCTGCCTCCTTATGCCCAACCACAATTGCTACACTAACCGCTCTGTTGTTAGCCGCCACATAAAGGAGCAAAGGCTCTTTCTCAACCGGAGCGGCTAACACTGGAGGTTCAGTCAACTGCTTTTTAAGAGCTTCAAGTGCTTCGGCCGCTGCTGCGCTACATTTAAACTTGTCTGTCTTCTTCATCATCTGGTATAAAGGAATAGCTTTCTCCCCAAGCCAGCTTATGAAGCGGCTCAACGCAGCAATCCGCCCTGCAAGGCGCTGAACGTCATTGATACACGTCGGCTCACCCAAAGAAGTGATGGCCTTAATCTTATCGGGTTAGCCTCAATGCCTCGCTCAGAGACCAAGAAACCCAAAAGCTTTCCTGCTGGAACACCAAAGACACACTTCGTCGGGTTAAGCATCATCTTGTAGACCCGGAGATTATCAAAGGTTTCTTTCAAATCCTCTAAAAGAGTTTCCTTCTTTCTGGATTTAACCATGATGTCGTCTACATAAGCATGGACATTTCGGCCAATCTGACTGTGGAGGCAATTCTGCACACAACGTTGGTAAGTCGCCTGGGCACTCTTGAGCCCGAAAGGCATGGAGACATAGCAAAACGCGCCAAAAGGTGTAATGAACGCCGTCTTCTCCTGATCCTTTATTGCCATCTTGATCTGATGATACCCTGAATAAGCGTCCAGGAAGCATAAACTTTCGCATCCGGCTGTTGCATCAATAATTTGATCGATACGAGGGAGCGCAAAAGGGTCAGCCGGGCAAGCCTTGTTAAGGTCCGTGTAATCTATGCACATACGCCACGTGCCATTCTTTTTTAGTACTAGCACTGGGTTAGCCAACCACTTTGGGTGAAAAACTTCCACTATAAAGCCGGTGGCCAAGAGCCGAGAAACTTCCTCCCCAATAGCTTTACGTCTCTCTTCGTTGAAACGCCGTAGAAATTGTTTGATCGGCTTAAACTTTGGATCCACATTGAGATTGTGCTCAGCGAACTCTCTCGGTACACCCGGCATGTCAGAAGGCTTCCATGCGAAGATGTCCCGATTCTCACGGATGAATTCGATGAGCGCGCTTTTCTATTTGGGATCCATGTGAGCCCCAATGATGAACTGCTTGGATGGATCGCCCGGATTGAAATCTACTGCCTTGGTGTCATCCGCTGAAAACTTGAGTGGCGGCTCAACTTCTGTTGTAGGCTTCTTGCGCGAGGTCATATCCTCCGGATCAACGTTCTCCTTGTAAAATTTCAGCTCCTCCTGAGCACAACTAGACTCTACATAAGCCGCATCTCCTTCTTCACACTCAAGAGCCGTTTTCCTGTTATCGTGAACGGTAATTGTGCCATTTAAGCCGGGCATTTTGAGTTTCAAATAAACATAGCAAGGACTAGCCATAAATTTAGCATAAGCCGGCCTCCCAAATAATGCATTATAGGGACTTTTGATTTTGACCACTTCAAACCACAAAGACTCCACCCTGTAATTATGCTCATCACCAAAAGCTACTTCCAACGAAATCCGGCCCACCGGGTATGCTGATTTACCCGGGACCACACCATGAAAGACGGTGGAGGAAGGCTTAAGATCCTTGTCAAGCAACTTCATTCGCCGGATAGTGTCATAGTAAAGGATGTTGATGCTGCTACCTCCGTCCATAAGCACTTTATTCACCATATAGCCATTCACTTGAGGGGCCACAACCAGAGCCAGCCGGCCTGGGTCATCCACCCGCGGCGGGTGATCCTCCCGGCTCCACATTATATCATATTCAGACCATGGCAAATATCGCGGGAGAGCCGGAGCAACCGTATTAACCGCCCTCCTTCACAACTTCTCATCTTGCTTACTGTGACCGGTCGTAAATACGTGATACTGCCCAGAACTGAGCTACTTCGGGTTACTCTGAAACCTGGACTGACTGCGCTGCTGCTGATTGTTGTTATTGCCATTGTTGCCGGGATGCTGTTGGTGCCCCCCTTGGTTATTCTGAGCCGGATGCCCGTTTCCTGAACCGCCGGCGCCAAATCTAGCCCCTGACCCGCCGTGCCCTAAGCCGTCGGGCGGGCCACCGCCCTGGTTATTACGCGGTTGGGAATGCTGGTTTTTGAACATCTGCATGATAAAGCAATCACCCCACACATGCAACGCCGGCTTGTCAGGCATGCTGTGCTCCGGACAGGGCTTCCTAAGCGCCTCCTCTAAATTAAAGGGGCCCCTGTTCCTTGGCCTGAATCTTCCACACCCTTGGGATGATTCTATCCTGTGTTGGTATTCGCCACCAGCTCGGATCCGCCATCAGCGTTCTCCCGCTTATTCTGATTCCCATTGGTCGCAAAACCTTTTCCTTGATTGTTTTTCTTCCCTTGATTGGCTTTCTCATCATCCGAACTCGGATCCTTGGTGTTATCTGAGTTGGCATACTTCATAAAGGCCGTCATGAGCTCTCCCATATCCTGACACATGCGCTTGAGTCGGCCGAGCTTCTGCTTCAATGGAACAAAATGACGATTCTTCTCGAAGATAAGCACCGCTTGAGCGGTCGTGATCTGCTCTGAAGAGTGAATAATGGTCAACACCCGCCAGACGCAATGATGGGCCGACTCATTCTCCTGTTGAACACAGTTGTCCAGATCGACAATAGTCATAGGCTGCTTACAGGTCCCCTGGAAATTCTTAATAAACCTTGCTCTCAGCTCCGCCCATGAGCTTATCGTGTTAGGTGGCAGACCTTTCAGCCATGTACGGGCTGGACCCTCAAGCATCATGATGAAGTATTTTGCGCATACCGCCTCACTGACATCCAACATCTCCATGGCCAGTTCATAACTTTCAACCCATGCCTCCGGGGGTAGATCAGCTGTGTAATTCGAAACCTTTCGAGGCCCCTTAAAGTCTTTGGGCAGTCGTTCACTCCTCAGAGCCAGAGTTAAACATGGCACCCCTACGGCTCTGGTAGTAACTACTCCTATTGACACGGAAAGCGCCAGCTCTGGGCGGGCTGCAGCTATCTCTGCCTCTCGCCTGTCTTCCACCTGGTCCATGACGGCTTGTGCATCTAGAGCCGCCCTATTGTCCTTTGGTGGTCCACGGCGCGGGTGACTGCTGGAACCCGCCGGCGACTCATAACATCGGCTGAAACTTCGACTGGGGAGGGGGGTAGAGTGAACCTGGCTCCAGCTGTGCGTATACTTCTCTTGCTAGGCCATGGCCGTTTGTACATATCCAATGGCATTCCGCACTTCCTCCGCAAAGGGTGCCTCATCTGGGATGGGGATTGTCTCAAGCCGGGCGGCCGCTGCTACCATGTTCTCGGTCGGGTTAGAATAATGACCCGCCGGTGTTGGAAAAGCCCTAGGTGAGATTTGGTTATGCCGGGGTGCATGAGTCGCTGGGCGCTCCATCGGGCGGCTCTCCAGCGCACCCATGACCCGCCCCGCTCTAGAGGTGTTAAAAAGGTTCCTCGCTTCGTAACGTTCTGGAAGACGGGATTGATGCCTCCTCCGGTGCACCGCAGCTGCTTTACCTCTTCTCTAGCTCTAGTCAGAAAGCGTCTCCCTTGATACGCTCCGCTTCTTCCTCCATCTGGGATTTCAGCTCGGCCATCCTTTGCCGTTCCTTTGCCATCCGGCCCTTGATCCGTGCCACCTCTAGATTCCTTGCTACTTGATTATCCGGAGTTACCTTTGTGGCCATGAGAGCTGTGAGTTCGTCCATCAATTCCACTAGAACCTGAGCCGGCGGCGGCGGGTTGTCACCTGCTCTGGCGGCCCCCGCAGCCGTGTCACCGGCGGCTGAAGCCGATCCTGCCATGAACACCACCGCGTGAACTGGGGGCACAGAGCATCCGTCTCAACGCCCTCTACCTCGGAATAGCTGTCGTAGTATCCCTCAAGGCCACCATTGCTAAGCCGATACACTGATTCCGTCTCCCCACTGGAAGACTCATCTTCTGAGCAAACGAGAGTTCCCTGTGACCCAGACGCTTCTTGGTCCATACCTTGAGTGAAGCCCACGAGAACGTGCTGTTGACCCGGACGGGCACGGACCGACTACACAATACGCATAGATCGGAGACGCTGAGCCCGCTCGATGATGTTGGTGCAAACATCCGGCCCGGGTGTAGATCCGTCAACCTTTCCGATGAAAACCTGGATCCCGCCGAACGGAACCCGGAACCCATACTCCACAGAACCAGCATCAAGCCCCCAGCCGGCGTCGTCAATGTAGAGCCGACCGCGGTGACTCTTGCTCATCCTTCCAACCACGTATCCTTCGAGCGCTAGCCCCACGGTGGGCGCCAAATGTCGTGGTTTTATCACGGCAGATGTCCAGGTGAACGGACTTCGGTTCGAGGCCATCGCCAATGAGGTGGACTCAAAGGGGTTAGTCGGGACGGAAGACACGGGTTTACCCAGGTTCGGCCCCTCAAATCGAGGTAACAGCCTACGTCCTGCTTGTGTTTGTATTACTTGCATATCGATTACAAGGAGCTAAAAGCTTGACCTAGTTCTCGATTGCCTGCCCTCTAAGTCACCCTAGGTCTGCCTTTATATAAGAGGTCAGAACATTCGGGTCATCATAATTGCTAACTGAGTCTCTCTCTATCTTCTTATCCAAGCCGTCTGTGAATTGGCTTGCACGCCCGGGTCTTCTTAATCCGGGCCGTCATACGGCCCACACCGTGAGCCGCCTATCGTCTTGGGCCACTTAATCTTACGGCTCACCTTTGGGCCGGTTCACAAGCCAATAACATGACCCGGAGCCTCTTCGGCTGGTCACATCCCCAACACCTTAAGTGGCAGAAGGCTATCAGAAACCAACTGCTGGCTCCTGAGACCTGGATAAGTCGGATAAAATTAATGAGTTGCCAGTTTTTTCACTAGCAATGCTAAACAATACAAAGTGAACAAGAAAGCTTACCAAATAGGGTGGCTGACATGTTCGCAATGTGTTGTTTCAGACCTTGATGTTCCTCCGCCACAGCTATAAGCCGCTGCTCAGCGTCGTCCGCCTGTTTGGTTAAACCGGCATTTTCAGATTCAGCTGTCTCTTTTAAAGAGGTAAGCTCAGCGGTGACATTGGCTAGTTCCTCAGAGAGAAGCCGGTAGTTTTCATCATGGATACTTCGGGCTTCTTGCTGAGCTGCCAGGTTGGCCCTCACATCCGTCAACTCAGACCGTCTTCATTCAAAGCTTCCTATGATACATCAAAATACAGGATAAGCCGCCAAAATGCAGGATGAGTGTTAAAAGCAAATACAAGTCTCAAACAGATTGCAAGCAATATATTTGACACTTGGGGGCTAATGTATATTTGATCTTTCAAGTATGCAGTTCTGGTTCATCTCCTTCGAAGCTAATCTGGAACTTGGGGGCTAGACTATGGCTCTTCAATGTACTAATAATGGAAGCACCGACTCAACTTGATCAAGTTTGAGCCGGCCCTTGGGGGCTACGATTAGATCTTCAAGTTGTCTACATTACATGCCCGACTTAAATATAATCTGAGACGGCCCTTGGGGCTACGATTGGTGGTTCACTTTATTTACAGTACAAAGCTAAAGGAATTTTAAAGGAATTTGACATGACAATATCTACAGAGGTCACAGAAAGACCCGGCTCAACGATTCAATACGTTAAGCCGGCTCTTGGGGGCTAAGTAAAGATACAGTAAGAAGGAAAAGTACCTCATATTTTGTCTTCATGGAAGAGATCAACCGAAGTTCCAAATCCTGGCTGGTGGTAACCCGGTTTATGTACCCAGCGTATAGCTCTTCAACGGTCATCTTCTCGCATGAAGAGTCGAAGTTCAGTTTCTTCGAGGCTTCAGCTGGCTCTGTATGTTTGGTGAACACATGAGCCGGAGGCGTTTGATGACCAGACCTGGTGATATCAACATCCGAAGTGTCAGGGGTCTTGGCAGGAGTCACCGGCTTGGAAGGAGCCCTTGGAGGGCTCTTCATGATGACATCTTCAATGGACGGCTCTGTGGAGGCAGCCGGTGGGATTTCTTCTGGTTGAGTTTCCTCCGGTTGTTCGGGCTCCGGTTCTTCGATAAATGGGCAGAGGAGGGCTTCTTGGTCTTGCGAAGTTTAGCTTGAGCACTGCAAAAAAGAAAGATCAACAGTTGAAGATATTGCTGCCATAGTAACAGCCGGATACCCAGATATCATGGTAAGGAATGCTTACAGCGGGTTAATCTTGGGTGGTGGTATAATTGACTCCGAAGAGTCGCCGGAGGAAGGAGATTTCTACAAAAATAAAATAGAAAGGTGAAGAGAGTATCAAATTTACAAAGGAAAGACAAAGGAAAAGAAGAGGTTTAGACCTCGGCAGGGCGCTTCTTCGGAGCCGGAGAGTTTGGCAACCCGGACATGAGCTTGGTAGAGCTGGTGCTTCGAGTCTGTCGACGCTCAATTTGCTGTTGATTTTTTAAGAGAAAGTCGGGAGCCAGATAAGCAAGAGGGTGAGAAAGAGGAACTTTTCTGATAACCCGCCGCGGCTTTCGGGGGACCAAACATTCTGAGCCGGAGGAAAAGTAATTTACCTTAGGAGCATTGGCACGGCTGGTTTCCACTTCATCCTGTGAGTAAAGTAAGTGTTAAAATAGGAAAGTAAAAGATCAAGCAAGACCGCTGAACTTTACCTCTGAGCTGGATGATGGTGGCGGGTCAAAAAAATTATCTTGCGAGACATGTTTTTTAGCCTTCTTAGTTGGCACCTTCTTCCTGGATTTCTTCGGAGGGGCAACATATTCCCTCTTCTAGAAGTCTGAGTCGGCCTATAAGAATGACCCGGAGAGTGAATATCAAATCAGCAAAGTGCAAACAATGTCGAAGAGACGGAGGGGAAGAGGTTAAACTTACATCGGGAGCCGGATTCTTGGCACTAAAAGGTGCCAGGCCAATTTCGCTACATGATCCGGAAGCTTCTTGGACAAGGCTCCGGATGGCGAGCGTAATGTCATTCTCTGTCAATGTGGATCGACTGAAGCATAATGAGCTATCATACTTGCCTTTATATTCACACATGAGTCGGCTTCTATGGCTCAAAGGCATAATCCGCCACGAAATCTAGCAGCGGATCAGGTCCAGCCCGATTAAGCTATTGGCCATGAGAGCCTTGAATTTGGCATGGGCCGGCTCATATCTTGGGCGTTCTAAAGCTGATAGCTGGCCAGGCTGCTCTGATGTTGTTGTGAGCCGGGAAGGACAATAACCCGGCAAAGGACGCTCGTTCTCAGGAGAGGTGTCCTTGCAATAGAACCAGGTCCTGTTCGAGTCCTTGGGGTGACTCGGCATCTGTGTAGCTGGAAAGATGATATCTCTACGCCGTTGGATGGATATGCCTCCAAGTTCTGGCTCGAGCCGACTTTCACTTCAGTTTGCTGGTTAGCATAAAATAACTCCCGAAAGAACCCCACAGACGGCTTGATTTGAAAGTAAGCTTCACGGAGCACTTGGAAATTGCATATGTTTGAGACAGAATTGGGGGCTAAGTCTTGCGGGTGAAGCTTATAACAGTGAAGGACGTCCCGAAAGAATTTTGAGCCGGGAGGCACGAACCCTCGTTCAATATGGTCAGAGAAAACCACCACTTCACCTTCTTGAGGTTTGGGTCGCGTCTCATCACCTGGGACCCGCCAGCTAATGACTTCCTTAGGAGGAAGAGTACCCGCGTAAACAAAATCCGACAAAAAGTCCTCCGTGATGCACAACCCAACCTAGTTGCATGAGTTGGACGCACGAGACATGTTGGCGGTTTAAGTGTTGTGCAACATAAAAGGCGCGATGAGTCGAAGCGCAAGCAAATATTTTTGACGTCTTAAAAGTTTAAGGGCTCTACGGATAAAGCGGAAGACCCATTTGATAAGAGCCGGAGAAGCTTGGCAACTCAACAGGGAAAGGGAAGATCGAAAAATCGGCTAAGTCCTAAAAACAGATTCCGCAAGATGTTACTATATCTACGGATCTACAAGAGCAGAGAAAATAAATTTTATTCTGACGTAGAGATGAACAGCGGAGGAAAAAGAAACGAATTGGGGCCATCGTGGCCTGTGCATTATGCGTGACCGGCCCGCGTGTGGCGGCGGTGCAAGAGCGCATTCTAAAGGCGTTAGCGGCGTCGAGATACACTGGTGATGGCGGTGCCAGAGCCCGAACGGCGGCGGCGGAGCACCGGTGAAAACCCTACTACGGCAGCAGCAATCTAGGGAGCAGGAAAGCTTACCGGAGATGACGCAGCAGAGGCGGACGGATCTCTGGTATGTTCAGGGTGATGCAGCGGCCAAGGTTGTGGACGACGTTCGGACGGCGCCGGATCAAAGCTCGAAGACGCGGGGGCGGCGACGGGAAGAAGACGAAGAAGCAGAGCAACGAGCGGGAGAATGGGAAACTCCGACCCGCACGGGTCATATTTAAAAGGGGGTTAAGGAAGGCACGAAAATCCAGGCGATGACACCGTTTGACCGAGGCAGACGCCTCGATTCTCATGATGACAGTTAAAGTGAAAGATTTGGTGACACGTTAGCAGATCTCACAACGTCACGTCGGGTCATTTCTAGGCGACTCACCAAAAGTGGAAGAGAAGGATGAAGTGAGCAAGCTCAATTCAACCTGGGGCCTAATGTTGGGGATATGACCCGCCGAAGAGGCTCCGGCTGATGTTATTGGCTTGTGAACCGGCCCAAAGGTGAGCCATAAGATTAAGTGTCCCAAGAGGATAGGCAGCTCACGGTGTGGGCCGTACGACGGCCCGGACTGAGAAGACCTAGGCGTGCAAGCCGACTCACAGACGGCTTGGACAAGAAGATAGAGAGAGACTCGGTTAGCAATTGTAATGACCCGGATGTCCTGACCTCTTATATAAAGGCAGATCCGGGGCGACTTAGAGGGCAGGCAATCGATAACTAGGTCAAGCTTTTAGCTCCTTGTAATCGATACGCAAGCAATACAAACACAAGCAGGACGTAGGCTATTACCTCGATTCGAGGGGCCGAACCGGGGTAAATCCATGTCTTTCGTCCCGACTAACCCCTTTGAGTCCACCCCATTGGCGATGGCCTCGAACCGAAGTCCGTTCACCCAGGCATCTGCCGTGATAAAACCACGACAGGAGTGGTTGTACCAGGGGTCTTCGATGGGTGACATGATGTCCTCAATGTGCCTTGTCGCTTGTCCGCTCCTATGTGCTCCTAGGGAGTTGTGTAATTCAATGGGTGGTACTGTTCAGCGAACGGACCTTGGAAACAAAATCTTCAGAGGTCGCCGAAATGTGGGTGAGATTTACGCCTTTAGAAGGCCCTTTATGGTACATGGGATGTGTTCGAAGATATTTTCATGGTAGTAGTTCGGTCCAGCAAAATACGTACATTTTTATAGTTTTCCCCACCGCCACCCATGGAATTTTGAGCGCGAAGTTGTGCCTCCTCGACACTTGCTTTGCTGGACCTAGGGTTGAGCAGCGGGGGGCAAGTCCCTATTTATGGGGAGAGGAAGGTTCTAGGAGTTCGGCTGAGACAGAGCTCATTTCCCAGTATTATGTGCCTTTAGGACAGATGTTGGCGTTTGCCGATCATCATTGTAATGGAATTCGGCCGCTAGGCCACTGCACGTTCCTCAGTTCGGAGAGTGTGCTCTGTATTGCCATTGACAATAATGACCCCCTTGGGGTCGGGCATCTTGAGCTTGAGGTATTCGTAGTGTGGGACGACGTTAAAGCGAGCGAACACTGTATGACCTAGCAGGGCGTGATAGCCGCTGTAGAAAGGTACAATGTTGAAGATCAAGTATTCACTCCCAAAGTTATCGAGCGAGCCAAAGAGTACTTCTAGGCTTACAGATCTTTAAAGGTAGTGTTGCTGGGTTTGATCCTTTAAAGGTAGTGTTGCTGGGTTTGATCCTGGACAAATCTGTACCCATCTTTTTCACCTTGTCTGAGTAAATCAGATTAAGGCTACTTCCTCTATCCATTAGGACTTTAGTGAGGTGATACCTGTCTATGACGGGGTCTAGGACGAGGGCGGCCGGACCCCCAGGATGGATACTGGTCGGGTGGTCACATCGATCGAAAGTGATCAGGTACGCCGACCATGGGTTATACTTCGGGGCCGTAGGCTCTACGGCATAGACCTCTCGAAGGGCACACTTCCTCTCCTTTATAGTTTTCACCTCTAGAGGAAACTTCTTTTGTCCGCCGATTATCAAACCGCGAGGCTCATATTCGTCCTCGTTGTTTGGGCCCTTGCCTTGATCCTCGGTTGTGAGTTTGCCAGCTTGTTTGAATACCCCAATAGTTATGGTTGGTGTGATTGGCGGGCTTCTATTGAGTGCCATGGATCTGGCAAGGCCTTTCCATGATCTTGTTTAGCGGGGTGGGTCCGTCGCGATTGCCTTTAGGAGGCTTCTTTCGTTGCCCTGGTAGGGAGTTGCGGAAGCCGGCGTTAACAGTTGTGTCATCGGCATCACTATTATTGTGCCAACGCTTATTCTTGTTGCGCTTTGGTTTCCCGTTTCCGTCCCGAACTTTGGAGGTTCCGGGGTCTTCGGGGTTGTGGCTCCGTCTTGTGAGCCAGTTATCGTTGCCCGCGCAAAAGCGGGTCATGAATGATGTATGGGCGGACATTACTCGAGGTTTATCCTGGCCAAGCTGGCGGGCCAACCATTCATCCTGAATATTATGCCTGAAGGAGGTTATTGCCTCGGCGTCGGGGCAGTCGATGATCTGGTTTTTCTTTGTTAAGAATCGATTCCAGAATTTCCGTGCGGACTCTCCTAGCTTATGCATGATGTTTCTTAGGTCGGAGGAGTCCGGCGGCCGAACATAGGTGCCCTAGAAGTTAGATCGGAATGCATCCTTTAAATCCTCCCAGCACCCGATTGAATTTTCAGGGAGGCTATTTAACCAGTGCCGAGCTGGCCACTTAACCTTTAGGGGTAGATACTTGATGGCGTGGAGATCATCTCCTGGTGCCATGTGGATCTGGAGGAGGAAATCCTCAATCCATACATTTGTGTCAGTTATCCCATCGTATTGCTCTATCTTTACGGGTTTAAGCCCCTCCTGGAACTGATGCTGCATCACCTTGTCCGTGAAGCACAGTGGGTGGCAGCGCCTATGACCCGAGCTATGTCGCGCCAATAGTCGACGTCTGTTCTAGCTCGGTTTCGTTCCGGACCTCTATTGTTGCGGTCGAGCCAGGGTCGGTACCCTTCCCGTCTATCAGTTGAGTACCCTCTAGATCCATAGATGGATCTCGGACGACCTGCTCCATAGTCGAGGTCGCATCGCAGGTCGAACCTGTCATCGGGCTCTATTGGCTCTTTTGCCCGTATTTGGGGTATCATCAGCTGTAAGTGCATCTAGTGCCCCTTAGTGATTTTGGTGAATTGAAGACTAATAGGTTAAGAGACTAATGTGTTTGTAAGTGTACACAGGCTCCATAAGACACTGAGGAGTTTGATATATTCGAAAATTATCGACCCCTAAAAATGTATGTCTTCAACTGAAGACTTTGGTGAAGACTTTGGTATTCCCAAAAGACTTCAAAAATAAAGAAGTTGGTGTGACCTTGAAGATATGAACAAGGGCTATGAACGTGAAGACTTTTGTTTTCGTAGTTTCATTTCCATTCTTTGATCATAGGAAACACCGTAATGTTAAAGGGGGCCGAGGCAATACTAAAGAAAATTTCCAACTGATGCTCAACTCAAAAGCCTCAACCTATCCAATCCTTCGAGTGAAGCCTTTGGAAATCTCTTTTGGTTTAGTCAAGTTCTTTAGTGAATGAGATGAATTTCTTGTGGTCTCTTAGGAAATTTGTCTAACTGAGGAGTTAGGATTTCACCAGTGTGAATTGCCTATAAGTGAGGAATATGATAAGCCTGAGGACATTCATAGTTTGAAATTCTAACCGTTGTTGTGCTTAGCGCCAGCTGTACCCAATCATCCTATCCACTTAACGGTCATATCATTAGGGGCATTTATTTCTTATCATGTCAGGTTGCACCCTGTATATAAAAAGCCACCCCCACAACCATTAGTTGGTTGGCTGCTCCGAAAGAGAAATGACACTTGTCATTTGATAGCAACCCATCCTCCGAGGACCTTGAGAGAAAATCATCAGTGAGGAAAAACCCAAATCCAAACCACCAAACCCAAAGTGATTGAGAATCACTTAAGAGATTGTTCTTGTGTGGAACCGATGCTTGATACCTTTGAAGACTATGTATCTTCCAGCCGGTTAGGCATCATGGTCTAGTGCATCCTTTAGTCAACTGGGGATCACGGAGTGACCTTTGTCCAGAGCATCCAACAGCCAATTGTGGATCGTCGGGTGACCATTTTGTGCGGATTTTGGAAGTCTACCCTGAGGACATACCATGAGTGTTGGGCGAGGACTTTGTGACCTTATCCCAAGGAGAATAAAGTAAGGATCATGTGTCGTCTAGTTTAAATACCAGGCCGCTCCAAACCAGACGTATGACTGACAATTGCAGTTGGAACTGGGTCATCAAACCATTGTCTTCATCGAGATACCTGTTTCTATTTCCTCAACCCTTTCATTTCCTCGTATACTTTTTGATCAAATTGATTTTTACTGTTTGAAGAATTAGACTAAAGACTTTCACAATTTCCTCACCTCAAATTCCTAAAGTTACCTTGTTCCTCCCGTGCTTATCCTGTATCACGCTACCTATAATCTGTGCATGTTTTATTTCATCATGATGACTATGCTATTGCTATGTTTCTCATGCGCTTGAGTACTTATTCCGCTGCTAGTTATTCATCACATTTCAAATTCCTCAAGTGATGAGTTTGTAAAACTCGCCTATTCACCCCCTCTAGTCGATATAACACACTTTCAATTGGTATCAGAGTAAGGTACTCCCTTGTTTTGTGTCATTTTGGTTTAACCACCTGGAGTTCTAGTTATGTCAAATGCAGGTATGATCAAGGTTTTTGTAGGCAGTTCTACCTTCGATGGGACAGATTACCCCTACCGGAAGAACAAGATGCACATACATCTTGAAGCTATTGACAACGATCTCTGGTACGTTGTGAAAAATGGTGTTCCTTCTATTACTCCCACGATAAACGTTGCTAATGTGAAGAGATTCAAGCAACTCGACTCCCAAGGAAAGAATATCATCTGTGGCCATCTGAGTAAGGATAGTATGGCACAGTGAGTGCTTTGGAATATGCTAAGCTTTTCTGGGATAGGTTGTCCAAAGTCAACGAAGGTGTTTCCACTCAACGTGATTCCCGTGTTGATGTTCTTTGCAATCTCTTTAATCGCTTCAAAAGACTCGACAATGAAAATGTTTAGCAAACTTTTGATCGTCTCACTGTTATCTCCAATGAGCTTCAAGCACTGGGTGCCACTAACATCACCGATCACGAAGTAGTGAAGAAACTGTTAAGATCTCTTGATTCCTCATTTGGCACACTGGCTTTGATGATTCAAGAGCGTGGAGACTAAAAGTCACTTGATCCTGCTGATATACTTGAGAGACTCAACACTCATGAATTACAACAAGGTGAGATGAGAGACCTCTACGGGCCAAGCTATGGAAGAACTCATGCTCTGAAGGCAAAAGCAATTTCCTCACCTGAAGGAGAAGATTCTGATAGTAGCCTTGTTGATCCTAAAGAACTGAGTTAGGAGCTCGCAATGCTTGTGAGAAAATTCCAGAAGTTCTCAAGGAGAGGCCCATTTGGAAAGTCATCAAAAAGTGGTCTGAGGAAATCAGATTCCTTAAGCGACTACAAGAACATAACTTGTCACAAATGCAAGAAATCTGGTCACTTTATCTCTGACTGTCCTCTCTGGGAAAAAGAATCAAAGAAGAAAGTACAAGGACGATAATTTTGATGACTCGATGAAAAAGAAGAAATCTTCAAAGTCCTCATATGCAAAGTCCTCATCTTCAAAGTTATCGACAAAGAAGAAGAATGGTTCCAGAAAGGCTCGGGCTATCATTGGAAAGGAAATCAATGAAGGTTATCTCACTCATCAAGACCCCATGTTCATCGAACTCAAGAAATTACTCAAAACCCAAGAAGAAGATCCTGCTTCATCTTCTTCACTTTGTCTTATGGCAAAAGGTTCCAAGGTACACAAGCATCACTCCTCTTCTGAATCAAGTGAAGGTTAATCTGATGAATATGTGAAACCTAGTTATGCCAAACTTGCTAGCATTGCCACTAAGCAACAAAGTGCACTTGAAAAGCTTCAGAAACTGTTAGACAAAAGTGATGATCTGTTGAACGAGGAAGTGGATCAGACTCAAACTCTGTCTGACGATCTCAAAAGTCTTCAGACAAAGTATGATAACCTTCAGAGTCATCATAATGCTCTCTTAGATGATCATGAGAAGCTTTCTTATGAATTTCTTCAAAGAAAGCAAGATCTTGAGAAACTAAGAGTGTCTCATGAGGATCTCAAAAGGGAAAATGATTGCTTACTGGCTCAACAGATCAGTACCGCTCAGGAAGAATTTCTTACACCTTGTTTGAAATGCATCGAACGTGAAACTGCTAATTCTTCACCTGAATGTTCAAATGCTTCTATTGCTACAAATTCTTCAACTATTCATGTGGTCATAAAGTCCTCATCTGAGGATACCACAAGTATCATTGACAAAAATGCAGGGTTGAAGAAATTGTATGTGAGAGGCATGTACAAAATTCTCAAAGGGCATCAAACCCTTTATGATGTGCTCAAAAAGCAGATTCTGAATAGGAACTCTAGGAAAGAGGGTATCGCATTTGAGAGGAAACTCAATGCTGATGGATCCTACTGGACACCTGAGCAGTACCCCAAAACCTCATGGGTTGCTACAAAAGGACCTCATGTAGATCCATCCACCTTATCTGGCTTTGCTTGTGAAACTTCATATTCCTGTGATGAGTCACTTGAATCCAACTAAAAATTCTTCAAAAATCAGAAAGGTGAAGTATTGGCCAGATTTGTTCGAACTAACTCCAGGAATAGTTCACCTATGAAGAAAATCTGGGTTCGCAAGAGCTGCTTACAAAATTTTCAAGTGAATGTCCTTACGACACCACTCATGAAGAAAAGGAACCCCAGATCAAAATCCTCATATGGATCAAAGTCTTCACTTGGACCAAATTCCTCAAATGGTCAAAAATATCATTCTCATGCTAATGCATCTGTTTCATAGGGAATATCTAGGAGTTATGAATATGTGGATTATTCTTCAAATCATTATGTTCATAAGTCCTCGAAGAATTTCTTAGCTTATTCATATGAGTACTCTAATCCTCATTATGTGAAACAAAGCGCACTAGCTTCAATGCCTGCCTTCTCATATGGTGCTCGCAGAATAATGAACTCTTTGCCACCGCTCCAATTGTGGGTGGTGAATAAATTGAACTAATCCCTTATGCAGGGTGAGGTCTCCAGATGAATTTGAATGTCTGATGAATTTGCTGGAGACCTAAGGAAATGCTTGAAAGTACGCAAGCTAATCGTGCAGAAATGAATTCCTCACTTGTCACGTCCTGACACTGCTTTACTTTCCATATTATGTGATAAAATTCTGCCTGATGAATTTGATGTCATATTCTTCACTTTGAAGCATATGAGTTCCTAAGTTGTACTAATTCATCTGCAGGATGAACCTCCAAAATCTACTGAGTGGGTCCTCGACAAGTTGATGCACCATCTCATCTACTGATGAATTTGCCACTTTCCCCATCTCATCTGAAGCATATAACCTACAATGTTAAAGGGAAAAGAAAGGTATTGGGTCTAGGTAAGTTTGCAATCTCTAAAGACCGACACATGGATAAGGTGATGATTGTCGAATTCCTCGGGTTCAACGTCATGTCTGTCTCAATGCTTTGTGATCTTGATATGGTTGTCATCTTTAGAAAATATCGTTGTGTTGTCATCATGGAATCTGACCATTCCAAAGTCTTCAAAAGTTTTAGGAGAGGAGACTGGTATATTGTTAATTTCTCTATAGGTCCTCAGCCTGCCACGGGCCTACTTGCAAAGTCGTGTGAAGGCTGGCTGTGGCATTGACGACTTGGACACGCTGGTATGAGGAACTTGCACACACTTGTGAAGAAAAATCACGTCATTGGCATTGACGATGTAAAATTCCTCAAGGACCACCTCTGTGGTGCTTATGAGTCCAAGAAGATGACCAGATCCAAGCATCCCTTGATGACAATCATGACCATGACACGACCTTTTGAATTGCTTCATATGGACCTCTTTGGCCCCACTCATTATTCCACACTAACAAATTCTTCAAGTTTGTTTGGCTTTGTCATTGTTGATGATTACTCTCGTTACACTTGGGTGCATACTATTCTGTACAAGTCTGAAGTGTAGGATGTCTTCAAACGATTTGCTTCAAGGGCCTCAACAAACATCGGCGTCAAGATCAAGCACATCATGAGTGATAATGGGACTGAGTTCAAGAAGACAAATCTTGATGAATATCTTGATGAACTTGGTATTACTCATGAGCTATCTGCCCCATATACTCCTCAGCAGAACGACGTCGTGGAGCGCAAGAACAGGACTCTTGTTGAGATGGCTCGCACCATGGTTGATGAATAGAAGACTCCTCGTCGCTTCTGGCCCAAGGCAATTGATACATCTTGCCACATCATCAACCGGGTATATCTTCACAAATTCTTCAAGAAGACTTCATATGAACTTATGACTAGCAAGAAACCCAATGTAAGTTATCTCAAAGTCTTCGGTGCAAAATGCTGGATTAGAGATCCTCACCACAGTTCTAAATTTGCACCAAAAGCACATGAGGATTTTATGCTTGGTTAGGACTCGCACACCTACAAATTCTTCAACACCTACCACCAAAAGGTTGTTGAAACTGTAGATGTGCGTTTTGATGAAACTAAGAGCTCGCAAAGAGAGCACCTGACTCCTATGCTAGATGAAAAGTCTCTTGAGAAATCCATTAAGTTGAAGGCGACTGAAGATGTCATACCCACTGAAGAACCTCAACCTACTGATGAAGTCAGTCCAACCAATGAAGACATTCATGCTGATACACCTCAAGAAAATGGTGCCGAAGAAAATCCTCATGCACGTCAATCTGCTGATCCAAGACTTGCAAATGAAGTGTAGATTGACAAAATCATCGATGACATCAATGCACCAGGTCCGTTCACTCGCTCAAGAGCTTCACATTTGACTAACTTTTGTGGGCAATTTTCTTTTGTCTCTATCATAGAGCCCACCAAAGTTGATGAAGCATTCAAGGAGCCTGAGTGGATTCAAGCTATGCAAGAGGAATTGCATCAATTCAAGATAAACAACATGTGGGAACTTGTCAAGCAGTCAGATCCTTGGAAGCACGACATCGTAGGTACCAAGTGGATCTACTGCAACAAGCAAGATGAAAATGGCCTTGTGGTTTTGAAGACCCTAAGCATCCTGACAAAGTCTTTAGACTCAACAAGGCCCTCTATGGCCTCAAGCAGGACCCTCGAGCGTGGTCTTCAAATTCGTCAGCAAGACAATGACATCTTCATCTCTTAAGAGAAATACCTCAAGGATGTTCTAAGGAAATTCGACATGCAAGACTGCAAAGGCGTCAAAACTCCAATGCCTTCAAAAGGACACCTCTACACTGATGAAAATGGTAAAGATTTCAATCGGAAGGTATATCGCTCCATGATTGGATCTTTATTGTATCTATGTGCATCTAGGCCAGAAATTATGCTGAGTGTTTGCATGTGTGCCCTATTCCAAGCAATACTGAAGGAATCACACCATAAGGTTGTGAAACATATTCTTTGATACTTAGCTCACACACCAACGCTTGGATTATGGTATCCCAAGAGCTCAAATCTTCACCTCGTCGGATACTCAGATGCCGACTATGCTGGAGATCATGTGGATCACAAGTCAACCTCTAGCACATGTCATTTCCTCGGATGATCCTTAGTCTGTTGGTCCTCGAAGAAGCAGAATTGTGTGTCACTATCTACTGTTGAAGCTGAGTACATTGCTGCTCGTTCATGTTACGCTCACTTGCTGCTGATGAAGCAAACCCTCAAGGACTATGGCATTAAGGTGAAGAATGTGCCTCTCTACTGTGACAACAAGAGCGCTATCAAGATTGCTTAAAATCCAATTCGGCACTCCAAGACCAAGAACATCTAGATTCGTCATCATTTTCTTCGAGATCATTTACTAAAGGGCGACATCTCCATCGACCACATCCCCACTAAAGAACAACTGGTAGATATCTTCACTAAGCCCTTGGATGAAAAGATATTTTGCAAGTCACAGTGTGAGCTAAATATATTAGAATCTTTGAATGTCTTTGAAAAAGACACACATCCTAACACTTATGCAAAATTGATGACTTAGCTATGCAACACACGAAGTAACGTTTTTCTTCAATCAATGAAGAATAACCCTCTAGGTGTGATAAAATTAATGAAGAATTTGATTCTAAGAACCCTACGACAATTGTACGTGGTGTCTGAACTCATCATTCTTATACGGTGGGTCACGCCACCAACTATAGCTGAAATTCTTCAAAGTTGTGTTTTTCGTCATTTTGCAAATTCTTCAAGTTGATTTTCATCTAAGTGAATGTGATCCGACCCGTTTCCCCCTCTATGCTAAACTCAACGCAGTCTGTTGTCAAATTCTTCATATGTGTTCTACTCTGAAACTCATTGAAATTCTTCATTGTGTCCTTGACAGCTGAAGAATTTGCGAACGAAAAACTTTAAAGTTTTTACTATCAAAAATTTCGGCGCTTCCCACTCAAACCGTTCCCTTTCCCATGACTGGATAACCCACAATCCCCCACTATCTCCAGTACTCAGAATGTGGGTGACACCTGTCGCGTGGAGAGTAAGGGTGAGGGGCAACCTGGTCCAAAATCTTCGAGCCGGTTGGTTTTCACCTCCACTATAATTACCCCATCCCTTTTCACTGTGCTCGGGTTACTCCTAACACTCACTCTCTCGAGCTCAAACCTAGCGTCGACACTAAAATCAACATCGCCGGTCTGGAAGAGCTTCACTTCCTCGTCCTCGTCGTCGTCGTACTCGCATCGGTCGTGGAAATCTTCACTCCACCGCCGCTGTAGTTGTCTCCCTCAGCCAAGCTAGGGCATGGGAGATCTAGATGGACGAACTTCCCTGATTTCATCTCACTGTTCGTCGTGTTCTTCATCAGTGTAAATAAAAAACTAATTTTACTACCCTTTTTTGATATTCATGTATTCCTTAAAATCCTCAAAGGTGTTTATTCTTCAAGAATCATATTTTAAAGCACTTTACATGTTCATTCCCTTGATGTTTTTCCTAAGTTATGATTTTCTTCAAGATTCCTCAATTGTGTGAATCCTCAAAATTTGCACAACTCTGGAACCTAAGACAAGAACACTTAGTGAAATTCCTCACGACATCTATGGTCAAAATTCCTCAACTTGATGTATTTTGAAAATTTCTGAGAACGCATATGACCTCTTCAAATTCCTCACACCTATACTCCGTTCACAGGTACAAAATGTCTGCTGATGAATCACTAGGTTCTCATCAACTTAACTCATTTGCAGCATTTCTTGAGGAAAAATTGTGTACATCTTCGGAATCTTCGAGAGTTCAAAGTCATCAAGTGAAGAAAATGGCTAATGGCAAACGACCTCAGAAGGGTGGAAAGAAGACTGAACAGAACACTGCCTTTGAGATACCTGAACCTTTGTATGTTGGTTACTATAGTCCCTATGAAGCCATTCATGGGAAAGAAACAAAGGAGAAGAGGAAAATCATGATTTAGAGGATTGAACGGAGGTGGGTGAAGGAATGGAGAGACTATCCTTATGTCACCCCTAACTACCTGAAAAAATTCGCACTCAAACACCCTTACAGAAGGGCTCCTCCTGCTGATTATCAATAGGTTGATCCCACAAGTGTTGCTCGTGGTGAAGACTTTCCAGCTGAATGGGAAAAAGCATCAATGCAAACTTGAGAGAACTGCTGAAGCTGCAGTGAAGCAATTTAATGAAGATTCTCCTGCTGTTGCCTTTGTTGAAGCCTCTGCTAGTGCTCTGAAGAAATCAATGGTGAAGAAATATGTAGTGAATCCAAATGCCTAAACTTTAAATTCCTCACTGTAGAATCCTCAAGCAAAGTCTTCAAAGGTCTTTGCAATGCCTTCAGTAGCTGCACAATCATCAGCTGCTGCCACAAAGTCCTCAACACATGTAGATCTTGCAACATGTCATAGGACTATAGGCTTCTCAATCTCTTCAGGTGTCTCTGCAAGTTCCTCTGCCCAAGCATAGTCCTCAACTAGTTCTTCTCTGCTGTTGATGAAAGCTACTGCTGGACGAGGCTCTCGATCAAGTCCTCAACCGAAGAAGATGGTGTTCAAAGTACCATCAGATTCTTCAGATGATGATGCTGATGATGAGGAACTTGAGGCAATCATCAGAAACATGCAAGAGCGAGTTGCTCAAGCTAAAGGCAATCCAGTTTCTCTGAGGATGGACGCAAAGACTGTGCTCAACTTCATTGACATTTTGCACCAGGACCCAAACACACCGATTGATGATTTGAATTTGCCTCCTGGTCCAAGCCATGTCCTGACCACCTTCATAGCTGAAAAAAGTGGAAGTATGAGAAGTCTCGACAAATGAAGAAGGCTCAGTACAAGAAGGAACATTTCTTGAAGAACAACGTTTTGAAGCTTTCTACAGAACAACTTGTGACCATGCAATCTGAGATCAAAGGCCTCGATGATGAATTCAACCAATCTATGATGATTGGTAAAGCACCAAGGTTCGTTTCGTCAAAATTAAGGACCATAACGATAAGGTTGCAGCTCGATCACAAGCTCAAATTCCTCATGCTGAAGAACCTGCTCCCGCAGCTGAAGAAATTCAAGCTGCTGATGAACCTGTCAGGGCAACCTCCAGAGTTGTACCTGAAGAAATTGCCAGGCTAGCTGAAGATTTTGCTGCGCCTGATGAAATTGAGACCACAAGAACAACTGCATTAGTCGTGCCTGAAGAAAATGCACCTCCCTCACCCTCTGCACAAATTGCAAAATCCTCAAGGGTCATCAGAAGTGAAGAAAACTAAGTCTACGGAGAAGAAGACTGCACAAAAGAGAAAGGCATCAACTTCAGATTCCTCACCAGTGAAGAAGTGAAGAAATTGAAGACACTGCCAAGTTCTTCAAATGAGCCGATTGATGCAACTCCCATTACCTCCATTCCAGCCTATGAATTGGTACCATTTGGTGTTGACTGTGTCATCCCAAATGATGAATAAGAAGAAATGGATCATTCTCCTGCTTCCTCAGAGCAGATTGATGAAGAAATTGAAGTGGAAGAAAATGCTTCTACTCCACTAGTATCATTGCCCCAGCCTCAGTTGACTGCTAAAGAGGCCAGCGTTGAAGAAATGGAAGAGGATGTGGACATTGGAAACACAACTCCTCTAATCAATGATGAATATTGGGAAGCTGCACATCCAACCCAATGACCATTGCCCTAACCAAAATTCCTCAGTCTCCAGCCCATACTAAAGAAACTCATACAGGATCTAATGACTTGGCCGCACCTGTCACTTCAATCCCCGAGGATATTCCAGCTGCATCAGCTGAAGAAATTGCTGCTCCTACTACAACTAAGGAAACTGCCATTCAAATTCCTCAGTCTAAAGAAGTTCCTCCCATGCCTAATAAAATTGTGGGCCACTTCAAACCAAACCTTCAGCCGAAGCCCAAGATGCCATTCAAAGGCTCAAAGCGCCCAAGTTCCTCAAGACCAATTTCTTGAACGAGAACATCTTCTTCACTGGACCAAATCCTTATGACTCAACAAGGGCAGGTCGCACCAGATTCTGGACTCCCACGCAGATGAACTACTATGCATTAGTACTGTTTGACAAGGAGAAAATCTTCGAGCATCAGCAAATTCCTCATGCGGACATGGAAACTATCCCATGCTTCACACCGGTGCTCGTTGTTCTTCATGATGCAGGAATTCTTCCCTTCTGCATGGACATCTACGATTGGAATGAAGAGCTGATTCTTCAATTCTATGCCACCTTGCACATCACAGGTGATGCCTCTGATATCAACTCTTGGGTCCTGGACTGGATGACTGGATCAACTCACTACACTACTGTAGCCTCTGAACTGCTTCGATCAGTCCTAATTCCAATTCCCTCAGAAGGTGCAAGATGCCTATTTGATGAACCTGCTCTACCCAACCACATGATGCAAGTGCTAATGAAGCCTTTGGCTCCTGCAAAACCTCAAAGGACTACCTTCCTTGTGAAGGATTTGCTCTATGTACCTAGGATAGTCTATCACATTCTAACAAAAACCATCAGTCCTCAGAAGGGTCACAACTCTAAAGAAGAAGTGGAGGGAATCATGAAGAACATGCTATTGAACATCATTCATGGGATTCCCGTCAACTACCATGAATTCTTCCCGAGGACTTTGGCAAATGCAGCATTAGCTTCATTTGAATTGAAACCTTATGCTCTGTGGATCATGAAATTCATCTGATCAAGGTCTTCATTTCCCTTCAAGGCTGACTTTTAGAATCACTTCGGCTTTCTACCTCCTATTGAAGTCCTCAAGCACACACTCACCTCAGTTGAGGGAAAAGGCAAGGCAGTCATTGATGAAGGTACTCGTCCATTAGATGGCCAGTTTCACAAAGCTGCATCTTATTCCACCAAATGATAACACTGCAATTCAAGACTCTGATGCAAAAGCCTTAGTGCAAAAGTCTCAAGAGTCCGTCCCTTGTGTGATGACTGATCGTGAGCTTCTCATAAGTCTTCATCAGAAGGTTGATCGCATTCACAAGTGGGTCAAGCATCAGTTTGGTTCACTTCTTCGAGACATGACTATCACGCACAACACTATGAGGAATAACCAATACTACCTCCATGAAGTCTTCAACCGCACTTGGGCCATTCTGTCTCACCTCAAGACTCCTGAAGAACTGAAGGAGATGAACCTTGAGCAGAACCTTGACTGGGCTCATCCTCCTCAGAAAAAATTCAAGAAAGTTCAAGTTCCTTAGCTAGTTACAAGTTCACATTCTTCATCGCGCAAGGCGGATGAAGCTGAGGATATCGATGACACTGCGATGGTTCCTGCATCGACAAACGACCTTGACAATGCTGGCGCTCCTCCATCGCCTACAAGATGAAATTCTTCAAGGGGCGTTAGTCCTCAATTTTCGTCCCTTTTGGTCTTCGATGACAAAGGAGGAGAAAATTTGAGTTAGTCTTCAAGTGGGTCTCTATATATGGGTTGTTTGTTCTTTAATTTACAACTCTCGCTCTTTTGAAGCTTTTGTTGGTTGAGTTCTAAACTTATGTCTGATGGTGGTCTCACTCTTTTGAACTGCTTTCTGCATGCTTATTTCCTCAAGTACATTAATGCATGCATGCTGAATTTCGCCAGACACCATTTTCATCATGTATTTCAAATTCTTCATATCATATGTTAAATGCGTGTATGAATTACAAGATATAGGGGGAGTTCTCCATGTTTTTAACCTTCCATGTGCATTTGCAATCCAAAGCAAATTCCTTAAATATGCACATCTTCAAGGGGAGTTCTTCTATATCTTGCAATCAAATTCCTCAAACTCAGTATTTACGCTTCATATTTTTACCCCTGTTGAAAACTTAACCTATTTGTCATCAATCACCAAAAAGGGGGAGATTGTAAGTGCATCTAGTGCCCCTTAGTGATTTTGGTGTATTGAAGACATATAGATTAAGAGACTGATGTGTTTGTAAGTGTACACATGCTCCATAAGTCGCCGAGGAGTTTGATATATTCGATTACCGACCCCTAAAAATTTATGTCTTCAACTGAAGACTTTGGTGTTCCCTGAAGATATTGAAAATGAAAAAGTTGGTGTGACCTTGAAGATATGAACGAGGACTATGAAACATGTAGACTTTTGTTTTCGTAGTTTCATTTCCTTTCTTTGAGTCATAGGAAACACCATACTGTTAAAGGGGGCTGAGGTAATACTAAGAAATATTTCCAACTGATACTCAACTCAAAAGCCTCAACCTATCCAATCCTTCGAGTGAAGGCTTTGGAAATCTCTTACAGTTCAGTCAAGTTCTTCAGTGACACAGACAAAGTTCTTCTGGTCTTTGAGGAAATTGGTATGACTGGGGAGTTAGGATTTTGCCAGTGCGAATTGCCTGGAAGTGAGGAATATGATAAGCGTGAGGACTTTCATAGTTCAAAATTCGGACCGTTGTTGTGCTTAGCGCCAGGAGTCCCCAATCATCCTATCCACATAACGGTCATATCATTGGGGTCATTTATGTCTTATCATGTCAGGTGCACCCTGGCTATAAATAGCCAACCCCCACAACCACTAGTTGGTTGGCTGCTCCGAGAGAAAACTGACACTTGTCATTTGAGAGGAACCCATCCTTCGAGGGCTTTGAGAGAAAATCATCTGTGAGGGAAATCCCAAATCCAAACCATCAAACCCAAAGTGATTAAGCATCACTGAAGAGATTGTTCCTGTGTGGAACCAACGCTTGTTACCCTTTAAGACTGTGTATCTTCCAGACGGTTAAGCGTCATGGTCTAGTGCATCCTACAGTCAATTGGGGTTCACGGGGTGACCTTGGTCTAGAGCATCCTGTAGTCAATTGTGGATCACTGCGTGACCAGTTTGTGAGGGTTTTGGAAGTCTACCCTGAAGACTTACCACGAGTTTTGGGCGAGGACTTTGTGACCTTAGCTCAAGGATAATACGGTAATGACTGTGGGTCCTGGGACTGTGTGTCCTCCGGTTTAAATACCAGGCCGCTCCAAACCAGACATACAACTATCACAGCAGTTTGGAACTGAGTCATCAAACCACTGTCTTCATCGACTACCTGGTTCTATTTCCTCAACCCTTTCATTTCCTCATATACATGTTGATGAAATTGATCTTTACTGCTTGAAGAATTGACTGATGACTTTCACAATTTCCTCACCTCAAATTCTTCAAGTTACCTTGTTCCTCACCTGCTTATCATGTATCATGCTACCTATAATCTTTGCATGTTTTATTTCATCATGATGACTATGCTGTTGCTATGTTTCTCATGCACTTGAGTACTTATTCGTTATTCATCACATTTCAAATTCCTCAAGTGATGAATTTGTAAAAATCGCCTATTCACCCCACCTCTAGTCGATATAAGGCACTTTCATCGGCCTATAACCGGCGTCGTCAGCCATCCAGTCCTGCCCTCGAGGAGGGCGGTCTGGCTTGTCGTATGGGGTATGTTTGGGAGACGACGTATCAGTGAGTTCGTCGTTGAATTGTGGCAGCATCCTTCTACGTGGATAGCTCTTAAGTTGGTCCGATAGAACAGTACCGTATCCTTCCTCAGCTGAGAGGACTCTTGTCCATCGATCGTTGAGGTTGTCTAGTTCAGCCTTAATTTGCCGTTCTTTTGCTTTCAGGATGCGGGCCGTGGCCAGAAGTTGTTTCCTGAATAGTTCTTGATCTTCATGATTATCGGGGATGACAAAGTCATCCGCTTCCGGGATGTGCTCCTCCTTGATAGGGGGAGGTAATTGTCGTCCTCGGAGTCGTTTAGGTCATCGGGGTTGCACTAATCTTCAGGCCTCTCCTAATCCTCTAGTGGGTGTTCGGGGATATCGGGATCACCGAGGTCTTCCAGCATATCTCCGTCCTCGGTGCCGACGATAGCTTTCCTTCCCTTTTTGCCTTTTAACCGTTTATGCGGCTTCCAGCGCCTTGATGGCGCTTCACCCAACTTGTCGCCCTCTTTTTTAGGTGTGTGCTCGCCATGAGCGGCTGGAGTGTCCACCATGTAGACATCGTAAGTGGAGGTGGTGGCCCCTTGCCCGGTGTTAACAGGGGTGGGAGCGCAATCCTCCTCATCGGTGTATTCTGCCTCCTCGTAGGCATAGTCCAACATGTCGGTTAAATCTTCGACTGTGGCTATCAAGTGGGTGGTGGCTGGGATGAAAAATTTGTCCTAACCTTCCCTAAGACCGATCTGAGCATGGATCCGGGTTGGATCATTGATAATCTTCATCGACAAGATCTGATCTAGGGCCTCATTGAGTATCGAGAGCTTGATCGGGTCATCCTGCTCGGAGCTATCGAAGTTGACCTCCATTGAGTCCGTGCTAGGGGAGTGTTTGGAAAGATAGGTATCCGGTCATCTGACACTATGGACGGATCCGTACTAGGAGTCAGGTCATCACCGGGGTAGATCCCGTGGGCGGGACCGAAAGAGGGATCTGAGGTTAAAGCCTCGTAGTCTTCTGGCATGGCAGGAAAGACTGCAAGCCCCGTTAGCAAAAGATTGCCCCGAGAGTCTACACAGAACTCTAGGTTCCCGAATCTGACCTCTTGATTAGGGGTGAAGCTTCTGACCCAGCCTAGATGGCCGGTCGGGTCAGCGTGCAGCACAATGCTGTCGAAAGTGAAGATCTGTCTGGGGACAAAAGTGTACATGTTGCAGACCTATTCGTTGATGACGACGCGAGCCATGGATTCATTTGGCGATCATAGCAGAACACCCAACGAAAGCACCAATGTCGGCGTCAAAACCGGCGGATCTAGGGTAGGGGGTCCTGAGGTGTGAGACTATGATCAATGGTAAGAGGAGACGAAGGAGACAATGTTTACCCAGGTTCGGGACCTCCTATGGAGGTAAAACCCTACGTCCTGCTTGATTATATTGATGGTCTGAAGGTGAGTTGATCTACCTCGAGATCGAATAGCTAAAACGCTACATGAGTTGTTCTTTGCCCTACAACCTGAAACCCTCCGCTTTATATAGACCCCGAAGGTACCCAGGGTTTACACATGCCCAGTTACACATCGAAGGAAAAACATGCCTATCTACTGTCAAAAACTTGGAGGACACGCCACAACTCCTTGAAGCTTCCACCCTGGCGACGGGGCCATTGATGATCCAATGCTCATCCAGCGGCCCACATGGTCCGGCCCATGAGAAATAGTTCAGCTATCCGAGGACCCCTTAAACTAGGACTCCCTCAACCGATGGCTAGGTCTAGGAACTTGCGGTAGATACCACGTTGAAGAGAATAGAGGGAGATTCGTGGAATCGATGGATGTTGTATTGAGCTTCATGGCCGAGTATATATAGGAGTACATACTTAATGGGCAATAAGTCTCTCCCAGAGATAAGGTAGGAGATGAATTACAAATCCGAGACTACAAAATACATGGAATCCAAATATATTTCTAACACGACTATAGATGCTCTAAACTATGCAGTACAAGTTACAAATTTGGAGAATAATACCATGACCAAAACTCTATAAATAAATTCCCACAACAAATTGTTGGTGCAGCTTCAACAACCAAGGCAGGTTAGGCATACTTCTAATTCACAGTTTGATGTTTGATTTATAAATCCATCGATCCGAGATAGACAGCAAAATCTGTTTGCACTCTGTGTCCAATTGTTAAGATATTGTTTTTGCTTCTAAGTCCTCATGCTACATTTGATTAATTTCCTTCCTTTGTTAAACGCAGACTTGTTGCATCTGAATTAGTAGTGACGCTGCAGGCCTCCTTATAATGACACTGGGTATGCGATAAATGGCTTTCTTTTCCCTAGAAGATGAAGGTGCTGATATCATTACTTTCCTCCCCTCGATATTTGGGTCAAGTCGAATGATAGGCACTTTGCTCTTTCCTCTCCTTTTGCATGAGTACTTGTGAGCCAATTGATGGTGTTCTTGCATGTACATGCAGAATCTAACATCCTTTTTATTTTCTGCATGTCACTGCTACATTAAAAATTATAAGTAATCACAGGACTTTGATATGCCATGAAATATAATTATTTGTTGTTGCTGCAAATGTACAACTCCCTCCGTTCCTAAATATTTTTCTTTTTAGAGATTCAAATATAGACTACATACGAAGTAAAATGAATGAATCTACACTCTAAATTATGTCTATATACATTTGTATGTAGTTCATAGGCAAATCTCTAAAAACACAAATATTTAGGAACAGAGGGAGTATTATGCATGGTCAGCTACAATGAGTGAATTATCTGACCTAGCCACGATGATGAGGATAACCGAGCTCCAAAGAGCTAGGACATGATGCTGTGAAAAGAGCACCACCCCGGCTAATGAGTCATGGCACTCCACAGTCATCAATTAGAAGAAGACACAATCACCTCAGAACTGCATGCAAAATCTGAGTAGCTCTAGGTAAAGACTAGCCATACCTGCGCGGTGACACACCGCTCCTCGTTGATGCATGGTGTTTATGGATGATGTTGTATTCTAAAACTAAGTAATGCATAGAAACAATCTCGAAGGAGATATTGTTGGATTTCAGGCTCCGCAAAACCCAAAGAGGTTCGAACTCAGGGGCGTTTGCGAAGATCCCCCACCAGGTTCGGCCTCAAGCTCATAGCCCCATAATGTGGTTGAAGGGGACTCATTCGATCGTGGAAAATAAGACTAACACATGGATTTACACAGGTTCGGGCCACTTCAAAGCGGAAAACCCTGCTCACGCATTGGGTGTATTGCCTCTTGAGGAGGGTTGTGGACGAACTAGTATAGTGATGAGCAACCTCTTGTGGGTGCTCGAGGGGTCTTCGATCTGTCTCTATGGCACATCATTGCCTCTATTTATGGTGGCCAGGGTCCTCTTGCCTTATCACACCTGCGTGAAGGGATCTCACAATGGCCAAAATTGAAAGGGGACAGGAGGTAAATCTTATCGTGAATAAAGGTGGTCTTCGCCTATAAAGCTTTGGGGGTGACATGGTGGTGGGCTCGGCGATGACATCCGTCCTGCCGAGCTCATGGTCTCGGTCTCGATGCACCAGGAAGGAAACCTTTAGGGATTCCTTGGGAACATGTGGATGTCCTTGTCTCCTTAGAACCAAAGAGGAAACTGTCATCCCCCTGCGCCTGCTAGCACCCGCCTGGCTCCATCGTTAGAGCCCACGTCATCCCATCCTCGGGAGGTTGGACTCTTGCATAGGAACCTCTGCCCACCCCCCCTTGGGATGGAACCCAAGGAAGTCATCCCTCCTCCGGGGGACTTGGTGTGGTCCTCCTCGCGAGGGTGGGATTCTCGCGAGGGCCTTGTCTTGAGTGATCCCGCGCCGGGCCATACCAGGTCATCGAAGTGAGCCATGCCCTTGGCCGCAGGCAGGCAGGGCTTGGTACCCCTGGTCCCAAAACGCCGACAGTAGCCCTGTAAGGACCTCGACTCATAAGTCATGATCACCGAATGTACGTCCATAGTGATCCTAGATATAAATGCTCACTGAACACACAGAAACTGAATAACAAGAGTCTTACCTCCATTACATACCGGTTTACTCAAATAGGGCCTTCATGGCCAAGTCTTCATATGATTGCAGCAGAAATCTTCAATGATAGCGTGAACCCATGCCATTTTCCTTAACCCTACAGGCATTCTGACTGGGAAGCGTCCTAGCTCGCATGTCCTTCACCAAGGTAATCTTCATCATAACCTGATCGTTCATGCCTGGCCAATAAAATAACCAGTGGCAAGCCAATGAGTACTTTGAATGTACTCGCAAGCAACCCATGTTTGGAACAAGGCAATAACAATGCATGATATAGCACTAATAGGTAAGTTTTGCAGAAAGCTAGTTTTGAGTGCGATGACATGATCAAGTAACTTAAATAAGCATGCATCAACCATAGATAGGTGTTCATGAGAACACGTCACAGCCATCATCATAAGCAGGGGGTTGGACGTCTCACGTTCAACCATCACACCAAGTCCTCAGACTTGTTTCATGTACCGTCCAAACATCTCATATTCAGCCATCATGCCAAGTCATCCGACTCAACTCAAATATCATCCTTGTCACCACACACACACACACACCAAGTTTGCGAAAACATATGGACATAGTTTAAGAAGGACCTCCAACTGTCCATGACCACGGACACGGCTATTCAAATAGTTTTACACCCTATAGAGGTTGCACACTTTACCCACAAGACTCAGGGAACTTCCGTGTCATCCACGACTCGCAGTATATAACATACCCGAGGTAGGCACCCGAACACCGCCTTTCCCATGGTGATACTAAACAAAGAGTCCACTCATTGGTGCCATCGCTCATGATATACATCACACGTATCATCCATGAGGGCACGCAATGGTGTGCCCGGTGCCTGCAAAGACAACGCATGGCCTTCCACTTCCGGGACGACCCTGTATCGAGAGTGACCACACCACTCCCTACAGTAGTAATGTGAGCTCCTTGCCAGTACCCACCATAGTAATCAACAAATCCCCGTCCCATAAGGGGTATCATGGTTGTGCATGTATGGTTGGGACGGTCAGCAGACCTTAAATCTAATCTTTTTCGAAAACACACACTCCCTTGCTCTAGTACACCACTTCTTTCTCAAGTGGTCACCCAACTTATCGTCATCTCCCTCAGGCATTAATGGCACCCGACGGGGTTTTCGAAAAGTCTTTGAAATCATTTCTTCCTTTCCATCACTATACAGAAATCCCATCCCACTTGTGTAGCATCTATTACCATCCAATCTACACCCACCCGGATAATCCTCATAAGGTGGTAGGGTCATGCACCATGCAAGTGTCAACGGTAAAAGTATCGGAAGCAATCCACAAGAGTGGTCACTACTCCACATGATCAAGCAGAACAAAAGTAAAGTGCTATATGACATGCAATAAAAATGGGTTCTTAACATGGTCAAAGGGCTTCTTGCCTTGCTTATCAAAGTCTTTGAGGTCTTCACCCACTTCTCGTCCACTCCGAGCATTTCGTCTACTTCGTCAACTATCGCTGGAAACAACCGCAATAAGCAACAGAACAAGCAGAAAAATAAAAGTGCTCTATAAATAGGAGTTTTATTTTTCTAGGACTCCTCTGGTCATGAGAAAAATAACCAAGGAGCTTTTGGTGGATGTGAGTCAAGGGGGAGTTTTGAATGGTGGGAATGATGGAAATGATGATCCTTTATGATGTCAACAGAAAACATTTTTATAAAAATTAGTGGAGGCACTCATAAAATAGGGCATGATTTTAGAAACATGAGGGAAGTGGTTTCACTGGATTTGGATATGGTATGAATATTCTAGGGATTTGCAAAGTGGGTCACATAAGAAGAAATGGCCCAATAATTGACAGAGTAGAAAAAGTGTAAGGAAAAATTCTCACCACTAAGTGCATGAATTTATACACACCTAGGGACTTGAATTACTTCATTTGGAGATGTAATGGCTGATCTATAGATTTTACAAAGTGGTCCTAATAGTTCAAACTTGAATTTAAATTTGAAAATGACATAAAGGTGTGGAGGAAAATAATGAAAGTGACACCATTAAATAGGTGGCATGTTTAGGTGCATGTGGAAATCTGAATCATCAAAATTGGAGGTCATATGACTTTTCTATGCATTGATTAGTTTTGAAGAAATAAATAAAAAATAAAAGGATTATACCGAAAAGGGGCTATATGGCGCACGGGCATCGGGTTGTGAACGGGCCGGCCCAGCAACACCGCCGCGCACGCACAGCGGCCACGCCGAAGGCGCATTACCCGGAAGCCATTTTCTCTGCAGGGAAACGCATAAAGGGAGAAGGAGCGGCCACTTAACCCGGGGTCCCAGGCCTTAGCCACTGATCGGCGGGCCCCACTGGCAGGTTCTCCTCCCTCCTCCTTCCAAAGCAGGGGAGGGGCAGAGGAGCCCGACCGAGCCTGCGCTGGTACTCTGTCCCGGCAGCACAAGCCGTCCCAAGTGGCGCTCCGGCCACCGGAGAGCAAGGGGCGGCGAGCCGCTCCTGGATGAGCTGTTTCCTGGCCCTGGGGAGGGTCAGGTCGAGGAGGGCACCGACTAGGGCGGGTGCGGCCGATGGTGATGGTGGGCAGGCGCGCCACCGCCGCGATAGGAGGAAATGGAAAAAGGGGGGATGCCAAGGAGGTCCAAGGAGGAGGGAGAGGACCAAGTAGGATAGAGGGGTGCCCGGGTGCGACTCTTATGTGGTGAGCTCGGGCTCACCATGGACGGTGCCCCGGGTGTCCTTGGAGCCGACCTTGGTGGTAGAGGGAGAGGGCAGGGAGGTGTCTACGTCGTTTGTGGAGCTCGACTACGTGGCATGGAAGGGAGAGAGAGCGGGGAAGCGTTGGGTCCTTGCGCGTGTGCGCACGCTCACAGGCCGAGCCTGGCGGCTCTGGGCACGTGCGGGAGGAGTAGAGAGAGGAGCCGCCCGACCAGCTTCTGTGTTGCGGACGTCAAGGGGGACACGGGGGACATGCTGGGGAGGCCCGAGGCTGTCGAGAGCGTGCGTTGGGCGATGGCTATAGTGTGGGTGCGCATTGTACCGTGCTCCAGAGCGCGAGCTCTGCATGCCGGGGCATGCTCTTGGCACCTTGGGCACGTCCACATGTGTCTAGGGAATCCAGGGGAGCTCAAGCAAGGCACATAAGGCCAATGGTGTTCTGGAGTTGCCTTAGGGTAGAAGAAAAGGTGAGAGGGAGAGAAATGGGTGTTGTCCAGGGGGTAAAAATGGAGGTTTTACCCCCCCAATCATTGAGCTATGACCACGAGGATTTTACTGGAGGTATAAGGTATCTACAAGAGGCTGTGGTAAAAATTTAGGCCTAAGGAGAACTCATATGGTACCCCAATTATTGATCACAAAATTGGTGCAGAAGGTGTTTGATGGATGTTTGGGAAAACAAATGGTGTTTACTTGCCATGATACTTACTAGGATTAGATGGGAGGTAAAATTGAGATGGGTCACACGATTTGATCCCATATGAAGAAAGTTGACAATGTAGTCTTGGTAAACCCTAGAAATGGGCAGAAATGGATATTCTTAGATCTAGCTAAGCAAAACTATCCTCCCTGATGCACCACTTCTTGTGGTGGCATAATTTGCTGACTAGAGAATGCCCAAAAAGTTTTGGACCAAATGCGGAAACTTGACAATGCAAACATTCCCAATTTTTGAAATCAACATAAAGGGGTTTGAGGGGATTGGGACAAGTTAATTTGTTCTCCTTGATGCACCACTTGGTGTGGATGCATTATTTGATGATTAAAACATGTCCACAAAGTTTGAGATCAATAGGAGACAGTTGGTAATGAAGAGTTACTCAAGTTTGGATCTGGATAGAGAGGGTTTTGGGATACTTTGGTGAACCAAAACAATTAGGATTGATATGAAACTAGGCAAGATGACCACATAAATCACATGTGACATGCTATAATTTTCTTGGATTTATTTCAGAATATTTCTTATAGAAGTACTTAAAATGCTTGAAATAGACAGAAATGGTTTTGAAGGGTTTTGTCCAATACTTTGAACATGACCATGTCTTGAGACTCTTATATATGGACAATATATGTTCACTGAGTCTGTCTAAATTGTCTCAAATATTTTTAAAGCATTTAAATAAATTTTCCCTATAAAAGACCATTTCTAGCCTTTAGAAAAGGCCTTTAAATAAACCATGAAAATAATCTTTTCAAATAATATTTTGTGGTTTTGGGTAGTTATATATATAGAAGGTTCCAAATAAAGCATTTGGGAAAAAGGATCCACCCAATTTGAGGACTTGTAGTACAACCTCATTTTAGGGTTTTTTTAAACCTAAATTAAATAAATACTTTTTAGTCAAAATAATATTTGATAAAAACAGTTTTGGGTTCTATTCACATGGCATGATCATTGGGCAAGAAGTTTAGATCAAGTAAAAGAGCTTTGAGAGTAGGACGGAGTTTTATGAGTATAGAGCACTAGCAAGCAATCAAACAATCAGCAACCAAGCCAAGCATAACAAGCACACAAATTTTTTAATTAGCCCAAATTTTTGAGTCATGATAATTTAATCGTGATGCAAATCATAGGGTGTGACAGACCTACCCCCCTTACAAGAATCTCGTCTTCGAAATTCCTAGGCTATGCATGGGAAGGAGGCGGAAACTCAGAGGTGAGGTAGTCTTCACATTCCATGTTGCTTCTGCTCTGGCATGGTTGTTCTTCTGGGTCTTGAAGTGCTTCATGATATGTCTTCGAGTGCATCGTTGACTTTGTCTCACGGTAACGGGGTTCCAGCAACCTGCTAGGCTTGCCAAATGGTTAAGGGCTTGGTGGATGAGGTCTTGGCAAGGCCTGGTTTGCATGTGTATTCCAAAGTCGGAATACATGGCTAAGTAGGGTGTCTGTGTGCTGGTCCTGGGACTACTCACGTTGGTTAGTGACATCTAGATGTATCATGTTAGAATAGAAGGGTCGAGTCTTGGTGTAGCTTCTCGCTGACGGGGAAGTCCTTACCTTCCTTAAGGCAGGAGGTCTTCAATCGTAGGTGGTCTGCATCCTTTAGAGTGCTGAAGCGCGTCATCGTGGGCTTCTCATCGAGACCTTTTTCTTGAGTAAGCTGCCCAGGTAGATTCTTCTTGGGTCGTTTGTCTTCATCGTCATGGACGCATGTTTCTAGAGGGTCCTTAAGTGTTTGGTATACTCGCCTCTCCGTGGCAGGGTCTGTGCTGAGTCTCGTCCCTAAGACTGAGCTTAGAGACTTGATATCAAAACAGCTTCTACCATCTGGGAAGGTTTCAGATGGGTTCTATATAAGCTGACTATTCAGAGTATAGATCATCCATCTCATCCCCTATTGGGGAACGTTGCATGGGAAACAAAAAATTTCCTACGCACACGCAGATCTATCCATGGTGATGAGCATCTACGAGAGGGAGACTGGATCTACATACCCTTGTAGATCGCTAAGCGGGAAGCGTTAAGAAACGCGGTTGATGTAGTCGAAAGTCTTCGCGATCCAAATCGACATGCGTCCTGCGATCCAATCACGATCCGTCCTGCGATCCGATCACGATCCGTCCCACGAACTTGATCACGATCCATCCCATGAACTTGATCACGATCCTTCCGATCTAGCGCCGAACGGACGACACCTCCGCGTTCAGCACACGTACAGCTTGATGACGATCTCCACTATCTTGATCCAGCAAGAAGGAGTGGGTAGGAAGAAGAGTTCTCCGGCAGCCTGACGGCGCTCCGGCGATGGTGGTGGAGAAATTCCGGAAGGGCTTCGCCTAAGCACTGCAGAAAACCGATCTAGAGGACAAACTATGCACTAGAGAAACGGGTAGCACGTGGCTGAAAATCTAGTGCAAAAACCCTAAAACCTCTAGTATATATAAGAGGAGAAGATGAGAGGAGGCAGCCTTGGCTTCCTAAGCCAAGGGCTTCGGCCGAAGGAGGTGGAGGAGGCGAGTCCACCTCCAATCCTAGTAGGACTAGGATTCACCTATTTTGCCTTTTTTCCACCTTTTTCTCTTGGGTTTTTTCTTCCAGATGCATGGGCCTCTTGTGGTTGTTCCACCAGCCCACTAAGGGTTGGTTTCCACTATCCCACAGCCCATGTAGCCTCTTGGGTCGAAATACCCCTCCCGGAGGTCTACCGGTACACTACCGGCACTCCCGGTACAATATCGATGAGCCCGAAACTTTTCCGGCGACCAAAACAGGACTTCCTAAATATGAATCTTTACCTCCGGACAATTCTGTAGCTCCTCGTGATGTCCAGGATCTCATCCTGGACTCCGAACAAAACTTCGGTCACCACCATACATTACTCTATACTACAGAAACGTCACCAAACCTTAAGAGTGCAGACCCTGCGGGTTCGAGAACTATGTAGACATGATCGAGACAACTCTACGGTCAATAACCAATGGCGGGACCTGGATGTCCACATTGGTTCCTACATATTCTATGAAGATCTTTATCGGTCGAACCTCTATGTCGAGGATCCAGTTAATCCCGTATGATGTTCCCTTTGTTCTTCGGTATGTTACTTGCCCGAGATTCGATCGTCGGTATCTCCATACCTAGTTCTACCTCGTTACTGGCAAGTCTATTTACTCGTTCCATAATACAAGATCTCGCAACTAACACTTAGTCACATTGCTTGCAAGGCTTATTGTGATGTTGTATTACCGAGTGGGCCTTGAGATACCTTTCCGTCACACGGAGTAACAAATCCGAGTCTTGATCCATGACAACTCAACAGACACCCTCGGAGACACCTGTAGAGCACCTTTATAGTCACCCAGTTACATTGCGACGTTTGATACACACAAGGTACTCCTCCTATATCTGTGAGTTGCATGATCTCATGGTCATAGGAACATATACTTGACATGCAGAAAACAGTAGCAATAAACTGACACGATCATAAGCTACGTTTGTAGTTTGGGTCTTGTCCATCACATCATTCTCCTAATGACGTGATCCCGTTATCAAATGACATCTCATGTGCATGGCTAGGAAACCTTTACCATCTTTCGATCAACGAGCTAGTTCACTAGAGGTATACTAGGGACATTGTGTTTGTCTATGTATCCACACATGTATCCATGTTTCCAATTAATACAATTATAGCATGGACAATAAACGATTATCATGAACAAGAAATACAATAATAAACACTTTATTTATTGCCTCTAGGGCATATTTCCAACAGTCTCCCACTTGCACTAGAGTCAATAATCTAGTTCACATCACTATGTGATTTACATTGTAATGAATCGAAGACCCATGCAGTTCTGGTGTTGATCATGTTTAGCCCTTGGAAGAGGTTTAGTCAATGGGTCTGCAACATTCAGATCCGTGTGCACTGTGCAAATATTTATGTCTTTCTCCACGATGTAATCGCGGATGGAGTTAAAGCGTCGCTTTATGTGTTTGGTCCTCTTGTGAAACCTTGGTTCTTTGGGCAGAGCAATGCCACGAGTGTTGTCACAGAACAGGTTCATTGGATTCAGTGCACTGGGCACTACTCCAAGATCTATCGTGAACTGCTTCATCCAGACACCTTCCTTCGCCGCCTCCGAGGCTGCGATGTATTCCGCTTCGCACGTAGAATCAGCTACCACGCTTTGCTTGGAACTGCACCAGCTTACCGCTCCCCCGTTAAGAATAAATACGTATCCGGTTTGCGACTTAGAGTCGTCCGGATCAGTGTCAAAGCTTGCATCGACGTAACCCTTTACGACGAGCTCTTCATCACCTCCATAAACAAGAAACATTTCCTTAGTCCTTTTCAGGTACTTAAGGATATTCTTGACCGCTTGCCAGTGCTCCATTCCAGGATCACTTTGAAACCTTTCGGCCATACTTATGGCAAGGCTGACATCGGGTCTTGTGCACAACATTGCATACATGATAGAGCCTATGGCTGAAGCATAGGGGAAGACACTCATCTTTTCTCTATCTTCTGCAGTTACTGCGCATTGAGTCTTACTCAACTTTACACCTTGTAACACAGGCAAGAACCCCTTCTTGGACTGTTCCATTTTGAACTTCTTCAAAACTTTATCAAGTTATGTGCTCTGTGAAAGTGCTATTAAGCGTCTCGATCTACCTCTATAGATCTTAATGCCTAATATGAAAGCAGCTTCTCCTAGGTCCTTCATTGAAAAACTCTTGTTCAAATATTCCTTCACGCTTTCCAGCATTTCTATATTGTTTCCAATCAGCAATATGTCATCCACATATAATAGTAGAAACGCTATAGAGCTCCCACTCACTTTCTTGTAAATAAAAGCTTCTTCGTAAACTTGTATAAACTCAAACGCTTTGATCACCTCATCAGAGCGCTTATTCCAACTCCGAGATGCTTGCATCAATCCATAAATGGATCGCTGGAGTTTGCAAACTTTGTCGGCATTCTCTGGAGCAACAAAACCTTCGGGTTGCATCATATACAACTCTTCCTCAAGGAAACCGTTGAGGAACGCCGTTTTGACATCCATCTGCCAAATTTTATAGTCGAAATAAGTAGCTATTGCTAACATGATTCTGACAGACTTAAGCATCGCTATGGGTGAGAAAGTCTCATCGTAGTCAACTCCTTGAACTTGTGAAAAACCCTTTGCCACAAGTCAAGCTTTATAGACGGTGACATTACCGTCCGCGTCTGTCTTCTTCTTAAAGATCCATTTGTTCTGAATGGCCTTTCGCCCTTTAGGCAATACTTCCAAAGTCCATACTTTGTTTTCATACATGGATCCCATCTCGGATTTCATGGCCTCTAACCATTTCTCGAAATTCGAGCCCATCACTGCTCCTCCATAGCTCGTAGGTTCATTGTTGTCCAACAACATAACCTCCAAAACAGGGTTGTCGTACCACTCAGGGGTAGTACGTGGCCTTGTCGACCTACGAGGTTCAATAGCAGCTTGATCCGAAGCTTCATGATCATCATCATTAACTTCCTCTTCTACCGTCGTAGGTTCCACAGAAATATCTTTCTGCACCGCGCTACTTTCTGGTTGAAGTAAAGGTTCAATAACCTCATCAAGCTCTATTTTCCTCCCACTCAATTCTTTCAAGAGAAACTCTTTCTCAAGAAATGTTCTGTTCTTAGCGACAAACACTTTGCCTTCGGATATGAGATAGAAGGTATACCGAACTGTCTCTTTCGGGTATCCTATGAAGACGTATTTCTCCGCTTCGGGTTCCAGCTTTTCAGGCTGAAGCTTTTTGACATAAGCATCACATCCCCAAACTTTAAGAAACGACAACTTTGGCTTCTTGCCAAACCACAGTTCATATGGCGTCGTCTCAATGGATTTTGATGGTGCCCTATTTAAAGTGAATGCAGCTGTCTCTAATGCATAACTCCAAAACGATAGTGGCAAATCAGCAAGAGACATCATAGAACGTACCATATCTAATAAGGTTTGATTACGACGTTCGGACACACCATTACGCTGTGGTGTTCCGGGTGGTGTCAACTGTGAAACAATTCCACACTGTCTTAAGTGATTGCCAAACTCATAACTCAGATATTCACCTCCTCGATCGGATCGCAGGAACTTAATCTTCTTGTTACGATGATTCTCAACTTCACTCTGAAATTGCTTCAACTTTTCAAACGTTTCAGACTTGTGTTTCATTAAGTAAATATACCCATATCTACTTAAGTCATCAGTGAAGGTGAGAAAATAACGATATCCACCACGCGCTGCAACATTCATCGGACCGCACACATCAGTACGTATGATTTGCAATAAGTCACTCGCCCGTTCCACTGTTCCAAAGAATGACGTTTTAGTCATCTTGCCCATGAGGCATGGTTCACATGTGTCAAGTGATTCAAAATCAAGTGACTCCAAAAGTCCATCAGCATGGAGCTTCCTCATGCGTTTTACACCAATATGACCTAAACGGCAGTGCCATAAGAATGTGGTACTATCATTATCAACTCTACATCTTTTGGCATCAATGTTATGAACATGTGTGTCATCACTATGAAGATTCAATATGAATAAACCCCTAACATTGGGTGCATGACCATAAAAGATATTACTCATATAAATAGAACAACCTTTATTCTCTGATTTAAATGAGTAACCGTCTCGCAATAAACAAGATCTAGATATAATGTTCATGCTTAAGACATGCACTAAATAACAATTATTCAGGTTCATCACTAATCCCGATGGTAATCGAAGAGAGAGCATGCCGACGGCGATCACATCAACCTTGGAACCATTTCCCACCCGCATCGTCACTTTGTCCTTTGCCAGCCTTCGTTTATTCCGTAGTTACTGCTTTGAGTTCCAAATGTGAGCAACCAAACCAGTATCAAATACCCAGGCACTACTACAAGATCCACTAAGGTACACATCAATAACATGTATATCATATATACCTTGTTTCTCGTTGGCCGCCTTCTTGTCAGCCAGGTACTTGGGGCAGTTCCACTTCCAGTGACCAGTTCCCTTGCAATGAAAGCACTCAATTTCTGGCTTGGGTCCATGCTTGGGCTTCTTTACAGGAGTAGCAACTGCTTTGCCATCCTTCTTGGTTTTACCCTTCTTGCCCTTGCCCTTGACTTTTCCATTTTTCTTGAAACTAGTGGTTTTATTGACTATCAACACTCGATGTTCTTTGTGGATTTCAGACTCAGCGACTTTTAGCATTGCAAACAGCTCGGCGACTAACTTGTTCATCCCGTGCATGTTATAGTTCATCACAAACCTCTTGTAACTAGGTGGCAGTGATTGGAGAACTCTGTCAGTGATCGCCTCTAGCAGAAGGGCAATTCCCAACTCCACTAAACGAGTTGAATACCCAGACATTCTGAGTATATGTTCACTGATAGACCTGTTCTCCTCCATCTTCCAAGCATAGAACTTATCGGAGGTTTCATACCTCTCGATCCGGGTGTTCTTTTGAAATATAAACTTCAACTCCTGGAACATCTCATATGCTCCATGACGTTCAAAACGTCTTTGAAGTCCCGATTCTAAGCCATACAATATTGCACACTGAACTATTGAGTAATCTCCAGTACGTGCCTCCCAAGCATTCTTAACGTCTTCGAAGGTCATGTCTTCTGGTTGGTCACCAAGCGGTGCATCAAGGACATATGATTTCTGGGAAGCCGTGAGGATAATCCTTAGATTACGGGCCCAGTCAACAAAGTTACTTCCATCATCTGTCAGTTTAGCTTTCTCTAGGAACGTATTAAAATTCAGGGGTGCTACTGCGCGAGCCATTGATCTACAACATAAATATGCAAAGTTTACTTTAGACTATTATTCAAGATAACGAGTTTAGTTAATCGAATTACTAAAGCTCCCACTCAAATTGACATCCCTCATGTCATCTGAGTGTCACATGATCCAAATCCACCAACTCAAGTCCGATCATCAAGTGAGTTGAGGTGGCTTCAATGGTGAACATCATTATGTTGATCATATCTACTATATGACTCATGTTCGACCTTTCGGTCTCTTGTGTTCTGAGGCCATGTTTGTACATGCTAGGCTCATCAAGTTTAACACGAGTGTTCTGCGTGTGCAACACTGGCTTGCACCCTTTGTATGTGAACGTAGAGTCTATCACACCCGATCATCACGTGGTGTCTCAACACGACGAACTTTCGCAATGGTGCACACCCGGGGAGAACACAATTTATCTTGAAATTTAAATGAGGGATCACCTTATAATGCTACCGTCGTACTAAGGAAAACAAGGTGCATAAAAGGATTAACATCACATGCAATTTAAGTGACATGATATGGCCATGAACTTGTGCTTTAGATCTCCTTCTTGAAAGCACCGGCATGATCTCCATCGTCACCGGCAAGACACCATGATCTCCATCATGTTGATCTCCATCAACGTGTCGCCATCGGGGTTCTCGCGCCCAACATGCTTATACTACTATTGCTACCATTTAGCGATAAAGTAAAGCATTACATAGCGCTTAATGATTGACACGCAGGTCATACCATAATTAAAGACAACCCTATGGCTCCTGCCGGTTGCCGTACTCATCGACATGCAAGTCGTGAAATTCTATACATCACATGATCATCTCATACATCACATATATCACATCATGTAATTGGCCATATCACATCACAACATACCCTGCAAAAACAAGTTAGACGTCCTCTAATTGTTGTTGCATGTTTTACATGGCTGCTACGGGTTTCTACCAAGAACGATTCTCACCTACGCATAAACCACAACGGTGATACATAATTTGCTTTTCAACCTTCTCAAGGACCGCCTTTGTCGAATCCGATCCAACTAAAGTGAGAGAAACTGCCACCCGCAAGCCATCTAGGCAACAAGTTGCATCGAGGGAACCGGTCTCTCGTAAACGTACGAGTAATGTTGGTTCAGGCCGCTTCATCTCACAATACCGCTGAACCAAAATCCGACCAAGGGAGGAAGCAATCTAAACATCAACGCCAACAAACCTTTTGTGTTCTACTTCAGATCTCATCTACACATAGACCTAGCTCATGATGCCACTATTGGGGAATGTTGCATGGGAAACAAAAAAATTCCTACGCACACGCAGATCTATCCATGGTGATGAGAATCTACGAGAGGGAGATTGGATCTACATACCCTTGTAGATCGCTAAGCGGGAAGCGTTAAGAAACGCGGTTGGTGTAGCCGAATGTCTTCGCGATCCAAATCGTCGTGCATCCCGTGATCCAATCACGAATCGTCCCGCGATCCAATCACGATCCGTCCCGCGATCCGATCACAATCTGTCCCACGAACTTGATCACGATTCGTCCCACGAACTTGATCACGATCCTTCCGATCTAGCGCCAAACGGATGGCACCTCCGCGTTCAGCACACGTACATCTTGATGATGATCTCCACCGTCTTGATCCAGCAAGAAGGAGTGGATAGTAAGAAGAGTTCTCCGGCAGCCTGACGGCGCTCCGACGATGGTGGTGGAGCAATTCTGGCAGGGCTTCGCCTAAGCACTGCGGAAAACCGATCTAGAGGAGAAACTATGCACTGGAGGAACGGGTAGCACGTGGCTGAAAATCTAGTGCAAAAACCATAAAAACTCCAGTATATATAAGAGGAGAGAGGGAGAGGAGGCAGCCTTGGCTTCCTAAGCCAAGGGCTTCGGCTGAAGGAGGTGGAGGAGGTGGAGTCCACCTCCAATCCTAGTAGGACTAGGATTCACCTATTTTGCTTCTTTTCCACCTTTTTCTCTTGGGTTTTTCTTCCAGTCGCATGGGCCTCTTGTGGTTGTTCCACCAGCCCACTAACGGCTGGTTTCCACTCTCCCACAGCCCATGTAGCCTCTTGGGTCGAAATACCCCTCCCGGAGGTCTCCCGGTACACTACCGGCACTCCCGGTACACTACCGATGAGTCCGAAACTTTTCCGGCGACCAAAACAGGACTTCCTATATATGAATGTTTACCTTAGGACCATTCCGTAGCTCCTCGTGACGTCTGGGATCTCATGCGGGACTCCGAACAAAACTTTGGTCACCACCATACATAACTATATGCTACCGAAACTTTACCAAACCTTAAGTGTGCAGACCCTGTGGGTTCGAAAACTATGTAGACATGACCGAGACACCTCTACGGTCAATAACCAATGGCGGGACCTGGATGTCCACATTGGTTCCTACATATTCTATGAAGATCTTTATCGGTCGAAAATCTATGTCAAGGATCCAATTAATCCCGTATGATGTTCCCTTTGTTCTTCGGTATGTTACTTGCCCGAGATTCGATCGTCGGTATCTCCATACCTAGTTCTACCTTGTTACTGGCAAGTCTATTTACTCGTTCCATAATACAAGATCTCGCAACTAACACTTAGTCACATTGCTTGCAAGGCTTATTGTGATGTTGTATTACCGAGTGGGCCTTGAGATACCTTTCCGTCACACGGAGTAACAAATCCGAGTCTTGATCCATACCAACTCAACAGACACCCTCGGAGACACCTGTAGAGCACCTTTATAGTCACCCAGTTACGTTGCGACATTTGATACACACAAGGTACTCCTCTGATATCTGTGAGTTGCATGATCTCATGGTCATACGAACATATACTTGACATGCAGAAAATAGTAGCAATAAACTGACACGATCATAAGCTACATTTGTAGTTTGGGTCTTGTCCATCACATCATTCTCCTAATGATGTTATCCCGTTATCAAATGACATCTCATGTCCATGGCTAGGAAACCTTAACCATCTTTCGATCAACGAGCTAGTTCACTAGAGGTATACTAGGGACATTGTATTTGTCTATGTATCCACACATTATCCATGTTTCCAATTAATACAATTATAGCATGGACAATAAACGATTATCATGAACAAGGAAATACAATAATAAACACTTTATTTATTGCCTCTAGGGCATATTTCCAACATCCCCAAGGTCTAAGTCTTGGAAAGAGGGGTGAACTACCTTTGATAGGTGGCTTACCATGATCGAGTCAGGGTTTACATCCTAGATTGGACCAATAAGGGGCTAGCAATGAGGTCATGACAGTCGTTCCACTCCTTTCCAGGCATATGAAGGGAGCAGGGATGTCATGCTCAACGTGCACCATCTAGGCATTGGAGTAAGGGGTGCCATCAACTTGTCAGTTCCATCGTAGTCAAGAACTGATAGGTGACTACTTAAAGAAAGGGGATCCTTAATCCTCTTGATGTCCAAGGGCTTCATCAGGCTTGATCATCGGTGCTGCTATATATAGTCTAGCTGATGTAGCCGGCGGATGAGTGATGGTTGACTTCTTCTTCATCGTTGTCGTGGCTCCGCAATCGAAGTTGTCCTTCATCTTTCTTGTGCAATAAAGTATTCTTCTGTAGGGAGGGTGCTTCGCGAAGTACAACTCCTTCAAGGTGGAAGCTTATACTCGAGAGTCATGGTAATTGAGGTTCCTAGGGCTGGTCCAAATAGGACTAAGGTGTTCCTCCTCTTATTGGTTAAATAAGTATGTTATCCTGGGGGACAACAACCTATTTCCCGAAGTATCACATAAACACATTGCTCATGGGATATGTGAGAGGAGCAGGCATTTGTCCCCGATGGTCACTAGTATCAAGGGTTTGTGGTCCAACCTATTAGAGGTCTTCGTGGCCACCTTCCTTATGGGAAAGGGTGGGTGGTGGTCACGATGGGGTATCAACCATGGTCCTAGGGACTTATAGTCCAAGGCCTATGGTCATGACCCGACCGCGTTACGGCTTAGCAAAGCTTAGGGTTTCTCAAGGAGCCTAGGATGTGAGTGAACATCTAACATCTTATCCTGACCGCAACTATTAGATGCCAATAGTATCTCCTATTACTCCAAACAAAATCACCCTATATCCTCAAAGGTATCATCTCATTTAACTCAACTCCAATATTGCACACGCTACTCATATCTCCAAGGTTTTGAGAGAAGGACTATACCGAAAATCTCATATGTATACTATATCCAACTCACATATATCCCTATATAAAAATCCTCGGGATAATTTACAAGCCACTAAGCTTGATCATGACACTACCAATCCAAGTGTCCTTCTAACCCATCCAAGGTCTAAGGTATTGCATTAATATGCTAGAGAAACACGTAATAAACCACTCCAAGATCTTGTTTCCTTCCTCCGAATCTAATTTAATTGATCCACGAATATCATCCACTACTACATGATCCATTGCTGCTACCAATCCAGCATCGATGGTGTCCAACGTAATCTCCTCGAGTTCATATAATCCACATATCTTTGCAAGGACTATTATCACAATATATCCATGAACTTCCAATCTTAAGGCCAACTAAAATCCAGGGTCGAGCTTATATAAATCCCTAAATGATCCCTAACATCATCTGATTGCATCTACTATCATCCACCAGGAAACATGGTATCATTATCAAGATCATCAGACTAAATCCAAATTACTCCGAACCATGTGGTTTAATTGATCTCGAGCACCTATTAGAATCACTTATTTAAGTCCAAAGTTTACATCTAGTAAGAAATCCCTACTAGTTACTCCAGTTACTACTATAACATCATCCATCCACTATCAATATTATTGCCAAAGTCAAGTCATTATCCTCCAAGAATTTCAGCATGTGATCATGTTTGTCCTACGAATCCAATTTGCTCAAGGGACAAGCAAGTTATGCTGCTGTATCAATCTTGATCCACCAAGTTTGTCCACCAACATTAAGCCTCGTAATCCACCAAAGGGTCTAAACTGCTTGCTGAAAACATCTATTATGCCTAAATCAAATCATTGTCCACAATTTGTATACCCTTAGAATAATCCTTCCTATGGCATCAAGGTTCTTGTGCTAGAGAAAGAATGAAGGATGTTTGTTCACTATGATCACTAGGTCCATAATGAACCCAATGCAAACCAGGGGCTATTGAAGCTCAATAAGTGCTTTCTCAAATACGTGTATTAAACACGTGATCAGAGACTTGTGTTGGGGAGCTTGTGAGGTCTAGGTTGGTCTAGGGAGGGGGTTTCCAATTTTGATGGAAGAGCCTAAACCTACGGGGTTGCGTTTGGTTGAGTACATATAGTCATATTCTTCAACACTAGCTGTGTGTGGAGGTGGATCCTTGGCGCATCTTGTCTAGCTGGTCTTTAGTTGACGAGAGGGGGACGAGGGAAAGGAGCATAGAGGAGAATGCCTAAGGGGGCGGTATAGTGCAAGTGCAATCAAGCAAGTGCCAAAAAGGCCAAACACAAACATCATGGTTAGGTAGGAGATAAAGTCGCGCACTTGTTGCCCAGGGCAAAAGTGTGACTTACACCAAAGCACAATCAAGAAAAACAAGAAACACACATCATGGTTGCATTCGAACCACCATATGGACTCGACTTCGCATAGGGAACACACGACTTATCCAACCCTAGGGTTCTCGGACTCAGTAGTCGTGCTTGCTTCTTGTCTTGGAGAGGAGTCCGCTTAGTCTTCTAGGTCATCTTCCTATGTTGCTATGTCTCCGGTTGTTGTTCGTTAAAACGATCCTAGTTGCACCTGAAGAGTCCTGGACGACTTCGGTCTGGTGAGTTGACAACGAAGGTGATTCTTCATAGCTGTTGAAGGCAGGGTCTTCTGGTGTCTCCGTAAGCGTGACAATGCATCCTTGTCTTCTGAGACATCAAGGGTTCCAGGGAGGAAATCCTTTATGCGATGACATTGACAAGGCATGATAGAGTTGTATCTTGTCGATCTCATTGACGATATCATCGGCACCTAGAGCGGGGGATGATGAGGACCGTTTTCCTGCTCACTATAGTGAGGCGACCACATGGCAAGGTTCTCATCCACCGGTGGTTGCCAACACAACAACAAAAAGGACAGGGTTGCTCCATTAGCGACGCATATCATGACATTGCATGCTTTCTGCCCTGGTCATCGAAGGCCAAGGTGGCATCATCCTCCGGCTGTGTCGAGGGTGTCACTATCATCTAACTCTTGACATCCTCATCCTTCGAGAAGGTATCTCCTGTTGGTAGTTCCTTGTCTAGTGTCGCCAACTTGGGTCCAAGATATGTCGACAATCGTTTGGCAAGGTGGCTTCATTCCAGATCTCCCACGAGGATTTACAAGGAATCTAGTGGTCAGGGGCACAAGGGTAGTAGTGACCATTTAAAATGTTTCGAAAAAGTAGACGAGGAGAGTTATGAGAAAGATGGTGGAAATGCTAAGGCAAAACCCTTTGCTTCTCTTGAAATTTTAGGAGAAGCGAGAAATATAGAGGCCTTATAGGTGATTTTGAAGGGTCTGGAAATATGGTTTTGTCCTAACTAATTTGCACGCTAACTAAGGGCTTCCTACAGTTAGGATGGCTCTGATGCCAGCTCTGTGGGGACCCCGACTCATAAGTCATGATCATCGAATGTATGTGCATAGTGATCCCAGATATTAATGCTCACTGAACACATAGAAACTGAATAACAAGAGTCTTACATCCATTACATACCGGTTTACTCAAATATGGCCTTCATGGTCAAGTCTTCATATGATTGCAGCGGAAATCTTCAACGATAGCGTGAACCCATGCCATCTACCTTAACCCTACACGCATTCTGACTGGGAAGCGTCCTAGTTCGCATGTCTGTCACCAAGGTAATCTTCATCATAACCTGATCGTTCATGCTTGGCCAATAAAATAACCATTGGCAAGCCATGTTTGTAACAAGGCAATAACAATGCATGATATAGCACTAATAGGTAAGTTTTTTAGAAAGCTAGTTTTGAGTGCAATGACATGATCAAGTAACTTAAATAAGCATGCATCAACCATAGATAGGTGTTCATGAGAACACGTCATAGTCATCATCCTAAGCAGGGGGTTGGATGTCTCATGTTGAACCATCACACCAAGTTGTCAGACTTGTTTCATGTACCGTCTGAACATCTCATATTCAGACATCATGCCAAGTCATCCGAATCGACTCAAATATTATCCTTGTCACCAGACACACACCATGTTTGCGAAAACATAAGGACGTAGTTTAAGAAGGACCTCCAACCGTCCATGACCGTGGACACGGATATTCGAATAGTTTTACACTCTGCAGAGGTTGCACAGTTTACCCACAAGACTCAAGGAACTTCCGTGTCATCCACGACTTGCGGTATATAACATACCCGGGGTAAGCTCTTGAACATCGCCTTTCCCGGTGATACTAAACAAAGAGTCCACTCATTGGTGCCATCCCTCATGATATACATCACACGTATCATCCATGAGGGCATGCAACAGTGTGCCCGGTGCTTGTAAAGACAGCACATGGCCTTCCACTTCCGGGACGACCCTGTATCGAGAGTGACCACGCCACTCCTACCACTAGTAATGCGGGCTCCTTGCCAGTACCCACCATTGTAATCAACAAAGCCCCGTGCCATAACGGGTATCGTGGTTGCCCATGTATGGTTGGGATGGTCAGCAGACCCTAAATCTAATCCATTTTTGAAAACACACACTCCCTTGCTCCCGTACACCACTTCTTTATCAAGTGGTCACCCAACTTATCATCATCTCCCTCGGGCATTAGTGGCACCCGACGGGGGTTTCAAAAAGTCTTTGAAATCATTTCTTCCTTTCCATCACTATGCATAAATCCCATCCCACTTTCGTAGCATCTATTAGCATCCTATCTACACCCACCTGGATAACCCTCATAAGGTGGTAGTGTCATGCACGATGCAAGTGTCAACGGTAAAAGTATCGGAAGCAACCCACCGGAGTGGTCACTACTCCACATGATCAAGTATAACAAAAGTAAAGTGCTATATGACATGCAATAAAAATGGTTTCTTAACATGGTCAAAGGGCTGCTTGCCTTTGCTTATCAAAGTCTTCAAGGTCTTCATCCGCTTCTCGTCCACTTCGAGCATTTCGTCTACTTCGTCAACTATCGCCGGAAACAACAGCAATAAGCAACACAACAAGAAGAAAAATAAAAGTGCTCTATAAATAGGAGTTTTATTTTTCTAGGACTCCTCTGGTCATGAGAAAAATAAACAAGGAGGTTTTGGTGGATGTGGGTCAAGTGGGTGTTTTGAATGGTGGGAATGATGGAAATGATGATCCTTTAATATGTCAACAAAAAACATTTTTATAAAAATGAGTGGAGGCACTCATAAAATAGGGCATGATTTTAGAAACATGAGGGAAGTGGTTTCACTGGATTTGGAGTTGGTATGAATATTCTAGGGATTTGCAAAGTGGGTCACATAAGAAGAAATGGCCCAATAATTGACAGAGCAGAAAAATTGTAAGGAAAAATGTTCACCACTAAGTGCGTGAATTTAGACACACCTAGGGACTTGAATTACTCCATTTGGAGCTATAATGGATGATCTATAGATTTTACAAAGTGGTCCTAATAGTTCAAATTTGAATTTAAATTTGAACATGACAGAAAGGTGTGGAGGGAAATAATAAAAGTGACACCATTTAATAGGTGGCATTTTTAGGTGGATGTGGAAATTTGAATAGGTCATCTGAATTATCTATGAATTGATTAGTTCTGAAGGAATAAAAAAAAGAAAAGGATTATACCGAATAGGGGCTATATGGCGCACGGGCGTCAGGTAGCGAATGGGCTGGCCCAGCAACACCGTCGCGCCCGCACAGCAGCCATGTCGAAGGCGCATTCCCCACAAGTCGTTTTCTTCGTGGGGAAACGCATAAAGGGAGAAGGCGCGACCACTTAACCCGGGGACCTGGGCCTTAACCACTGACTAGCGGGCCCTACTGGATGGTTCTCCTTCCTCCTCCCACCAAAGTAGGGTGGGGACAGAGGAGCCCGACCGAGCTCGCGCCGGTGCTCTGTCCCGGTGGCACAAGCCGTCCCAGACTGGGGCTCGGGTCGGCGAGCCGCTCCTGGCTGAGCTGTTCCCTAGCCCTAGGGAGGGTCAGGTCGAGGAGGGCACCGACTAGGGCGGGTGCGGCCGACAATGACTATGGGCAGGGGCGCCACCGACGCGATAGGAGGAAATGGAAAAAGGGGGAGGCCAGGGAGGTCCAAGGAGGAGGGAGAGAACCAAGGAGGACAGAGGGGTGCCTAGGTGCGGCTCTTATGTGGTGAGATTGGGCTCACCATGGACGGTGCCCACGGGCATCCCTGAAGTCGGCCCTGGTGGTAGAGGGAGAGGGAGGGGAGGTGCCTATGGCGTTCGTGGAGCTTGACTACGAGGCATGAAAGGGAGAGAGAGAGAGCAGGGAAGCGTTGGGTCCTTGCATGTGTGAGCATGCTCACTGGACGAGCCGGGCGGCTCCGGGCACACGTGGGAGGAGGAGAGACAGGAAGGGCCCGACCAGCTTCCGTGTTGCGGACGTCGAGGGGGACACAAGGGACATCCTGGGGAGGCCCGAGGCTGTGGCTACAGTGCGGATGTGCATTGTAGCACGCTCCATAGCGCGAGCTCTGCATGCCGGGGCATGCTCTTGGCACCTTGGGTGCGTCCACATGTGTCTAGGGAATCCAGGGGAGCTCATTCAAGGCACATAAGGCGAATGGTGTTCTAGAGGTGCCTTAGGGTAGAAGAAAGGGTGAGAGAGAGAAATGGGTGCTGTCCAGGGGGTAAAAATGGAGGTTTTACCCCCCCCCAAATCACTGAGCTATGCCCATGAGGATTTTACTGGAGGTACAAGGTATCTACAAGAGGTTGTGGTAAAAATTTAGGCCTAAGGAGAACTCATATGGTACCCCAATTATTGTTCACAAAGTTGGTGCATAAGGTGTTTGATGGATGTTTGGGAAAGCAAATGGTGTTTACTTGCCATGATACTTACCAGGATTAGATGGGAGGTAAAATTGAGATGGGTCACATGTTTGATCCCATTTGAGGAAAGTTGACAATGTAGTCTTGGTAAACCCTAGAAATGGGCAGAAATGGATGTTCTTAGATCTAGCTAAGCAAAACTATCCTCCCTGATGCACCACTTGCTGTGGTGGCATAATTTGCTGACTAGAGCATGCCCGAAAAGTTTGGGACCAAATGGGGAAACCTGACAAGGCAAACATTCCCAATTTTTGAAATCAACAGAAAGGGGTTGGAGGGGATTGGGACAAGTTAATCTATTCTCCTTTATACACCACTTGGTGTGGATGCATTATTGGATGATTAAAACATGTCCACATAGTTTGAGATCAATAGGAGATAGTTGGTAGTGTAGAGTTGCTCAAGTTTGGATCTGGACAGAGAGGGTTTTGGGATAGTTTGGTGAACCAAAACAATTGGGATTGATATGAAACTAGGCAAGATGACCACATATATCATATGTGACATGCTAGAATTTTCTTGGATTTATTTGAGAATATTTCTGATAGAAATATTTCAAATGCTAGAAATAGGCAGAAATGGTTTTGAAGGGTTTTGTCCAATACTTTGAACATGACCATGTGTTGAGACTCTTATATATGGACAGTATATGTCCACTGAGTCTTCCTAATTTTTTTCAAATATTGTTAAAGCATTTAAATAATTTTTCCCTATAAAAGTCCATTTGTGGCCTTAAGAAAAAGCCTTTAAATAAAATATGAAAATAATCTTTTAAAATAATATCTTGTAGTTTCGGGAAGTTGTATATATAGTAGGTTCCAAAAAAAGCATTTGTGGAAAAAGGATCCACCCAATTTGAGGACTTGTAGCACAACCTCATTTCAGTGTTTTTTTAAGAACCTAAATTAAATAAATACTTTTTATCAAAATAATATTTGATAAAAATAATTTTGGGTACTATTCACATGTCATGATCATTGGGCAAGAAGTTTAGATCAAGTAAAAGAGCTTTGAGAGTAGGAGGGAGTTTTATGAGTATAGAGCACTAGCAAGCAATCAAACAATCAACAACCAAGCCAAGCATAACAACCACACAAAAGTTTTAATTGGCCCTGATTTTTGAGTCATGATAACTTAGTCATGAGGCAAATCACAGGCTGTGACAAGCCCCTAGCACGAGGACGTGCTTGGGTTGGCTTCTAGGCAAACCCAAGGAGGCGGGCCCAAGGCACCGAGGGCTCTACTTTGCCCGTGGGCCAGGCTTGACACGCAGCACTCTTCGAGACACTGACGCCTCCATTTCACCGTGCTGCCTTGGCAACTGCCTCGGCTAATAGATAGCCCGGCGCACGCCATAGTGCCGTCATTGTGGCTCTTCAAATCTGCCATCCACTCCCCCTTTTCCCACGGCTCGCGCCTCCTCAGCTGACTCTTGCGCCCGCCCCATTCTGGCCGTCCGCTAGGGCTCCCAAGGAGACGGTGGGCGAGGCTTGGAAGGCGTCAGGGTATTCGCCGACACGGGGGCCTGCACTAGGCTGCTCCTTGGTGGTTAATGATAACCCCCAAGTGCAAGGAATCATCGTGACAATTTCCAAAGGTGGAAGTGATAAGTATGGAGTGTTGAACCCACAAGGAGCTAAAGGTAAGATCAATATCCTGTCAAGTCCCATCTGCCACCGATACGACTCTACATACACCAAACATTTGCTTCCAACTAGAAACGAGAAATGAGACTATGTTGTGGGTATTAAGAGGGTAGATTTGCATGATATCGGAGAACTAAAATATACATATAGGTGTTGTTATCATAATATTACAATATATTACAAATAGCGAGTGTTGAATAGTGATGGGTCGGTGTGCGGAATTATCCTAGGAGATTGTTAACAAGATCGGAAATCATTAGTGCAATTTTATATGAGGGAGAGGCATAAGCTAACATACTTTCTCTACTCGGATCATATGCACTTATGATTGGAACTCTATCAAGCATCTGCAACTACTAAAGATGATTAAGGTAAAACCCAACCATGGCATTATAAGGTATCAAGTCCTCTTTATTCCCATACGCAACCAACCAACTTACGCGAGTGTGTGTTTCTATCACTAATGCCACCAACCATAAGCGATTCATAAGCATATTGCAAACCCTACAGCAGGGATCCCTCATGCTTGCACGACACAGAGAGCACCATAGGATAGCACTAATAATAAAACATGCAAATCAAACCAATCTAGATCATAAATCAACCCAAAGGACAAAAGTAATCTACTCAAAACATCATACGATGGAAACACATCATTGGATCATAATATGTAGCATAAAGCACCATGTTCAAGTAGGTGATTACAGCAGGGTGCGGGAGAGTGGACCACTAAAAGGAGATGAGGAGGGTGATGAAGAAGGTGATGTTGATGAAGACGATCACTACGGCGATGGTTCCCCCGATGGCACTCCGGCACCACCCGGAGAGAGGGGGAGAGGTTCTCCCCCTTGTGCGTCATCCTCCATGGCCTCTCCTCTCTGTGGGGAGAGGTTCTCCCTATGGTCCTTGGCCTCCATGGTGTTGATGGCCCCTACGGGACGATGAAGATGGCCTCCGGTGATGGTGTTGATGGTCCTTGCATGTGTGAGCATGCTCACTGGACGAGCCGGGCGGCTCCGGGCACACGTGGGAGGAGGATAGAGAGGAAGGGTCCGACCAGCTTCCGTGTTGCGGACGTCGAGGGGGACACAAGGGACATCCTGGGGAGGCCCGAGGCTGTCGGGAGCGTCCGTCGGGCGGTGGCTACAGTGCGGATGTGCATTGTAGCACGCTCCACATCGCGAGCTCTGCATGCCGGGGCATGCTCTTGGCACCTTGGGTGCGTCCACATGTGTCCAGGGAATCCAGGGGAGCTCATACAAGGCACATAAGGCGAATGGTGTTCTAGAGGTGCCTTAGGGTAGAAGAAAGGGTGAGAGAGAGAAATGGGTGCTGTCCAGGGGGTAAAAATGGAGGTTTTACCCCCCCCCCCCAAATCATTGAGCTATGCCCATGAGGATTTTACTGGAGGTACAAGGTATCTACAAGAGGTTGTGGTAAAAATTTAAGCCTAAGGAGAACTCATATGGTACCCCAATTATTGTTCACAAAGTTGGTGCATAAGGTGTTTGATGGATGTTTGGGAAAGCAAATGGTGTTTACTTGCCATGATACTTACCAGGATTAGATGGGAGGTAAAATTGAGATGGGTCACATGTTTGATCCCATTTGAGGAAAGTTGACAATGTAGTCTTGGTAAACCCTAGAAATGGGCAGAAATGGATGTTCTTAGATCTAGCTAAGCAAAACTATCCTCCCTGATGCACCACTTGCTGTGGTGGCATAATTTGCTGACTAGAGCATGCCCGAAAAGTTTGGGACCAAATGGGGAAACCTGACAAGGCAAACATTCCCAATTTTTGAAATCAACAGAAAGGGGTTTGAGGGGATTGGGACAAGTTAATCTATTCTCCTTTATACACCACTTGGTGTGGATGCATTATTGGATGCTTAAAACATGTCCACATAGTTTGAGATCAATAGGAGATAGTTGGTAGTGTAGAGTTGCTCAAGTTTGGATCTGGACAGAGAGGGTTTTGGGATAGTTTGGTGAACCAAAACAATTGGGATTGATATGAAACTAGGCAAGATGACCACATATATCATATGTGACATGCTAGAATTTTCTTGGATTTATTTGAGAATATTTCTGATAGAAATATTTCAAATGCTAGAAATAGGCAGAAATGGTTTTGAAGGGTTTTGTCCAATACTTTGAACATGACCATGTGTTGAGACTCTTATATATGGACAGTATATGTCCACTGAGTCTTCCTAATTTTTTTCAAATATTGTTAAAGCATTTAAATAATTTTTCCCTATAAAAGTCCATTTGTGGCCTTAAGAAAAAGCCTTTAAATAAAATATGAAAATAATCTTTTAAAATAATATCTTGTAGTTAGGGGAAGTTGTATATATAGTAGGTTCCAAAAAAAGCATTTGTGGAAAAAGGATCCACACAATTTGAGGACTTGTAGCACAACCTCATTTGAGGGTTTTTTTAAGAACCTAAATTAAATAAATACTTTTTATCAAAATAATATTTGATAAAAATAATTTTGGGTACTATTCACATGTCATGATCATTGGGCAAGAAGTTTAGATCAAGTAAAAGAGCTTTGAGAGTAGGAGGGAGTTTTATGAGTATAGAGCACTAGCAAGCAATCAAACAATCAACAACCAAGCCAAGCATAACAACCACACAAAAGTTTTAATTGGCCCTGATTTTTGAGTCATGATAACTTAGTCATGAGGCAAATCACAGGCTGTGACAAGCCCCTAGCACGAGGGCGTGCTTGGGTTGGCTTCTAGGCAAACCCAAGGAGGCGGGCCCAAGGCACCGAGGGCTCTACTTTGCCCGTGGGCCAGGCTTGACACGCAGCACTCTTCGAGACACTGACGCCTCCATTTCACCGTGCTGCCTTGGCAACTGCCTCGGCTAATAGATAGCCCGGCGCACGCCATAGTGCCGTCATTGTGGCTCTTCAAATCTGCCATCCACTCCCCCTTTTCCCACGGCTCGCGCCTCCTCAGCTGACTCTTGTGCCCGCCCCATTCTGGCCGTCCGCCAGGGCTCCCAAGGAGACGGTGGGCGAGGCTTGGAAGGCGTCAGGGTATTCGCCGACACGGGGGCCTGCACTAGGCCGCTCCTTGGTGGTTAATGATAACCCCCAAGTGCAAGGAATCATCGTGACAATTTCCAAAGGTGGAAGTGATAAGTATGGAGTGTTGAACCCACAAGGAGCTAAAGGTAGGATCAATATCCTGTCAAGTCCCATCTGCCACCGATACGACTCTACATACACCAAACATTTGCTTCCAACTAGAAACGAGAAATGAGACTATGTTGTGGGTATTAAGAGGGTAGATTTGCATGATATCGGAGAACTAAAATATACATATAGGTGTTGTTATCATAATATTACAATATATTACAAATAGCGAGTGTTGAATAATGATGGGTCGGTGTGCGGAATTATCCTAGGAGATTGTTAACAAGATCGGAAATCATTATTGCAATTTTATATGAGGGAGAGGCATAAGCTAACATACTTTCTCTACTCGGATCATATGCACTTATGATTGGAACTCTATCAAGCATGTGCAACTACTAAAGATGATTAAGGTAAAACCCAACCATGGCATTATAACGTATCAAGTCCTCTTTATTCCCATACGCAACCAACCAACTTACGCGAGTGTGTGTTTCTATCACTAATGCCACCAACCATAAGCGATTCATAAGCATATTGCAAACCCTACAGCAGGGATCCCTCATGCTTGCACGACACAGAGAGCACCATAGGATAGCACTAATAATAAAACATGCAAATCAAACCAATCTAGATCATAAATCAACCCAAAGGACAAAAGTAATCTACTCAAAACATCATACGATGGAAACACATCATTGGATCATAATATGTAGCATAAAGCACCATGTTCAAGTAGGTGATTACAGCAGGGTGCGGGACAGTGGACCACTAAAAGGAGATGAGGAGGGTGATGAAGAAGGTGATGTTGATCAAGACGATCACTACGGCGATGGTTCCCCCGATGGCACTCCGGCACCACCCGGAGAGAGGGGGAGAGGTTCTCCCCCTTGTGCGTCATCCTCCATGGCCTCTCCTCTCTATGGGGAGAGGTTCTCCCTATGGTCCTTGGCCTCCATGGTGTTGATGGCCCCTACGGGACGATGAAGATGGCCTCCGGTGATGGTGTTGATGGTCCTTGCATGTGTGAGCATGCTCACTAGACGAGCCGGGCGGCTCCGGGCACACGTGGGAGGAGGAGAGAGAGGAAGGGCCCGACCAGCTTCCGTGTTGGGGACGTCGAGGGGGACACAAGGGACATCCTGGATATCATTGCAGAGCCAAGCCCCTAGTGGGGGCACGAAGAGCTAGATGACCTACGGTTTGCACAGGTTTCGTCAAGGCTTGCTGAATTGAAGGAGGTGGGGGTGACGAAGGCGATGGTAGTGCGGGAGTTCACTTGCCAACAAATTGCCCCTCTTCAGCGTCATTCTCGCCCGATGTGGACCTTCTCAAGCCCTCACAATGCCATGAGACTTCACGTCCTCCCTCTTCCTACCAGCGTGCTGCTTGCACTTCTCAGTCGCCTGATCGGTGGGGAACCAGACGAGCTTCCCTTGGATGGGCTTCCTCTTTACAACCGCAAGGATGGGGAAGCCTTCGCCCGAGAGATGCCGCGGTTCAACAAGTGGGGGTTGCTTCCCTCGGAAGGAGCAGGTCTCCGGGCAGATCCTCTCGTGCGGACCTCGGGCTTCGAGGGTCCTGGGGCTAGGTGGTACGTCTCCAATGTATCAATAATTTATGAACTATTAATGCCATGTTTACAATAATTCTATATGTTTTTGGTATGATTTTATTATAACTAACCCGGGCTAACATTGTTTTCCGCAGAAGTACCATGGTGTCGTTTTTTGTACAGAAAAAATAGTTCTCGGAATGGGCTGAAATTTTAATATTTTTTGCTGGGCCAAAAGAGACTCCCGAAGCATTGGAGCTAGGCCAGGAGAGCCACGAGGAGGTCACAAGCCTGCCAGGCGCAACCATGCCCCTGGTCGCGCCTAGCAGGCTTGTCACCGCCTTGTGGCACCTCTTGACGTGAGATCAACGCGAAAAATTCCTATAAATATAGAAAGCTCCGAAAAGAAACCTATATCGGGAGTTTTGCCGCCGCAAGCCTCCAATGCCAAGAAAAACAAATGAAGATCCCGTTCCGACACCCTGCCGAAGGGGGAAACCATCACTAGAGGCCATCTTCACCACCCCGACGCTCTCCATGACGAGGAGAGAGTAGTTCACCCTCGGGGCTGAGGGTATGTGTTTGATCTCTCCCTCCCGTGTTCTTGAGATGGCATGATCTTGATGTACCACGAGATTTATTGATATGGATGAATCATATCGAGTTTTCCCCTCTTTATCTTCTGGTGATGAATTGAGTTTTACCTTTGAAGTTTTCTTATCGGATTGAGTCTTTAAGGATTTGAGAACACTTGATGTATGCCTTGCGATGGAAAGTCTTTAAGGATTTGAGAACACTTGATCTATGGTGACAATGGATGTTCTATTGATCCACTTGATGTATGTTTTGGTGATCAACTTGTGGGTTCCATGACCTTGGGAATCTATGCGTTGGGATTGGCACACGTTTTTGTCTTGACTTTCCGGTAGAAACTTTGGGGCACTCTTTGAAGTTCTTTGTGTTGGATTGAACATGATGAATCTGAAATTATGTGATCAATATCATATAATCAGGACCATGGGTACTTGTGGTGACCTTGGAGTATCTAGGTGACATTAGGGTTTTGGTTTATGTGTGTCTTAAGGTGTTATTTTAGTACGAACTCTAGGGCTGTTCGTGACACTTATAGGGATAGCTCATAAGATAGATCAGAAAAGATAACATTGAGGTGGTTTCGTACCCGACAATAATTCCTTTGTTAGTTCTCCGCTATTTGTGACTTTGGAGTGAATTCTTTGTCGCACGAGAGGTATTTATATGATTCAACTATGTCAATAATGTTGAGAGAAATTGCACTAGTGAAAGTATGGACCCTATGCCTTATTTCCAAGCATTTATACAACCTTTTGTTCACTGTTTACTATTTGTTACCTTGCTGTTTTAGTATTTTCAGATTACAAAAACCTATATTTACCATCCATAATTCCCTTGTATCACCATCTCTTCGCCGAACTAGTGCACCTATACATTTTACCATTGTATTGGGTGTGTTGGGGATACAAGAGACTCTTTGTTATTTGGTTGCAGGCAAGGTTGTCAGAACCACGATTTTGAATCGGATCGGACCTTTGATGGTAGGATCGCAAATCATAGAATCTTAACTATCAAGATCGGAGAAACGTAGATAATATTAACTAAAATCATAGAATCATGGGGGTTATTTAGGATTGTAAAGTTGTAGAATCGTGTAACAAAATCGCGATTCTGACAACCTTGGTTGCAGGGTTGTCCAAGAGAGACCATCTTCATCCTACGGCTCCCACGGATTGATAAACCTTAGGTCATCCACTTGAGGGAAAATTTCTACTATCGTAAAAAACACTACGCTTTGAGGCCCAACATGTCATATCCCAAGTTAGCATTGCTCTGGTTAGCATGTGTGTGCATCATGTTTTGATTTTTGCATCAATATGAAATGGGGATCAACAGAAACCATAACACCTCACTTGAATCAACCAATTCAAATGTTGTGGAAAATAAACGAATCCAAAATGCCCATCAAAAATGCCCCCCATTTCTGATAAATATTGACATCAATATATCAGGGGACATTTTAATTTTCAGAACATCTATGTCATTTCAAAATAAATATTAATGCTTCTGAAAAAGCTAAATAAAGCATTTAAAATATTTCAGTCATTCAAAAATATTGAAACATTTTGTGGAGGTTTGAAATATTCAAACTAAGCTTGGAAAATATTTCAATATAATTTGAAATAGGTTTTGAGGCCTTGACAAAAATAAAACAAATTTGAGAAAATAAAAAGAAACAAAAAGGAAAAAGAAGGAAAGAGGGAGTTGACGTGAGGCCAGCTCTAGGCCGGCCCATCTGGCCCAGGGAGGTCTTCGTCCTCTTGCCGGCCAGGAGGCCGAGCGTGTGGCTGCTGTGCGCGCACGACCGTGCCGCCACGCCGGCAGCTGCCTGCCTGCCTCCCCCTCGCCAGCGCGACGGGGATAAGCGCACAGAGCCATCCCCATTGCAGTCTCTCTCTCTCCTATCTCCTTCCCCCTCTGTCGCCATGGCTGCCGATGCTTTGCCGCTGTAGCTTCGTCGCCCTAGTCTCTCCCTCTCACTCCCGAGCCCCCCAATCGCCCCACCTCGACGCCCTCTTCATCCTCGTCGAACCACGCACCACCAGAAGCCCTCCATCGCCACATCAACATCGTCTTCAACCTCCGGCTGCCGGCAAGGAATCGAAGCTCACCGCCGCTCCAGACCTACCCTGAGCCCGCTTTCGACGCTGCTGCACCTGTTATAAGCCCCTGGTTCCGTTCCCCCTCCCCACTCCATCGCTAGCGTGCCTTAGCGTCGGTTTGCCTCGGGCCCGAGAGCTCCTCGCCGCCGACGAGGATGCTGTCATCGCTGCGATGGACCAAGCTCTCACCTGAGCATGTAGGCATGCTAAGGAGGGCCTCGAGGAGCTATAGGAGCCAAGAGTCGGCCTGCTCGTGCTCCGGTTCCACGAGCCTGTGCTCGCCCGAGCTTCGGCAGCTGCCAAGCTCAACGTCGACGTCGACTCAGGCCATCGCAGCCCCTGGGGTGTGTCGGGTTTGACCCGTGCGAGCATGCAGGCTCATCCGGTGCCTTCCGCCGTCGATTTGGTCACTGGAGGAGGATTTTCGACCCACTCCTCCGTCCCTGACGTCGCCGACGGCTTAACACCGGCAAGTCAACCCATTTGACCACGGGGTTGACCCCTTGGGTCAACTGTCAAGTGGGGCCCGTCCCTATTAGTTTAGGATTAGTTTATAAAATTAAATAATTAATTTAATTAACTTAAATACCCACTGACAGGTGGGCCCATCCCAAATAATTAGTAATTAGTAATTTAATCAAACCTAATTAGGGTCTGGGTCATTGACCAATGGACCCCACTGGTCAGGTTTGACCTGTCAATGGCCCGTTGACCTGCTGTCATCATGCTGATGTCATGCTGATGTAATAAGGAATTTCTAATTTAATTTAATTCCGTAAATTGCTAAAAACTTAGAAAAATAATAGAATTTCATCTGTAACTCAGATTAAAATAAATTATATATGAAAATTTATCAGAAAAATCCAATGAATTCAATGGTGCTATTGGCATGCATGTTAGAGCAAGCTATGTAGATGAACATTGAAATTTAGCAATGGGTCAATATATAGAATATTAAATGGAGAACGGTTTTGAACCTATATTCAAATCCACTCCATCTAGCTTTAATAGTAATTGCATAAGCACATCCATTCATGTTGCCATGTCATGATCATGCATCATATTGCTGCATTTGTCGTGTATTGATTGTTACGTATCTGCATTGCGGTAGGTCCTGCTTTCGAGGATACTTCCGAGTATCCCACCAAAAGAGAGTACCTTCCTGCTTCCCAGCAAGGCAAGCAACCGCATTGATCATTCTGATATCATCCCATTCTCTCGCTCCTGCTCTTGTTTATTGCATTTGGACAAACATTCTATTATCTGTCATTTGCGTTAATTGAACCCATTCATGTACATGACGTATCATTGTCACAGTAAATAGCTAAACCTTGCAACCTAGCATACCTAGTAGATGCTTGGTCCATGATGTGCTTTACCTGCTATGCTTGCTATGCTTAGAGTTGTGTCGGGTATGATTCATCTAGGTGATGAACTAGAGTGAAACGGTATTGTCCTGATGTGATGAGCTAAATGATGAACCCGATTTGGTAAAGGTAGCGATGAGAGGCTATGTAGGAGTACTTAGTGGGTTGTCTCATTGGGACTGTTCTTAGGAACTGAGTTCCGTGTTTGTGATCCAAGACTAGTTACTACAACACATTGTGTTCCGGTAACTCGACCCCTCTGGACTTATCAACCGCCTAGTCCTTAGTCCAGGAGTTGCAAGTAGTTTCTGGTGCTTATAGTTTGCTGGAGGCCGTGCATAGCGCTGACCCTAGGGGTGGGCTACGATGAGGTAGGCAGTGGCACGGTGTAACAAGGGTCACCTGAATGGTGGGCTTGGGAACCCTATGCACATTGTTTGGGGCCATAGTAGCAACTTCGGCCAGACTTCCGTGCGGGTTCACTCTCAAATAGGCAATAGCCTAGAGGTCTTGTGTGATTGACGGTCGTGGCCGACTCCATCACTAGGCTTCCGCTTGAAGGTTGCCGAGGTGCATGGGTTTTATGAGCACACATCGTTAAGAGGCGAGAGCGTGTGTGAAGGAGTACACCCCTGCAGGGTATGAATCTGTTCGGATAGCCGCGTCCTCGGATATTGACTGCTTGGAGAACTTATGCTGTTCATAGATAACTTGATGGATACTCATATGAATATCAAGACAAGTGTGAGTACCATGGATGTCACTCTCGTAGGTGGCGGAAGTGAATCCATGGTGGTGTATTGATGTGGTGTTAGTGGACTCGTGTGCGATATCTAAAATTTGAACAAAGAATTAATATGTGTAGAATATGATAGCCAAGAGTCAAAGCTGGCATTGCTGCATTGACTACAGTACTCCCTTGTAGATACATGAACATAAATATACTAGGTCTGTTTTAAAGACTTGCTGAGTACGTTTGTACTCATGTTTGCTTAATAAATGTTGCAGATGAGACTCAGGACCCATCAGGTGGGTTCTACCTAGATGTCGACGACGTTGAATAGCTGGTGTCCTAGCTATGACCTTATGCCCTATGGTGGGTTGTAGATAGTCAGGCCATGTGCCTTTTTACCCTTTCATCTGTCTGTACTCAGACAGCTTTAAGCTTCCACTTGGTTTGTATGAACTTGCGTGTATGACTTGAGTGTCGGTTCATGTGACCCCTATCTGTAAGAACATATTATGCAAGGCTCCTCTGAGCATCTTAAATAAAAGTTGTGTTGTTGTATGGTTATGTTGTGATGCCATAGTTATATCTATGCATACCGGGCATGTCATGCATACGTGTGACGTGCAACGGTATGTATGGGATCCGACACCTAGTCATGTGCCTTTAGTAGTACACTTTACGGGGAACTACCTCGTTGTGCTTCCATCGAGCATTGGTAGCTTACTACTGCTCCGGACACATTGATTGACCGACACGTATCCTTCTTTGTTGCTATGTCTGTCCCTTCGGGGAAATGTCTCACAGTGTAATGGAGTCCCTATAGCCTGCTACGACTTGTCTACGTGCAATGATGACATTTATGTCCCACGGCGTAATGGAGTCCTTGTAGCTTGCTATGACTCGTCTACACACGCTTGATGCCGGCACCTACATTGCTGGTTTATGTATATCTGTTCCCATACGGATGTGCTACTTGGGTTTTATGACTAGTCATGTCGGCCCGGGTTCTCTATCGTTGGAATGCTAGCGACATATTCACATACGTGAGCCAAAAGATGCAAACGGTCCTGGCTAAGGTAAGGCTGCAGCCGTGGAGTTTACCGTGTGTGAGGCCGCAAAGTGATGTGATGTGTTACAGGCTGGATTCCTATGTCTTAGGATCGGTGTCCCGACACCACACGAGTCTACAAGAAGAAGGTTGTGTAGTAGACATCAAGCTCTTTTCTGGCGCCGCTGCCGGGGAGGTGAGTGCTTGAAGGTATATCTTTTGATCTTGCAATCAAATCTTTTTGTTTCTTGTTTTTCACTACTTTGGTTTTATAAAATAAAACTACAAAAAAGGGAATTGAGGTTGCCTCGTATGCTTCATCTTTTTAATGTCTTTCGTGAAAATAATGGAAAGGAAAATTGTGCTCAAGTGTTAGAAGAAGAAGTTATTAAAATGTTTGGCACTAAATCTTTGACGGATGAGCATGGTTGCAATGTATTTAGTATGAATTCTTTGAATATCCATAGTACTAATGATGATTGCACTAGTTATGATAAAAAGATTTCTTATAAGCATTTCAATTTTTATGGAGTGCATAGAGATTGTCAATACATGGCTAAAAGGGAAGATAGATTTTGTAAGAGGCATAAGTATTTAGAAACTAAATGGTTGCAAGAGAGGCTATATGTTTGTGCTGAAAGACTTAATATTTCTCGCCGTCCTTGTGAACTTTGCAATGAAAATGGTCATTTTCATTTCGTCATGAATTATTTCATGATCGAATTGTGTCCAAAAACTGTGATAACCTCATTTCCCTTGAGCATCATAATGAACTTAGTCAATTTTGGGGTATGAAGAAATGAAACATAAAGCTAAGGACGTTCCAGCTTGGGCTCTCATGAAAATGATTGATTTGACCTAAATGAAATCTATATATATTGCATGGTAAATTGCATTGATAATGCTTATATTGCCAACTACTCAAAGACATGAAAACAAATAGAAGATGAAGAGAATACTAATGAAGGGGAAGAGGTTTCCCAATATCCTCCTATTTTTTCTTATGATGAATCGGATAATGAGGACGAGCTTTTTATTCAACCAACCTTTGCAAAAGGAATCTTGGAGGAATTAAATAAACCCACACATAATGTGGTGAAGAAGAATAAAAGAAGGAAAAGTAAAGGTAAAGAGGTATCTCTCCCAAATAATGTTGCTCCCATTATTGATAGGCCTCATGAGAATGAATTAAAAATAGTTGTGGAAGATGATACACTTGAGGATGATTTCGTTATGCCTATTCCTTGTTGTGATAATTTTATTGGTAAGATAATGATACTTCTTATAATCTTGAAAATATTTATTGCACCAACTTGGAGGATGATGATAATAATTGCTATACTATTGGTTCTATTCACACCATTAATGATGAGAGCGATTATGTTTATGATATACAAAGCCACAAGCTTGGGGATGCTATGTTTGATGAAAATGACATGTTTGAGAATCTATTTTATGCAATTAATGCTTGTCTCAAGCTTCGGGAGGCTATTCTTAATGAATATGATCTTTTTATTCCCCCTACTTTCAATGATCAAACTTTTTATAATGCTTGTCTACCTCCTACTTATGATGATTATTGTGATGATACTTATGCGATGAAAAAGAGTGATGATTACTATTATGATACTTGTCATAATTATGAATATCCTTTTACTGAATACTACTTTTTTAATGTGGAACCAATTTGTAGTATTCAACTCTTTTATTATACTCCCACTATTAGTCATGAGAAGAAATTTTCTTGTGTGGAGAGTAGTAAAATTTATATGATTGTAGATCATGAAAAGAATGCTTTTATGTGATGGTTATATTGTGGAATTCCTTCATGATGCTACTGAAAGTTATTATGAGGGAGGAATATATGCTTGTAGGAATTACAATTATATCAAGTTTCCTCTCTATGTGTTGAAAGTTTTGAAGTTATGCTTGTTTTACCTTCCTATGCTAGATGATTCTTGTTCCCATTAATTGTTTGCTCACAAAATCCCTATGCATATGAAGTGAGTTAGACTTAAATGTGTTTTTCATGTGATTCATGATGCTCTTTTGCATGTCAAAAATACTATTTCCTATACGAGAATCATGGAAATCATCATGCCTAGTTGGAAGGCATTAAAGAAAAGCGCTTGTTGGGAGACAACCCAACACATTTACTTTCTGTTTTGATGTGTTTACATGATTAAGCTACTGTACTTATCTTGTTTTGCGTCTTTTATTTCAATAAAGTGCCAAGTAAAGCCTTTGGGATAGTGTGGATACTTGCTTGTTTGATCATGTGCAAAAACAGAAAGTTTTGCGTCCAGTATCTGAATTATCTGATTTTAGTGGAGCATAAAAAAATCTGCAATATGCACACAACATTTATATGCAAATTAATTGGGTTGTACTATTGTTTCATAATTTTTAGAGTCAGGGAAGTATGGTGATCATTCAGATCTTTACAGACGGTTCTGTTTTTGATAGATTCTGTTTTGCATGAGTAGTTTGCTTGTTTCAAGTGTTCCCATAACTTATATTGAGTAATATAAATTTTGATAATGATGAAATACTGTAGGTATCATGTGGGAAAAATTATGAATCTTTTCATGACAGTACCTAAGTAAATGATCTATCTTTATTACACTAACCCTTCTCACAAAGTTCCGTTATGTTTTTTGTGATTGAGGTTTTCAAGTTTTTGGTGAGACACCGATATGAGGAGAATAAGGAGTGACAAGAACATAAAATTGGGTATGAACAATGAATCCCCAAGTTAATATTCAAGAAATACTCAAACATCTAAGCTTGGGGATGCCCCGAAAGGCATCCCCTCTTTCGTCTTCAACACTATCGGTATATCTTACTTGGAGCTATATTTGTATTTGCCATATAATATGAATTTTCCTTAGAGAGTCATGTTATTTCATTATTCTATCTTATTTGTTATTTGTAATCTTTTTTTTCAATAAAAATTTCCAAGAATTGCCTTTAGGATGCTTGAATTGCATGTTTGATGTGCGTTGTGTAAAAACATAAACTTCTGCTGTAGTGTTTGAATTTTCATATTTTACTGGAATGTGGAAAGTTTATGAAATTTTTACAAAGTGTTTTAATATATATTATGTAGCATGACCTAAATTTTCATAATTGTTTTATTTACATAAGTACACTAGATTCGTAGATTGCTACAGACTCTTCTGTTTGGACTGATTGCTGTCATAGTTGTGTTATCTACTTATCCTATAGTTTCCGTAGCCTATATTGGTAGATATAAATTGTGAAAATGATAGTATAAATCACCTAATGTTTCAAAAAAAAATTTAAAATTTTCTTGGAAGTACATAAAGAGTTTATTTATTATTATGTGTACTAACCTATCTCACGAGCTCTTTTTGAGTTTTGTGTGGATGAAGTTTTTGAGAATAGGGGAAACCATGATATGAGAGGATTAAACGAGATACAAACTCTCAAGCTTGGGTATTCCCAAGGAACCCCAAGTAAATATTTCAAGAAGTCTCAAGCATCTAATCTTGGGAATGATACGCATCCCATCTCTCTTCATCAACAATTATCGGTTAGCCTATGTTGAGCCTAAATTTTAATTCGTTCACATGATGCGTGCTATTCTTGGAGTGCTATTTTTTTGCTTGCTGTTTAAATAAAATACTCATATTTTAAAATCTTTAGTGATAGAGAGATACATAAAGTCCTCACATAGCTACTTAATTGTTTGAGTACTCATTGATCTTCACTTATATGTTTTGGAGTAGTTTTGTCATTTGCTCTCGTGCTTCACTTAAATCCTATGAGTAAATGGTTGAATGAATTGAATATCATAAATCTGAGATTGTATATGTTTTATACTCTTATCCCATGGGGAGTAAGGACTTCACATATGAGAAGTATAGGTGGTAAAATTTATTGAAAGTTAGGAAACACCGTATTGGTCACTTGAACCATTCATGAAAGAATATTGAAGGAAGAGATATTTCACATATAAATATACTATCTTGGACATCTTCTATGATTGTGAATACCCATTAATTATTTTCAAACTTAAGAAAATAGTTGAATTTGGACAAGGAAGACAACTTAATGAGTTATGCTTGGGTATATTTGTATAGAAGTTATATTGTTATGGATCCTCCAACATGTGGTGCTTGCTTCCACCTCATATTAGCTAAATCTTCCGCACCAAGTAGAAATACTACTTGTGCATCCAAACACCCTTAAACACAAAGTTTTTCCATATGAGTCCACCATACCTACCTATATGCGGTATTTACCTTCCGTTCCAAGTAAATTTGCATGTGCCAAACTCTAAACCTTCAAATAATATTCTGTTTTGTATGCCCGAATCGCTCATATAATAACTAGGGGTTGTCTATATCTTCCATGCTAGGTGGGTTATTCTCATGATATGTGTTAATTCACTATCATTCACGAGAAACTGGCTAGTAATAGGGATTCCAAGTCCCAGAATAAAAAAATGCAAATAATTAAACAAAACTCCCCAAGAATGTTGTTGGTATGGACGGTACCCGTGGATTCGGCTCGCCGTGTAGTGTGATTGATTGGTGGAGGGGAGTAAAAACTTTACCATTCTATTTGGGAACCTCCTATAATGTATCTAGCATGGAATATACCGAGATGTCCCGGTTGTTATGGTGACAATGAAAGCATACCGCTCAAAATTATTATTCATCTCTGTTTTAAAAGCTCGAGCTCTGGCACCTCTGCAAATCAATGCTTCCCTCTCCAAAGGGCCTATCTTTTACTTTCTAGTACTTACCTTTATGCAAGAGTCATGGTGATCTTCACCACTTCCTATATTTCTCCTTTTTCTCTTGGCAAGCATCATGTGGTGGGGAAAGATCCAAGAATACATGGCCGTTAAAATATATTTGATCATGAATTATTATTGTTTACAATTATATATATGATAAATAAGTTGGGAGGGGAAACTTTAAGCCCCTATCTTTCTCTGTGTTCAAAGGATGCCATTTGATCTAAAAATATGCTTTGAGAGTTAGCAATCATGGAATACTATATGATAGTTGAGTATGTGGAATTTTCTAAATCAAAGCTCTTGCACAGACCCTTCCTAAAAATAAGATGAATTGCAATTGTTTCATGACTGAAAGCATAGTTTGTTAGTCTATACTTTAACATGTGGATAGCTTGTTATTTCATCATGAGAAGTTTAATTAGATAAGCTACTGTTTATGATACATAATGATGCTAGAAAAAAGTGAATGGAATTATCATTGATCAAACTTGTGCACTTGCCAGCATTCACACTTCATAAATTATTTATTTTATCATTTACCAACTCGAGGACGAGTAGGAATTAAGCTTGGGGATGCTGATACGTCTCCAACGTATCTATAATTTATGAAGTATTCATGCCATGTGTACAATAATTATTTATGATTTTGGTATGATTTTATAAGAACTAACCCGGACTGACGCTGTTTTCAACAGAACTACCATGGTGTCGTTTTTTGTGTAGAAATAAATTTTCTCGAATGGGCTGAAAATTTAGTATGATTTTTTCTGGACCAAAATAGACCCCCGAAGCATTGGAGCTGGGCCAGAAGAGCCACGAGGATATCACAAGTGTGCCAGGCATGGCCCCCTGGCCGCGCCTAGCAGGCTTGTGACCGCCTCGTGGCATCTCTTGATGTGAGATCGATGCCAAAAATTCCTATAAATATAGAAACCTCAGAAAAGAAACCTAGATCGGGAGTTCCACCTCCACAAGCCTCCAAAGCCATGAAAAACCAATCAGGATCTCGTTCCGGCACCCTGTCGAAGGGGGAAACCATCACCGGAGTCCATCTTCATCATCCTGGTGCTCTCCGTGACAAGGAGGGAGTAGTTCACCCTCGGGGCTAAGGGTATGTACCAGTAGCTATGTGTTTGATCTCTCTCTCTCTTGTTATTGAGATGGCATGATCTTGATGTACCGCGAGCTTTATTGATATAGATGAATCATATGGAGTTTTCCCCTCTCTATCTTCTTGTGATGAATTGAGTTTTCCCTTTGAAATTTTGTTGTCCGATTGAGTCTTTAAGGATTTGAGAACACTTGATGTATGTCTTGCGATGGGATATCCATGGTGACAATGGGTGTTCTATTGATGCACTTGATGTATGTTTTGGTGATCATCTTGCGGGTTCCGTGACTGTGGGAATCTATGCATAGGGGTTGGCACATGTTTTTGTCTTGACACTTTGGGGCTCTCTTTGAAGTTCTTTGTGTTGGATTGAACATGATGAATCTAAAATTATGTGATGCATATCGTATAATCAAGCCCATGGGTACTTGTGGTGACATTGGAGTATCAAGGTGACATTTGGGTTTTGGTTGATTTGTGTCTTAAGGTGTTATTTTAGTACGAACTCTAGGGCTGTTCATGACACTTATAGGGATAGCTCATAAGATTGATCAGAAAAGATAACTTTGAGGTGGTTTCATACCCTACAATAATTTCTTTGTTAGTTCTCCGCTATTTTTGACTTTGGAGTGAACTCTTTGTCGCATGAGAGGTATTTACATATGATTCAACTATGTTAATAATGTTGAGAGAAATTGCACTAGTGAAAGTATGGACCCTAGGCCTTGTTTCCAAGCATTTATACAACGTTTTGCTCGTTGTTTACTATTTGGTACCTTGCTGTTTTTATATTTTCAGATTACAAAGACCTATATCTACCATCCATATTGCACTTGTATTACCATCTCTTTGCCGAACTAGTGCACCTATACCATTTACCATTGTATTGTGTGTGTTGGGGACACAAGAGACTCTTTGTTATTTGGTTGCAGGGTTGTTCGACAGAGACCATCTTCATCCTACGCCTCCCACAGATTGATGAACCTTAGGTCATCCACTTGACGGAAATTTGCTACTGGCCTACAAAACTTTGTGCTTGGAGGCCCAAGACGAGTGTACAAGAAGAAGGTTATGTGGTAGACATCACCAGGCTCTCCTGCCTGGCCGAGGAGGGGAGCCCTGCATCGCCCGTCCCCCAGGCTCCTGCCGTAGCCCCACCTAGGGCGAGGATAGCACCCTATTGATGAAGGCGGTCGTCGTCTACGCAACAAAGCCCCCGGGGCCAAGAGTCGAGGAATCGTCCTTAGTCTCCCATTCTTGCTGGAAGAGGAGGAGGCCCGAGGGCAGTTCCTACTTAGCACCCTAGGTCCCGGTGAAGAGGAAATGGATCGCCGTGGATAAGTAAGCTTCCAATCCCCCTTTGTCCTGCTCCGATGCACACCTTCTGAGTTTCTGTTCTGCATGTCTCCTCCTAATGAAGAGAGAGATGCACCGCTACTTCCACCTTCTGAGGTCACCGGGTCCATGGCGGCCCTGCATCCCGTGGGTCTTGGACGCGAGTTCTCCCTGTTCTTCTCTGCAAGCGGCCTTTAGCTTGCTGGGGCGAGGCCGTGTCCTCCGACGTCGGTCCTTTTTGAGAACCGGGCGCCTTGCATACTGGGGCCTTCTTCAAATGAAGATACAGATTCCCCAGAGGCACGGCTTCCACCCCAAGATGAAGATAAGGAGACCCGAGGCTCCGGGCTTTCGCCGGGGGCATGTTGTCCTCCGCACGCCTTACCTGCCAGCCTAGGGGAAGGTGAAATCCCTGGCCATGCGCTCGAGCTCGAGAATGGCTGCAGCACCGCACGGCGTGGTCTCCACCAAGCCACGACGAGTGTGCTGGGGTGACTGGGAGTGGAGTTGGCCGACACCGACATATGCATCGAGGCGGAGCGCCAGCGCCTCATGCGTGAATGGCATTGTCTTGGGGTCGCTGTCAACCTCGACCGCCTTCAGTGCGAGCGCTCTTGAGCTAATGTCAAGGGGTCCCTTGCTGCAGCGAGGGAGGCCCGTGATCGCGCCCTTGCGGAGGCCCAAGCCGCCGACAGCAGACGCGAGGCCTCAGAAGAACGCTTGGGGAGCTCCAGGCCTCCAATGCCGCTCTTGAAAGACAAATCGAGGCGCACAGGGCCGTACTCAACGGCTTGGCGGTCGAATCGCCCACTAGCGGGGAACCGCATCCCTGAAGACTCATTGGTAATAGAAGCGATGGAGTACAGCCTAGAGCGTGAGAGGCCGTATGTGAGGGAGCACCAAGTGTTCCTTGCCTAAGACTCCCTTGCCATCCGCCCGGCGAAGGTCCAGGAGGAGATCAACGACAAGGTGGCGGTCGTTCGGCGTGTCCTCACTCAAGATTATCGTTCGAGGTTGAAGCTCCAGGAGTTCCGTTTCTGCAAGCGACACGACGACCTGCAAAGGGAGTCCCATGACCTCAGGAAAAGGTTAATCCTGGAGGAGTGTCGCCAGAAGGCTGCGATGGACGCCCAGTCGGCTGTCGAGGCCGAACGGTCCTTCCTCTATAAGCAGGTAAATGATATCACTTCCCTCATGGATAAATCTTCGAATGAGGCCGACCGTGCTCACGGGCAGCAGCACACATGCTCCAAGATGTTCTAGTACTTTGAGAAGAGGGCCCATCGGGCCTTGAGCAGCATCTGCGGCGAAAGCGTCTCGAGCCGGCTCATCCCAGATGATGTCGGGTACCTGGGCTTCTTCTCCAGGGTTGTGGAGCATCTCAAGGGGGGTGCGGAGAAGATCCGCAAACTCGTGGAGGAGACATGCCGCAACTTCCTCACGAGGGCGGCTTCACACGTCTTCAGCCATCTCCTTCGCCTCGACCTACACTTTGATTTTGAGGTTGTGCTTGCTCCCGTGCCCGAAGTGATCCAAGACACCCTCGCGGAGTGGGTGGAGGACTTGATCACAGGGTTTTCTTTAGCTGATTGGGAAGACCCGCTCGGGGCCGAGGATCACGAGGCCGGTGATGGTGGTGATGATGAGGGAGAAGACGACGGCATGTCCCCATAAGTAGTCTTCATCTTTACCTATCAAAGTTATGAACGTGGCCCTACGGAGGCGTAAGTGTATTTGAACTGACCCTTTCTTAAGGCTCCCTTATGACGTGGTAGGTGACATTGTACTCCTTTGTGCCAAGTATCCCTACCGATTTAGTCAATAATGTCGTACGAGGGACCAGATGACTAGGCCTTGGCGAGGCGTGCGCCAAAATGCGTCCATCGAGTGCAGCCCCCACTCACGGGATGCGCGAGGCAGAAAAAAGGGCTGGCTAGTGCCGAACTTCTCAAGATGGCAAGACACAAAGAAGAAACTGTTACCAGAAAAGAATGCCCCTCCCCCTTTCCTGAAGAAAACCGCATAACTTAATTTTCATTTCAAAAGGTGGCAAATTCGAATACAAAGAAAGGAGGATAAAGAACTGCCACGTCCGACACCTAGGCTAGTCTTCGTCTTCCCCCCAGCACGGAGCGTAGGGCTTCCACTAGGTGTGGCCATAGTCATTGGAGGATAGTGTTATCGCTAGCGCTAAGCATGGGTCTTCCACTTGGACATGGGTGGGACCCCCCCCCCCCCGCGCGCGCGTCATTGGTGGGCTTCGGGCCTGTACCACCCACTCATTATTACGTTAGAGTGTCAAGGGTCGAGCCCGGGGGCACGTAGGGAGCTCCATGCCTCGTAGACACGAATCGCCACCTTCCTACCCCCAAGCACGATGCGGTGGAGCGAGGCTGGCTTCGAACGAGCCCTTGAGCGCGGGGGTTGGTCCCCATACCCTCCGCATGGAGGACCCGGCTCGAAGTGGGGCCTCGGTCCTTGCAAGGCCCGGGGGAGAATGTCATTGTTGTAGTGGCGCCATATCCCCCTGTGCCGAGAATGAGGCCCGGCACAGGATCCTCCCAACAGGCGCGAGGCCGACTCCCGAAGCAGTGCCTAGTACACCTCACTGTGGTGCCTGGGGGCCTCACATGAGTATCCGACCCCCTGCCTCCATGCGGACTGGACATGCCCTGGGGACATAGGCGAGTACCTGGTCATTTCTCGCTAGACAGGAGAGGCCTGGCCCAAGGACATGGGCATGTGTTCCACCATCCATCTTTGGGAAGGCGACGCTTGTCCCGGAGACATGGGCGTATGTTCCACCCTCCGTCTCCAGGCAGGGAGCACCAGGCCTGGGGACATGGGCGTGTATTCCACCCTCCATCTCCAGGCAGGGAGCATCCGGCCTGAGGACATGGGTGTGTGTTCCAGCCTCCATCTCCAAGCGGGTGGCACCTGGTCCGGGAACTCAGGCGCCTACTCAGGGTAGCTACCCACTAGCGATTATGCCTCGTGAAGTTGCCTATGCATGGAAGCCTCGCAAGACCGACCCCACTAGCTGCCCTCGTTAGGCCGCCCATGCCAGCCATGACGAAAGCCGCTCATGGAGTCGTATACGCTCATCCTATTGTTGCAGTAGTCAAGGCCGCATCCTCCGCGGCTTCGGGGCGCGTCGGTGCGGCCGTCATGGAGGCGCTCGGGCCTTTGGGTGAGGCCGTAGACAAGTTGCTGGGTGTCCACACCAGAAGCAGCGGGTGTGCTGTGAGGCGCATGATGGTTCCCATCTCGCACGTGCAGCACCTCTTGCAAATCTTCCTCCATGCCTCTAGCGCCGCGCTGGTCGGTTGAGGGACTCCACTAACGCGAGTGCACTGCCCGTCCCATGGGGGAGCGCCCGGGCAGCGCCAGTCGCACTGGTGCGCCAAGCCGTGCGACGTAGCGCTTCGGCATAGCAGTTGCTAGCGACGTGATAGAGCTGCAGTTCGTGGCCCGTGTGGAGCGTGACTCGCCAGCCCGCTAGGTCACGGCGAGCTCGGGAGAAGATGTCGAGATGCGAGCATGGGAGGGGGCTGGGTCGACGATGCTGCTCCGCACGATGGATGAGCGTCGCGGGCCCCAGCATTCGTCGAAGGCTCGACTAGCGATGGTGTCCGCGGATGGTGGGGGGGCAAGGCAGATCAGGGCGTTGTGGCCTACGGGTGACGACCAGGCGACGTGAGTGGGATAACACTTGGTGCAGTCCCGGTGCCCTCTAGCCATGGACACAGCGAGCGAAGGCGAGGTGAAGATTGCAGAGGGATTCCGACACACCCCCTACATCGCGTGCCAAATGTCGGATTTCGGTCTCCGCAAAACCCAAAGAGGTTCAAACTCAGGAGCCTGTGCAAAGATCCCCACCAGCTTCGGCTTCAAGCTCACAGCTCCACAGCGTCGTCGAAGGGGAATCGCTCGATCGTGGCAAAGAAGACTAACACGCGGATTTACTCAGGTTCGGGCCGGTGTGAAGTTTAAAACCCCACTCTGCTTTGGGTTGATTGCTTCTCGAGTAGGGTTTGGATGAACTGGTATAGTGATGAGCAACCACTCGTGGGTGCTCGAGGGGTCTCCGGTCTATCTCTACGGTGCATCGTCACCTCTATTTATGGTGGCCCGGGTCCTCTTCCCTTATCTCTTCGGCGGGAAGGGATCCCACAATGGGCAAATTTGAAAGGGGACAGGAGGTACATCTTATCTTGACTAAAGGTGGTCTTCATCTGCAAAGCTTCGGAGGTGACGCGGTGGTGGGCTCGACGATGACATCCGTCCTGCCGAGCTCATGGTCTCGGTCTCGTTGCACCAGGAAGGAAACCTTTGGGGGATTCCTTGGGATCTCGTGGATGTCCTTGTCTCCTTATCACCATAGAGGAAACTGTCCTCCCCCTATGTCTGCTGGCACCCGCCTGGCTCTGTCATCAGAGCCCACGTTATCCCATCCTCGGGATGTTGGGCCCTTGCATAGTAACCTCCGGCCCCTCGAGAGGGAACCCAGGGAAGGCCTCCCTCCTCCGGGGGTCTTGGCGTCGTCCTCCTCGCAAGGGTGTGATTCTCGTGAGGGCCTTGTATTGAGTGATCCCGCGTCGGGCTATACCAGGCCGTCGAAGTGGGCCATGCCCTGGGCTGCAGGCAGGCTGGTCTAGGTACCCCTAGTCCTATAACACCGACATATATTTATTGCCACGATGTGTGGTACATCTCAGATAATGGAAAGTACTCCCTCTGTCCGAAGATATTTGTCCTAAAAATAAATAAAATGGATGTATCTATAACTAAAATAAGTCTAGAGACATCCACTTTTAGGACAAGTATTTCCGAATGGAGGGAATATACATTAACACTTCTGCAATAAGAATATACATCATACATTTATTTCTTGTCTACATCATTCTAGTTGAACTCTTCGCAGGATTGGTGCATGTGATGAAGTGGTAGAGAACATTTGCAGATTGCTACAAGCGATCCATGGGGGGTTTGGTGCCACTTGTTGGAAATATGCCCTAGAGGCAATAATAAAGTGGTTATTATCATATTTCCTTGTTCATGATAACCGTTTATTGTCCATGCTATAATTGTACTAATCAGAAACTCAGATACATGTGTGGACACATAGACAACACCATGTCCCTAGTATGCCTCTAATAGACTAGCTCGTTGATCAAAGATGGCTATGGTTTCCTAGTCATTGACATGAGATGTCATATGATAATGGGATCACGTCATTAGGAGAATGATGTGATGGACAAGACCCAAACTACAAACGTAGCATATGATCGTGTCAGTTTATTGCTACTGTTTTCTGCATGTCAAGTATTTGTTCCTATGATCATGAGATCATGCAACTCACTGACACCGGACGAGTACCTTGTGTGTATCAAATGTCGCAATGTAACTGGGTGACTATAAAGGTGCTCTACAGGTATCTCCGAGGGTGTCTGTTGGGTTGGCATGGATCAAGACTGGGATTTGTTATTTCGTGTGACGGAGAGGTATCTCAGGGCCCACTCGGTAATACAACATTACAACAAACCTTGCAAGCAATGTGACTAAGTGTTAATCATGGGATCTTGTATTACGGAACGAGTAAAGAGACTTGTCGGTAACGAGGTTGAACTAGGTATGGCGATACCGACGATCGAATCTCGGGCAAGTAACATACCGAAGAACAAAGGGAACATCATACGGGATTAACTGAATCCTTGACATAGAGGTTCGAACGATGAAGTTCTTCATAGAATATGTAGGAACCAATATGGACATCCAGGTCCCGCGATTGGTTATTGACCGTAGAGGTGTCTCGGTCATGTCTACATAGTTCTCGAACCCGCAGGGTCTGCACACTTAAGGTTTGGGGACATTTCGGTAGTATAGAGTTATGTATGGTGGTGATCGAAGGTTGTTTGCAGTCCCGGATGAGATCCCGGACGTCACAAGGAGCTCCTGAATGGTCCGGAGGTAAAGATTGATATATAGGAAGTCCTATTTTGGTCACCGAAAAAGTTTCGGGCTTGTCTGCAGTGTACCGGGAGTGCCGGTAGTGTACCGGGAGACCATCGGGAGGGGTATTTCGACCCCAGAAACTACATGGGCTGTGGGAGAGTGAATACCAGCCCTTAGTGGGCTGGTGGAAGTCCCACACAAGGCCATGCGGCTGGGAGATAAGACCCAAAGAAATAAGGTGGAAAAAAGGCAAAATAGGGAGGAATCCTAGTCCTACTAGGATTGGGGGAGGAGTCCTCCTCTCCTGCTTGATTCGGCCGAACCAAGGGCTGGTGCCTTGAGGGCCAAGCCTCCTCCTCTCTCCCTCCTATATATACTAGAGGTTTTAGGGGTTTTGCACTAGTTTTTCAGCCACGTGCTACCTGTTCCTCCAGTGCATAGTTTCTCCTCTAGATCGGATTTCTGTAGTGCTTAGGCGAAGCCCTGCCGGAATAGCTCCACCACCATTGCCGAAGCACCGTCACGCTGCCGGAGAACTCGTCTACCTCTCCGCTCCCTCTTGCTGGATCAAGGAGGCAGAGATTGTCATCTAGCTGTATGTGTGCTAAACGCGGAGGTGTCATCTGTTCGACGCTAGATCGGAAGGACCGTGATCCAAAGGTTGATGCTACCGGTAGGATTGTGAAGTCGGCCTTGGAGATGTCAAGCTTTGGCCTCAAGTTTGAAAGCACTTCAACCATTCAGAGCAGAGCTTTGGCAGAATTCATTATAGAATGGACCCCAACGTCCGTGACGAAGAGATCCAAGAAACGACTGTCCTCGACAAGGAAGCAAGCTAAGAATGGGTTATGTACTTTGACGGAGCTTCCTCCTGGCAGGGAGCCGATGCTGGCGTGCTGCTTGTCACACCCATCGGAGAGCACCTCAAGTATGTAATTCAGATGCACTTTCCCTAGTAGAAGTCGAGGAACAACACCGTAGAGTATGAGGGGCTGCTCCCCGGCCTCAGAATCGCGGCAGACCTTGGGATCAAGAAGCTCATTAACAAAGGAGACTCACAACTTGTCATCCAGCAAGTCAATAAGGATTATCAAAGTCCATTGATGGAGGCTTACGTAGATCAAGTGAGGAAGTTTGAGGAGTGCTTTGACGGTCTCCAAGCACAACACTTTCCTCGTGCAGAGAATAGTATTGCTGACGAGCTGTCGAAGCGTGCTGCCCTCAAGTTACCTGTGAAACCAGGGACTTTCGTGCTCCAATTGAATCAGCCATCCGTATCGCCGCCGACAAAGCAGAATAGGAGAAGGAAATTGAATTCTGGCCAGTACTTCCTGGCAGAGCTTACAGAAGCCGTCGACAAGGAAGTTGTCGGGATCAACACCAATCTTGTTAGGGGCAACAGGCTCTGACAGGGCCACAAGCCCTTGTCGTAGAGACAAGCGCCCCCATGGTGAAAGACATGTCTTTAGTCCTTGTCGTCACATAGTCCAGTTCCTTCAAACAGGGGAACTCCCGGAGGAATAGGAAGAAGCGGAGAAAGTAGCCCGTCGGTCTAGTATGTACCAGTTTGTGGACGACGTCCTATACAAAAAGAGACTGAACGGTGTGAAATTCAAGTGTGTTCCTTGGGAGGATGGACTAGAGATACATTGAGGCATATATGACTCCCACATAGGGTCAAGAGCTCTTGCCGGGAAGGCCTTCCGGCAATGTTTATTTTGGCCCACTGCTCTCCAGGATGCAACTGCACTAGTAACCAAGTGTGAAGCATGCCACTTCCATTCAAAGAAGCAACATCAACCAGCTCGAGCTCTTCAGACAATCCCTCTTTCTTGGCCATTTTTGGTCTGGGGGCTCGACATCTTGGGCCCTGTTCCCCATGCCACTGGGGGCTTTGAGTACTTGTACGTCGCGATCGACAAGTTCATAAAGTGACCGGAAGTGGAAGCAATGAGAAAGGTGACAGCACAATCAGCCATCAAGTTCTTCAGAGGACTAGTTTTCCGTTTCGGTGTACCAAGCAGGGTCATCACCGACAACGGTACACAGTTAACAAGCTGCACCTTCGTGCAGTACGTCCAAGACCTTGGCGGCAAGATCTTCTTTGCTTCCATCGCTCATCCAAGAAGTAACGGCCAAGCGGAAAGGGTGAATGCTGAAGTGATGTGAGGTCTTAAGACAAGTACTTTCGACAGGCTGCACAAGTGCGGAAGATGCTAGATTGATGAGCTATCGGGGTTCTTTGGTCGATCAGAATGGCGCCAAATCGAGCCACCGTCCAGACACCCTTGTCCCTGGTGTACGGGGCGGAGGTAGTTCTCCCCACAGAACTCATATACGGGTCACCTTGAGTGCTCGCTTATGATGAGCTTGAGCAAGAGCAGTTGCGCCAAGACGATGCAATGCTCCTTAAGGAAGATTGTCTTCGGGCTGTTGTGCGAGTTGCACGCTACCAGCAAGCTTTATGCCGCTACCATAGCTGTAAAGTTCATGCCCGGAGTCTTGAGGAAGGTGACCTTGTTCGTCGGCGCGTTTAGTTGGCCAAGAATTCAAACAAGTTGACGCCGAAGTGGGAAGGCCCTTATTGGGTAGTACAAGTCACCAGGCCTGGTGAAGTCCGCCTGGAGACCGAAGATGGCATCATAGTGAGCAACTCCTGGAACATCGAACATCTTTGTAAGTTCTATCCATGAGGCGCGGTTGCCAGGGCCCCCCGGCAACCATCTTTTGTACAAGTCTTGCCGGCAGGGCATGTCGTCCTTTGTACAAAGCCAGGCACAGACCCTGTGCATAGTTAAATAAGATCAGGCATCTTTCAACTCTTGTCGATTCCCATGTTTTGTTTACATGCATGTTTATCTGAGATGTTGCATTACGCTTATTCCCGGCAAGTGCTTACAAACCACCAAGGTTCCATACCTCTATTTTCTCTTCTTTCTTTCTCTTAGAGGATAGAAGGTTCCCTCGCGCACAAGTTTGCTGAGGGGAAGAGGTGGTGTGGACACCTACGGGCGGGCGACGTTCGAAGTTGGCACCTTACGGGAAGGAGTATGACAAAAAAAGATAAGTTGCAAAACTCTAAGTAAACCTTTACTATGAGGTTATCTCTGTCCTTTGAGGATTTTAAACTTTCATATGGAAACCTGCACGTGAGGGAACCTTGTCGTGATCGGTTGTGCCCTTGTTTTGTTTTGAGTCTGCTCAACAGTATAAGTGGATGCACTAAAAACGTTAAGGTAACTTGTCACGATTGGTCGCGCCCTTATTCTGTTTTGAGCCCTCTCAACAGCTTAAGTGGCTGCGCTAAAAGTGCCAAGACATCTTGCCGGCGGCGGCATCGTCGGCAAGCTGCTAAGGATTCGTTCCGCAAAGCGCTCGCGGTGGTGCTGCATACACCGACAAGTTTTCCGATAAAGTGTATGGAATACACCATATAGAGGAAAATCAAATAAGAGGAGTAACATGCATTCATTTAAAGGGAATAAAATTTACATGGGACAGTGCCTTTTCCTAAGTACATCTTTATTTGACTTTCACCCCTAGGGACAGATTACAAGAAGAAAAAGATAGGTAGAGGCCCCCGGCAGAAGCCCAGCTTGACCCCTTCTGGACCAGCACTGCACGGAGGGCAGCGCGTCCAGAAGGGAGGACGAAGCCAAAGTCCACGGGGCTGCCACAGGATCCAGCTGGAAGATGAGGCAGCGCCCGGGGCAAGGACCCTCGGCAAGGTCGCTCCGCCGGGAGAGGGAGAGGCATGAGCTGGAAATGATGGTGCGGCCGGCGACTCGTCAAAGCTCAGGTTGTCGTATTCCGACTTGATGGCCTGAAGCTCGGACTCGTCGTCATCGTTGCTCGAGGAGGAGCTTCCAGCGCCGCTCGAGCTCTCTTCGCAGCAGCTGAGATGGACACCTGAGCACACATAAATCTTGATGGAGAACAGATTGGCCTCCTTCATTTTGAAGTGGAGGACGTGCCTATCCTGGAGGCTGTGGGCACGGGCGAAGGTTTTCCAACCCCGCCTCGGGAACATGACGCAATGTTCTGGGTACTCAACGTCTACCCGTGTGGCGCCATTACAGCAGCCATGTGCCGGCAACCATAGGGCAGGTGGATTTTCAACCTCCATCACCCTTGAGAAAGGGTGAGGGATACGCGGACAACTACGAAGGGGACCGTGCAGTTCGAGGACAAACTCCAGTGCCATCCCCATCAGTGTGGGTCTCTTCAAGGAGGGGGTCTGGCGTCGGAGGAAGAGGTGGAGCGGCGCTCCACCTCCATCAGCCTCGACCTCCGCGCCGACCATGATGCCTCATGCCTCTTCCTCCCTGCGCGCTCGAGCCACCCTCCGCCTCCGTGGCTAAAGCGGTGGCATGATCCTGACGGGAACTCCTCGTCGAGCGGGCGGAAGACGTAGGCCGGCCTCGTCACCCATCCATGGCCAAGGGCGGGTACTACTAAAAATCGGGAAGGTGTAGAAGAGTAGACTTTGGAGATCTTCGCTCAATGACGAAGAAAGGTGGATGAGCCTCACCTTTGCTGCCCCCCCTATTTATAGGAGGAAGCGCGAGGGCTGCACCCCCTGCTTTAAGAGTCACCGCCCGTCTCTGCCAATAGCGCCACCCACGATCACGAGACAAACAGGCGGCCGCCCGTTCCCCCAATCCATGGCGCTGTGGTTTCTGCCACGGACGGACTTTAAGTCACGGACGTCTGTTGCTAATTCCATGCTATGCATGCGACGCGCGTTGCAGAAACGACCTGATGCAGTAATTGAAATAATTATGGCCGCTCCATGCACGCCTCCCATGTTGCGCACTTAACACGCATCATGAGGTGGCATAGTAAGCGGAATGGTTGCAACTGCAGACCCCTGCCACGCATGCCCGTGCACTGTTTGGGCCTGTCCCAATAACGCCTCGCACCATGTGTGGCCCAGGCCCGGGGGCTCCTGTGGTGTACTAAGGATCGGGTCCATTAGTAGCCCTTACTTGTGCACGGGTAGTTGTAGCCACACCCGCGGCAGGGCCTATCGAGGGACTACTAGAAGCAAGCACAAAGACGTCAATGGAATGCTCAAGTCAACGAACACAAGACCGAAGACCAAGGGTTGGAACCCCGACAAGATCTTGCCGGGGGCGGCCTGTGGAGCCCCGGCAAGAAGGGCACTTGGCAAGACCTGGCCACCTTGCTAGCACAGAGACCAAGTGTCGACTTCCAAGATACGTGTCAAGGCGCTGGCGAAGGAGAGGCTAAGTAGTGCACATGGTACAGGCCCCTGTCCCGTCCCATAGAAGGTCACGGATGCTGACAGAGCATTAAATGTGTTTGTCCCACTCCGTCAGGGTTAGGTATGATAGCATTGTAGCACTGTGCACCCCGTGCGTGCACTGTACGCTACTGTTGGGATACCCTTAGTAATATAAAAGGAGGCCCAAGGCATTACGAGAAGGGACTTTTGACTCCCGTGTTCTAGATCAAGCGCGTAGCAGCTCCTTGTAGCGCTCCTATAGCTAGAACCTCAGAACACCCATAATACACCGAAGCAGGAGTAGGGTTTTACGCTGAACAGCTGCCCAGACCTGGGTAAAACCTTCCCCTCGCGTCGATCGTGTGATATGCTCTTTGTACTTGTCTTCTCCCCGCCGAACCACAAAGGGATCCCTGCGGTCCCATAGGTGTCATGCACCGACAATGAGGCCAGCAATTATAAATAAAGTTCCGATCATGATGGACAAGATGCATAGGATAAAACTTCTAATGAAATTCTAGCTTAAAGCGATTCCAGTCCCATGATCCAATATCACCCAATAGCATGTATCACATCAATGCCTTTCCCTCCAAAGATAAAGGGAAAACCTTCTTCTTAACTTTGTCTCCGAACAAACCTGCAAGCTTAAATAATCCAAAAACCTCATCGACAAATATCAAATGATAATCAGGATGAGTCGTACCATCATAAGGATTAGCTAGCAACTTCTTTAACATGCACAATGGAATCTCATAATAAATATTTTCAGTAGGTTTAGGAGCAACTGTTTCAACTTCTGTTCGAGGGGAAGATGCCCCGAACTAGCCACTCAAAGGGTAAGCATCCATAGTAACAACCAACAGTAAATTTTAGGACGTACCAAAAAAATTCCTTACCAATTTCCACTCACCAAAGGCACTTCACTCCAGAGCAACGACGCCAGAAATAAATCTTGATGACCCACAAGTATAGGGGATCATTCATAGTCCTTTCGATAAGTAAGAGTGTCGAACCCAACAAGGAGCAAGAGGAAATGATAAGCAGTTTTCAGCAAGGTATTCTCTCCAAGTTGTCACAACCCTAGTTAGCTTTTCTCAGGTCAGCATGTGTGTGCATCATATTTTCATTTTGCATCAATTTTAAATGGAGATTAACAAAAACCCTATCACCTCACCTGAATCAAACCAATTCAAAAGATGTGAAAAATCAACAAATCCAAAATGCCCATAAAAAATGACCCCTATGTCTGATAAATGTTGACATCAACATATCAGGGTTCATTTTAATTATCTGAATATACATAGCATTTCAAAAATAAATAATAAAGCTTCTGAATATTCCAAATAAAGCATTATAATTATTTTAGACATTCAAATATTCTAAAACTTTTTGTATGGGTTTGAAATATTCAAACTAGCCTAACAAAATATTTCATCATATTTTGAACTAGAGTTTGAGGCCTGAAAAAAAACAAATGTCTAAAAAGAAAACAGAAACAGAAATAAGAAAAAAAAAGGACTTTACCTTAGGCCCAGGACAGACTGGCCCACCTAGCCTAGGGAGCTCGTCGTCCTCCTGGCGGCCAGGAGGACGAGCGCGTGGTCGCTGTGCGCCCGCGCCGGAGTTGCCACGCAACTTGCTGTGTGCCTGCCTCCCCAGTCGCGTTGGCAGATGGGATAAGGTCGCCGATGCCGTCCTCATTGCTCTCTCCCTCCTGCTCTCACCTGCAACTCTCTATCCCCCCCTCTGCCTTGCCATGGCCGCCGCCTTCTCGCTGCCGTAGCCGCCATTCCAGCCGCTCCCCTCCGTTCCTGAGCAGCCCAGAAGCTCTACCTCGACGCGTTGATCCTCTCCGCCGAAGGTATCGATCCCGGAGGCCCCCTAGTGACGAACCTGTTGTATTCTTCCTCCTCGGCCACCGGAGACCACCGCCGACCATCCACTGCAAGCAGAGCCTCCCCGAGCACGCCTCTGTCCACACCACCTCTTCCCCTCAGCAAACTTGTGCGCGAGGGAACCTTCTATCCTCTAAGAGAAAGAAAGAAGAGAAAATAGAGGTATGGAACCTTGGTGGTTTGTAAGCACTTGCCGGGAATAAGCGTAATGCAACATCTCAGATAAACATGCATGTAAACAAAACATGGGAATCGACAAGAGTTGTAAGATGCCTGATCTTATTTAACTATGCACAGGGTCTGTGCCTGGCTTTGTACAAAGGACGACATGCCCTGCCGGCAAGACTTGTACAAAAGATGGTTGCCGGGGGGCCCGGCAACCGCGCCTTATGGATAGAACATACAAAGATGTTCGATGTTCCAGGAGTTGCTCACTACGATGCCATCTTCGGTCTCCAGGCGGACCTTACCAGGCCTGGTGACTTGTACTACCCAATAAGGGCCTTCCCACTTTGGCGTCAACTTGTTTGAATTCTTGGCCGACTAAACGCGCCGAAGAACAAGGTCACCTTCCTCAAGACTCCGGGCATGAACTTTACAGCTATGGTAGCGGCATAAAGCTTGCTGGTAGCGTGCAACTCGCACAACAGCCCGAAGACAATCTTCCTTAAGGAGCATTGCATCGTCTTGGCGCAACTACTCTTGCTCAAGCTCATCACAAGCGAGCACTCAAGGTGACCTGTATATGAGTTCTGTGGGGAGAACTGCCTCCGCCCCGTACACCAGGGACAAGGGTGTCTAGACGGTGGCTCGATTTGGCGCCATCTGATCGACCAAAGAACCGCCGGCAGCTCATCAATCTAGCATCTTCTGCACTTGTGCAGCCTGTCGAAAGTACTTGTCTTAACACCTCACAGCACTTCAGCATTCACCCTTTCCGCTTGGTCGTTACTCCTTGGATGAGCGACGGAAGCAAAGAAGATCTTGCCGCCAAGCTCTTGGACGTACTGCACGAAGGTGCAGCTTGTTAACTATGTACCGTTGTCGGTGATGACTCTGCTTGGTACACCGAAACAGAAAACTAGTCCTCTGAAGAACTTGATGGCTGATTGTCCTGTCACCTTTCTAATTGCTTCCACTTCCGGTCACTTTATGAACTTGTCAATCGTGACGTACAAGTACTCAAAGCCCCCGGTGGCATGGGGAAAAGGGCCCAAGATGTCGAGCCCCCAGACCAAAAATGGCCAAGAAAGAGGGATTGTCTGAAGAGCTCGAGCTGGTTGATGTTGCTTCTTTGAATGGAAGTGGCATGCTTCACACTTGGTTACTAGTGCAGTTGCATCCTGGAGAGCAGTGGCCAAAATAAACATTGCCGGAAGGCCTTCCCGGCAAGAGCTCTTGACCCTATGTGGGAGTCATATATGCCTCAATGTATCTCTACCAACAGCTCTAGTCCATCCTCCCAAGGAACACACTTGAATTTCACACCGTTCAGTCTCTTTTTGTATAGGACGTCGTCCACAAACTGGTACATACTAGACCGACGGGCTACTTTCTCCGCTTCTTCCTGTTCCTCCGGGAGTTCCCCTGTTTGAAGGAACTGGACTATGTGACGACAAGGACTAAAGGCATGTCTTTCGCCACGGGGGCGCTTGTCTCTACAACAAGGGCTTGTGGCCCCGTCTGAGCCTGTTGCCCCTAACAAGATTGGTGTTGATCCTGACAACTTCCTTGTCGGCGGCTTCTATAAGCTCTGCCAGGAAGTACTGGCCAGAATTCAATTTCCTTCTCCTATTCTGCTTTGTCGGCGACGATACGGATGGCTGATTCAATTGGAGCACGAAAGTCCCTGGTTTCACAGGTAACTTGAGGGCAGCACGCTTCGACAGCTCGTCAGCAATACTATTCTCTGCACGAGGAAAGTGTTGTGCTTGGGGACCGTCAAAGCACTCCTCAAACTTCCTCACTTGATCTACATAAGCCTCCATCAACGGACTTTGATAATCCTTATTGACTTGCTGGATGACAAGTTGTGAGTCTCCTTTGTTAATGAGCTTCTTGATCCCAAGGTCTGCCGCGATTCTGAGGCCGGCGAGCAGCCCCTCATACTCTACGATGTTGTTCATCGACTTCTACTAGGGAAAGTGCATCTGAATTACATATTTGAGGTGCTCTCCGATGGGTGCGACAAGCAGCACGCCAGCATCGGCTCCCTGCCAGGAGGAAGCTCCGTCAAAGTACATAACCCATTCTTAGCTTGCTTCCTTGTCGGGGATAGTCATTTCTTGGATCTCTTCGTCCGGCGTTGGGGTCCATTCTATAATGAATTCTGCCAAAGCTCTGCTCTGAATGGTTGAAGTGCTTTCAAACTTGAGGCCAAAGCTTGACAACTCCAAGGCCCACTTCACAATCCTACCGTGTCAACCGTTCGACGCTAGATCGGAAGGGGTTGATAAGAAGGTTGGCAACGTCGACATAAGTATATTTGATATACGTGTTATTGATGTGTACCTTGCTAGTACTCCTAGTAGCACTTGGGTATTGGATACCAGTTCGGTTGCTAAATGTTAGTAACTCAAAATAAAAGCTACAGAATAAGCGGAGAACTAGCTAAGGGTGAGGTGATGATGTGTGTTGGAGATGTTTCCAAGGTTGATGTGATCAACATCACACGCTCTCTACCTTCAGTATTAGTGACGAACCTAAATAAATGCTATTTGGTGTTTTGCGTTGAGCATGAACGTGATTAGATCGTGTTTATTGCAACCCGGTTATTCATTTAAGTTAGAGAATAATGGTTATTCTGTTTACATGAATAATACCTCCAATGGTCATGCACCTAGCGAGAATGGTTTTTTGAATCTTGATCGTAGTAATACACATGTTCATAACATTGATGCCAAAAGATACAAAGTTAATAATAATAGTACCACATATTTGTGGCACTGCCGCTAAATGTCATATTGTTATAAAACGCATGAAGAAACTCCATGCTGATGGATCTTTGGACTCATTAGATTTCGAATCGGTTGAGACATGCAAAGCATGCCTCTTGGTCAAGATGACTAAGGACCCCATTTTCTAGTTTGATGGAGCGGGCAAGTGATTTATTGGAAATGATACATGTTGATGTATGCAATCCAATGAGTCTTATAGCGTGCGGTGCATATCGTTATTTTCTTACCTTCACTGATGATTTGAGTAGATATAGTGTATATTTACTTAATGAAGCACAAGTCTGAATCGTTTGAAAGGTTCTTGCAAATTCAGAGTGAAGTTTAAGATCATCGTGACAAGAAGAAATGTCTGCGATATGACCGTGGAGGTGAATATCTGAGTTACGAGTTTCGCATACAACTTTAGACAATGTGAAAGTTGTTTCACAACACACGCCACCTAGAACACCATAGCGTGATGGTGTGTCTGAATGTCATAGTCGTGCTCTATTGGATATGGTGCGTGCTATGATGTCTCTTATCATTTTGCTACTATAATTTTGGGTTTATGCATTAGAGACAACTACATTCACTTTAAATAGGGCACCATCTAAATCCGTTGAGATGACACCGTGTGAATTATGGTTTGATAGAAACCTAAGCTATCATTTCTTAATGTTTGGGGCTGCGACGCTTGTGTGGAAAAATGTTTTCACCTAACGAGCTCAAACCCAAAGCGGACAAATGCATCTTTATAAATTACCCTAAGAACAGTTGGGTAAACCTTCTATCTCAGGTCCAAGCATAAAGTGTTTGTTGCTAAAATGGGTCCTTTCTCGAGAAAAAGTTTCTCGCGAAAGAATTGAGTGGGAGGAAGATAGAACTTGATAAGGTTGTTGAACCTTTGTTTCAACCAGAGAGTAGCGCAGCGCAGAAAGATGTTTCTATGAAACCTACGTCAGTTGAAGAGGAAGTAAATGATGATGATCATGAAGCGTCGGATCAAGTTACTATCAAACCTCATAGGTCAACAAGGATGTGCACTACTCCTGAGCGGTACGACAACCCTATCTTGGAGGTCATGTTGTTGGACAACGATGAACCTACGATCTGTGGAGAAGCGATGATGGGCCCGTATTTCGAAAAATGGTTAGAGACCATGAAATCCGAGAAAGGATCCATGTATGAAAACCAAGTATAGACTTTTGTAGACTTGCTCGTTGGACGGCAGGTCGTTGAGTACAAATGGACCTTTAAGATGAAGACAGACGCTGATGGTGAATGTCACCATTTATAAAAGCTCGACTTTTTGCAAAGAAGTTTCCGCCAAGTTCAAGGAGTTGACTGCGATGAGACTTTGTCACTCATAGCGATGCTAAAGTCTGTTGGAATTATGTTAGCAGTTGCTGCATTTTTAAATTATGAAATCTGGCAGATGGATGCCAAAACATTGTTTCCTTCCTCAAGGAAAGGTTGTATGAGATACAAGCAGAAGGTTTTGTCAGTCCTAAGGATGCTAAAAGGTATGCAAGCTCGAGTGATCCTACTATGAACTGAAGCAAGCATCTCGGAGTTGGAATATACACTTTGATGAGGTGATCAAAGTTTTTGAGTCTATACAAAGTTTATGAGAAACTTGTATTTACAATAAAGTAAGTGGGAGCATTATAGAGTTTCTGGTAAGCATATGTGGTTGACATATTGTTGATCGGAAATGGTGTAGAATTTTTGGAAAGTATAAACGGTTGTTTGAAAAGAGTTTTTCAAAGGAAGAGCTGGATAAAGCTACCTAATTGTTGAGCATCAAGATCCATAGAGATAGATCAAGATGCTTGATGAGACTTTCAATGAGTACATACCTTGACAAGATTTTGAAAGAGTTCAAAATGGATCAGTCAGAGAAAGAGTTCTCGCCTGATTGGTAAGGTGTGAATTTGAGTGAGACTGAAAGCTCGACAACGGCAGAAGAAAGAGAAAGGATGAATGTCGTCCCCTATGCCTTATCCATAGGCTCTATATTATGCCATGTTGTGTACCGCACCTGGTGTGTGCCTTGCCATGAGTCTGTCAAGGGGTACAAAAGTGATCCAGGACTGGATCGCTGGACAGCGGTCAAGATTATCCTTAGTAACTAAAAGACTAAGGAGATGTTTCTCGATTATGGAGGTGATAAAGAGTTCGTCGCAAAGAGTTATGTCGATGCAAGCTTTAACACCAATCCGAATGACTCGTAGTAGCAATCTGGATACGTATAGTAGAGCAGCCATTTGGAATAGCTCCAAGTGGAGTGTGGTAGTAGTGTTTACAGTTTGACATAGAGATTTGCAAAGTACACACAGATCTAAATTTCGTAGACCCGTTGACTATAAGACCTCTCTCACATGCAAAGCATGATCGAGCCCCAGAACTCATTGGGTGTTAGATTCATTACAATGCAAATCACATGGTGATGTGAACTAGATTATTGACTCTAGTGCAAGTGGGAGACTATTTGAAATATGCCCTAGAGGCAATAATAAATTGGTTATTATCATATTTCCTTGTTCATGATAATCGTTTATTGTCCATGCTATAATTGTATTAATCGAAAACTCAGATACATGTGTGGATACATAGACAACACCATGTCCCTAGTATGCCTGTAATAGACTAGCTCGTTGATCAAAGATGGCTATGGTTTCCTAGTCATGGATATGAGATGTCATTTGATAACGGGATCACGTCATTAGGAGAATGATGTGATTGACAAGACCCAAACTACAAACGTTGCATATGATCGTGTCAGTTTATTGCTACTGTTTTCTGCATGTCAAGTATTTGTTCCTATGACCATGAGATCATGCAACTCACTGACACTGGAGGAGTTCCTTGTGTGTATCAAACGTTGCAACATAACTGGGTGACTATAAAGGTCCTCTACAGGTATCTCCGAGGGTGTCTGTTGGGTTGGCATGGATCAAGACTGGGATTTGTTATTCCGTGTGACGGAGAGGTATCTCAGGGCCCACTCGGTAATACAACATCACAACAAGCCTTGCAAGCAATGTGACTAAGTGTTAGTCATGGGATCTTGTATTATGGAACGAGTAAAGAGACTTGCTGGTAACGAGGTTGAACTAGGTATGGAGATACCGACGATCGAATCTCGGGCAAGTAACATACCGAAGAACAAAGGGAACATCATACGGGATTAACTGAATCCCATACATAGAGGTTCGACCGATAAAGATCTTCGTAGAATATTTAGGAACCAATATGGACATCCAGGTCCCGCTATTGGTTATTGACCATAGAGGTGTCTCGGTCATGTCTACATAGTTCTCGAACTCGCAGGGTCTGCACACTTAAGGTTTGGTGACGTTTTGGTAGTAGAGAGTTATGTATGGTGGTGACCGAAGGTTGTTAGGAGTCCCGTATGAGATCTCGGACGTCACGAGGAGCTCCAGAATGGTCCGGAGGTAAATATTGATATATAGGAAGTCCTATTTTGGTCGCCGGAAAGTTGCAGGCTCATCGGTAGTGTACCGGGAGTGCCGGTAGTGTACCGGGAGACCATTGGGAGGGGTATTTCGACCCGAGAGGCTACATGGGCTGTGGGAGAGTGAATACCATCCCTTAGTGGGCTGGTGGAAGTCCCACACAAGTCCCATGCGGCTGGGAGAGAAGACCCAAAGAGAACAGGTGGAAAAAAGGCAAAATAGCGAGGAATCCTAGTCCTACTAGGATTCGGGGAGGTGTCCTCCTCTCCTCCTTGATTCGGCCGAACCAAGGGCTGGTCCCTTGAGGGACAAGCCTCCTCCTCTCTCCCTCCTATATATACTGGAGGTTTTAGGGTTTTTGCACTTGTTTTTTAACCCATGTGCTACCCGTTCCTCCAATGCATAGTTTCTCCTCTAGATCGGATTTCTGCAGTGCTTAGGCGAAGCCCTGCCAGAATAGCTCCACCACCATTGACGGAGCACCGTTATGCTGCCGGAGAACTCATCTACCTCTCCGCTCCCTCTTGCTGGATCAAGAAGGCGGAGATCATCATCGAGCTGTATGTGTGCTGAACCCGGAGGTGCCGTCCGTTCGGCGCTAGATCGGAAGGACCATGATCAAGATTGCGAGACGGATCGTGATGAGATCGCGGGACGGATCGTGATGAGTTCGCGGGAAGGATCGTGATTGGATCGTGGGGTGGATCTTGATGAGATCGCGGGACGCTCGGCGATTTGGATCGTGAAGACGTTCAACTACACCAACCGCGTTTCTTAACGCTTCCCACTTAGCGATCTACAAGGGTATGTAGATCCACTCTCCCTCTCGTAGATGCTCATCACCATGGATAGATCTTGCATGTGCGTAGGAAATTTTTTGTTTCCCATGCGACGTTGCCCAACACCACCGTATGTGCAGATTTGTTCATGAGTATGTGCACACTGAGGATACATGGACAATGGTATTATGTCAGAGAATTGTAACATATTTTTTTGTGATTTTGCCTTGTGAACTCATTTTGTTGGGAAATCATTTGTTAACTTACTCTAGTAGGTTTCCTTCAGACGCTCTGCTGCACATGTGACCCCTCTCGCGTCACCCCCACGAGGTGACCGAGAGGGAGATCCAGATCCGACAGGCAAGCCTCCCTCCTCCTACTCCTTGCCTCGTTGTTGCCACAGGGAATGGCTTGTTAAAGCCCGTCCGGTGCTGGTGGTGGTGGGACCCTGTCGTCCTCCTGAGCAACGGGGAGCACAGTGGGTGTGGTCCCCGTGCTAGAGCATGGCGTAGCGGTGGGCGCGACGGCGCACGGCGAGGCGATTGTGGTGGCTGCACCGCGTTGGCTCATGCAGCATGGTGAGCACCAACGGTGGTGGGGTGTGCTTGGGCTGCGATGGCCGTATCTGGCCGTCGGGCGATGCGGGCTGCAGCTATGTGGGATGGATGATATCGTTCGTCCGGCTGGGGCAATAGCTGAAGGAGGGGGAGGTTCCTGCCCGCGGGCAATCTTCCTGGCCGGTGCGGGTATGGATGGCAGGGCTAGCTGGTGCAGATCCGGCAAAGGAGCAACCGCAGTCTGGCTAGTGGCGCGGGATGGCGGCATGGCGATCTCCCTTCTCCTAGGCTGGAGCTAGTGGCCCGCGGGGCTGGATGGCTGCACGCACGATGGCGGCTTCGCTGACCTAGGGTTTGCGCTCGGGCGGGCCCGATTTGGGCCCGAGGCAGATAAGAGTGTTCTCTAGTTAGGTGAGGTCTGGACTCGGCCCGAGATATATCCGTGAGTGTTGTCCTCGCGGCTGCGGTGGGCGGTGGTGGTGGTCCTGACTCTTCTTCTTCGTCGTGTCGTACGGCACCAATGATCTTGGATTTGGTATCATGATAGCTCAGCTGGACGACGGCCCTCGGCGGTCCTAGGGTCGTTTCCCCGGGTCCATCGGGACTGGCTAGGGATATAGGCGTCGGCGCTTCCTATAGTGTACCGAGGTTTTGGATTATGCAAATGACAATTTTTGGCTTCATGATGTGCTGTCACGAAGTTTTCCGCCTCCTTAATAATGAGTGCCTTGGCCATCGATGCTTCAATTATACGTTTATTTTTACATTTTGCTCGAAGCGTCTTTTGCATCCTCTCAGTTGTCTAGCACCAACGATTTTGCACGGACACGCCCCCAATCGTGCCTCAGTCAGGACATGTAAAATCAAATGTTGCATTGGATTAAAGAAGCCCAGTGGAAAGATATTCTCTAACTTGCAAAGCAACTCTGCCGCCAACTTTTCCATGGTATATAGCACGCCAGGCAATATTTCTTTCGCACAAAGAACACGGGAGAAATAGGTCAGCTCCGCCAGTACTAGACATTCAGTCTCAGGGATAAAGCCACGCAACATCACCGGCATTACCCTCTCAACTCATATGTGCCAATCATGAATCTTGAGACCAAATGTTTTGAATTTTTCAATAATCGCTCCCCTCTTTAGATTCGCAGCATACCCATCGAGGAACAGCAAGTGCATTTTCACTCACAAGATAATTTCCCTCATAGCTCCCATTGCAAGATTGAACTACGCCTTTGTCTTCGACCTATTCTACTTTCCTTTCAGTTGTTGTATGTTCTCTAACGATCTATCTCATGGAGTCTGCTGATCCATTCTAGCCTTATGATTATCCTTTGACTTCCCCTCTATGTCGAACAATGTACCAAAAAGGGCCTCTCCGATATTCTTTTCAGTGTGCATCATGTCGATGTTGTGTGGAAGAAGGAGGTCATTGAAGTAAGGCAGATCACAAAAGCGTGTCTTGTGAGTCGAGGCGTGTTCCGAATTATTGAAATACCCTCGATGCTCTGGATAAGGCTCGAGAGCGTTTAACTGATCCAGAATCTGTTGTCCTGTCAAAGCAGGTGGTGCGGAGGTTTTGACAAATGTACCTTTGATGAAGTTCTTCTTGTCTTTTATGAACTCATGGCGAGGATCCAGGAACTGTCTATGCAAGTCGAAGCAAGAATACTTCTGACCCGCCTGTAGCCAATGAAACTAAAGAGCTTCCTTACATGTGGGACACAGGAACCTTCCATGCACACACCAGCTAGCGAATAGCGTATACGCCGGCAAGTCATGCATAGGGTACATGTACCAGACATGCATTTTGAAGTTTTCTTTTCTAGCAGTGTCTTATGTCTTGAACACATTATCCCAAGCTTCATGCAGTTCATACTTAAGCGGCTGCATGTACACATTCATATTCTTCCTCGGATAGTTAGGCCCTCGAATTATCAATCTCGGGAAAATGTTCTTTCTTTGCATAATCTTTCCGGGAGGGAGATTGAGGGGAATGAAAAATATGGGCCAACAAGTGTATTTGGTTGCCGTCATACCAAACGGATTGAACCCACCCGTGCAGATGCAGACTCAACGATGCCTTAGATCTGCCGGTTTATCCTCATGTAATACATCGAAGTGCTTCCACGCAAAAGCATCCAATGTGTGTACCAACATCTTATTCCCATTTGCATCTAATTTGGTTCTTTTGCCCAATTTGTGCCATGTCATATGTCTGGCCATCTCTTTGACCATGAAAAGACGTTAAAGTCTTAGTTGATTGGCATGTACCGAAGAACATTAACTGGATTTTGGTCTGCCTCTTCTCACCCATACTGTTGTCTACCACAACATACCTGGAAGACTTGCAAATGGGACAATAGTTCAAGCCCGCATATTCAAGCCTAAATAAGGCACACCCTTTCTCATAGGTATCTATCTTCTCGTAGGGCATCTTACGTACACGGAGTATTTTGTCCGACTGGTACAAGTTTGCGAACATGACATGGCCTTGGGTTAGAAAGCGTCCAAATAGTGTCATCATCATGTTGTAGCATTCTCTGCCCAAGTAGAGTTGAGCCTCCAGATCCATTACTTGAGCAATGGAAGCCAGCTGATAAAGCTTAGTGTGCACATGGAGATGATGTTTTGAAGATACCAACATTTCATTAAAGGCCTTTGCACATTCCTCCATTTCATCGTACGAATCATGAGCATCTTAAAACTCTTCCACCATGTCTTCGATCCCGGTACATTGCTCGCCGGTGCGACGACGAACTACCTCAGCTCTGGTACGTTGGGCAGACTAACCATGAAATGTCCATGCCCTATAATCAGGCGTAAAACCCCACTTTTGCATGTGTTTGCCCATTCCACCCTCTGTCCTCTGTGAAAAGAAGTGGCACCTAATTAATAAAGGGGCACCAGGTTTTTCTCTGGCCATTTGCAAATGTGGCTTTCACAAATCCTTTGGTTTTTGTTAACCATCCATTGGTCATGTATTTCTGACTAGTTTGATCGGTGTACATCCACGCACGATCACTCATATTGCCTAGCTTCTAAACACACAAGAAATATATATGTAATTCAGCATCTATATTCATTGGTTAATCATGTTTGTCAATTTTATTACGTCTATGCAACCTACACACTAATAGGTAATGGTAGGTCCTAATCCCACCCGAGTATGTGTACATTGGGTTCGTTTTCCTAGGCTATGCTCTGGATCCAACGCCGAATTTCAGAAAAACCTCCCCGCTGTTCTTGTGATACACGTGTGGACAACGAACCATATAGAAGGAGGCCCAACGGTGTGAAATTTAGGTGCATCGCTCGGGAGGAGGGACAGTGGTTGTTGGCAAAGATACAAGAGGGGACCTATGGCTCCCACGTAGGATCAAGGGCACTTGTCAGGAAGGTGTTATCGCAAGGCTTCTACTGGCCACACTGCCCTTCAAGATGCCTTGGCGGTGGTGATGAGGTGTGAAGCATGCTAGTTCCATGCCAAGCAGATACATCAACAAGCACAAGCCCTTCAAACCGTACCACTCTCCTGGACATTCTCATTTGGGAGATCGACATCGTCGGTCCCCTCCCCCATGCTACCGGGGGCTTCGTGTTCTTGTTCGTCGTTATCGACAATTTCACGAAGTGGGCCGAAGTTGAGCCAGTGAGAAAGGTAACGGTGCAGGCATCACTCAAGTTTCTCAGTGGGATTGTTTGCCATTTTGAGACCCCGAAGAGGATCATCACTGACAACATCACGCAATTCACGAGCAGCACCTTCAAGCAATACTACCAAAACATCGGTACCAGGGTCTGCTTTGCCTCGGTTGCTCACCCTAGGAACAATGGGCAGGTGGAGAGGGCAAATGCTAAAGTGCTACGGGGCCTCAAGACGAGAACTTTCGACAATTTGCGCAAGCATGGAAGGCGCTGGGTTGACAAGCCGCCGGCGGTTCTTTGGTCGATGAGAAAGTCACCAAATCGAGCCACCGGCAAGACACCCTTCGCCCGGGTCTACGGGGCAGAGGCAATTCTCCCCGCAGAACTCACGTACAGGTGACCAAGAGTTCAGGCCTTCGACGAGGACGAACAAGAACAGCTATGGCATGACAATATCATGCTCCTTGAGGAAGATCGTCTCCAGGCCGCACTCACTAGTAGAATGTTGATTAGTAGTCCCGGTAGGGATGTTCCTTTAGTACCGGTTCCCTAACCGGTACTAACGGATCGGGTCTAAAGGTCCAGACCTTTAGTACCGGCTGGCCCACGGACCGGTACTAAATAAATATTTTTCAATTTTTTTTAATTTTTTCTGATTTTCAAAACTATTAATTATCTGACAATTTAATCTCTAATCACCCCTGTTCACTGCTTTTCAATTATTTGACAATTTAATCTCTAATCACCCTCACTCCAAATCATCTAACTTCCCAGCCGGTCACCCATCCTCTCACTGCTCTAACCCGAGCACGCTTAACTTTTGAGTTCTATCACCCTTTGTTTCCAAGTCTGCACTTGTTGTTTTCTTGACAATAGTAAGCTATCAATCCAATTAACCCTTATGTCTTGATGTCACATTATTTAATTTTTTGAATTCCAAACAATTATTAAAATAAAAAATATATATTGAATTTCTGTGAAAATAAAATAAGTAATATTATTATTTTATTAATTTTTTGCCATATATTCAATTCATATGGCATAATTAATATCTTTAAATCTGTAAATCGAAATTCAACCAATAATATATCCATTATTATCAGAAAAATGTGAGGAATCCAAATATGACATCATTTACTTATTTTTAAATAAAATTATTATAATTTTTTTTGATTTGTAGGAAAAAAACTTCTGTTTGAAATAACTTTTTTTACTTTTAGGATTTCGAGAATCTGAGAAAACTTCACCGGGTAAACCCCGGTGAAATCGAGTCCCAATTTTTCTCTAGTTTTTCTGATATATTAAACTAACCCCGGTGATCCTCTAACATGCGTTTCAACTTCAACCTCTCCTTATCATTTTCGGAGTTTCTCTTTGCATCAGCAATGACCCGACCCAAATCATCAATAGGCTCATGTGATGCCTCTTCTTCAGCTTCCCCCATTGATGCCTCTTCTTCAGCTTCCCCCATCGTTGTATCGGCGAAAGGATAGTTGTCATCATCCTCTTATTCTACATTGTCTTCCATTATAACCCATCTTTCTCCTTGCTTGGTCCAACAGCTATAGCCGGACATGAAACCGGACTTCAGCAGGTGGTAGTGAAGGGTTTTTGAGGTAGAGTAATTCCTATCATTCTTACAGTCACGACATGGACAACACATCAAACAATTCTCCTTGTTTGCCTCAGCCACATGAATAAAATCATGCAGGCCATTAAGAAATCCTAGACTTAGTCGGTCATTGTACATCCATTGCCGGCTCATGTTCACTACATAACATTGAAGTGACTAAATTAATACAGATTCATCATCACATTACAACCAAAAGTAGAGCTAGCGGTGACCAAATATTATTACTGCAAATAATAGATACTTATAGTTCATACATACATCTCAGAAAACAACATACAACTATCTCAACTTATTATGTACCAAGCACGAAGAAAGAGAGGTTATTATGGAAGACAACGAAGAAGAGGATGACGACAAATACCCTCCCCCTGAATACGGTGATGCTGCAATGGGGGAAGCTGAAGTTCAAGAAAATGAAATGTCTTTTGCAACAGATGAGTTTATGTCCGAAACCCTGATACTTCGAAAGAGACTATCCGTTTTGTACACGAAGTGCATCCAGCTTTTGCCGTAACCCTCTCAACTTTTTAGCACATGCTATGTGGGTGAAATGATGATACCCTGCCAACTTTCAACCTTTTCAGAGTTCATTTGTAGTGCTTTTCAATTTCAGAGGCATTTAGCTCAAAAAAATCAATAACTGCATGAAAAATAACAAATGAAGTTAGAAAGGGTTGAAAGTTGATGATGTGGCTTTGAATGGTGCATTTTGAACACACAAAAAGCCTGGAGTTCAAATAAGTTCAAGAAAATGAAATGCCTTTTGCAACAGATGAGTTTATGTCCGAAACCTTGATACTTCGAAAGAGACTATCCGTTTTGTACACGAAGTGCATCCAGCTTTTGCCGTAACCCTCTCAACTTTTTAGCACATACTATGTGGGTGAAATGATGATACCATGCCAACTTTCAACCTTTTCAGAGTTCATTTGTAGTGCTTTTCAATTCTAGGGTCATTTAGCTCAAAAAAATCAATAACTGCATGAGTAATAACAAATGAAGTCAGAAAGGGTTGAAAATTGATGATGTGGCTTTGAATGGTGCATTTTGAACACACAATAAGTTCAAGAAAATGAAATGCCTTTTGTAACAGATGAGTTTCCGTCCGAAACCCTGATACTTCGAAAGAGACTGTCCGTTTTGTACGTGAAGTGCATCCAGCAAACAGAATGAACTAAAAATAATCAGTTTAATATTATTTTATGGACAATAATATTCTTCAATAGCAAAAAGAATCAACTAAAAATCTTTTATAAAACTCTAATAGCAAAAAGAAACTCTAAAAGCTTTTATAAACCTCTAGTATTTTTGAAACTAAAATTATATAAAACCTAAAAATTACCATATATGTAGGAAGTCTTTAGTACCGGCTGGTGACACCAGTCGGTACTAAAGGTTGCCCTTTAGTACCGGTTGCTATCACCAGCCGGTACTAAAGGTGCACGCGGGGCCTAAGTCTGACCAAAAGCCTGCCACGCCCCTTTAGTACCGGCTCGTGACACGGACCGATACTAAAGATTGCTCACGAGCCGGTACTAAAGGTTGCCCTGGTCCTAGCCATTGGAGCCGGCACGAACCGGGACTAATACCGTCTTTAGTACCGGCTCGTAACTAGACCGGGACTAATGCTTGGGACGAAAAGTCTGTTTTCTACTAGTGACTGCACACTGCTAGGTATCACCAGGCCCTGCGCCACTACCATGGCCGCAAAGTGCATGCAAGGATTGTTGAGGAAAGCGACCTTGTCCTTCAATGGACTCAGTCCGCGAAGGGATCAAACAAGTTGTCATCGAAGTGAGTAGGCCTTTACCGGGTGGTACGAGTCACCAGGCCGGGCATAGTCCGCCTAGAGACCGAAGATGGCACTCGAGAGCAAAACTCGTGTAATATCGAGCATATTCGAAAGTTCTAACCATAGGGCGTGGTTGACGGGCTCCGCAGCAACCAATTTTGTCCATGCCTCGCAGCAATGTGTGTAATCCTCTGTACAAAGCCAGGTGATGACCCTGTGCGCAACTAGTAAAACTGGATTACATGCAATTTCCTTTGCTAAAGTGCATATTTGCAATATGGTCATTGTGATAATTATTGCGGTAGAGAACAGTCGGTAGGGAGTTGTTGCTGAACCACACTATCCCTAGTGCGGCTTTCTTTTCTCTTCTTTCTTTTTCTCAAAAGAGAGCAGGGTCTTCCCGTCCGCACGCAAGCCGTCCGGGGAAAGGAGGGGCAACAGAGGCAGGCAACTACCGCGTTCAAGGCGACCACCGCGTAGGAGGGAAGTCGGCAAGGACAAAGAAAGATAAGTAAACCTCTCCTTACCAAAAAATTATAGCATGTGTAAGAGACTCGCGCGCGGATGGGTCCTTGTCAAAATTGTTGCGTGCCAGGGTGTTTGAAGCATGCCCAACACCCTAGGTGATCGCAACAAGAATAACAAGTCGATTTTGTCAAAGTGTAACACCACCAAGGGAACTCTTAGGACCCATCTCTAGAAGTGTTCTGTGGCAAGGAACTACACATCCGCAAACACCCCCGTCTGAGCGTTGACATCATGGGGCATTTGAAACAAATTAAATGAACTAGCATACACAGACAGAAAGAACAAAAATAGGTTCTAATGCACTAGTAGTGCCCAACTTTTTCTTTGATCATATTCCAGGATTACATGGTGGCACCGCTAATGTACGAAAGGAGGGCATCAATATCGGCAACGGCGGCGGAGGGGACAAGTCGGAGTATGACTTTCTTTAATGTCTCCGCTGGCCCCAGAGAAGGAAGACACCCCAGCTCGACCATGGCGGCCATGGCGGTAAGTCGGAGTACGACTTCCTATATGACCCCGCCTGCCGCCGACAGGAGATCTATCGCTACGATGTGGGGATTGATCCGGAAATGAGGTCCCATAGATGGAACCTCGTTCCTGGATCCCTAAAACCCCAGCTATAGCGCCACGTGCACTTAGTCAGACTCCTCCTGCTTGATGCCGAAGGTGCTATCATCGTTGTTGCTATCATCGGGGGAGTCGTAGTCTCTCCTACTCGAGCTCTCCACGTAGCACTCCAGGCGGACGCCGAATGCCCCGAAGATCATCAAGAAGAGGGTGGCGGCACCGTCTAGCCTGAAGTGGAGGAGATGCCGGGGCCCCAAGCCACGGGAGCAGCGAAACGACATCCACCCTCGCGTCAGGAACATGGCATGGCCAACAGAGAGATCAATGACCACCCAAACGGGGCCATTGCAATAGCCGTCCACCCACAACCACAACCCCTGGGGCAGGTTCCCAACCATGGCCCGGGCAAGCGCGGGTCAGGGATGCGCAACCAGGTCCGAGGGCGAAGGGGAAGTACTACAACGAACTCCTGCACCTCCTCACCCGCGTGGGTCCCTGCACTAGGTTGAGGGAGGGGCATGTCTCCGTGGCCGCTGCCACACCCGGTGCGGGGTGACGAGGTCGTCCAACCACCGTGGAGCCCACGAGCCAACGGAGCCGCCTGTCCATGGCCGCCGATCGACCATGGGAGCTTGACACGACTCCCTCCGCCATCACAATGATTTTCGTCGGGCTCTATGGAGCACCCTTTGCGACGCCGCCCTTCCTATGGGCACATCCACCGCCCCTCGCCATCTCGAGCATGACGAAACAAGAGACAGGGAAGAGGGAGCTGGAGCCAGGGTGTGGATGGGTAGCATGTCCTTTCGACACCTTCACCCCTCTTTATAGGGCGGGGGAAGAGGAAGGGACGACCCCTCCACGACTCACCCTCAGCCAGCTCGCGCGACCGCCCCTCTTGACCAATGCCAAGACCCCCGTGCGACATGCGTCGTGTGGGGGACACAACCGATGAAGCGGAGCTGTGCGGGTGTCGCTGGAAAACCTGAAGGATGTGGCGTCCGTTCGCTCCTAGGCGCGCCACTACATGGTTGTTTCCCTTCCTCATGCATGGCCCCATGCGGGAGCACATGGCACGAGGGGAGCAAAACCCCCAGTTACTGCGTGTCATGGGAAAGGTCAGCGGAAGCAATCATAACTACCAGGGAAACGCGACTATGCATGCCCGAGCACTATTTTGGGCCTAGCCCAACAACGCTGCTCGTGCGTGTGTATGGTCCAGGCCCGGGGGTTATTGTCGGTGTACCAAGAACTGGGGCTCTTCGTACCTAGACTTGTGCATGGGCGACCACTGCCCACGGATCGTCAAGTCCTTGCCAGGCTCACTATCGAGTCCCAAGATATGAAGGCAGGCAAGCGGCAAGCCCCTCGATTGGAGAAGCCACCCACAGGCGGCGCCTGGCAAGATCCCAGCCCGCCAAGACACCACTCCACCTTGCTAGGGGTGGCTTGATTATCTCCATCAGTTGAGGTGTCGAGCGGGCAGGCGGACTCGTAGAGCTGGCCGGGGCACATGGCCCCAACGACGGGTCTGTGATCAATTTAATGACACCCATCGTATGGCGTGGTAGCAGAATAGGAGGTAGCTGTTCGAACAACATAGAAGGAGAGGCAATCCTTGCCGAGGAACGTCGCTAGTCTCGATGTCAAAACCGGCGGATCTTGGGTAGGGGGTCCCAAGCTATGAGATTAGAATCGATGGTAACATGAGACTAAGGAGACAATGTTTACCCAGGTTCAGCAACTCCTATGGATGTAATACCCTATGTCCTGCTTGATTGTATTGATGATATGTACGTTATAGAGTCGATCTACCTCGAGATCAAACAGCTAAACCCTAGATGAGTTGTCTTTTTTCCTACAACCTAAAAGCCTCTGTCTTATATAGATGCCGAGGATACCTAGGGTTTACACATAGTCGGTTGCAAATCGAAGGAGAAAACATCCCTATCTAGTATCGAAAACTTGGAGGACATGCCACGGCTCCTTGAAGCTTCCACCCTGCGACTGGGTCCTTGATCATCCAATGCTCATCCGCGGCCCATATAGTCTGGCCCATGAGAAACGGGTCAGTATCCAAGGACCCCATTATCCAGGACTCACTCAGTAGCCCCCAGACTAGCCTTCAACGCCGAGGTATATCCGGATAATCTTCGTGTGTTATAATCTTCAGCTTGCAAGGCGAGTCCCCCTACTCCTTCTTGTTCGGCAATCAACCAGTCATCGGTGAAATCTCAAGCGTCACGAGCTTGCCAAGTCCATTATAATAACCATCAATGTTTCTCGATTTAGAGCGTCGTGGGGAGACGAGCGGTTCAGTGAACTTTTACAAGACTACCCCTCCGCAACCAAGGAACCACTCATTTAAACAAACAAAATTGTGGTCTAGGCCACATCCTCTTCCTCCTCCCCATCGGAAAAAACTCTCAGTGGAAGATCACCACGAAAAACATGGCGAGCGCCCCCAACTCTTCCTCGCACCCTTACGGCTCCCATCCCAGGGATTGGACCAGTTGCTTCGTGTCGCTCCTACGATTGCGTAATCTGGAGACCCAGGGGTACCTTCCTTCCTCAGATCTGGCCGTGACCCGTGTAGGTTTATCTTCATTCAATGATGAAGTTTTCGTGGATATTTCCCCAATCCACAAAGGGGGGAACGAGTATGCTTCGTGCCCTTTCTTCTGCGAGGTCTCGAGTTTCCTATTCACCCATTCTTGAGAGCGTCCTGGAATTTTATGGGATCCAGCTCCACCATCTCACCCCAGGGTCTATCCTGCACATCTCAGGCTTCGTCGCCCTTTGCAAGATGTTCCTGGGCTGCGAGCCACATTTTGAACTATGGAGGAAGTACTTCTGCCTCGTCCCTCGAACTCGGGACAAGATAATCTTGGAGGTCGGCGGAGCCAAAGTATGGCACATAGCGGGGATAGGGTATCCGGTGGGAACACCTAAGAAGTTCGAAGAATGGTCTTCGGAATGGTTTTATATCGAGGATGTCCCCCTGTTCGATCCAGCTCGAAGGGGTCTGCCCAAATACTCCGACGCCCCTTAAGGAAAAGGTACAACTAGCGACCAAAGAGTTCGTTCCAAGAGGACAACGTTGAAGTGCAACGCTTGGCTTCCCAGGTAATGGTACTAGCCCACCACAAGTTTACCATGATCGACGTCATGGGACAAGCGACACCACACGATCCCAAAGACTGGGTCCTGCCGATCAAGCTACATTAGCTGTCGCACTTGCCGACTTGTACAAAGGGGAGCAAGAAGACTTTATTCAGTGGTCGACCAAGGAGGGATACTCAAGCCATAATCCCATCGAATGTGTAAGCCTTTCAACTCGGTGACCACATTTCGGGTTTCCATTTTGTCCCTTTTTTTACCAGAGCCTTCAAGTTTATGTGAATAGGACTGGAGAAGCTTTATCGAGACAGTTAACTGTCCGGCCCCTCAGCCCGAAGACTATTCTCGTGATGATTATCCGGGCTTTCATGAGGACCCGGATCTGTCAATTGAGCTTGAAGACTGGGTTTTCTATCAGCAGAGTCTTGACCGCTCCAAGGTGGCTATCATAGCCGATTACCCTCGATCGTTCCCTTCCCGGGAACAACAAGAAGGAGAAAAACTCATCCCGCAAAAGTCAAGCATCCTCCAATGCCCCAAATGCGCCGGCTCCTACTACCAAGCGTCATCGATCCGCGCGTCATACGTCAGGAACAGCAGCAGTACCTGGATCGGAAAGCAACATGGATCCAACAAATGAGCCGGCTGTGGGGCTGAGTCCGTCCACTCGTTCAACCCAAAGGTATTTTGTTCGGCTGTTTATTTGTTAGGACAACTGATAGATCCTCATAGAAGATTTTATATTGAAATTCGCAGGCGAAAAACTCAGCCTTCCTCTGCCGAGGAGGTTGCCAAGGTGTCCGGGGAAGCTCAAAATTCTAGAACTTCAACTCGTGTTGAACCTACTACGGAGGTTCCCATGGTCAATCCATCCCCTGCCGATTCCTGTGACACTAGGTCCGTTACCAAATGTGAGGTAGGAAGCGCCATGAATCATCAGCGGCGACGAGAGTCCCTATGTCATCCAGTATTCTCTGAATGGGAGTTCGGTGCTCTACGCACGGCAGACGCGCACGTCGGTGCTCCCCGAGCTGGGTTAGGGGAGGCCATGAAATTGATATCGTCCAGCTTGCAGGTAAATAATCAGTTTTGTAGAGTCCAAACACTTACGTAAACCCAGTAGCCCCCGATCCTTAAATTGGTCAAAACGACCAAATTAAGGGTCCTTGTTTTGTTTCATTGATAATGCAGGCCTCGAAGCAGCAGAGCGGGCAACTGGCCAAGGAACTAGAAGCCAGCCGAGCACAGGTTGAATCTGTGAAGGCCGAATTGGAGCAAGTGAAGAGCTTTACTCGGGAGGCACATGGTGAGTGTATCTGCTGCTGATCTTAGTATATTGCCATGCTGACGCAAGGGTACTTTTTAGCAGCTGAAACAACAGGGAAAATGCAAAAAGATTTGGATACAGCCCGAGAATCTCAGCGATACGCCGAGTCCCAGCACGAAGCCGGTTCTCGTGTCTTCAGGCGGAGAACAAAAAACAGGCCGAGGAAATTGAGAGCTTAAAATCTCAATTGCCTAGGCCCAAGAAGAGAACCAGAAACTACAGAGGGGCATGTTCAATGTGTGTGACTCTAACATCAGGAAGTAGTTCTTATAGATGAAGCATAATAGGCATGCCTTTGACTCATGTGTAGGTCTCCTGTCTGGGTGACCCGAAGAAGAGCTCGGATCCTACCAGGGGAACCTTCTAAAGGAGCTTTCCGCCCTTCATGAGTGGGATCAGAAGCCATGAAAAGCATGGTAAAGGCGGTATGGCCCGCCGAGCAACCTCCGGAGGGGATGACCAAACTAGTCGATTGATTCAAGGTAGCCCGAAGTAGGTTCGAGCTGTGGAAGACAACGGCTTGTAGTGAGGGACCACGGGAGGCGTGTGCGATGATCAAGACCCGCTATACCGGACATAACCCCGAGTGTATGGCTCGGTTTGGGATAGTAGGGTGAGATGGACAAGAAGTGCTGCTCCACCTGGTGTACGACCAAGTTATGCCTGTCATCCATCTCTGGCAAGAAGATTGCTCCCTGGACACTATAATCGACACTCTCGATCAGTAGCCGAATGTATGATTATATGTAACTAGGTACGAATAATCGAGTAGTTGCTCCATCTGTGTTCTAAACTTTGTCTTAACCAACCATCGGCTTCTACCTCCCGCGCTGAGAGCTCCTGAGTGTTCCTCGTAATTTATCACCCTGGAAGAGTGAATTATGTTCGGGGAACCAGACAATCCGGCCATTTGGTGCGAACATACAGAAAGCACACAGGGAGATATGTTATATTACTGCTTAGTGTAAGAAACATCTTTTGAAGAAAATAGTACCTCTATCGATACTTTTCTTTAGGTTTCTACGAAGATCGTAGGTAGAAGGCCGCATACTGCTACTATGCGGCTAAGGGCTTTTGATAGAAAAGAAGCAGAAGTAGTGGCGATAACAACCATAGTCGTATTAATTGCTTCCTTCATAGCCGACCAATTGTCTACTTAAGATAGCTACCTTTTGGCTTCACCCGTCTCAGGTACGTATCCAGATGACCCGGTCGTAACAATCAAAGTGGTGCTCCATTTACCCTCTAGCCGAACAATCGGGAACGTAGAGGGTAAGCACAGGAGCGAGGCAACCCATCTTGGCAAAGTCTTAGTTCGAATTGATGCATATCGGAATCTTCCACACTAAGGATTTTCATACTAAGATAAAAATAGGTTCGCAGCAAAGTCACTGAGCGAGGAACTCTTCCTCACGGGAAACATTTAAAGCTTAGGCGAAGTCAGGTTCGCAGTGAAGCCCCCTAGTGAGGAATGTCATCCGCACATGGAACATTTAAGCTTAGACGATAGCTGGATTGCGGCTAAACACCCGAGTGTGGAAATGTTCCAAACTTAGGATTTTTAGACTAAGGCAAAAACAGGTTCAGAGAAAAGTCGCCGAGCAAGGAACTCTTCCTCACTTGGAAACGTTTAAAGCGTAGGCGAAGTCATACTCGTAGCGAAGCCCACGAGTGAGGAATGTCATCCGCACTCAGAACGTTTAAGCTTAGGTGATAGCTGGACTATGGCTAAGCACCCGAGTGTGAAAATCTTCCACACTTAGGACTTTTAGACTAAGATGAAAATAGGTTCGCAACATAGTAGTCGAGCGAGGAAATCTTCCTCATTCGGAAACGTTTAAAGCTTAGGTGAAGTCAGGTCCACAGTGAAGGCCCCAGAGTGAGGAATGTCTTTTGCATTCGGGACGATTAAACTTAAACGATAGCTGGATCTCGGCTAAGCTGGACCTCCACACTAAGACAAAAACAGGTTCGCAGCCAAGTCGCCGAGCGAGGAACTCTTCTTCACTTGGAAACTTTCAAAGCTTATGGAAAGTCAGGTCCGCAACGAAGCCCCCGAGTGAGGAATACCATCCGCACTCGGAACATTTAAGCTTACACAATAGCAGGACCGTGGCTAAGCACCTGACTGTGGAAATCTTTCACACTTAGGGTTTTTAGACTAAGACGAAAACAGGTTCGCAACGAAGTCGCCAAGCAAGGAACTCTTCCTCATTCGGAAACATTTAAAGTTTGGGTGAAGTTAGGTCCACAACCAAGCCCCCGAGTGAGGCATGGCATCCGTACTTGGAATGTTTAAGCTTAGAGGATAGCTGGATCACGGCTAAGCACCCTAGTGTGGAAATCTTCCACACTTGAGATTTTTGGACTAAGACAAAAATAGGTTCGCAGTGAAGTCGTCGAGCAAGGAACTCTTCCTCACTCAAAAACGATTAAGGCTTTGGCGAAGTCAGGTCCACAATGAAGCCTCCGAGTGAGGAATGTCTTTTGCACTCAGAACATTTAAGCTTAGACGATAGCTAGATCGTGGCTAAGCACCCCGAGTGTGGAGATCTTCCGCACTTAGGATTTTTATACTAAGACAAAAACAGGTTCACAACAAAGTCGCCGAGCAAGGAACTCTTCCTCACTCGAAAACGTTCAAATCTTAGGCAAAGTCAGGTCTACGGCGAAGCCGCTTTGTGAGGAATGTCTTCCGCACTCGGAAAGGTTAAGCTTAGGCAATAGCTGGATTGCAGCTAAGCACCCGAGTGTGGAAATCTTTCACACTAAACATTTTTTGTAACTTAGGAGAAAACGGGTTCACAACTAAGTCATCTAACCCACTGTGGGCAGAAGAGCTTTGTGTAGATGGAACTCACCGAAGTGAATTTTTGTGTGAAAAAAATGTAAGAAAATTAAGACTATTTTTCACCAATGTCATTCTAAAACTAATTTTAGAAATGAAAGATAGTTTTATTCTATGTGAAGAACTTGCGGAGAAGATCCACGTTCCAAACTCGAGGATCTTCCTCATTCTTATCAAGGTTATAGATCCAATAGGCTCCGTTGTTGAGAACTTTTGATATTACGAAAGGCCCTTGCCACGGAGGCACTAGCTTATGGGACATCTGCTAATCTAGTCGGAGGACAAGGTCACCTTCCTGAAAGGCACGTCCTCTAACCTGTCTGCCATGATAGTGCCTTAAATCCTATTGATAAATGGTTGATCTGATGAGAGCTAACTCCCTTTCGTCCTTGGGGAGATTAAGGCCATCCTGCCATGCTTGTTCTGCTTCGGCCTCTGAATAGAGTTCCACTCGAGGGGAATTGTGCAGCAAGTCACTCGGCAACAAAGCTTTAGACTCGTATACCATGAAGAAAGGAGTGCGGTTAGTGGTCCAATGCGGGGTCGTCAGCAAGCCCCAAAGTACTGATGCAAATCTTCAACCCAGGCTCCTATAGCATGCTTCAGATCTCTCATTGTGCATGGTTTCAGCCATTGCAAAATCATCTCATTCACCCATTCTGCTTGGCCAGCCTTAGAGGTGTACTTGACCCGAGTGCCTTGCATGTAGTAGAATTCAAAGAATTCTTCCGAATCGAAGTTTGATCATCTATTAGTGATGATATTATGGGGGACTCCGAACCTAGATATGATTTGCTTGACAAACTTGACCGCAGTCGCCGAATCCAGATTTTTTATAGGTTTAGCTTCTATCCACTTAGTGAACTTGACCACTACCACCAACAGGTGAGTGAAACCACTCGACCCTGTCTGGAGGGTCCGATCATGTTGAGTCCCCACACATCAAAGAACAAGGTGAGCGGCATCGTCTTCAATGCCGAGGCGGGCTTGTGTGACTGGTTTGCATAGAACTGGCACCCAACATACAACTCCATGATATCTCTCGCCGCTTCATTGTTGGTGCGAAGTAGAGGCCTGCTCTGAAAGCCTTGGCCACCAACGTCCGAGAGGATGCATGATGGTCGTAGACTTGAGTGAATCTCGTGCAACACCTGTCGCCCTTCCTCCGGGGATATGCAACGCTGAGTGACGTCGGTGGTGCTTTTCTTATACAACTAATCTCCCATCACTGAATCAAGGATTCATCTCATGTGCTTCTTACTCATCCTCAGCGAGTCCTTGCTAGAGCAAATAAGTTATGTAAGGCTTGGTCCACTTGGGGATGATTACGAGTACTTCGTGGAACACGTCCACCAGTGTTGGGACATCAATTTTAGTCGAATCAGGAACTAGTTTGCTACGGGGGCTCTGATATGTCTCCAACGTATCTATAATTTTTTATTATTCTATGCTATTATATTACAAATTTGGATGTTTTACAGTCATTTTATGGCAACTTTATATCATTTATTGGGACTAACCTATTGGCATAGTGCCAAGTGCCAGTTGCTATTTTTGCTTGTTTTTTATTTCACATAATATTAGTACCAAATGAAACCCAAACACCATGAAACATTTTGGATATTTTTTGGGCCAGAAGACACCTGGGGCACCAAAGAAGCAGCAGAGAGGAGGGCCGAGGAGGCCACAAGACACTGACGTGGCTTGAGACTGCACCGGTACTTCCCCAAAGAGGGAGCGATGATGCAGCACAACGACGGTAAGTATTTCCCTCAGTTATGAAACCAAGGTATCAATCCGTAGAGGAAGATAAAGCACCTACGTAAGTAGCACCTGCACACAAATTACATACTTCCAAACTGACGGGTAAGAGAGGTTGTCAAGCTCTCAACAATAAAAAGGTAGATTAGGTAGTGATAGTTTTGGCAAATAGATACCGCAAGAAAAGAAAATAAAATAGGTAAACAAAAAGTGCAGCAATGTATTTTTGGGTTTTTTGGATTAATAGATTTGAAAAAGGAAATGGCAAAATAGTAGATCGGGAAGCAATATGTTGGAAAAGTAGACCTGGGGGTGTAGGTTTCACTAGTGGCTTCTCTCATGAGTATAGCGCACGATGGGTAAACAAATTACTGTTAGGAAATTGATAGAAGATCAAATAATCATGAAGAGATCAAGGAAATGACCATTATATAGGCATCACGTCCAAGATAAGTAGACCGAAATGATTCTGCATCTACTTCTATTACTCCACACATCGACCGCTATCCAGCATGCATCCAATGTATTAAGTTCATGGGAAACGGAGTAATGCAATAAGAATGGTGACATGATGTAGACAAGATCTATTCATGTAGAATAGACCCCATCTTGTTATCCATAATGGAAACAATACATGCTTGCCTTGCTTCCCCTTGTGTCACTGAGAGAGAACACCGCAAGATCGAACCCATCACAAAGCACCTCTTCCCATGGCAAGAAAAATTGATCTCGTTGGCCTAACTAAACAAAATATTCAAAGAAGAAACACGACGCTATAAGTACTCATGCAAATAAGAGATCAAAGAGGATTCAAATCATATTCAAGGATAGAAACTGATCATGAACTCAAAGTTCATCTGATCCCAACAAACACATTGCAGAAGTCATTACATCAAATAGATCTCCAACAGACCATTCTATTGAGAAACATAAGAGAGAGAGGAAGCCATCTAGCTAGTGTGTACGAACCCGTAAGTCTATGGTGGACTACTCATGCATCATCAGAGAGGCACCTATGAAGAAGATAAACCCCTCCATGATAGTGTTAGATTGGATCTCAAGGTTCTGGAACTTGCAGATGTTGGAATTTTGTTTTGTCGACTCCTCTAGGGTTTTTAGAATATTTGAGAATTTATAAGGGTGATATTCGGTGGAGGGGGGTCCCGAGGTGGGAACCACCCACCAGGCCGTGCTAGGAGCCTCTAGCGTGCCCTGGTGGGTGTTCCCCACCTCGGGCCTCCTCTCTGGCACTCGTTTAGCCCATCTGGTGTCTTCTGGTCCCAAAAAATTCTCCAAACAATTTCACGGTGTTTGGGTTTTGTTTGGTACTAATTTTCTGCGAAGTAATAAACAAGCAAAAACAACAACTAGCACAATGTCAATAAGTTAGTCCCAAAAACTGATATAAAGTTGCTATAAAATGATTGTAAAACATCCAAAATTGATAATATAACAGCATGGAAGAAGTAATAATTATAGATACATTGGAGTCGTATCAGCACCCCTAGCTTAATTCCTACTCGTCCTCAAGTGGTGATAAAAAACAGAATTTTTGATGTGGAATGCTGCCAAACATGTTCATCACATATTGTTTTCTTTACATCATGGACATTTGGACTTTTACATGGTTCAAAGCAATAGTCTAGTTTTGACATGTAAACTTTAATACTAAAGCATATCAACAAGCACCATGCCTTTCAAAATATCAACACTAAAGCAAGTTATACCTATCCCATCATGCTCAATCATTGATCCATTCACGAAACACACTCAAATATTAGCTACACCTAGTGCTCAAGTACAATCATTACACTCGAATTGAAAAATAAAAATTGCATAAAGTAAATAGATAGGCCCTTCACAGAGGGAAGTAGGGATTTGTAGAGGTGCCAGAGCTCAAGGTTTAAATTGATAGAGAAAAAAAATTGGGTGGCATGCTTTTCCTGTCAACGAAAACAACCGAGAGATTTCAATATCTTTCCATGCTAGATACATCATAAGCGGTTCCAAACAGAAAATAAAGTTTATTCCTTTTTCCACCATAATTTCACTTTCCATGGCTTGCCGAATCCACGGTTGCCTTTCATACCAACACTTTCCAAGGAATTTATTAGTTGACAACATAAAGTAATTTTTTTCTTTGTTTTCATTTCATTTCAGGTATGTGCATCCCTATTACTGATGTACTCTCGTGCATTGAAAAGTGAATAAACACTCATCTTGAGAATAACACATCGAGCATGGAAAAATATCGGTCACCCCCTACCGTTTCATGAGCGGTACGAGCACACAAAAAGAAAATTTTATTTTGAAAATTAGACATAGCACATACAAATTTGCTTCGAATGGCATGGAAATACCGTATTTAGGTAGGTATGGTGGACTCATATGGCAAAACTGAGTTTAAGGATTTTGGATGCACAAGTATTATTTCTACTTAGTACAAGTGAAACCTAGCAAATAGATTGAGAAGCATCCCTCTAACAAAAAAATCACATAAGCAAGCATTAAGCATAACTAAGACCGAATAATGCACTATATGTAGGATGTAATTTTGTAGCTCAACTATTAACTTTCATGCTTGCATAGGGAATCACAAACTTTAATATCAAGATTCTTACTAAGCATAATTACTCACTAACATAACTCACATATTACTATTGTCATGTCTCAAAACTATTACAATGAATCAAATTTAATTTGCCCAATAATCTTCATGAAAGTTTTTATTATATTTCTCTTGAATATCTATCCCATTGGGACTAGTTTCATATATTGTCATTGATTTTCACAAGATAAAATGGATATAAGTGAAGAACATGAGCGTAAAAGTTTCATCTCTCAAAATAATATAAGTGAAGCATGAGAGAATTTCTTCAAAATTACTAACTCACAAATTAATATAAGTGAATCATGAGAGCATTTATTCAAACATGGAAAGCACACCATGCTCAAAAAGATATAAGTGAAGCACTAGAGCAATTTCATAGCTCAATTGATTTAAGTGAAGCATATAGAGCAACTATAGCAAATCATAGCATAATTTGGGATCTCTCAAATAGTGTGTGCAACAAGGATAAAAAAATATAGAAAGAAACCTCATGATATTTGACGAAAAAATATAGTTCCAAATAAAATACCGATGGTTGTCAGAAGAAAGAGGGGATGCCACTCGGGGCATCCCCAAGCTTAGTTGCTTGTTACCCTTTGGATATTATCCTGGGGTGCTGTAGCATCCCCAAGCTTAGGCTCTTCTTACTCCTTATTCCTTCATTCATCGTGATCTCACCCAAAACTTGAAAACTTCAATCACACAAAACTTAAGAAAATTCTCGTGAGATCCATTAGTATAATAAAGAAAATTACCACTATAAGTACTATTGCAAACCCATTATTATTTTATTATTGCATTATATGTACTGTATTCTAACTGTACAATGACTTATACCCCCCGATAAAATCCATAGATTCATCAAAACAAGCATACAATGCAACAAAAACATAATATGTTTCAGACAGAACAATGTGTAGTAATCTGTACTCTACCCATACTTCTGTATCTCTAAAAATTGTGAACATTTAGAAAAACATATATAATTTGTATAGCAATACTTTTTTAACATTTTATCTCATTATCACATTCCAGTAAAAAATAAAAATTTGTGCTGGAGACAAAATTTGTATTTCATATTCGACATTGTTTCTAGTCATCTTATGAATCATCCTAAAGGATTTACTTGGCACAAACACTAAATAAAATATAAAACACAATCTTAACAAAGGAATGATTGTGAAAACACTCAAAAATAGAAATAAAAAATATAAAAATAATTTTATTCATTGGGTTGGCTCCCAACAAGTGATATCATTTTACGCCCCTAGCTAGGCATGGCGCATATATTCAAGTATTGTCATCCTTAGTTTCTACTCCATAGAAGGCTCTCATGATTGATTCATATGGTGGATTAATTATTTTTCTAGCTAAGTGTTACATACATTTTCTAAGTGGAAACTGAAATTTAATGTTGCCTTCTTTCATATCAATCACGACACCTATAGTGCGTAAAAGCGGCCTACCAAGTATGGCGGGACAAGACGGATTGCAATAAATATCAAGAACAATAAAATAAGTGGTCACATAGTTACTATTTTCAAGAATAATAACATCATTAATTCTTCCCAAAGGCTTTTTAATAGTAGAATCCACCAAGTGCAAATTAAGAGAATATTCTTCAATATTGGTAAGACCAAGCACATCACATAGAGATTTCGGAATTGTGGAAACAGTAGCACCCAAATCTCACAAAGAAAAGCATTGATAATTTTTAATCTTGAATTTAATGGTAGGTTGCCACACATCAAGCAGCTTTCTAGGAATTGAAATCTCTAATTCCAACTTTTCTTCCAAGGATTTCATCATGGCATCATCAATATGTTTAGTAAAAGCATTATTTTGTTCATAAGCATGGGGTGAATTTATCATGGATTGCAGCAAAGAAAATCAATCTACCAAGGAGATACCCTCATAATTAAATTCTTCATAATAAAAAATAGTGGGCACATCACTAGTTAAAGTTTTGACCTCTCCAAACCTACTTTTTTCAAAAATTTCATCAACATTTTCACCCTCCAAATTATTGGGATGCCCTCTAACTAAAGTTGAATCTTCTCCAGTCCCTTTATCATCAATTTTAACAATACTAAACAAGGAATAAATAGAGAAAACACCAATCATTTTAAGATCTTCATCATTGTTATGAAAGTAATCGCTAGAAAACTCTTTTTCTAAAAATTCTATTTTAGCTATAAGCATAGCGGTTCTTTTATTACGTAACCCATAGAAACATATAAATCCTTAATTAATTAATTATTATTAGGTGGAAAACCATTCAACTTGAGATTTTCTACATCATGGGAAATTATATCAATGCATCTAGACATATCATCAATCTTATTCAACTTTTCATCTATCGTAGTATTGAAAGACTTCTGAGCATTGATTAATTCTTTAAGAATATTCTCAAGATCAGAGATGTTATTATTATTATTATTATTATTATTATAAGAATTACGTAGGAATTACCATAATTATTAGAGGAATTTCTAGGGAAAGGCCTAGGATTAAAATTACCTCTATAAGCATTGTTATTGAAATTGCTTCGTGAAATGAAATTCACATCTACGGTATCACTATTTTTCTCAATAAAATAGAAAAAGGAACATCATTAAGATCAATATGAGCATTTTTACTAGAAACCAACTTCATAAGAGCATCAACTTTTTCACCGAAAGTACTAATTTCTTCTACCAAAATAACCTTTTTACCAGTAGGTGCTCTTTCAGTGTGTCATTGTGAATAATTTGTCACAATTATTATCTAGCAACTTAGTAGCTTCACCCAAAGTAATTTCCGTAAAAATACCACCCACGGTGGACTCTAAAATATTTCCAGAGACAAAATTCAATCCCGCATAGAAATTTTGTATGATCATCCAAAGTTGTAAATCATGAGTAGGACAATTTCTTAGCATCAATTTCATTCTTTCCCAAGATTGTGAAACATAATCATTGCTCAAGTTACTTAAAATTCATGATTTTAGTTCTAAGGGAAATATTTTTTGCGGTTAGAAAATACTTAGTAATAAAAGCGTCCTTGCACTTATCCCAAGAATCGATACTATTGCGAGGCAAAGAAGAAAACTTTTTTTTGCACGATCTCGCAAGGAGAAAGGAAAAAAATTCAACTTCACAATATCATTGTCCACATCTTTTTTCTTTTGCACATCAAAAAATTCTACGAATGTGTTTCGATGGGACGCGGCATCCTCATTAGGAGTACCGAAAAATTGATCTTTCATGACAAGATTCAAGAAAGCGACATTAGTATCACAAGACTCCGCGGTAGTGGCAGGAGGAGCAATTGGAGTGCTAGTAAAATCGTTATTATCGGTATTGGTAAAATCACACAACTTGGTGTTTTCTTGAGTCATCTTGACTAGGCAAACAAGATTGTAAGCAAACAAGATATCTGACGAGAAAAAGGCAAAACGAAAAAGAAGACAAATGAAAACGGTAAATTTGTGAAGTGGGGGAGAGGAAAACGATGGCAAATGGTAAATAATGTAAATTACAAGGAGATGATATTTGTGATTGGGAACCTATAGATGTTCATGATGTATACCCGACACTAAGTTTGGCACGCAAAGAGATTGATTCCTCCCTAGCAACGGTGCTAGAAATTCCTTTGACGTGGCTTGAGACTGCGTTAGTATTTACCCAAAGAGGAAGGGATGATGTAGCACAGTGACAGTAAGTATTTCCCTCAGTTATGAAACCAAGGTATCAATCCTTAGAGGAAGATCAAGTACATACGTAAGCAGCACCTACAGACAAATAACAAATACTTCCAACCCGACGCGTAAGAGAGGTTGTCAACCTCTCAACTTTAAAAAGATGGATTAGGTAGTGATAGTTTTGGCAAATAGTTCTCGCAAGACCACAAGATAAAATAGGTAAAAAAGTGCATCAAGGTATTTTTGGGGGGGTTCCATATTAATAGATCTGAAAAAATAGCAAAATAGTATATCGAAAAGCAATATGTTCAAAAAGTATACCCGGGGGCCGTAGGTTTCACTAGTGGCTTCTCTCATGAGTAAGCACACGGTTGGTAAAAAAATTATTGTTGTGCAATTGGTAGAAGATCAAATAATCATGACGATATCCAGGAAATGATCATTATATAGGCATCACGTCCAAGACAAGTAGACCGAAACGATTCTACATCTACTTCTATTACTCCACACATCGACCGCTATCCAGCATGCATCTAGTATATTAAGTTCATGGGAAAACAGGGTAATGCAATAAGAACGGTGACATGATGTAGACAAGATATATTCATGTAGGAATATACCTCATCTTGTTATCCTTAATGGCAACGATACTTGCGTGCCTTCTTGCCCCTTCTGTCACTGGGAAAGAACACCGCAAGATCGAACCCATCACAAAGCAGATCCTCCCATGGCAAGAAAAAATGATCTAGTTGGCCTAACTAGACAAGAGATTTTAAGAAGAAATACGAGCATATAAGTAATCATGCAAATAAGAGAGCAAAGAATAGTCAAATCATATGCATGGATAGAAACTGACATGAACTCATAATTCATAGGATCTCAACAAACACACCGCATAAGTCATTACATCAAATAGATCTCCAAGAGACCATTTTATTGAGAATCATAAGAGAGAGACGAAGCCATCTTGCTAGTGCCTACAGACCCGTAGGTCTATGGTGGACTACTCATGCATCATCGGAGAGTCACCTATGAAAAGATGAACCCCTTCATGATGGTGTTAGATTGGATCTTGAGGTTCGGGAAATTGTGGCCGCTGGAATTGTGTTCCCTCGACTCCTCTATAGTTTTTTGAATATTTGATAACTTATAGGGGCGATAGTCAGTGGAGGGGGGTCCTGAGGCGGGCACCACCCAACAGGCCGTGCTAGGGGGCTCTAGCGCGCCCTCGTGGGTGTTCCCCACCTCGGGCCTCCTCTCTGGCACTTGTTTGGCCTATCTGGTGTTTTCTGGTCCAAAAACAATCTCCCAAACATTTCATGGTGTTTGGGCTTCGTTTGGTACTGATTTTCTGTGAAGTTAGAAACAAGAAAAAACAGCAACTAGCACTTTGGCACTATGTCAATTGGTTAGTCCCAAAAATTGATATAAAGTTTCTATAAAATTATTGTAAAACATCCAGGATTGATAATATAACAACATGGAACAAGCAAAAATTATATACACGTTGGAGACCTATCACATACTAGGGCGCGCTAGAGGCCCCTAGCGCAGCCTGGTAGGTTGTGCACTCATCAGGACGCCTCTCCACCGCCTATCATCTCTATAAATAGCCAAATATTCCAAAAACCCTAGGGTACTCGACGAAACACAATTCCAGCCGCCGCAAGTTCGAAAGCCACAAGATCCAATCTAACACAATCACAGAGGGGTACATCATCTTCATGCGTGCCTCTTCAATGATGCGTGAGTAGTCCACCATAGACCTACAGGTCCGTAGGCAGTAGCTAGATGGCTTCCTCTCTCTCTCTTTTGATTCTCAATACAATGGTCTCTTAGAGATCTTTTTTATGTAATGACTTTTAGCGGTTTGTTTGTTGGGATCCGATGAATTTTTAGTTCATGATCAGTTTCTATCCATGAATATTTTTTAAGTCTTCTTTGATCTCTTATATGCATGATTACATATATCCTAGTATTTCTTATTCGAATCTTTGGTTTAGTTTGGCCAACTACATCGATTTTTCTTGCCATGAGAACAGGTGCTCTGTGATGGGTTTGATCTTGTGATGTCCTCTACTAGTGACAGAAGGGACAGGGAGGCATGCCTGTATCGTTGCTATTAAGGATAACAAGATGGGTTCTATTCCTACATGAATAGATCTTGTCTACATCATGTCATCATTCTTATTGCATTATTCCGTATCTCCATGAACTTAATACACTAGATGCATGTTGGATAGTGCTTGTTGTGTGGAGTAATAGTAGTAGATGCAGAATCATTTCAATCTACTTATCTTGGATGTGATGCCTATATAATGATCATTGCCTTGGATATCGTCCTGATAATTTGACCTTCTATCAATTGACCAACTTTAATTTGTTTACCCACCGTGTGATATACTCATGAGAGAAGGCACTAGTGAAACCTAAGTCCCCCGGGTCTGTCTTTCAACATATAGCTTTCCAGTCCATCTTTTTGACGCATTTGTTTTTAGATCTACTATTCCAAAAACCCAAAAATACTTTTTGCACTTTTTATTTGCTTATTTTATTTTGTGTTCTTGTGCGATCTATCCATCCAATTTACTACAAGCCAATCTATCTTTTTAACGTGGATAAATTGACAACCTCCCTTACGCGTCATGACGGGGTTATTACCCCTAGGCAGGCCAAAGCAATGGGGTTCACCACAATTCTGCTTCGAAGAAAACTATGTGGACGGTTGTCTATGGCCGGCTGGAGGACGGCCGGCTCGATGTACTGCAGGCTGGCGACACGGGCGGCTGGTTGCGCAACCGGCTCGACCACCGACCGGCTGGGCACGACCGGCTCCCTTCTGGGCCGCCTCAAGCGGTTGACCCAGGGGCGGACGTGCGACGTCCCATCCCCCCGGGTGCGGGTACGACGACAAGACATGACCGCCACGATGGCTGGCCCTGTTGCCACATTGGTCGCTAACGCACTAGGGCGCATGGCTACAGTCCGACCGTCCAGGCCGCTGACCTTGGCGAGCGCGACCGGACGAGCAAACGGTGCCGGCACGCCCTCGCCCACTCGATTACCTGCCTCGGCATGGATACAGTGTAGCCGGCCATACCAGAGACTTCGGCTGGCTGGCGCTAGACGACGCCTTGACCCGTGTCGCGGCAGGTGGGCGAGGGCCAATCGTAGAGCCGGCTGGCGGGCCCCTGCGGGAGACGAGACCGCTCAACCGATGGACCCTACAGGCGACGAGACGGCACGAAGGGAGGGACCCCGTAGCCAGCCGAAGAGACTGCCAGCGAGGTCCCCCCACCCCTATACTTTAGAACATATTATAGAGCCGGGGGGTTGGCCTATAAACCCCCCCGACCCCCATGCAATGGGGACGGACGATCATTCGCACACACCCGCATAGAGCTTTCCTCTCATTCCATCACTAGCAACGGAGGAGAACCAGCCGGCTGCTCCTTCTTCCTCCTGTAGACACAGCTCTAGGAGCACCCTTGTAAACACAACTATCCATCCAACTAGGCCTAGCGTGACAAGGGGTATTACCTCCCACGGAGGGCCCCGAACCTAGGTACATCATGTGTCACCACCGCTTGTGCCCAATCTCGCACCCGGAGCCCGTTGGCGTCCTTCGGCCCGAACCACCTACGTTAAGCCTACCCATGGCATCTGTCGTGAGAAAACAACGACAGTTGGCGCCCACCATGGGGCCATACGTGGCACCGGCCAGATTCATGCTCCGGTGGGACCCCTCGCCAGCCCCCGCCGCCGCTACACGTCCTGGCAAAACCACGGGCTCATGGGGCTTGCTCCGGCACGCCCTGCGGGCGACCCCGTCGGCCTCACGGCCAACATCAACGCGCTCACCGAGCGCTTCAGCAGGCTCAGCCTCGCCGAGGCTCCGGCCATGGACGAGTACCCCGGGCAAGTGCTCGTCTGCGCCGATCCACCCACGACCGTGGGCGCACTTGCTGCGACCCAGTCCAGTAGCTCCCACGATCGCGTGGGGGCAATGGCTATCATCTCCTCCGCCTCCTATGGACGTGCGCGGGCCGGGGCTCACACCGCCGCGGCCCGCGTCGGCACCTCCGACCTGCTCGGTGTGGCCCTCCAGTGCTTTAGCACTCCCATCGCCCCGACGACAAACCCCGACGCCTTCGCGGCTGACCTCGAGGCGGTTCGTCACGTCCTGTTTGAGGAAGCCACCACTCTCGCGACCACGCGTCATCGCATGGAGGCTGCTCAGCGGGAATATGCTTCCGCCTACGATCTCACCCCGGCTGGCACCGAGCCCAGCCGGCGTGGGGCTGTGCACGACCGCGGCCGCGTGGTCGCCGAAATCCTAGGCGGCAAGATGCCCGTCTACGACACCCTCGTAGCCAACCTACAGGCCCTGAAGGTGGCCTACGAGGACTTGGCTACCTTGGAGAGTGAAGAATGCATTGCCCACGAGCGTCACATCAAGGAGCTGATTGACGCCGCTGACGCGCAGCAACATCTGCTCGCGTCGGGCAGCGCCGCCTCCCGAAGCCCCCGGCTCAAGCGCGAGGGCACGGGGACTGCAGGCCGTCAGCCGGCTCAGCACTCCTCTTCCCCTCGCACCTCCGAAAGTCGGGCCGAAACAAACAACCCCCGGCCCTCTCAGTTGGTGGGGAGCGAACAGCCGGCGCACCAACAACCCGCCTCGTAGCGGCCGCCACCAAGAAGCGCCGGCAGCCGACAACCGGCACAGCCGTGGGCACACGCCACCCCCACGGTGCGAGCCAGAACGGTCGGTTCCGCCCGTCATCCACCCCGAGCTCTCGGCCCGGATCGGGCCGCGCGTCCCCCACAGCAAGAACGACCCCCACAACCGCATCGACCACCTCGCGTAGTGGGCCCTCCTCGTGGAGGAGGGCTTGATCGTCCTGGCCTGTTTCGGCCCTTGGATCCGCAACGAGCTGTTGTGAAGAGGCTTCACTCTTCCCAAGTATAACGGGGCCACCAAGCCCAAGGACCGGCTAATCGACTACACCACCGCGGTCAGCATCGCCAGGGAACAAGCGTGTAGCCGTTCGCTATGCCCCCCTCATGTTGATCGGCTCGGCCTGCACCTGGCTCAACAGCCTAGCGGCCGGCAGCATCAACACTTGGACGGACTTCGAGGAGGCCTTCGTCCGCAACTTCACCGGCACCTACAAGAGGCCCGGCCACCCCTGTGAACTCGCCATGTGCATTCAGGGGCCAGAGGAGTCCTTCCGCGACTACCTCACCCGGTGGACCAAACTTCGTAACTCCTACGAGGGGGTGCCCGAGGTGCAGGCCGTGCAGTAATTCATCAAAGGCTGCCAAGACAGCACCCCCCTCAAGCACAAGCTTCTGTGCTCTGAGCCGGCCATGCTTGCCGAGCTCATGACCAAGGCGGACAAGTACGCCACGGCTGATTCTGCCATCCGGGTCAAGACGACCCCGCTTGCCAAGGCGACGACAACGCCGGTAGCGTCCCGGCCGGCTGCCGACAACCGGTAGCCGCAGAACAACAAACGCAAGAATGACCAGCCGGATCCCCACTACGGGAGCCGGCAGGTCAACACCATTGAAAAGCAGGAGCCAGCTGCCCAGCCCTCTAGTCAGTGTCAGCGCACTGGCAAGGCTGCCTGGCAGCCGAAGCTCACCTTCGAGCAGATGCTTGACCTCCCCTGCAAGAACCACTCGGGGGACAAACTCTCTATGCACACGCTCCGGCAGTGCAGCTTCTCACAGCGATTGGCCCGGGGACGGCCTTCCAAGTCCTCCCACGCCGCCTGCCCGCACGCCGGCCCCGGCCCAAGCTGCCGCCCTGGCGTCGGCTCCGGCTCCGGCCCAGAATGACGGTCGTTTGATCGACCAATTCCCCAACCAAGACGGCTGCTACGTCGTCTTAACCAGTGAAGAGACAGGCAAACACGCTCAGCATCGGCTCCACCGTGAGGTGAACGCCACCATGCCGGCAACTACCCAGTTCATGCACTGGTCGGAGAAGCCGGTCACCTGGAGCCAGGCGGATCATCCTCTCGTAATGCCAAGTCCTGGCAGCTATGCCCTGGTCCTCGACCCCACCAACGCTATCGAGAAGCGCACCAGCCGCTTTTCACGGGTGCTGGTCGATGGTGGCAGCAGCATCAACATCTTGTACCTCGACACGATGCACAAGTTGGGGCTGAAGATAGAAGACCTACAGGCGAGCCGGTGGTCTTCCATCGCATCGTGCCTGGAAAGTCCGGATCCCCTATAGGCAAGATCACGCTCGACGTCCTCTTCGGCGGACCCGACCACTTCCGTCGCGAGCCAGTGTTGTTCGAGGTCGTGGACCTCGCAAGCCCCTACCATGCGCTGCTGGGCTGGCTGGCCCTTGTCAAATTCATGGCGGTCCCCCATTACGCCTACCTCAAGTTCAAGATGTCGGGCCCCAAGGGAATCATCACCATGACAGGCGACTACAAGATGTCAATCGAGTGCGCTCGAGATGGCAGCCGGCTGGCCGAGGCCCTTGAAATCGCCGAGGATAAGCGGTAGTTCGACCGGCTTGTGGCCCTTGCCACCAGCCAGCCGGCCTTGCCGGCTCCCCCCTCGCAGTCCACCGTCCGAGGCCTCCTTCCATCCGTCCAAGGACACCAAACAAATCCCGCTCCACCCGACCAACCCGGCTCAGTGCATCACCATCGGCTCTCGCCTCAACAGCAAATAGGAAGGCAAGCTTGTCGACTTCCTCCGTGAGAATCAGGACATCTTTGCATGGTCCCCCAAGGACATGCCGGGTGTTCCGAGGAAGTTCGCCAAGCACAAATTACACATCCGGCCAGACGTCAAGCCGGTCAAGCAACCCCTGCACCCCTTCTTCGAGGAGAAGCGGCGTACCATAGAAGAAGAGATCGCCCGGCTGCCCACAGTCGGGTTCATCATGGAAGTGTTCCACCCAGACTGGCTGGCCAACCCAGACCTGGTGCTGAACAAGAACAAGACCTGGCGCATGTGCATCGACTACACTAGCCTGAACAAGGTGTGTCCCAAGGACCCATTCGCCCTGCCGCGGATCGATCAAGTTATCGACTCCACGGCCGACTGCGACTTGCTGTCCTTTTTGTACGCATACTCTGGCTACCACCAGATCAAGTTGGACGTAGAAGACCATCTCAAGACCTCCTTCATCACGCCCTTTGGGGCCTACTGCTACATCACCATGTCCTTCGGCCTGAAGAACGCAGGCGCCACCTTCCAGCGGTGCATGCAGATGTGCCTCCTGCCTCAGATAGGTAGGAACGTCCACGTCTGCGTCGACGACATCATCATCAAAACCAAGAAGCACTTCAGCCTCCTCGATGATCTTCGGGAGACCTTCGCGAATCTGCACGAGTACAAGATCAAGCTCAACCCGGAGAAGTGTGTCTTAGGCGTCCCAGCTGGCCAACTCTTGGGTTTTTTCGTGTCCGCTCGTGGCATCGAAGCAAACCCCGAGAAGATCAGCGCGATCGAGCGCATGCCCAAGCCGACCTGGCTCCGCAACGTCCAGAAGTTCACTAGCTGCCTTGCCTCGCTCAGCCAGTTCATCAGCCGGCTAGGGGAGAAGGCCCTGCCCCTCTACGGGCTCCTTCGCAAGATGGCTCTGATCGATCCGGGTCACACCAAGAAACCGGGCGTCTTCGATTGGCCCGACGAGGCGTCATCAGCGTCGTCCTGGTGGTCGAGCGGCCGGAGGAGGGCAAGTCCCTGCTGGTCCAGCGGCCCATCTATTACCACAGCGAGGTCCTCTCCGCGTCCAAGAAAAACTACCCCCAATACCAAAAGATGTGCTACGACATATACTTTGCCGCCAGGAAGGTCAAGAAATACTTCCAAGAGCATACCATCATCGTGGTAAGCACGGCCCCGCTCGGCGAGATCATGAGCGGTCGGGATTCCATCGGCCGGATTGCCAAATGGGTCATCACCCTCGCCGATCATGAGATCCGGTATGAGCCAAGAACCGCCATCAAGTCACAGGCGTTGGCTGACTTCCTCATCGACTAGGTGGAGCCAGAGTTCGTGCCGCCTCCCCCACACTTCATGCATTGGCGTATGCATTTTGACGGCTCGAAAACGAGGACTGGCTTGGGTGCCGACATAGTCCTCTCCTCCCCGAAAGGTGACCAACTCAAGTACACCCTCTAGATCCACTTCGCCGCCTCCAACAATGTGGCCGAGTACGAGGCCATCGTACATGGTCTCTGGCTCGCCAAGGAGATCGGCATCAGGCACATCCTATGCTTCGGCGACTCCGACCTCCTGCTGTAGCAAGTCTCCGGCGAGTGGGACGCCAGGGACACCAACATGGCCAGCTACCGCTTCCTCGTATAACAGCTCACCGGCTCCTTCGAGGGCTATGAGTTTCATCACGTCCCATGTGCGGACAACAAGGCGGCCGACGCACTGGCAAAGATCGGCTCCACCCGACAAGCCATCCCAGCCGGTGTCTCCCTCGAGCGCCTGCTCAAGCCGTCGATCAAGCCTTCCCCAGAATCGGAGTCAATCTTCGTGTCGGCAGATGCTGCCGGCCCATCGGCGGTTCCGGCTGCCCCTCCGGCGTCTTCGCCACCGGCTCCCGCAACTTCGGCCGCCCTGCTGGCACCAGTTGAGCTGGTTGTGCCCGAGGCGTCCGGCTGCAATGACGCGGCCGTAATGATGTTAATCGACCAACCGACCTCGGGGTCTGGCGAGCCGGCCCCGGGGCTGGCGAGCCGGTCCCGGGGGCTGATCATCCAGTCCCGGGGGCTCCCGAGCCGGTCCCCGTCTCGGCCCCCTCATGGGACCAGCCTATCCTGGCGTTCCTTCTAAGCGGCGAGCTCCCCCCCGGACAAGGCCTTGGCAAGGCAAATTCAGCGCCGGGCCTCAGCGTACAACATCATCAACAACGAGCTCGTCCATCGCAGCACCACCGGCGTCTTCCAGCAATGCATCGAGCCCGAACAGGGTCTGGAGATCCTCCTCGACATCCACTAGGGCGAGTGCGGGCATCATGCCACCTCCAGGACCTTGGAGGCCAAGGCCTTCCGCCACGGCTTCTACTGGCCCACTGCTCTCGAGGCGGCCAAGAAGTTGGTCGACGAGTGCGAAGGCTGTCAACGCTTCAGCATGCAGAGCCACCTACAGGCATTAGCCCTCCAAACTATCCCCCTATCATGGCTCTTCGCCATCTGGGGACTGGACATGGAGGGCCCCTTCAGGACCGCATGAGGCAGCATGACGCACTTGCTACTGGCTGTCGATAAATTCACCAGGTGCATCGAGGCACGACCATCAAGAAGCTGGACGGTCCCACGGCCGTCCGGTTCATCGACGACATCACGGTTCGCTACGGCGTCCCCCACAGCATCATCACCAACAACCGCATGAACTTCACCAAGGGCGCACTCGCGCGTTACTGCTCCAAGCAAGGAATCTCGCTTGACATGGCCTTCATCGCTCATCCACAGTCAAACGGCCTGGTCGACAGGGCAAACGGCCTCGTCCTGTCCGGCATCAAGCCTCGGCTCGTGACACCGCTGGTAAGGTCGGATGACTGCTGGATCGACGAGCTGCCGGCCATCCTTTGGAGTCTCAGGACCACCCCCAACCTATCAACCGGCTACACTCCCTTCTTCCTTCTGTACGGTTCCGAGGCGATCGTCCCCGCCAACATCGAGTTTGACTCGCCTCGGGTCACCCTATACACAAAGAAGGACACAAAGGAAGCCAGAGAATACGGCGTCGACCTACTCGAGGAAGCTCGTGAACTGGCCTTGAGCCGGACGGCAATCTACCAACAGAAGCTCCAGCACTACCACAGCAAGCGGATTCGGCCACTCTCCTTTCGCAAAGGGGACCTGGTCCTCAGGTGGATCTAGCGGACAGTTGGACAACAAAAGCTGTCCTCCCCATGGGAGGGCCCGTTCATCATCAGCAAGGCACTGCACAACAACGCATACTACCTAATAGACACCCAGAAGTCGTAGAAGCGCAAAAGAGATGCGTCTGGCGAGGAGACGGCGCGCCCATGGAACGCGACGCTCCTCCGCCCGTTTTACTGTTGAAAACACCAATGTATGTATGTATCCCTACCCTTTTGGGCTTATGAATGCAATGGGTGCCCTAGGCCGGCTCTGGGGGCACGCCTTGTTAAGCTTCCCTGAAAGGTTTCCTTGCTCACCGGCCCCCGACCCGGCTCCCGGGCCCGGGGGCTCACCGGTTGGTCCTAGGTCGCGTCTCTCTAAAATTGGCTAAGTAGTGTAAGCCGGGCAAACCCTCCAACCCCTTCCAGCTACAGATCCGTCTCCCGGTTGTCTGGCTGACAGGGCCTCAGGGAGGCAAATCTTAGCTCACACGAAAGTTCAATCGAAAGGAGATAGCGGCTATGTCCAGCCAGACCATCGCCTCGCCTCTGCTACTCTACTTATCCCGAAAGGCTCTCGCGGTTCCTAAGTTTCGAACCGGATCCCTCAAGGCAGACACCCCGACCCAGCTACAGGCCGGCTCCCGGCTAGCGGGCTGGCGGGGCCGAAACCAAAGGGGAAAAGGGGGATCGAAAAGAACCAAGAGGGCAAAAAAGGATAAGGACAAGTTTGTATGGGCAATAAGGCAAACACAAATATTCACAATGCAAACGTTAAGACAAAAGTGGCCCACGGCCAGCACGGTAAATTACATAACACCCCCAGTGGGTGGACATGAGCCTAACTTGCAGGAAAGAAAAAAGAAAGACGAAGGCGCCCGAGGGCTCAGGCCACCGGTGCAACGCCAGCCAGCGTGCCTCCAGCCGGCACGTCGCTAGGCGGCTCGACTCTCACCTTGGAGGTGGTCGCGGACTTCGGGTCGGCCTCCTTAGCCTTCAAGGCAGCCTCTGCGGTTCCGTTCGTCTCGCCGTTTGAGTCGGTGCTCTCGTCGGCAACCTTCTTGTCCGCTGGGCCTTGGGGAATGCCGAAGGAGTCTTCAGGCACCGGCTCGCCATCCTCGCCAAGGGCCGGCAGGAACTTGTCCACGTCAATGTACGACGCGAGCTCATTGGACCGTCGGACAAGGGCCGGGTCACGGGCCTCCCGCTCCTTGACCGGCTCATCCCGCATGGTGGCCAGCTGGCCCAAGTCCATGTCGCGGTACCACGACATGATGAACCGGAGCGCCAATTGCACGCCGGCTTGGGCTGCTGATGCCTTCCAAGCCTCGAGACGGGCCACGCCCTGCTCTAGCCATAAGGCCACGCGGTTCACTGGAGCTCCTCCATGGCCCGACCACAGAGTGGCGATGATCTCTTTCTCGGCCATCTTCAGCCACTCCACGCTTCGCTCAAGGTGGGTCAGCCGGTACTCGATGGCGACTCCGAGATCATCCATGTCCCATGCGGCGTCCTCCTCGATGGAGCGCCCACGCTCCGGAAGGTATTCCCGGTGCTCCTCGACGGCGCGCTCAGCATGACGCTGAGTTTCTGAGAAGCGCCCTAGGAGGAAGGGGAAGAAGAGGGAAGAAAGGCAAATCAAACACAAGAACCACCAAGGGAAAAGCAACTGGCTGGAGAAGGGAAAACAGACACTTACCTTCGATGGCGTCATCCACCCCGATGGCGAAGTTGAGCGTCGCCTTCGGCTCCGACTCCAGCACCGCCTCCGATGCGGCAAGTGAGCCCCTGACCTCTTCGAGAGACCTCTCGACGCGGGTCACCTCGTCTTGAAGGCCGGCGGTCCTCCGGGCGGTGTCAGCCGCCTCCTTGATGGTCGTCTCCTTGGCCGCCGCATCCTTCGCCAAGGCGGCCTTGAGGCAATCCTCGGCCCCCTCCCCATCCACCAGCAGCGTGGCCAGCCGGTCTTTCTCCTGCACGGCCGCCTGGACATCCTGCGCCAGCCGGTCCCGCTCGGAGACGAGCCTAGTCTTCTCGTCCCGAAGGGATGTCAGATCGCCTGCAAGACAAGACAGGTGTCAGCCGGCTCTCGGGGGGCTGCATACCCCTCCCGCGAAATTCAACTTACCTTGCACGCGCTCGAGCTCCTCCTATAGGCGGTAGAAGTCGTTCTTGTGGCGGTTGTGGATGGCGACCACCTCTTCAAACAGCTTCTGCCGCAAGGAGTTCCCCTCCTGTCACGCGGAGCCAAAAATCAAGTCATGCTCAAAAGAGATCCGGCCCGGTTGCCCGTCAGCCGGTCAGCCGGCCGGCATCTCGGGGGCTACACCCAGTGGGTGCGCTGGCACGCCCCCACTGAAAAGTCTAAGGCAAGGGCAACCACGCTTACCTCCGCTCGCTGTAGGGTGGCGTCTGCCGCCTCTGTGAATCGGGCCAACTCCTGCTGACACCGGTCCAGGACGCTCCCCAAGTCCCCGAACGAGGGGACCGGCCAGCCCGCCTGGTGAGCCGGTAGGGCTGGCATGCCCGCCAGCGCCTGCCAATCCCGAAGCACCTCCAGCATGGTCCGTAGGGTCCTCCGGGCCTGGCTGCCATTGCCGCCCGGGCTTGCCACAGTCCCGGCCACTGGCAGCGGGTTGACAACGGCGAGGGTTTGGGTGTCGCCCCCGCTGGCCCTCCGCCCGATGTCGTCACCACCTCCACTCCCAGCCACTCTGGCGCGTCGATCGCGATGGAGGGTGCCTCCACCTCCATGGCTGCCACCTCTGGCGCCGCCTCTGATACCGCCCCTCGGGCCGCTGGGGCCTCCGACACGTCGACCCGGGTTGGCTCGGCCGTAGGCGGTGTCACAACCGGCACCTCAGGCTGGGTCGCCTCGGGAGCCGGCTCCGCTGCCACTGCCCTTGCTTGGGCCGCCTCCTCCGCGGATGGGGGCGCAGGTGGGTCCATGGCCGCCCCTCATGGCAAACTCGACGGAGGCCTCGACAAACGGGTCGATTCCGCTGCCGAGTCTGACGCTTGCACGGGGTCCGCGGACCTTCTCTGCCACCCACCGCTCGAAGTCCCGAAATGTGAGGCCCCGCCCCGCGTTCCGGACTTTGAGGCTCGTAGCTCCGCGAGCCTCCTCTTCTCCTCCCGCTGGGTAGCCACATGCTCGCAGGCCAGCCGGCTGCCGGCATCCGTCGGGTCCCCCGCCGGCTCCCCCTCATGAAGCTTGATGGGGTCCCTGAAGCGTGCAAAGGCCGCTAACCCACCGGCTCGCGGCCCAGAAGAAAACACACTCAAGACGCGAAAAAGAGACTTACCCGATGACGAGGGGCAAGGCCCGCTTGGCGCATGCCGATGGCTTCCGCGCCGCCACCTTCCCCGCTTAAGGACTGGTGGCAGGGCTGCCGGCCCCTCCTGGGCCAGCCTCTTCGCCCAACTGGCGGCTCCGCCCGCCGGGGCTTGAGTCGGCCGCTCCTCGCTCCGCCGACCCTGACATGATGAGGGAGGAGGCTCGTTCAGAATCATTATGTCATCATCATCATCGTCCGTCCAGTCCCTGATCATGGGGCCAAGAAGGAACTCACCCGCTCCGCTGGGCTCTCCGGTTGCGCCGGATCCTCTGGCTCCACTGGGGTCGCCGGCTCGCGGGTCCGCCGGCTCATCAACTCCTCCCGAGGAGTCCACCCCCTCCTATGGTGAGCCTCCCTGCTCTTAGTCTTTGGAGTCAGAGTGCTCGTGCTCCGCCTTGAAGATCTGGGGTGTGGGCCATCCAACGTGTTTTGTCGCAGCAACAGCTACGGTCAGCACGGCAAAGTGAGGTCTGCAGCCGGCTGCCGGCTGGAAGGAATCAAATGAAGAAAGACCGTCTCATCAAAATACTTACCAGGGTGGACGGTTGATGCGGCCGTATGGCTCCATGCCGAAGGACCACGACTCGAGCTTAAGCTGGAACGTCGTGAGGGCGTTCACCTGCTTCGCCACTTGAGCCGGTGCCAAATTGATGACAGCCAGCAGGGGTCGCGCTGGCCGGACATATCGTAGATCCGATGCGGCCTCATTTGGAGAGGAAACACCCCACATGAGATGAAAGCCGCCACCAGATTGGCGGCGACCAACCCCTCGGTGAAATTCAGCTGCGCGAGCTGGCCGAGCTTCGCCAGGGCCACGCCACGCGGGGCGGTCCCCTGCCAGTTTACCTGGGAAGATTGCGCGTCGACAAACGGCACAACTGGATGAAGTCCAAGCCCAGGTCAGCGTTCTTCACGTAGAAGAATGTCCGGTATCACCCCCTGATGGAGTCGATGAGAGAAAGCGAAGGGAAGCGCACGGTGCCGCGGCAGCACACTACTGTGCCCCCGCAGGCGCTGCTCTTCAACGGCTTGAGGTAGAAGAGGGTGTTGAAGAGCTCAAGAAAAGGATGAACCCCGAGATATCCCACGCACAGCATCACGAACGCGGCGAGGTACAAGATCGCATTGGGGACAAGATGATGCGGCTGGAGGTCAAAGGTATCGAGAAGAAGGCGAAAGAAGTGGCTTACAGGCAGCCCGAAGCCGCGGGCGAAGTGCCAGAGGAACACGACGTGTTCCCCTAGCTGCGGGGCCGGTGCCACCTCGTTGCCAGGTGCGTATGCGACCACCCGCTCCGCTGGCGTTAGTATCTGCGCACGGCGAAGCTTCGCAATATCCCCTTCGACGACGAAGAAGCCTGCCCAGCTCCCTCCGCATCCATCGGCCATCACGGCGGCGGGGCGGCGTGCGGGCGCGTTGTGGGCTTGAGCGTGGTGTTGTGCTAGAGGGTGTGGAGGAAGAAGAAGGCAAGAAGGCGGGGCAACATGGGGGCGAGAGGGATGCGGGTATCTCCGCCCCCTGCCCTTCCTCCCCTTTTATAGGGGAGGCCAAGCCCAGGGGACGTGGGATTAATTGTGCCCACTCCCTCAGAAACTCCGCGTGCGCGTGGGTGGCCCGGGATTGTAACGGCCGCTTCGGGGCGCAGAGGATCCCAGTCTACGCACCGAGGCCTACTAGGTTATGTTTGGGGCCTAGCGGGCTAGGCCCAGGACGACGTCCCATCTCCCTCACGTGCGTGGGTCCTGCCGCATCATCACTCGCCACGTGGCGCGTGGCGAGTCGGCGCGGGTCCCGGGGCGACGCATCGTTACCCGGGGCGTCGGGTCCAACGGTTGATCCGGCTGCCCCTTAGGCTTTCACGCCAGAGGCGGGTACCATGGGGGGAAAGCCGTCGGCTCCCCTTCGTCTGCCGGACGCGGCCCCTGCCGGCTTCCGGGACTAGTGATGGGGTTATTACCCCTAGGTAGGCCAAAGTAATGGGGTTCACCCCCGTTCTGCTTCGAAGAAAACTGCATGGCCAGCTATCTATGGCCAGCTGGAGAGCGGTCGGCTCGATGTACTGCCGGCTGGCGACACGGGTGGCTGGTTGTGCAACCGGCTCGACCACCGGCCGGCTGGGCGTGGCCGGCTGCCTTCCAGGATGCCTCGAGCCGTTGACCCAGGGGCGAACGTGCGACGTCCCATCCCCCTGGGTGTGGGTACGACGACAAGATGTGACCACCACGACGGGTGGCCCTATGTCCATAATGGCCGTTGACGCACTGGGGCGCATGGCTATAGTCCGGCCGTCCAGGCCGCTGACCTTGGTGAGCGCGACCGGGTGGGGAAACAGTGCCGGCACGCCCTCGCCCACTCGATTACCTGCCCCGGCGTGGCTACAGTGCAGCGTGCCGTACCGAAGACTTCGGTCGGCTGACGCTAGACGACGCGCCTCTCTGGTGACCCGTGCCGCGGCATGTGGGCGAGGGCCAATCGCAGAGCCAACTGGCGGGCCCCAGCGGGCGAAAGGACCGCTCAGCCGGTGGACCCTACAGGCAATGAGACGGCACGAAGGGCGGGACCCCCTGGCCAGCCGGAGAGACTGCCAGCTGGGTCCCCCCACCGCTGTACTTTAGAACATATTATAGAGCGGGGGGGTTGGCCTATAAAACCCTCTGAGCCCCCCATGCAAAGGGGGCGCACGATCATTCGCACACACCCGCATAGAGCTTTCCTCTCATTTCATCACTAGCAACGGAGGAGACCCAGCCGGCTTCTCCTTCCTCCTCTAGACACAACTCTAGGAGCACCCTTGTAAACACAACTATCCATCCAACTAGGCCTAGCAGGACTAGGGGTATTACCTCCCATGGAGGGCCCCAAACCTGGTTACATCGTGTGTCACCACCGCTTGTGCCCAATCTCGCACCCGGAGCGCGTCGGTGTCCTTCAGCCCCAACCACCTACGTTAAGCCTACCCATGGCATTTGTCGTGAGAAAACGACAACACGTCAGGTTGCAAGTATTTGTTCTTTGTGTGAAAGTACCATTTACATAGTGTTGCATGGTTCTCCTACTGGTTTGATAACCTTTGTTTTATAACTGAGGGAAATATTTACCATCTCTGTGCTGCATCATCCTTCCTCTTTGTGGAAATACTGAGGCAGTCTCAAGTCACGTCAAAGGAATTTCTGGTGCCATTGCCGGGGAAACATCATCAACATCTATCAGGTTCGCAATCACAAATCTCATCTCCTTGAAATTTACATTATTTTCCATTTTCCTATCATTTTCCTCTCCCCACTTCTAAATAGGTTTTTTACAAAAATATTTTCTGTTTGCCTTTTTGCTTGTTTGCTATCTTTGCTTGTATTGCCATGTGCCTTCTATTTGCTTGCATCATCGCTTGCTAAAAATCTATTGGCATGGATCCTCATCCACTTGCTAATATTTTCAGAAGACCAAATTATGATGAACCAATTGCTAGTGAGGTGAGTGCACTTGATTTTCTCTATGAAGTTTTGTTTGAAAATCATGAATCTAAATATTTCGACGAAGTATTGGAAGAAGAAATTTATAAGGTGATTCATGATAGCTCCTTGATTGAAAAGAATGATTGCAATGATGTTATTGTAAACTCTATTAATGTGAATTATGTTAATGATATGCACAACTACAAGCTTGGGGATGATAATTTTGTCATGTCTACTTCTTACTGCAATGATCATGATTGGGGTGATAAAGCTTCTTATGACTTGAAAATTTATTTAACCCTCATGTTGAATATGTTATTGATAATAATGTTTGGAATAGTATTGAAAGTGGGTTTGGGAGAGCTTAAACTTTAGGTAAAAAGAATCCCACATATTTGGAGTGTGCTCAATCTTATGAATTTTATGATAAAAGTGGGTTTGGAGAGGTCATAACTTTAGTTGATGATAATCATACTATTTTGGAATATGATAAATAGTTTATGCATGTTGATCATAAAGATAGTATTGTTTATGATAGCTATATTGTTGAATCTGATTATGATCCTACATGTAATTATTATGAGAGATGAAATTATGGTTGTAGAAATTTTCATCATACTAAATTACATCTTTTCATGTTGAGATTGCTATTGTCTCTTTCTTCTACCTTCCATTTGCTATTTTTTGCTTGCCTTGATAATTGTTTTTCTTATAAAATGCCTATGCATAGGAAGTATGTTAGACTGAAGTGTGTTTTCCATATGCTTCATGATGCTCTCTTTGTGTTGCTATTATTATCTTTCATGAGGGCATCATTTCAACCATATCTTAATGGTTATAAAGAAAGAGCTTGTTGGGAGGCAACGCAGTGAATAAAATTTATTTTTACCTTTTTATTTCTGTTCTTGAGTGTTTACACAATTATGCTACTGTTATTATTGTGTTTTTAATGTTTTAATTAGTGTTTGTGCCAAGTAAAACCTTTAGGATCATGCTGGGTGATAGTTGATTTGATGTTGTTGAAAAACCGAAACTTTTACGTCCAGTAGCTGAATTTTTAAAAATCACAAAAGCGAGAAAAAATTCTGAACTTCTTACAAAATATTGATATACAAATTTCTGACATTTTCCTAATTTTTCAGAATTGTTTTACTTACACAAGTACGGTTAGAGTACAGATTACTATAGGTTGTTCTGTTTTTGACAGATTTTGTGTTCGTTGCATTCTGTGCTTCTTTTGATGAATCTATGGCTTGTATTGGGGGGTATAAGCCATGGTAAAGTTAGGATACAGTATATATAATGCAATAATAATATATGAATGGGTTTGCAACAATACTTAGAGTGGTAATTTGCTTTATTATACTAACGGATCTCACGAAGATTTTGTTGAGTTTTGTGTGATTGAAGTTTTGAAATTTTGGGTGAGCATGGTGGATGAAGGAATAAGGAGTGAAAAGAGCCTAATCTTGAGGATGCTACGGCACCCCAAGATAATATCCAAAGAGGAACAAGAAACTAAGCTTGGATATGCCCCGAGTGGCATCCCCTCTTTCTTCTAACGACCATAAGTATTTTACTTGGAGCTATAATTTTTATTCGTCACATATCATGAGTTTTGCTTGGAGCGTCTTCTATTATATGAGTCTTTGCTTGATTTTCTTTTTATTTTGTCACAAGTATCCTTGATGGACACACCTATCTGAGAGAACCAAAATTAAGCTATGTGTCAGAGCATGATGCACACAATGACCTATGGAGCCACGGGCCCCTTTGTGGTTCGGCAGGGCTGAGGTCATGTTGCACAAAGAGCAGAGGTAATGAGGCAGCACGACGATGAGACGCTGGTGTTTTACCCAGATTTGGGCCGCCGAGAAGTTTAAAACCCTACTCCTGCTTTGGTGGATTGACCGGAGGAACACAAAGCACATGCAGAGCTCAACCTCGGCAAGGTTGCTTTCGGGAGAGATGCTACGTGAGTACAAGTCTCCAAAGGTCTGAATCTTTAGCTAGGATGCCTTGGGCCTCCTTTTATTGATCAAGGGGCAACCATAGTGGCAAAACAGACATTATCTAGTGATTATATAGCCAACATTGATATCATACCTAACTCTAGCACTTAGGACAAAATGCCATAAATGCTAGCATAGGTGGCATGTGGGGATGCATTCCCAGCAGGCTTTTACCACCGCTTTAGCTAACTATATTGCTCAATATCTTGACTCGCCTCTGGATGGGTGTCAAATGGGCATAATCTATCTTCCAGCGAGTCGCCACGTGCTTAGAGAGAGCCACTTAGCCACCTGAGGGCTTGACACCAGATCGACAAATTACTGGCGTTGCGATGCGGTGGAGCGGTGGCCGATCGACTTGCGCCTGCCGGGTGATGGCTTGCCGGGTCTTCCTGAAGTTGTGTGCGCCCCGATCCCCGGCAGGCACCAGGGACGTGACTGGCGTGGTTTGGGACCGTCCTAGGCCTTTGCATCAACCTTGCTGGCGTTGCTTAGCCAGCATAGGTTGCTTCTGTCGGAGTCTTGGTCTTGAATGTTGGTTCGACATGGTAGTACCTTTCCCCAGTAGGCTTAGTCCATTGGGTCGGAGGCTTATCGTGCATGCACAAGCTAAGGGGAAATAAACACTCCTGTTTGTGTACCCTGACAGATGCCCCCGGGCCTGATCCATATGTGTCGCTTGGCATCGTTGGGTTAGGCCCCAAAGAGTGCACGGACACGTGTTGAAGAAATGTTGCCCTCACGTCCCACGTCCACTCTGCGCAATTACCGCAGGTCATGGAACAGCCCTCCTTCTAGAGCCAGACGGGTATTGGTGCCGCTGTCTCAGAGGGTCGAAGAAGCTGGCGGTTCTACCGATGGCACTAAAGATTTGGCTTTCTTGGAATCCATGGCGGCAGGGCTCAAGGATGTGCAGAACAAGTCAGCCTCAAATGCAGGTGGTCAAGGAGCAGCACAACTTGGCCGAACTCATGGCCAGCAGCTAAGGGACAAAGGGAATGACCTGCAAGGGTTGTACAACCAGCATGTCCTTTCTCTTAAGAGGAAGCATGAGACGCTGGCCATGGACAAGGAGGACGTTCCAGCCCAGGAGACTCAAGTAGTTGAGCGCAAACCGCTTCTAAACACCAAGAGACAAACATCTCCTCCCGGGAAGGGGCCCTTGAAGCCACTCTTCATGGCAAGGACGAGGAGTTGGAGGCATATGTTCAGCAACGCACCAAAGAGCTGGAGGATGGCCACAAGTCCACTCTCGACGCGCTCTCCCTTGAATCCTCAGCCCAACTGAAGAAAATGTCCGACGAGCTCGCTGCCGCATCTGCCTCCAAGACCAATCACGAGGCCCAACTGAGAAAGTTGATGGAAGACCTTGTCGGGAGCAGTAGGGAGATCGAGGCCCTCAAGGAGGAAGCGCGGAAAGCGAAAGCCACTCTGGAAGAGGCACAATCGCAGCTTTCCTCTAGGAGCCAAGATCTTGACGCCGCCAACGACACCATCTACAACATAAAATATAGGCTTGCCTCATTGGAGAAAGACATTCAATCTATCGGTGTTCGCGAGAAGCTATTGATGACATACTTGACCAATGCAAAAACCCTCGAAAATGATGAGAAGACAAGCTGGAGAACCAGATTCAGCAACGCGACCTCTGGATCAAGAGCATGATTGACATCGTCGAGCACCTCACTGCTCAGATTGCGAGTATGGACATGAACAGTTGGGCCTTCTCCGTCGGCAGGCACGAAATTCCAAGTGTCAAGCTGATAGTCTTCTTCGAACGCCTGATAGAGGGGCTGAAGATGTACGTGGATGACAAGGCCATCTACTTTGCCAACGAATCCGGGAAGCTGGCTCGCAATGCTCTCTTCCTAGTCGTGTGCAAACTCACCTTCTTCCACTCGGACCTCTCCGATGGTTTCAAGAAGCTGCCGTCGGGCGCCAACACCTCTGCTGCCATGAAGAAGGCTGGTCCCCTTACTGACAGGGTCCTCTCAGTCTGAAAGACCAAGGGAAGTAGCCGGGGTTAGCCTTGAGTCACCCTTGTTGTCGTGTTGTCCTATACTCAAGACACAATATGTATCCCATATTAGACTATGCACTATCTTTGCTTTAATGTTTGCTAAACCGATGTCTTTATGTAAGCGCATGCTATCCCCCCTTGCTTTCCTACTGGCATTCGTATAGTTTTTTTCTTTGCACACTCTAGTTACCCGCCAACAACGTGTTGCCGCAATTGCTTTGAGGAACGGTTCCTTAGCATTCTGTTGGCAAGGACACACTAAAGGCGAGTTTTTCCTTGCAGTCTTTGATATTGTCGCATGTTTTGTTGAGCGGACTTGAAACAAAGCAAGGGAGCAAACAAATATGATAAGGTTCCATCAAGCACAAGACTCACCATATGAAACCTTGGTTTATGGGGGGATATACAAATGCGAGCTCTAATGAAAGTTGATAATCATGTCAACTTAGCTTTCATCATGGCTCTCCTTCCGTCCTGGCGCGTATTTATTCACACACATTGTCCCTCCCTCCATTCACGGCCGCCCCTCCTCTTCATGTTTCTCGGTGAATACATGTGTGTGTACCCACCTTTGCCGTGAGAGGAAGGGAGAATGCAGAGGAGGAAAAGGAGAAACTTGGTAACCCATTAGTTACGAGTACAATCCTCGGCATGAGCCTGCCGGGTTAATGTAAACATTCACAACTAACGAAAAATGGGGGAGTAATAATGAATGGTCGATCCTTCTCTCCTTTCCTTCGTTCCCAACGGTCCTGTAGCAACCAACGCGATGGAGATGTTGGCGAGTGAGACCTTGCCATGGTTCACTTGTCGGGGGTGCCAACCGGTGAATTTGCTCTAGCATTTGGCTCGGGATTTACCCTTAACGGGATAAATGTTGGACCTAGCCTCACGCGAGCTTATCGACACTCACAGCACCACCGCTATGCAGAACTGATCACGGGCGGGGAAGGAGAGGAGAGAGAGGTATAGTCGTGTACCTTTCTTTTTGCCTATCATACCGATCCGCACCTCCCTAGGATTAGGTCGGATTGCTCGATGATTGCGATAGGGACGGCGCCACCGCTTGGTTCGCCTCCTCCTCGACCGTGGTCTACAAAGCGGTTGTGTTGTCTACATCGGACGCATCAGCCGCAGCACCGGCGCCCCTCATCCTTGTCACCGCCATTGATACAGCAGTGACATGCGATGGGATCCAGGGAGGAAGAGGCTTAGGGAGCAGCATTTCTCCTCTCCTTTGACGCTCCCGGAGGAGGAAATGACGACGAAAATCGATGTGTTGTCCTCCACCTCAGCTTCGCGCAAATGACTCTCCCACTACCTGGTGTGCCAAAGATGTCGGGGCATGATGCACATGATCACCTATGGGGACATGGGCCCCTTTGTGATTCGGCAGGGGTGAGGTGACATTGCACAAAGAGCAGACATAATGAGGCAGCAAAACGATGAGACACTAGTGTTTTACCCAGATTCGGGACGCTCAGAAGTGTAAAACCCTACACCTGCTTTCGTGGATTGATCGGAGGAACACGAAGCACACGCTGTGCTTAACCGCTGCAAGGTTGCCTTCGGGAGAGCTACAACGTGAGTACAAGTGTCCAAAGGTTTGAATCTTTAGCTAGGTTGCCTTGGGCCTCCTTTTAAGCTCAAAGCGCAACCACAATAGAAAAACAGACATTATCTAGTGATTAGATAGCGAATAGTTCTATCATACCTAACTCTGGCACTTAGGACAAAATACCATAAATGCTAGCCTAGGTGGCATGCGGGGATGCATTCCGGACAGGTTTTACCACCGCTTTAGCTAACTATTGCTCGATATATTGAAACACCTCTAGATGGGTGTCAAACGGACATAATTTGTCTTCCAGCGAGTCACAACGTGCTTAGCGAGAGAAACTTAGCCACCTGAGGGCTCTACACCACATCAACAAATGACTGGTGTTGCGATGCGGTGGAGCAGTAGTGAAAGAACAATGTGCTCCCTTGGTGGTTTTGATAATTCATGACAACATACACTGTCTCTTGGACTAATACCTTCATCTAGTGTATTTCAGATAAAGTCCATAGAGAGAGATGGGTTAGCAAAAGGAGTGTGGAGACTATCCCCAAGAAGAAGGAGAAGGAATAGCATTGGCAAAGCTTTAAGCAAGGGGACTCTACATTTTACTTTGTGAGAAATCACTTTGAGTCCGTAGGAAAGCCAATACTAATAAAAGGGGGTAAGGTACTGTTGGTGAACAAACTACTCATACGTGCACAAGTGATAGTCACCACATTCACCCACAAGCTCTTCCACAAAATTCTGTCTAAAGCTAAATATACAAAATCGGTGCAACCAACACTTTCCACTCGGTGCCACCGATTCTCAGCCTCAGACAGACTCAGCCAAACCATGGCCCTTTGGTGCAACCGATTCCATTTTGGTGCCACCGAGTTTGGGTTGTGAACTTCCTGTTACGCAAATTCACAAAATCGGTCCGACCAAGTTTGTTGAATCGGCGTCACCGAGTTTGGCAATCTGATGATTGGTCACCTTATCGGTGCAACCGAGTTTCATGTGTCGGTCTCACCGAGATTCAAAAGTTGCTACCTTTGAGGCAACTCGGTACAACCGAGATTAACACATCGGTTCCACCAAGTCTGACTTATTAGGTGTAATGGTTGGACCTTTGGAGATGCCTATATATACCCCTCCACCACCACTCACTCGCAAGAGAAGCAATCAGAACAGTTCCTCACTCATACCTATTGATTTTGTGAGAGAGATCCACCTACTCATGTGTTGAGATCATGCCATTCCATTCCAACCATATGAATCTTGATCTCTAGCCTCCCTAAGTTGCTTTCCACCCAATCAAACTTTTCCACCATAGCCAAATCTGTGAGAGAGTGATTGTGTGTTGTGGAGTCTATCATCTTGAAGCACAAGAGCAAGGAGTTCATCAACACTATCGAGCCTATTACCTTTTGGAGGGTGGTGCCTCATAGATTGGTTAGGTGTCACTTGGGAGCCTCCTACTTCGTGTTGTGGAGTGAACCAAGAAGTTTGTAAGGGCAAGGACATCGCCTACTTCGTGAAGATCTACCCCGAGTTAGGCTAGCCCTCCGTGGACGTAGGCCATCATGGTATAGTCAAGGTTGCTTCTCTGTGGAACCCTTCGTGGACTCTCGCGACCGTTACCCTCTGTAGGTTGAAGATTCCATAAACGTGGACATACGATAGCACCACCTAGCAGAACCACGGGAAAAATCTTCGTGTCCTTCATGCGTTTAACCTCCCTATCTCTACTCCTTATTTCGATGTGCAATGTCTTTACTTTTCGCTTCTATACTTGATGAGTTGCATGTGTAGGCTATACTAGACTTGCTATAATTGCTAAAAACTGGCAGTGCTTAAACTTATGCTTGAGGTAGTTTTAAATTCTTGCTAGTAGTCTATTCACCACCCCCCTCTAGACATACTCTTCTACTGATCTCGCAATTGGTATCAGAGCACTGGTCTCCATTGCTTCGGTTTCACCACCGTGCAGGAAGATGGATGTGTCTAGTGCGGAGAGTTTGTATTGTAGAGTGCCCATTCTTGATGAAGAGTACTATAGTCGATGGAAGAATGCCATGATTGATCTATTTGATAAATTCCATTTGAGAAAACATATTGAAATTCCCTAAGTGCTCCCCATTGATGAATTGCATCCCACACATGAGGAGGAAATTAACATGCTCGGTAACCTTAGAACTGTTAATCTTATTGTTAGAGGCTTACCAAGATTCATGATTTCTTAGTTGAAGAACTTTTCATGTGCTTATACTTTGTGGGCTCATTTGGATAAACGATATCCAAATCTTACATTAAGTAATCTTGATGAAATTCTTCATAAAACGGTTGCTTTTCACAAAATGAAGCCTAGTGATCCAAACTTTAATAAATGCCTATTTGAGCTTCGTGATCTTATGTGTGCTAAAGGAGATGTCACAACTATCAACAACATTATTATTGAAGCCATTCACATTCATAAACTTGAACATTGTCATGGTTATGATTCTAACGAATCTCTTGGTTTCTATGACAAGGAGATTCCACCAAATGATGACAATGAATAACATGTCTACTATGATGAAGATGAGTTGTTCGACATCGAGCATGAAAAGATCATGAAGAATCTAAGTCTAATGGAAAACTTCAAGGATTACATGTCCGGCGTAAAAGAGTGGATTCTCGACAGTGGATGCGCCGAGCACATGACTGGTGATAAAGACATGTTCCAGGAGATCACACCTAATCAAGGTCATTGAAGGTACATGACCTTTGGAGACAACTCTAAGGGTAAGGTACTTGGCCTTGGTAAGGTGGCCATATCTCATGATAGCTCCATTAAAAATGTGATGCTTGTTGAATCCCTTGGCTACAATCTTCTTTCTGTATCTAGACTAGCACACTTCGGATTCAATGTGCTTTTTACTAAAGTAGATTACCAAGTGTTTCGATTTGATAATCATAAAATTGTCTTTACCAGCATCCGTAGAGGTGATCTATACATTGTCAATTTCACTAAGAAGTCCCAACCTCGTACTTATCTCATTGCAAAATCATCTAAAGGTTGGATATAGCATAGAAGGTTAGGACATGTAGGCATGCGCAATCTAGATAAGCTTATCAAGGGCGATCACATTTTTAGTGTTAAAGATGTTGTCTTTGACAAATATAGGCTTTGTAGCGCTTGTCAAGCAGGAAAGCAAGTAGGTGGCAGTCATCTGGTCAAGACACATCATGACCACTAGGAGACCACTCGAGTTACTTCATATGGAACTTTTTTGTCCCAATGCTTACAAGAGTCTCGATGGAAACTCTTATGGTGTAGTCATAGTTGATTTTCTAGATTTATTTGGGTATTTTTTTTCTTGATGATAAGTTGCAGGTACAAAAGATCTTGAAGAATTTCGCACGCAAAGGGCAAAATCAATTTGAAGCGAAGATCAAGAAGGTTCGAAGCGATAACGGATCAAAGTTCAAGAACACCCATGTGGATACCTTTATTGATGAAGAGGGTATCTCACATGAGTTCTCGGCTACGTACACACCTCAACAAATTGGAGTTGTTGAGATAAAGAACCGAACCCTCATTGAGATGGCAGGAACGATGCTTGACGAACACAAGACACCAAGACACTTTTGGGCAGAAGCCATGGAAACAGCATGTCATGCCACAAACCGACTCTACTTGCACAAGCTTATCGGTAAAACGGCATACGAGCTTCTCACAAGTAACAAACCCCAAGTTGGATACTTTCGGGTATTCATCTCTAAGTGTTGCATTCTTGGTAAGCATCACCGTGCTAAATTTTCTCCCAAATCTCATGAAGGTTTCCTACTTGGTTATGGATCAAACTCTCACACCTACAATGTATACAATAACTTCACTCAAAAATTTGAAGAGACAGTAGATGTGAAGTTTGATGGGTCTAATGGTTCGTAGTCGAACAATTGCCAAATGACGTAGGTGATAAAGATCCTTCGGAAGATATCCAAGATTTTCCCATCATCAAGATTCGTCCCATGGAGGTGAAGGAAAGTACTTCATTAACCAAAGTGGAAGCTCCTACTTCGGATCAAGGCTACCGACAAAACGACATGGCAGCATCCACAAGTGGTACATGACAAGATAAAGAGGAGGAGGAACTACATCATGAAGATCCACCACAACCTCCTTCACCACCACCTCAAGGAGACGACCACTTCGACAACAACGGAGATGAAGGAGATGATGAAGAAGAAGAAGCTCCTCCAACCGACAAGCCAAAGCTACCCCGAGTTCGAGCACAAGTGACCAAGAACCATCCCTTAAACCAAATCTTTGGTGATATACAAACAGGGAGGATCACATGCTCTAAAACTCGCTTGGCTAACTTTTATGAGCATTATTATTTCATCTCTAGCATTGAACCCTTGAAGGTTGAACAAGCCCTTGAAGACATGGACTAGGTGAACGCTATGCATTAAGAGCTTCACAACTTCGAGAGGAACAAAGTGTGGACACTCGTGGACAAGCCCAAGGATGATAAAAACATAATCGACATGAAATGGGCATTTCAGAACAAGCAAGATGAAGATGGTCAAGTCATTCACAACAAGGCTCACCTCGTAGCCCAAGGATATATGCAAGTCGAAGGTATGGACTATGGTGAGACCTATGCCCCCGTTGCTAGACTAGAAGCTATTCGAATTCTTCTTGCCTATGCTAATCACCATGATATCACGCTTTACCAAATGGATATTAAAAGTGCATATTTAAATGTTGAGATTGAAGAAGAGGTCTATGTTAAGCAACCACCTGGTTTTGTAAATCCTAAGAAACCTCACCACGTTTACAATTTTCACAAAGCTTTATATGGTCTTAAGCAAGATCCTCGTGCTTGGTATAAATGCCTAACAAAGTTTCTCATTGAAAAGGGTTTTGAAATTGGTAAAATTGACACAACCTTATTCATAAAGAGAGTTAATGGTGAATTATTTGTGTGCCAAATTTATGTGGATGATATTATCTTTATATCTAGTAACACACAATTTAGTGAGAAATTTGGAAGGTTGATGTCAGAGAAGTATGAGATGTCTACGATGTGTGAGCTGAAATTCTTTCTTGGTCTATAATAAAGAAAATGAGAGAAGGTATTTTCATCTATCAAACAAATTACACCAAGGACATGTTCAAGAAGTTCAACATGCAAGAGTGCAAAGGTATGAAAACTCCCATGCCCACTAGCGGACACGATGATCTTACTAAGGAGGGAGAACCGGTTGATCAAAAGGTTTATCGGTCAATGATTGGTTCATTGCTATATCTATGTGCCTCCCATCCCGATATTGTGCTTTGTGTTTGCATGTGTGCTAGATATCAAGTTGCACCTAAAGAATGTCATCTTAAGGCTGTGAAACGCATTGTGGGATACTTGATACATACACCAAACTTTGGCATTTGGTATCCCAAGGGATCTTATTTTAATCTTGTTGGCTACTCCAACTCGGACTATGTCGGCAACAAGGTTTATAGAAAATCCACCTCGGGTACATGTCAATTTCTTGGTAGATCTCTTGTGTCTTGGTCCTCCAAGAAACAAATCTCGGTATCTCTATCTACTGCCAAAGCGGAATACATTGCCGCTGGATCATGTTGTGCGAAATTATTATCGATGACACAAACGCTTAAATATTATGGAATCTACGTTAAAAATGTGTCATTACTATGTGACAATGAAAGTTCTATTAAGATTGGTCATAATCTTGTGCAACACTCTCGAACCAAGCATATTCAAGTTTGACATCCTTTCATTCATCTCATGTTGCCAAAGGAGATATTGATCTTAAGCATGTTCATACTAACAAGCAATTGGCCGATATCAGCCACTTGATGAAAAAGTGTTCTGTAATTTGAGGAGTTGAACATCATTGATGCTTCAAACTTGAGCTAAGCTCACTCGGATGTATGCAAGGGGGTGAGTTTCATTGTTCATTCCATGCTATTAACTTGAATATCATATATCTTGGAATTATATGCTCCCTTGTCTTGCATATAACTCTTTTGTAGGTACTTGGAAGAACAACACTCCACAAGATTGTCAATAACTCATATCATAAGCAATCTTGTCATGACCAAGTATCCACATCCTCACTTTGATGATGAAAGGAAGAAGATAACAAAACATATCCTTGACATATATTTCTCAATTGGAATCAACTCACAATTGGAATCATGTCATTTGGATACATCATGTTCTTCCTTGCATGACTAACCTATGTAGGTGAAAAGTGAAAAAAATTGACAAGGATTGATCCCAACTCAAGATGATCTTCATCAACCTCGAGCATCCTCATCAAGTTCACCTACAAGCTACGTCATCAACATCACTCAAAGGTATGTACCCATATCCTTGATATAGCTTTACTCCTAGTCATGAGATAAAGCAACTCAAGTGATATGAATACATTAAAATGCTTAATCGAAAACTAGTAACCCCATTTTGACCTTAACAATGAGTATGACCTATGATCAAGTATTCTTTCTTGACTCCTAAGTCAATATACTCTAATATAGGTGACCTAGTCACTGCCCATCTAGTTAAGAATCTTGTTTGGTTCATTCACTATTGCACAATTTCTTGGAACCATTCAAATCTTTTCTAGTTGATACCTCTTTGTAAATTATCTGCAATTTGTATCCCGTAATTTACAAATCTTTTGCTCTTCTTCCCTAGTGTCTTTTCGTTTACAATTTCATTTCTTGTTACAAATTTTCCCATTTGCTAAGTTTCTGTCTTATGGCTCGAAGCCTCCGATACAAAGGACTAGGTTCTACCGATTCAGCAGATGAGTTGCATAACATCATATCGGTACCACCGACATATTTGTCTCGAAGCCATCCACCTTCCATCATATTTTAGACTGTATTTATATCTGTAAAACTTTGAGTTTCCTTCTGTGATTTGAACATTTCTTTGCTGACCCGTTCTATAAAAAAGGAGAAATACATTCAAGGAGGAAGGGGGAGAAATACATTCAAGGATCCCTAACTCAAAGGGGAGAAGTTCTACAAATTCTCAGATTAGCCAAAGGGAGAGAAATTATTTCCAATGATTCCCTCATTTTTCTCATGATTTTCATATTCTATGAATCCTGCATTTTGTGACCCTTGTTCTCAACGATGCCTTCTTAATCAATGATCCCTGTATCTGACCCTATATCTGACCTTTTTAGAAATTAATGCCAAACGGGGAGAAATACCAAAGCTTTAAAGCCAAAGAGGGAGATACATGCTTATGCAAAGGGGGAGATATAATTTAGGGGGAGACGAGAATATCTTATATAAACGAGATGAGAATACCAAAGTAGAGGGAGAAAAATATGTTTTGGAGAAAGATGTGTTTGTTGCATTTAATTTCTAATGTTAAATTTTTGTCACCCTATCCAATCCTGATATCTACATGCTAAGATTCAGGGGAAGAGGATGTATTGTCATTTTCATATCTAAAGGGGAGAAAGTACCAAGATATGGTATTTACTTTTGATTTCTATTGCTTTTGATTGGTAGAATACTCTTGTGTCTCTAACATTGTTTTCTCAAGTGTATGTCTACTACTAGAATGCTCAAGAACTCAAGATAAGTATATGCATCATAACTTTAATCAAGATGATCTCTTGCTTCTTGCACATGTTGTTTGCAAGAGTGAAATCTTGAACAAGGATACACCTCATTCATATATATTTGATGCATATGACCAAGATACACATGACTTTTCATATCCCTTCTACTATATGTGTGTCCATGCATTCCAAAGCAACTATCCTTTAAAGGGATTGCACACATTTAGGGGGAGCAAGTCTAAGTCATGTGTCTCTCAAAGTCTTCATTATATGCATGCATATCTTTGTTTGAAGCTTTGATTGTATGTTGTCATCAATTACCAGAGAGGGGGAGATTGAAACCACAATGTGCTCTCTTGGTGGTTTTGATAATTCATGACAACATACATTGTCTGTTGGACTAATACCTTCATCTAGTGTATTTCAGATAAAGTCTACAGAGAGAGATGGGTTGGCAAAAGGAGTGTGAAGAGTAACCCCATGAAGAAGAAGGAGAAGGAATAGCATTGCAAAGCTTCAAGCAAGGGGACTCTACATTTTAGTTTGTGAGAAATCACTTTGAGTCCATAGGAAAGCCAATACTATTAAAAGGGGGTAAAGTACTCTTGGTGAACACAATGCTCATACGTGCACAAGTGATAGTCACCACATTCACCCACAAGCTCTTCTAAAAAAGTCTGTCCAAAGCCAAATATCCAAAATCGGTGCAACCAACACTTTCCACTCGGTGCCATCGATTCTCATCCTCAGACAGACTCAGCCAAACCTTAGCCTTTCGGTGCAACCGAATCCATTTCGGTGCCACCGTGTTTGGGTTGCCAACTTCCTATTACGCAAATTCACAAAATCGATCCGACCGAGTTTGTTGAATCGGTGTCACCAAGTTTGGCAATCTGACCGTTGGTCACCTTATCGGTGCAACTGAGTTTTATGTATCGGTCTCACTGAGATTCAAAAGTTGCTACCTTTGAGGCAACTCAGTACAACTGAGATTAACACATCGGTTCCACCGAGTCTGACTTATTAGATGTAACGGTTGGATTTTTGGAGATGCCTATATATACCCCTCCACCACCACTCAGTCGCAAGAGAAGCACTCAGAATAGTTCCCCACTCATACCTATTGATTTTCTGAGAGAGAGCCACCTACTCATGTGTTGACATCATGTCATTCCATTCCAACCATATGAATCTTGATCTCTAGCCTCCCCAAGTTGCTTTGCACCCAATCAATATCTTCCATCATAGCCAAATCTGTGAGACGGTGATTGTGTGTTGAGGTGTCTATCATCTTGAAGCACAAGAGCAAGGAGGTCATTGACACTATCAAGCCTATTACCTTTTGGAGGGTGGTGCCTCCTAGATTGGTTAGGTGTCGCTTGGGAGCCTCCTACTTCATGTTGTGGATTGAACCAAGAAGTTTGTAAGGGAAAGGAGATCACCTACTTCGTGAAGATCTACCCCGAGTTAGGCTAGTCCCTTTGTGGGTAGAGCCCTCCGTGAACTCTTGCGACCATTACCCTCCATGGGTTGAAGACTCCATAAACATGGACGTACGATAGCACCACCTATCAGAACCACGGGAAACATCTTCATGTCCTTCATGCGTTTGATCTCCCTATCTCTACTCCTTATTTCCATGTGCAATGTCTTTACTTTCCGCTACTATAGTTGATGACTTCCATGTGTAGGGTATACTTGAATTTCTGTAATTGCTAAAAACTGCCAACCCTTAAACTTATGCTTGAGGTAGTTTTAAATTCCTAGTAGTAGTCTATTCACCCCCCCCCCTCTAGACATACTCTTCTAGTGATCTCGCAGGTAACCGATCGGCTCGCGCCTCCCGGGCAATGGCTTGTTGGGTCTTCCTGAAGATGTGTGCGCCTCGGTCCCCGACAGGCAAGGGGACGTGACTAGCGCTGTTTGAGCCCATCCTAGGCCGTTGAGTCGACCTTGTCGGTGTTACTTAGCGAGCGTAGGTTGCTTCTTTTGGAGTCTTGGTCTTTAATGCTGGTTCGACGTGGTAGTAGCTTTCCCCCACTGGCTTAGGCCATCGGGTCGGAGGCTTATCTTCCATGCACAAGTCAGGGGGAAATAAACACCCCTGTTTTTGTACCCTGACACTATGATTTGTTAGAATTTCTCTATATGCTTCGCTTAAATTTTTTGAGCTATGGAATTGCTCTAGTACTTCACTTATATCTTTTTGAGCATGGTATGCTTTACTTTTTTAAGAAATACTCTCATGCTTCACTTAGATCAATTTTAGAGTTAGTAAATTTTGAAAAAATTCTCATGCTTCATTTATATTATTTTGAGAGATGAAATTTTATGCTCATGTTGTTCACTTAAATCTATGTGATCTTGTCAAAAGCAATGGCAATATATGAAACTAGTCCCAATGTGATAGATATTCAAGAGAGATATAATAAAAACTTTCATGAAGATCGTTGGAAAAAATAAACTTGATTCCTTGTAATAGTTTTGAGAAATGATGATAGTAATATGTGAGTTATGTTGGTGAGTAATTATGCTTTAGTAAGAATATTGGTGTTAAGGTTTGTGATTCCCTATGCAAGCACGAGTCAATAGTTATGCAATGAAATTACATCCTAGTTATGGTGCATTATTTAGTGTTAGTTATGCTTAATGCTCGCTTATGTGAATTTTGATTTCTTGGTTGGTTGCTTCTCAATCTATTTGCTAGCCTTCACTTGTACTAAGTAGAAATACTACTTGTGCATCCAAAATCCTTAAAACCAGTTTTGCCATATGAGTCCACCATACCTGCCTATATGCGGTACTTCAATCTTGTTCCAAGCAAATTTGTATGTGCCATCTCTACTTTTCAAAATGAATTTCCTTTTTTGTGCTCGTACCGCTCGTGAAGCGGAAGGGGGTGACCGGTATTTTTTATGCTAGATGTGTTATTCCCAAGATGAGTGTTTATTCACTTGTCATTGCACGAGAGTATGGCGGTAATATGGATGCCCAGTCCCAAAATGAAAAGAAGTTTACTTTATGTTGTGAAATAATAAATTATTTGGAAAGTTTTGGTATAGAAGGCAACCATGGATTCGGTTAGCCATGGATTGTGAAAGAATGGTGTAAAAATGAACAAACTTTATTTTCTGTTTGGGAACCGCTTATGATATATCTAGCATTAAAAGGTATTGAAAGCTTCCAGTCGTTTTCGTTTATAGGAAAGGCATGCCACCCAAAATATTTTTCACTATCAATTTAAACATTTAGCTCTGGCACCTCTACAAATCCCTACTTCCCTCTACGAAGGGCCTATCTTTTTATTTATGGAATTTTTACTTTTATTTGAGTCTCTATCTTCTCTTATAAAGCATGAACAAGGGGGTACACTGATCGTACTTGAGCATTAGGTGTAGCTAATATTTGATTGTGTTTCATGAAAGGATCAATGATTGAGCATGATGGCCTAGGGATAACTTTATTTAGTGTTGATATTTTGAAAGACATGGTTGCTTGTTGGTATGCTTGAGTATTAAAGTCTTCATGTCGAAACTAGACTATTGCTTTAAACCATCTAAAAGTCCAAATGTCCATGCAACAAAAGAAAAGAATATGTGATGAACATGTTAGGCAGCATTCTACATCAAAAATTCTGTTTTTATCATTTACCTACTCGAGGACGAGCAGGAATTAAGCTTGGGGATGCTAATACATCTCCAACGTATCTCTAATTTTGATTGTTCCATGTTGTTATATTATCAATCTTGGATGTTTTACAATCATTTTATAGTAACTTTGTATAAGTTTTTGGGACTAACCTATTGACATAGTGCCAAGTGCTAGTCGTTGTTTTTTGTTTGTTTTTACTTCACGGAATATTAGTACCAAACGAAGCCCAAACACCGTGAAACTTTTTGGATATTTTTTGGGCTAGAAGACACCTGGGGGACCAAAGAAGCACCAGAGAGGAGGACCGAGGAGGCCATAAGACACCAGGGCACGCCTGGTGGGTTGTGCCCCCATCGGGATGCCTCTCCACGGCCTATCAGCTCTATAAATACCCAAATATTCCAGAAACCCTAGGGTACTCGATGAAACACAATTCCAGTCGCCGCACATTCTAGAACCGCGGGATCCAATCTAGCACCATCACCAAGGGGTGCATCGTCTTCATGGGTGCCTCTCGGATGATGCGTGAGTTGTCCACCATAGACCTATGGGTCTGTAGGCAGTATCTAGATGGCTTCCTCTCTCTCTTTTGATTCTCAATACAATTGTCTCTTGGAGATCTATTTGATGTAATGACTTTTTGCGGTCTGTTTATTGGGACCTAATGAATTTTGAGTTCATGATCAGTTTCTATCCATGAATATTATTTGAGTCTACCTTGATCTTTTATATCCATGATTACTTATAGCCTCGTATTTTTTCTTCGAATCTCTGGTTTAGTTAGGCCAACTAGATCGATTTTTCTTCCCATAGGAAGAGGTGCTTTCTGATGGGTTCGATCTTGCGGTGTCCTCTCGCAGTGACAGAAGGGGCAGCGAGACACGCCTGTATCGTTTCTATTAAGGATAACAAGATGGGGTCTCATTCCTACATGAAAACATCTTGTCTACATCATGTAATAGTTCTTATTGCATTACTCGGTTTCTCCATGAACTTAATGCACCAGATACATGCTGGATGACGGTCGATGTGTGGAGCAATAGTAGTAGATGTAGAGTCGTTCCAGTCTACTTATCTTGGATGTGATGCCTATATAATGATCATTGCCTTGGATATCATCATGATTATTTCATTTTCTATCAATTGCCCAACAGTAATTTGTTTACCCATCGTGTGCTATACTCATGAGAGAATCCACTAGTGAAACCTATGTCCGCCGGGTCTATTTTCAATCTATTGCTTTCCGATGTATCTTTTTGCGCTTTTGTTTTCAGATCTACTATTCTGAAAACCAAAATTTCCTTTTATGCCCTTTTATTTGCTTCTTTTATTTTTTGTTATTTTGCGATCTATCCATCCAATTTACTACAATCCAGTCTATCTTTTTACCATGGAGAGATTGACAACCTCTCTTACGTGTCAGGTTGCAAGTATTTGTTCTTTGTGTGTAGGTACCATTTACATAGTGTTGCGTGGTTCTCCTACTAGTTTGATAACCTTGGTTTCATAACTGAGGGAAATACTTATTGTTGTTGTGCTGCATCATCCCTTCCTCTTTGGGGAAATACCGATGCAGTCTAAATCCATGTGAGGCTCCTCTGTAAAAGGATCTTATTTGATGGTTGGGGCGCGCAAGTGTTCCAGGAACACATCTTTCGACACCGCTCTACGAGTGGAGTCGATCTTTGCCAAGTTATCTGTCGCCAGATTCTTGATTCGGGGAATGTGATGCAACTCCAGGCCTTTAAAGTTCTTTTCTAACTTCCTGATGGCGTTGGATTAGCTTGTCAGCACTGGGCTCTGAATGTCCCATTCTTTCATAACTTGATTTACAAGGAAGTCCAAGTTGTCGCAGACCACCAACCGGCGGACACAGAGTGAGATGGGCATACGCATGCCATACAATAGGGATTCGTACTCGGCCTCATTGTTGGACGAATCGAAATGGATTTTAAGCACATAAATCATACGATCACCTTTAGGGGAAACAAGGACCATTACATCCCCCGAGACGCGGAGCATCTTGGAGCCATTGATGAACATGGTCCAGTGCTCGGGGAGGTTCGGGACCTACTGTTATTGCTTAGTCCACTCGGCCAGGAAATCCAACAGAGCTTGAGATTTAATCGCTTTCTTTGCTTTGAACTTGATGTCCAAAGGAAGGAGCTCAAGTGCCCATATTGCCACTCCACCGGTGGCATCTCTATTGTTGAGAATCTCCGATAGAGGAGCGATGTAAATCACCTTGACCGTGTGATTTTGGAAGTAATGAACCACCTTCTTCACAGTCAAGTAAATACCATAGACAAGCTTCTAGTAGTGCGGGTACCTCTGTTTGGAAGGGGTCAAAACCTCAGATATGTAATAAACGGGGCACTGAACCTTGAACGATTTTCCTTGTTCTTCACGTTCCACGGTGAGCATGGTGCAGAGCACCTTATTTGTGGCCGCAATGTATAAGAGTAAAGGCGCTCGGCTCCTCGGAGCAGCTAACACTGGTTGGGTGGAAAGCAAATCCTTGAGTTCTTGGAACACAGCTGGCACTTCGGTCGTCCACTCAACTTGTCGAATTTCTTCATCAATCGGTACAAAGGCAGAGCCTTCTCGCCGAGTCTTGAGATGAATCTACTAAGGTCTACAAGGCAACCCATGAGTTTTTGCACATCATGGAGATGCTCAGGGTGCTTCATTCAGATGATGGTGCCAATCTCGATGGAATTAGCATCGATCCCACGTTCAAAAATGAGGAAAATGAGTAACTTGCCAGCAGGGACCTTGAATGTGCACTTGGCATGGTTGAGTTTAATTCCAAAGTGTCGTAAGTTCATGAAGGTTTCGGCGAGGTTAGTCAGGAGGTCAGAACCTTGTCGTGACTTAAGCACGATGTTATCCATGTATGCCTCCACATTCTAGCTGATTTGCTTTTATAAGCATGTATGTATCATGCGCTGGAAAGTAGTCCAGTGTTTTTAAGGTCAAATGGCATAGTGATGTAGTAGAAACACCCGAATGGGGGAGATGAAGGCTGTTTTTATTTCGTCAGGACCATATAATCGGATCTGGTGGTACCCGGAGTATGCATCCAAGAATGATAGACGTTCACATCCGGTTGTCCAATCTACTATTTGGTCTATGCGAGGTAATGTAAAATGATGCTTGAAGTTGATAAACATCCAGACAAACTTGTCCTTCTTCAGCACCAATACAGGATTGGCGAGCCACTCAGAGTGGTATACCTCTTGGATGAACTCAACAGCTAGGAGTCAAGGGACCACATCGCCAATGGCCTGACGTTTTTGCAGGGAGGAATGTCGAAGGTGTTCTTTGACATGCTTCACCTTCTGGTTGACACAAAGTCGATGCTCAGCTAGCTCCCTGGGAACACCCGGCATGTCAGAGGGTTTCCATGCGAAAATGTCCTAGCTCTCACGGTCATGGAGGAACTCGATGAGATCTCTTTCCTATTTGTCGCCTAGTGAGCTGGAGATATTGGTTGGCGCAGTGCTCGGGTCAGACGGATGGACGTGTACAGGCTTTGTCTCTCCGTCTGACTAGAAAGCCGATTCAGTAGCTAGCTTCTTTGATCTAAGCAAGTCAGCAGAGTCCATCGTCTTTTTGTACTCGTTGAGATCGGCGAGTGCTATCTGCTCGTTGGCAACCTTAGAGCCATGATGGAGTCACGCTTCGGTGATCCTCCGATTGCTCGTGACCGTGATCACGCCTCTTGGACCTATCATCTTAAGTTTAAGATACACATAGCATGGTCGGGCCATGAAACGTGTGTAGGCGGGCCTACCTAGGATGGCATGGTACGCAATGCGAAAGTCTACCACTTCGAAAGTTAGACGCTCCTTCCGATAGTTCTTCTCTTCGTCGAAGATGACATTGAGGGCGATCTGACCGAGTCACATTGCTTTCTTTCCAGGGATGACCCCGTGAAATTGCATGTTGTTCTTCCTCAGTCGGGACAATGGAATGTCCATAGGACACAACATGTCCGTGTAGATGATGTTGAGTCTGATGTCGCCATCCATGAGGACTTTGCATAGTCGGACCCCATTGACAGCTCGATCAACCACCAGCGCTTGCCACCCGGGGGTCGGTGTATGGGTTGGATGCTAGTCAAAACTTATGTGGGTCTTGGCCCAATCCAAATATTTGGTGATAGTCGGAGCTGCCATATTGATCTCTCGATTTATTACTTTTAGTCGACTTCTACTCTCGATGTCAGGGAAAATCATTAGGACTTTGTCGACATTGGGGTAAACGGAGGCGTTTGCTTCCTCTTCATCGTCCTCCCTCTTGTCCTCGGTAGGCTCTTCTTGCATCTCCTACCTGAGCAGACGACACTCCCGGGTGGTGTACTTCGGCAGAATCAAGTTCCCATCTTCATCCCTCTTGGTATGGATCTGGCAAGGCTAGTCCAAGATGTCACCATGAGAGCTTCTATTTTTCTTGGTTTCCCAGTCTTTCTTCTGCTTCGGGTTCTTCTTGCCCTTGCTTTACCTAGGCACTGCTATTGCCTATGACTTGCCGAAGTGCTCGTCTTTCCTCTTTTGCTTCTTGATGTTGTTGTCGCCCCACTGAGGGACTTCAATAGCGCATCTCTTGCCGTTTCTCAAGCAGTCTTCTTCCTCGCCATTGGTGTACTGACTGGCGATCTCCATAGCCCGGCTGAGAGTCGGGACATCGCACCGACCAAACTTTAAGACAACCTAGCGGTATCTCAATTCTGCCTTGAAGGTGCAAATTGCCAGGTGCTCCATCACATTGTCTATTGTGTTGTGCAGGGTGGTCCAACATTGGATATACTCTCGAAGAGTCTCATTGCTCTTCTACATGCCGTGTTGCAACTCGGTTAATCCACCCGGGCACTTATAAGTGCCCTCGAACGTCTTGACGAACACTTGGGCCAGGTCTTCCCAACTGTATATACTGCCGGAGGGGAATTGATTTAGCCACGCCCTCGCCGAACCTTCCAACATTGGGGTCATATGTTTCATCGTGACGAAGCCGTTGCCGCCACTGATCTGGACTGTCACTCGGTAGTTTTATAACCATGTCTCTGGCTTTGTCTCGCCATTGAATTTGCCTATCCCAGTTGCCAACCTGTAGTTGGGTGGGATCTTAGCCTCCCAAATGTATCCACTGAAACACTCGATGTTGGAGATATGCCCTAGAGGCAATCATGTATGATGTATTCCTATGCGTTTATGAATAAAGATACTCCTTGGACATTACGTGACTTGTTTATGAGACTATGCATTGTATGATGACTGTCCTAAAAGGTCCCTTGTCGAAAGGGTTGTGTGGACTCGCAACCAATTAGACTAGCATATGACATGGTGGATGGTCCGGTCTCACTGGCCATGTAGCACTGGATGCTAGCCGGATAATATGGACTCAGAAAGATCTGGTCGGATTCGACGTAGTCGGATCCGAGTCGAGATAAGGTCTGAGTTGGATAAACCCAACTATGAGACGCAACGATAAGTCATCTGTGAGTCGCTAGTACAACATACGTTCTATGGCCTAATACCTAAGCTGGTGCATGTACTTGGGATGGTGCAAACATGCTTTGGGCTGACCAAACGCTACTCCTACTCCATGACTAGGTAGTTACAAAGGTAGGTTTCGGGCTTGTCCAGACACATGCTGCGAGACATGGTCGAGCAAGATGGGATTTGCCCCTCCGGTCAGGAGAGATGTACTCTAGGCCCCGCGGGTGATCCGACCTGGATAAGCATGGCCATGCGATGAGGATTATGAGATAATCCAAAGTGTTGCTCGGATTCACCGGAATGAGAAAGAGGTCATGCTACAACAATGATGACCATGTTGCCTTTAGCACGACAACATATATTGTGTGGCAAAGGGAATAGAAGTGTGAAGTACAGGTTTGCCTAACAAGCTTCATCGGACACTTGGAGTCGGCATGCTTTGATAAAGGCCACTACCAACTGGTCGAGCCAGACATGGTCTGACTCGCGACTAAGTGAACGAGAACCTAAGAGGTCCCGCGCTTAAGGGAAGGAACACGTGGGCTTTAGGCTCCGTGCGAGGTCCAAGATTTTAGCCCGCGCGAGATGCCTATATATAGTGGAGGTGCAGCACACTTATTATAGATTTGATCGCTTCAGTGTCATCATTAGGGCTTTGCATGTGTTGCAACTAGCCACCTCCACTCGCGCCCGCCTGTGTGATCGGACCTAGCAGTCCGCCACACGGTGCAACTCCTACACGTGCGGATACCGTTAGAGGTGGTGCACTTGCGCTGCTCCGTCGAACCTATATGTGGGATCCAGCGACCGGCTGTACGAGGGAGAGGATCTAGCGACCGGCTGTTCAAGGGAGATCGGGCGAGGAGGAGACAGACCACGCGGACGCGCTGCCCCAACTCTACTTCCGCTGCACGACACTTCACGTCTAGTGGTAAAGATCTGTGATCCATATCCGTCACATGTTCTTGGATGTTCTACGCGTAGGAAAATTTAATTTGCATGTGGTGCATCTACGGTAGAACACAACACTCGAGGCCCGAGGCACGACGACCACTCGGCCGCTCTCTGTTGGCTCTAACCCTGTCAACCATGCCCTGCGTAATGATTGATATGGCATTGAGCGGAGGTGCTCGAAATTCTTCATCTCTATAATCTTTCCGCCGAATGGGGATGCGACGCCGATCATCCTCGTAAGGCCCCCTGTTGTCATAGGAGTGATACCCGTATCAGACATCCCTCTGAGAGGGCGTTCGAGTGCAACGATGGTCATCTCGCCTTCAGTCTCTATACTGGTCTCAAGGGGGGAGACAACGCATGTGTCGCCTAGGTGTGAGTGGGTTGTGAGCCGACCACACCGCATCTGCGCAAGCTGACTTGATGTAGACGCGATTGTGTGACTGTGGGTATTTCTGAATTCTGCTTCATAGCATTCTTCAGAAGTGTTTGAATCTGTTGAATGCCTTCTCAAACTGCCGAATTAGATGGCTGAATGGAATCAGCGATCAGAGTAGCGGTGAACAAATTCTGTAGCGGAGTACGCATCACATGAATGTTTTGCGAGCGGTCGTTCGAAAACTCTCTTGCAATGCCTGATGGACTTGATGTTCTCCTGAGGCGCGCGGTCATTGAGTGACTTCTGGAGCCTCTAGCGCTCGACCAGGGTGGCCAGGCACATGGCCTCCAGGGAGATCGCCTTCGGGGTCGTCCCGACGACGGGGATGAGCAGAGCATGATCATTCCTCTGCCTGAGCTCCTCCTGCTACTCCTGAGAGAGAGGCCAAGGGATGTAGACGCCATCGGTGTTGTCGTCATGGCCGTTCCCGTTGCGCCCACAAGAGGTCCCATCATCGAACTCAGGGGGGCCTCCATTCAGTCCTGCCATCGGAACCTCCATAGCAGGTTCGCTGCTCTCGCACTCGGACTCGTCAGATGAGTCATCGTGCATGGAAGAAAACAAGTCGAGCATGGGCTTGTCGGAGTCCAGCGTAGCCACCTGCTCGGATGGGGACTAAAGAGCCACGGCATGCTTGATCCAGCACCGAAGCTGTGAGCGCCTAGAGCGCTTGCGATGGCGTCCAGCCAAAAGAGACGGTGTCGTGCGGTACAAGTCTGACGGCTGCCGGAGAAGGACTCCAAAAGAAGAAGCATGAAAAGCACTGCACCACGGGAGGGCAACGCATCAGCGTCCAGTGGAGCGTTCTGCAACCACGCCGAATCGTTGGTGATGAAGCTGAGGGAACCGAACAAGATCTCTCCGTCGAGAGTTGATACTTATGATCTGCATTAGGTTTTCCGTGAAGAGGAACAGGTGATGCAACACGGTACGGATAAGTATTTCCTTCGGTTGAGAACCAAGGTTTATCGCTCCAATAGTAGTAGCACTCAACCCCCGTCTTCAGCGTCTACACACAAAGAAGCAAACACTTGCACCCAACACGGGCAAGAGGGTTGTCAATCCCCTTGGACTCATTATTTGCAAGCAAGTGAAATGTGTAGATGATAGTTGAATAAAATAAATTGAAAAATAAAATAAATGTAAATAAATTGCAGGAAGGTATTGAAAGCTTTTGTTAATATATAAGTGAATAGACCCAGGGGTCATAGTTTTTTCTAGTGTTATCTCTCATGTAGTAGGCATGCGATGGGTAAACAAATTATTGTTGGGCAATTGATAGAAAAGCATATAGTTATGCAATATTTATTCACGGCAATGAACATGTGTATATAGGCATCACATCCATAATAAAATAGGTCGAGTCCTTTTTGTATCTATTACTATTACTCCACGTCGAGAGCGCTTCTATGCTTGCCTCTCTAAGTATTAAGTTCATGACAAAGAGAGTCATGCTTGGAGAACTATGACATGATGTAGACAAAGAAAACTCAATCAATAGGAATTAACCCCATTGTTTTTTCCTTAGTATACGTGTCTCGTCCCCTTATGTCACCGGATATAGAGCACCGCAAGATTGAACCCGCTACAACGCACCCCTCTCACTGAAGAAATATCAATCTAGTTGGTGAAACTATTTCAATACATTGGAGAGATTTACGAAGCTATGATAATCATGCAAATAAGAATCATAATAGAATTTAGAGAAGACTCAAATCTTTTATCATGAATAATCTGAACATTAACCCACAATTCATGGGATCCCACCAAACGCACCACACAAACTGATTACATCGAATAGATCACTATGTAGATGCGATAGACTTTGTATTGAGGACCAAGAGAGAGATATAGCCATCTAGGTTCTAACTATGGGAGCATCAAGGTTCATGTAGAGGCCCTTCGTGATTGATCCCCACTCTGGCAGCGCACCGAAACAAGACTTCGGATGGGCACACGAGGAACAGAGACTTGAGCCTGCTGAGAAAGTGTTTTCGGGGGGTTTGTAGGGTTTTGGGATTATTGTAATTTCTAAGCCAGAGAGGGGCACCGGGACCCCGCCCAAGGGGGACACCACATAATAGGGCCCGGCCACCCTCCTGGGAGCGCCCATCAGTTTCCTCCCAAAGCTTCTAGGTCTTCTCTTGTTCTGGAATTTTTTTTAGAAAAGTTTCGGGGCAATTGGACTACGTTTGGTATTGTAAACCTAAAAAGTCAAAAACATGCAGAACACAACAACAAGCACTAGGCACTGGGTCAATAGGTTAGTGCTAAAAATAATATGATTTGGTAAATAATCACCCAAAAAGCATCCTAGAATGATAATAATAAAGCATGGAACAATGAAAAATTATAGATACGTTGGAGACGTATCAGCATCCCCAACCTTAATTTGTGTTCGTCCTCGAGTAGGTAAATGAGAAAAATAGAAGTTTTGATGTGACATGCTACCCAACATGTAATATATTGCAGGTATGGTCATTGAAAAACGATGAATTAATAAACATCAAGATAGTAATACTTATAAACATAAGCAACACAATTAATAAGTTGCAAAATATATGATCCTTAAAGAATGTTCACCCCCTATTCATTTTATCATATTAGCATGGCATGGCTCTGTGTTCACCACATAAATACAAATTTCAAGCACCATGGTGTCAAGTCAGGCAATTGGATCGTACTTCTTAACATGCTTTAGCTTTTTATTACTTACACAATATATGAGGGTGAACCATGGATATAGCATAAAGGTTGAATAGAATATAGTTGTAGGTTTCAAAGGGGTAAAAGCGAAGAAGAAAGTCTCGCATCAACTACGCATATCAACGTGCTATGGAGATGCCCATCAATAGTAATCAATGCGGGGAGTAGGTATTGCCATGCAGCGGATGAAGTAGAGCTATAAGTGTATGAAAGCTCAACTGAAGCAAACTGGGTGTGCATTCAATTTCCTTGCTCATGAAGACCTTGGGTGTTTGAAGAAGCCCGTCATCGGAATATACAAGCCAAGTTCTATAATGAAAAAATCCCACTAGCATACGAAAGATACAAAACAACAGACTCTCTATATGAAGACAATGGTACCACTTTGAGGCACAAGTGTGGAAAAAGAGGTAGTAACACCATCCCTTCTCTCTTTTCTAACATTTATTTTTCTTTTTTTTTCTTTTTTTTTCTACTCTTTTTTTCTTTTCCTTTTTATTTATTTTTCGTCTAGAGTCTCATCCCGACTTGTGGGGGAATCATTGTCTCCATCGTCCTTTCCTCACTAAGACAGTGCCCTAATAATGATGATCATCGCAGTTTTATTTACTTACAACTCAACATGAGAAATTATAGTATGACTCTATATGAATTCCAGTAGCAGTGAACTAGGATGTGCAATGATCAAGCGTAACATGTATAAAAAATGGTGAACGGTGGCTTTGTCACGAATACTATGTCGGCTCATATGATCATGCAATGCAATATAACAATGAAAGTGCTAGTCACATGATGTAACGGTGGAAGTTGCATGGCAATATATCTAAGAATGACAATGAAAATGCCATAATAGGTAGGCATGGTGGCTGTTTTGAGGAAGATATAATGAGGCTTATGTGAAATAGAGCGTATCATGGCACGGGGTTTGGATGCATCGGCGAAGGTTGCACCGATCCTCGAGGTGAGAATGGGCAATGCACGGTACCGAAGAGGCCAGAAAATATGTCGAGGTGAGAGTGTGTATATCCATGGATTCACATTAGTCATAACAAATTCACATACTTATTGCAAGATTTTATTAGCTTTCTCGAAGCAAAGTATTACTTGCATACCCCTAGGGAGGAGGATGGGAGGAGTTAACCATCGAGTTTTATTAGCTTTGCCGAAGGAGTTTTATCCCAAAATTAAATCAAGGGGGTCCCCATAACAACCCAAGCATGTTAGGAGCACCCAAAATGGAACATAACACTCCTAGTCAAAACTAGGGCGGCAAGAGTGGAACAAAACACTAGGCAAGAGGTCGAGCCTTCGACCCTTTACCAAGTGTATGGGTGCATTAAATTAAATACCAAGAATATTATGATACCCAAAGATATCCACATTTAACATGGAACCACCTGCACCTAGAACTAGCAATGCTATAACAGAGGTTGAGCAAGTCATAACATAGCCAAACGATGGTTTGCTAGGATGTGGAGGGTTGGAGGCTTATCATGGCATTTCGGGAGATTTCACAAGTAAGTGGTATCCAGGGAAATGATCGTCTTGCCTGAAATCCCGTTTGGAACAAGATTGAGTCCATGAAGTAGTCGAACAAGCGTAATCGAATGAATCCTCACACTTCGAACGCTTTCGAAACTCTAGCGAGGAGAAGAAAATCCGGAAATAGACAAATGACACAATAAACACCACAACATATTCATGATATGATGCACAAACAAATATGATGCATGCCGAGTTTAAATATGCAATGCATGGCAAGCAATACAACAATCAAATACTACCAATTAAGTGAAGCTCGATATGCACGAGTTGCATATTGATGAAACTCCACATTTGAATTATTTAGTTCACTCTCGTTGATATACCCAACATGTTTAAATGTTATTTATCATGAAAGGAGGTGAAGCATAATTAAGCTATATATCTAGGCACTTTAAATGAGGTCGGAAACAACAAATAACAATTCTAGAAAATCCCCATATGCAAAATTTCAAATTTGCTACTGTTCTACCCTAATCACTATTTATTGTTCTTAAACATGAAAAGTAATGCCAACATGTTATTCTACATATTTTTTTAGTCAAGATACATATATAGATCGTTTAATTTGGAGCTATGTTTATTTAGATATGAATTAAACCATTATAACATGACAATTACACAAATTAATGCAAACATCAGGGTTAAACATTTTTCTCATTGATAAAAGTTAGATGACATTAATCTACACAAAATTTTGAACATATTTCATATATAAAGTTTGTACATGTGATGCACGGTTCATGAGTTATTAAATGCATGCATGAGGTCTAGGGGTTTTTCTACAAATCTGTAAAGCTCTGGATAATTGGATAAATTCACAGGAGCTGGAAAAAACAATATGGGCCAAATTTGGATGGCTAAACAGGAGCCACAAAACACGACATAACTATACTGCGCACTGGGCATGGGTTAGCGGCTCGAGTGCTCACCTCGTGGGCTCCAGGCCTGGTCGGTGTACATTCTGGCGCGGGTGGGCCTGGATGAACGGGTGCTGGCGCGCTGGGCCAGGGTTTGGGAGGAGGTCGTGGTTGGGCCGGACGTGGCGCTGCTGGGCTGGCGTGGCGGCTTCAGCTTGGCGCGGCTCACCCGCGGGTCAACGCGGGCGAGCGGTTTGCCTTCATCGTCCACGCGCTCGCACAGGAGGCGGCAGGTATGGCGCCGGTCTTTTAGTGCGAATGGAGAGGGACGGCGACGCAGATCTGACCGGGGATGGCATGAGTTGGTAGAGGCCGTCTGCATCTGGCGGATCCCGGCAGTCTTTGACGATGAGGTGGGCAGCACGACCTCCATGGCGCCGGCGGGGCTTCAGAACGGGAGGGCGAGATAGGGTGAGTGAGGGGAAGACAGAGGAAGGAAGGGGAAGGAATAGGAAGAAGGTGGGGCGTGGGGTCCTCGCATGAGGGACGTGCTGGTCGCCGACGTCGGTGTTTCGGCGGCCGGCCGGCGAGAGGGCGGGGTCGGCGAGGCGAGGAGACGACCTGGGGCACGAGGGAGCTCGGAGCCGGAGCGCTTGCGATGCGGGCAAAGGCGTGCGGGCCTGGCGGCGGCGGATGGGCTCGGGCGGGCTGCTCTTGGACCCGACGTACCCACACGTGGAGGGTGGAGTGGTGGTGACTGTAGAGAGGTTGTAGGACCCAAAGTATATTTAGAGGGGATGATTAGACTGTTTTATCAAAATAAAATTTTAGTTTTTTTTCAATTTTAACGGTTGGCGATTTTAGCAATTAAATCAAGTTAAACACATCCTACACATGAAAGTCTAAGAGTATAGCAGCAGAAAGTAAAGAATAGGAAGATCAAATGTAATGGGGACTCAAAGAATTTTCTCATGGTTTCGATATGCGGTGCTATCATATGTCCATGCCGATGGAGACTTCACCCCACAGGGGGTAACGTCATGAGAGTCCATGGAGATCTCCACCCATAAGGGTCCAGAAAGTAGCAACCTTATCTATTCCATCACAGCTTACGTCCACGAAAGACTAGCCTTACTTGCGGTAGATCTTCACAAAGTAGAAAATGTCCTTACCCTCACAAACTTCTTGGCTCAACTCCACACGAAGAAGGAGGCTCCCAAGAGATACTTAACCAATCTAGGAAACACCACTCTCCAAAAGATAATAGATGTGGTATGAATGATGAACTCCCTGCTCTTGTTCTTCAAAAGATAGTCTCCTCAACACACAATCACTCTCTCACATATTTGGCTTGGTAGAAGAGGTTGATTGGGTGGAAAGCAACTTGGGAAGGCTAGAAATCAAGATTCGTTGGAGTGGATGATCTTGATCTCAACGCATGAGTAGGTGGTTCTCTCTCAAAAAATGGCGGGGCAAATGTTGGTTTGTTCTGAGTGCTCTCTCTTCGAATGAGAGGGAGGTGGAGGGGTATATATAGGCATCTTTAAAAATCCAACCGTTACAACATTATTTCCCAACTCATTGAAACTAAAGCTAAAACTCGGCTGCACCGAATAGTGCAAAATGTGACAACTTTTGGCATTTCGTCCAGACCGATATATAATTCTCGGTGAGTCCGATTTTGGCTGGCCTAGGCGTGTCACACTTTCGGTAGCAACGATTTCTAAAACTCGAAAATTCCAATTCTTAGAAACTGGTTACCCGAGAGTTGGTCACTGATTTCGATTGCACCGAAATCAAACTTGGTTTCACCGAGAAAGCTAGGGTTTGGCTCTAGATCTGTCTAGGGTAGAACACAGTAGGGACGATTTGGAAATAATGGTGGCACCAAATTTGAGTGTTAGGGTTTAGACAAAACATGTTTATTGAAGAATTCATGAGTATTTTGGTGGCTAACTCTAAGCACTTGAGCAACTAGATCATCATAGATATCGCATCCTCTTTTAATAGTATTGGTTTTCCTACGGAATCAAATGTGATTTCTTACAAAATACAAAATGTACAGTCTTAAAGCTTTTTGCCAATTGATGTTCCTTGCATCTAGGGATCTCCACACAATCCTTTGCCAATCCATTCATTGAACTTTTCCTGAAATATACCTGGTACAATCATTAGTCCAATGAAATATATGTTTTTATCAATTACCAAAACCACCTAGGGAGAAGTTGTGCTTTTAGCTGCGCAAAAAAACGAGGGAGGCTAGCGTTTAGGGTCAAAAATGGGCAGGGTGGGCTGATTTAATAGGAAAGGTGGTCTAGGGTTAGGTTTGGGGGGGGGGGTAGAGCCGTCCGATCGCGATCCGATGGATCTGATCGGAGAGGCAGGTTAGGTGGGCTAGTGGGCCGTGTAGAGAGGCCTTGGGTTTAGATGAGAGATAGGTTTGCGGCCCGTGTAGGTTTTAGACCAAAAACGTCTGACGTTTAAGCCGGCTATACTGCCGCTATATGTTAACGGTTGGCGTATCAAACGGACTCCAAACGCGACAACATCTAGCGGGAGGTCGCTCTATGATATATTAAAACCGCACACAAAATTTCAACCCATTCCAATAATGTTTTATACACATTTTTTAAAACAATATTTTAATGTTGGCGTTGGCATGTACGTGTGTGTTTGGTCTCAAAATGGTCGACGACGAGAATGGCGAGAACCGACAACTATGGACGCAAGTTTTGAAAACATGAGGGCGACGAAGTGTCGATGCATTGCGAATGACATGATGATCAATGCGACAACCAAATAAATCACACAATGAAACTCAAAATAAATGGAGGGCATGTGGAGCGTAGGTCTCGGGTTGTTATAACTCTCCTCCACTAACAAGATATCTCGACCCAAGATCTTAGAATGAAAAGAGGAAGAAAAGGAGGTAAAATTAGTGGCTTCTTTCACAAATGAGAAAATCAATGTATCTTGATGGTTGCAAGGAGATGAAAGAACACTAGGGGTAATAAAGAATTGACACCACTCTGGTTGAAACAAGGTAGACAAAGAATCAGAACGAACGAATTTTGGCAACACTTCGACAGAAAAGCGAAGAAAACCTTATAAGATGGAAAGAATTTGAAAAGAGAACACAACACTCCGGTTAAATGGATATGTAGGAAATAACATGATCTTAATAAAATGAGATGAGGGTTCGAAGATAACAACATCACAATGGCTATGGAACAAAAGAATAGAAACTAGATCGTTTGAGAGAACATAACGAAGAAGAAAATGGCAATTTCTACAACAATTGAATTTGAAAAGCATCCTTAGAAAGAATGATTTAACGGAGTTGTTAGAAAATCCACAACAAAAAGAATAATCTTATTGTGTGCTTATGGAAAACATCCTAAAATTATGAGGTGGCAACTGACCACTAACAAAAACAATTGATTGGTTAGGAGCAACAATATACGCAAAAAAGCTTTCACCAAGAGGATACATTGAGAATTTGGATCATTGATAAGCTCCATGATAGCAATAATCCTTAGGAAATGGTTTTGGTGAAATCCAATCCAAGATAGCTCCAAGGAAGACAAATGGGTTGAAATATCTCATTCTTGGTAACTTCTCTTCGACACTCCTCATGAATCAAGAATGCTATAACACTAACTCATAATATGAAGAGAAAGAATCATACTTGCAAATGCAAGATAAATAATACCTAGGCTCCTCCAACAAGAATCTTGAAAAACACTTCAAGAAAGAACAAAATCCTTGACGACCCCCCATGAAGAACCATTGGAAAGAACTCTGGAACGGAAGGATGAAAGAAAAAAAATAAGGTTGCAAAAGAACAAGATTGAGGCCTTGTCATGATTTAGATGACGCTTCGCGACGAGATACTGGTAAAACTTGAAACTCCAAAAAAGAAAAGATAAGCAACTTAGAATCGAGAATTTGATATCATGAACAACTCCAGAAAAGAATTGAAATCACTTTGATGAAACAAGAATAAGAATTATGTAATGCTTAAGAATTATGGGGATGTTACGAATGAAGGAAATACATGAGTACGAAGAGACCATGATCCGCCTAGCAGAAACTTAAACAAGGCACACATAATAATTTAGATAAGAACGAAAATAATATTGAACAAACGAAGAGACATAAATTTAGAAGAACTGGAGAACAAAAGCTAAAAGCTAAGAGTGAGGAAATCTTCAGAAATGATGGCCTTTGGAGGATCGGGAAATGAAACAACTCTGAAATGCTCCGGATAGATATGGAAGGCATTACTCATGATCATTTTTTTTTAAGAATAGCATCAAGTTTGAAACACAAATCTTCAAGAGAATGGATAAAGATTTAACAGAAACTCTCCTTCGGTCTTCAACACCTAGATTGATGGCGAGAAACACCACCAAGAATTACCAAGACACTCCAGAACAATGAAAAAGGAAAGGATGAGCCAATGATGAAAAAAAACAAAAACGATCTTGAATACGGAATATGACTGATGGAAACTATCCTTACATCTCACTTGAAAAGAACTTGAGGAGATCTCCGGAAAAGATTAGAAGAGCCAGGAAAGATCTTGCAAAAAACCTGTGGGTTATGAGCCCACTAAAAGAGAACACTGGTATGACGATTATTTAGGAAGAGAGATTGCACTGGTACAATTAAAGACTTGATATGGTGAGAACCTTGAAATAACTTAAGCGAATTTGAACGGAAACACAAGTCTTCTAGATACCTTATACACTCCGAATAAGAATAGAGAGAGATGAATAAATAAGAGAGGCTTGGCTAAGAATTTTCAACAAGGGAAAACACTGAATGAATGAAAAAGGCTATGATGAACACTGAAATCTTGAATTGAATTCACCGGAGAATAAAACAACAAGAACAAAGGATGATGAAATTCAAACTCCTGAGAATCTTCACAAGAATCCCAAGATACAATATGGAACAAAAGAAATCGGAAGCATCACATGAATAGAAAAGGCACTTGCACGAGAATTAATCGATGAAGAAAAAGGCGGGGGGGGGGAAACAAAGAAAATTTGGGACAGATGGAAAGAAATCCGGAATTAAATATGAGGATAGATCTTGCAATTTTCGGAGAGAATTGAATTGTCTTGAAGAGAAGCACATCAGATGAAAAAGAATTGGCATGACAATTTGATTGAGCAAAAGGATTAGCACTCCCATAGAAGTATGAGAGCACTGCTTAGGAAAGATACGAAATCAACACTTGACATCGAAGCAATTTGAATCACCATATTCCAACAAAAAAAGGATGAGGCTTGCAAATTAAGCCAGAAACAAATTCTTTCATAACAGAGGTTTTGTCCGACATTTTCGTGATAAGATTGGCACAGGCTCGATTGTATGTTGGATTGTCATATTGAAATGGCGCTCGGATATGCTCCCTAGGCATAGTGAACTACAAAGCTTGACAAAGCATACGGAGACTGCCCTCTATAAGAAAGACCCTGAACAAACGAGCCACTAGATATCGAACCCCAACCTCACATCATGCATTTCTTGAAAGATAAGCCTAGGTAACTACTTGAATTCCAACCTAAGAACTCCCGAAATACTTTCGTTATGCAATCGAGTCCGCGGATACACGGATTAAAATCCATCACTCAACTCCTAGCATGATACTACGCTCCAACGTACCACGTCTATCAACACATAACTAGAGGTCTCGGAAACTCATCTACCTCAAACCCTCCTAATCACAATGATACTAAACATGGAAGTATATCAAGACACTCTCCCTAGTACTGGGTGAGGCCAACCTCCTCTCGCCATAAATAGTATTGAAGAGATTTCAAACATCTTCGTCTTGAGATACTAAGCAAACTGAATGGTATCATGTGTGAAAAGAATCTGTTGAAGCTCAACTCCCCTGGACACCACCCATAGATAGGAAGTATCAATAACACAACTTCATTCAGACCGACATCATAGATATCCAAAAATGCCTGCAATCCTAAAAAATTGAGTGAGAAGAGGGATAGAATTAAAACTCCTACATCATGATTCCTCAAGAGAGCAATGAAGGGAAAAGGAGTAAAATGAATTCCTACTCTCTGTTATATAACTTGAATCAAAATATAGTTTTTCTTTCTAGACTTGAGAATGGTCAAGTTTTATCGATCAAGGGGGATACTAAGTCGGTACTGCTCTGATAGAAACTTCTCACGCCCAAAATGCGATACTATCCTCGCGATGGCTCGAGGGCCTCGATAAACATAGAAGTGCATTTTGGGTTGCTTCACAAGAATGGAAATCATCACAATACATGTAAGGAATATATGAATATACGGAGTTGGCTTACACTCACCACATATTACAACATAAATATCTCAATACAACGATACATCACAATCATCATACACAAGAGCAGGATCCGACCTTGATCCCATCCTATGATTGATGAATAAGAAGGACTCCAAATCAAACAATAATCACACTCACGTCAAATCATCGCATTACATGCACCTGTATTTGTTGTTGTATGAATTTGTGAGCCACCAGGACTCAGCAATCTCATTTCCAAGGGTATCAAGACTAGCAAAGCTTAATGGGCAAGGTATGGTTAAGTGGCGAGGTTGCACCAGCATTAAGCATTTGATATCTGGCTAACTTACGAGTAAAAGAATAAGAAGAGTGATTTATGCATAAACCAACGTGAACTAGTAATTATCAAGAAGTGATCCTGAACACCTACTTACGAGTCAAACATAACCCTGTCGTGTCTTCTTTTCGAACTCCCCCGAAAAGAGACGGTCACGGTTACACACATGGTTGGTGCATTTAATTGAGTTTACTTCGAGTTTTATATTACCAGGTATTATACATTTTTCAAGTTGTCACCTAACCGCGAGCATGGCTCTCAGAAAGATTTAACCCTGCAGGTGTGCTCCAACTCATCCATCACAAACTAGCCACAAGCTGTGGTGGAAGATCTCAATCGCAAGATAACCCGCACTAGTGGAGAAATGGCTAGCCACAGCTCTTGTTCATGGCGTGCCATTTCTCAACAACACTGGCACTATTATTTTCTAATAGTGTTGGCATTAGCTGAATTCAAACGCCATAGGTATTCGATTACTGTTGGTGTTGTGCATTAGACCCGGCGTTGCACTTTAGGCCCAATAGGCCCATGCCAGCACTAGTCGTCTTTAACAGCTCCTGGCACGGTAAACAAATAACTTATCCCTTCATCCTCCTATCGACCCCCAGCTCCCCCTCTCGATCCCCGTCGACGCCCGACGCCGCCACGGTCGCCCCGCCCGACGCTGTTGTCGCTCGACGCCGCATGTCTCCGCTTGATGCGGCCCGCACACCTATCCTTGCCCCCGAGAACCTATGTGCTAAGTCCGGCGCCCCTTCCTCTCTCGTTTTTCTTAATTAGGGTTAGGATTAGGTCATGGAGATTTTAGGAATCGTTTTAAAATTTAGGCCTCCTTTGGTTCATAGGATAGGATTATCATAGGAATAGGAAAATTGTAGGAATGGGATGGCATGTATCTCAAATCATATCTAGGCTAATTAATGTTTATTTTCCAATATGGAGGATAATCCTATGTAGGAACTTAGTATTCCTATGAAAAATCCTATCCTATAGCGTTCCTATAAGAATCCTATCCTATAAAAAAATTATGCTATGGTGTTCACATGATAAAAAATCCTATAAGAATCCTATCCTATAGTGTTCCTATGAAAAAGTCGTATACGAATCCTATCCTATAAAATTTTAGTAAAGCTGACGCACATGTGTAGCAACTTAGTTCCTTTTTGTATTTTATCCGATTGATGGGTTCATGTAATAGTGGACTATATATTGTGTAGCTACATTGGGTAGCTACATTGTCATCTTTGTGTAACTACATTGCTTGAGTTTGGCATGGGATCTACCTCCATTTAATATACATACCAATTTTCAATATGGGTTTGGTAGCATATGTGTGCAGATGATTGATTAGTGTATGTTTTCATGATTATTTATCTATCAAGCGTTCATAGTGGTATAGAAAAACTAGATACCTACACAATTGGTCTACCTCTTCCTTGTATGCAGCCAGCACACGCATAATTAGTTTCTCATTTGGAAACTTGATAGTTCATACAGCAAAAATATAAGAATTACAATTTTTTATGTTTCCATTTAATTTTTTGATGCTTCTTCTTGTTAATTTTAGAAGATACTCCTTCTATTCATGCATTAAACACTCACATGGCCTTTGTTCCTTAACCAAACAGCATGGCCGACTCTAGCATTTGGATAGGATCCTCTGATCATTGGCCGGGGTATGCTGAAGATAAAGGCAATGTGAGCACCAACCAGGTAATTAAAGTTACAAAAAACATGCATGATCATTGCAAACATCTCCATATATCTAACCATTACTTAATTGATGATGATTTGAAACCCTTGCCAGGCATACACACAAGGTCCAACTTCTCCAACACCCGTTGTGCAGCAGACATGTGATGTGGGTGTGCTCCATCACGAGCTGATCACATCACGTTGGAGTACCATCAAGACCCTAGAGGAGTTGAATGACTCCCTGAAGATGGAGAAGGGTATGATTATCGATGACAATGCTATTTTCTGTGTTAAGATTTTCAGTCTCGAAGGTCGGATCAAGTCACTGAACCTCGAGATAAGTGAGATCAAGAAGGAAATACAAGTCCTGAAGTCCGAGAGGACTCAACTGGAGAATGAGAAGGCCCATTACATTATGGAGGGGTAGATGAATAGGAATAAGCTTTGTGAGCTTAAGTTAGTCCTTACACATGAAACTAGGTAGTGTCGTGAGGGGCATATCGATACATTGTGGGAAGTTATTAGTTGGCACTTTTCTTTTATAGAGAATTTGGTGAAACAATTAATTTGTGAATTGAGATGTTAGTATCTTTCGTGAATTACAATAATGTTTACTTTGTGAAGCTGGAAGTATCTTTTGTAAAGCTCTTAGTATCTTTTGGGAATTCTGGCATATTTTTTATTAGCTAAATATGACAGTGTCGGCATGCAACTTTGTCCAACGCCATGGTATTCAAAATACTACTAGCGTCGTCTCCAACACCACCACTAAATCTTAATAGTGGTGCCATATTGGTGGTGTAGGATGTCCACGTCAATAGGTCATTTTTGCCATGCCATAGTAAGGCTTTTCTACACTAGTGTCGTATTATCCTCGGAATCCCGGTGCACAAGACGTTTGTTAAAGGTAAAACAAATACAACAAGACCGACTAACGTATCGATGAACCTGATAGGAGCTGCGTATCTCGTTCTGAGTACACGACCGGATGAGCGCAACGTATAGTGGTCTGATAGCAATCTCCTGAGTTACCTCGGGGTGGCCCCGCACACGACCCTGTTTAGGACTGGCACCATGAGCACTGGCCCTCCCTGTATTATGTTGAATTAAATCCACGGGTTCATGACTCCATATGCATTAATAAAGGTGATCAGTATTATTATTTTTGGAATATTTTAGTACCAATGTTGGGCCTTATCGGAAGAGTTTTATCCCAAAACAAAAACAAGGGGGTCCCGATAACAACCCCAAGAGAGCTCAATATGGAACATAACACTGGTACTCAAAACTAGGAATGGCAAGAGTGGAACAAAACAATAGCTAAAAGGCTGAGCCCTCCACCCTTTACGAAGTGTAAAGGTGTATTAAACTAAATAGCAAGAATATTGTGATATCCCAATGATATCCATGTTTCACATGGAACCACCTGCACCTGCAACTAGCAACGATAAAAGAGGGGTTGAGCAAGCAGTAACATAGCCAAACAATGGTTTGCTAGGATGTGGACAATTAGAAGCTTATGGGGGCATTTTGGGAGGCTTGACAAACAAGTGGTAGGCGGCGAGACATAGCGATAGAATCGACATAACTAGCATAAAAATGATAGTAGTGGTATCCAGAGAAATGAGCATCTTGCGTGAAATCCCTCTTGGAAAAAGATCAAGTCGATGAAGTACTCGAAGAAGCGTAGTCGATCGAATCCTCACACTCCGAATGCTTTTGGGAACTCTAGCGAGGAGAAGCAAATACGGAAACAAACAAATGACACGATAAACACCACAGCATATTCATGATATGATTCACAAACAAGTATGATGCATGTCGCGTTTACATATGCAATGCATGGCAAGCAATACAACAATCAAATACTACAAATTAAGTTAAGCTCAATATGCACGAGTTGTATATTGACAAAACTCCACATTTGAATTATTAAGTTCACTCTCGTTTAGGTACCCAATAAGTTTAAATGGTATTTATCATGAAAATAGATGAAGCATAATGAAATTATATATCGAGGCATTTTAGGTGAGTCCGGAAACAACAAACAACGATTCTAAAAAATCCCCATATGCAAAATTCAAATTTGCTACTGTTATGCCCTAATCACAATTTTATTGTTGTTAAACATAAAAAGTAATGCCAACATATTATTCTACATGTTTTTCTAGTCAAGTTACATATATAGATCGTTTAATTTAGAGCTATAGTTATTTAGATATGAACTAAACCGTTTTATCATGGCAATTATGCAAATTAACGCAAACAACAGGTTTAAACATTTTTATCATTGATGAAAGTTGGATTATACTCCCTCCATCCCAAAATAACTGTCTCAACTTTGTACTAGCTCTAGTACAAAGTTGTACTAAGCTTAAGACACTTATTTTGGGATGGATGAATATTAGTCTACAAAAAAATCTGAATATATTTCATATATAAAGTTTTTACATGTCATGCACGGTCCATGAGTTATTAAATGCATGAAGTCTAGGTGTTTTTCTGGAAATCTATAAAACCCTGGATAATTGGATAAATTCGCAGGAGTTGGAAATAAAACAACATGGGACGAATCTGGATGGCCCAACAGGAGCCACGGACATGACATAACAATACTACGCATTGGATGTGTGTTAGCGGTCGGAGTGCTCACCTCGTGGGCTCCAGGGCTAGTCGGTGTGCAGACTAGCGCAACTGGGCATTGGTCAACGGGTGCTCGGACGCTGGGCCGGGGTTGGGGAGGAGGTCGCGGCTGGGCTGGGTGTGGCACTACTGGGCCGGCCTGGCGGTTGCAGCTTGGCACGGCCCACTCGCTGGTCAACGCAAGCGGACAGTTGGTCGTCGACATTCTCACGCTCGCACAGGAGGTAGTAGACATGGCGCAGGTCTTGCAAGCGCGAATGGTGAGGGATGGTGGTGCAGATCTAACCGGGGATGGACTGGGCTGCTTAAGGCCGGCCAAATATGGCGGACCTGGCGGTCTCTGGCAATGAGGTGGGTGGCACAACCTCCATGGCACCGACGGTGCTGCAGAACGGGAGGGAGAGAGAGAGGGTTCGTGAGGGAAAGAGAGATGAAGGAAGACGCATGGAGTCATCGCATGGGGGGCATGCTGGTTGCCTGCATCGGTGTTCCAGCGGCCGGACGGCGAGGTGGTGGGGTCGGAGAGGTGAGGACACGACCTGGGCAAGAGGGAACTTGGAGGCGGAGTGCATATGGTGCGGGCAGTGGCTCGTGGACCTGTCGGCAGTGGCGGATGGGCTCGGGCGGGCTGCTCTCGGGCCCAACGGGCCCATGCATGGAGGCAGGACATAGGAGGTGGATTGGTGGCGATTGTGGAGAAGTTGCACACGAAAATGAGGGAGGGTAGGGTTTAGTGTAAAAAATGGACCGGGTAGGCTTCTTAAATAGGAAAGGTGGTCTACGGTTTTCGAGGTAGGGTAGGGGTTTTAGAGCACTCCGACCGCAATTTGATGGCTCCGATTACAGGGGAGGGTTAGATACGGTAGTGAGATTTGTAGAGATTGCTTGGGCTTAGATGAGAGAAAGGCTAGTGATCCATAATAGGTTTTAGACCGGAAACGTCGGACATTTAAACCGGTTATAGTGTTGCTATATGTTTAACGATTGGGGTATCAAATGGACTCCGAATGCGATGAAATCAGGCAGGCAGTCTACTTACGATGTATTAAGAGCACACGAACTTTCAAACCATTCCGAGAATGTTTTATACGCATTTTAAACAATATTTTAATGATGTTGCGGGTGCGGGTGTGTGTGTTTGGTCTCGAAACAGTTAATGATGAGAATGAGAAGAATTGACAACTACGAACGTATACAAGTTTTGGAAAAATGATCACGACGGAGTGCCAATGCGATGCAAATGATGTGAATTATGCGATGATGAATGCGACAAACAAATAAATCACACGACAAAACTCGAAAGAAATGGAAGGCATCTGGAGCATCGGCCTCGGGCTGTTACAACGTTCCAACCCTGGGTATTTGTTGAGGGGATCAATGGAAATCTTTGACATAACATGCATTATGCGTGAAATAAATTTGTTTTGTGAAGTGTCTCTTGTCCTGCCCAGGATCTTCATCCCTGAAGGTACCCAGTATCATGGAGATTGAGCACCGGTGAGGCTAGGAGCAAGGGGACCGTGAAGTGTTATACTGAACACCGGTAATAGTAAGGTTTAGTAGGGTAACACGGATCATATCCTTGGGGATTCATGAGGTCTAGTCATCAAAAACCCAATGCTTTTGTTTGATTTGAGTATTTTAATTATCGGAGCAACCCTGCAAGACGGATAGGACCTTTGGTAGGACAACTAATTTTTGATGCAGGACCCGTGTCAGTCTAGATGTTATTTGGACACATCCCACACTCTGATATGAAACAAGAACACATCTTGATGGGTGACTTCCCAAGCAAAAATTAATATCCCATTTGATCCCAGCGCAAATACATGGTTTTAAGCATTAAGTCCTCATACACGTGACTCTTTTTATTGTAAGTGTTTGAATCACTATTTGCTTGCTGATCCGGTCAAAAGATGGATTTGAGACTTTGGCAAAAGCTTGCTAGAGACCATTGCTTCAAGGGAATCTTCCTCTCGTGTGTTCGATACCCAGGGTCACCTCTGGGAAAATAGGTGCATGATACCCTTTCATGTTCCAATACTAGATCAATAAAAAGGAGATATCATTGGGGGTAGGCAAGCCCAGAGATAGAGTGAGACCACTGCCATCTTTCACTAAATTCCCATTCACCTCATCCAGAGGAGTCATCAAGTCATTGAGCTCTAGAAATTTACTAGCCTGAATCTCTACATCAAACATCTGTTGTTGTTGTGGCATGGCCTAATGTCCCCATCGCTCCTCTTCCTCGGCTTCCTCTACAGGTGCTACAACATGATCATTATCCTGAGGATCATGGTTATTGTCCAATTGCTGAATTAGATGGAAAGCAACAGGGCTAACCATCAGACTGTTCTGATTAGGATGGTGAAATTGCTCTTGAGGTCTATGGTAAGGGTTACCATGATCTAGAACATGGTCTTCCTCAGCTCATGGTCCTCCAAACAGAATATCTTTGAAAATAAGCATTGGATAGGTCCAACACTGCCCACTGAAACCCTTTGCACGAGAGACCACAAGACTTGTCGGAACATCATTGAGTGCAGCAACTTTGACCTTTAGTGCAACATGAGCCTCACTAGATTTAACACGATTCTGGACCAGAAGTTGACCAAAATCAACAGTAGCATTAGAGAGTTCTTGAAAAATTCTAAGATCTATAGGGAAACCAAACACCATGATCCGAACATCTCTGTTGTGCTTGAAGTTTTTTTCCAATTGAGCCCCTCATTATGACCTGGAAAACTATGTGGATATCATCATAAGCGTGAGGCCTTCTTTTGACTAAAAAACTCGGTATACAACACCGTTTACTCTCACAAAGGATTGACCAAATGGAGACTTCGAGGTAGATACTACTCCAATACGCTAGGAATGAAGAAACTCAAGGTGCATCTGGCGAACATTGTGAAAATCTAGTTCACCTTGGTGCATTGGAATGATGGTGGCGATGGCAAGATCTTCATTAGCCAATCTGAGATTATCATGTATTACATGATGGCGAGCCAGCCTCCCCTCCACCTGAATTGCATGAGAACCCACAACGGATAAAAGGAGGATGGTCAAAGGAGAACGTGGTCATTGCCCTAGCCGTCGGCGAGATGAGAGCGGAGGCATCGAAAACCCCAACCAGAGAGGAAGGCAAGTGTTGTAGCGATTAGGGAGGCTCGTGAGAATGTGAGACATCGGATGCGGTAATGAACTGATTTTACTGGATAGAGCAATGGCTATTCTCTTTGGCAGTTGGGGCCTACAAATCACCTGGCCTTAAAACCAGGTTGGTAGCCAAAACTGGGCGATAATAGTGGAACAGAGGGATACTACTAGCAGACCCCTCGGTAACTGCTCCACCATACCTGTAGTTACTTTGGATGTGGTTGAGATGCATGCAGACTCAACAGTGGATCGTGTTGGTATACTTGGGCTGAAGATGGCCCATGCCAAGGCATCTAACACATAAAAGCCTATGCGCATCAGGTTCACTATGTCGAACTACAAACCTAGGTTTTCAAACATGTGGCCATCCCGCCCTCCTAGCGGGACATTATTAGGCGAAGCAATGATTGTTTTTAATGGAGGTTGTCGGTGTTTTGGAACCGGGGGTACCCAGACCTGCCTGCCTACAGCCCAGCGCATGGCCCACCTCGACGACCCAGTATGGCCCAGCAGCAAGTCCCCCAAGTCAAGGACCTTGCAAGAGCCCCAACCTCGCGAGGCGAGCAACGCCAAGACCTCTAGAGGAGTGGCATCCCCAAGGTTGCCTCCCGAGGAGCAGATATTTCTATGAAGACCCCTGGCCTCATGAGGCCGGGATGATGTGGGCCACGACAACCGAAGACAGGAAGGCGCTAGCGGGCACACAGGAGGAAAGCTTCCTCTTTCGTGCTAAGGAGGCAAGGACAAACATGGGTTCCCAACGAATCCCCCAAAGGTTTCTATTCCGGTGCAACGAGACCGAGACCACGAGCACGGCAGGACAGATGTCATGGTCGAGCCACCACTGGATCACGCCTAGAAGCTTTGCAGGCAAAGACCACCTTTAGTCATGATATGATGTTCCTCCTGCCCCCCTTCGAATTTGGCCATTGTGGGATCCCTTCCCGCCTGTGCGATAAGGGAAGAGGACCGTGGCCACTATAAATAGGGACTAGCCTCCACCGTTGAGATACATCGAATTCACCCTCACCTTTGATCCCTTGCGAGGTCGCTCAACCACTATACTAGTTAATCCTCAACCTCCTCGTGAGGAAATCCACCAAAAGTAGGAGTATGGTTTACACCGCAAGGTGGCCCGAACCTGGGTAAATCTCTGTGTCCATCTTCTTCCTCACTCACATGTATTCAATGAGGCTTGGCATGTAGGGTGCCGGGCTTGAGACTTTGAGATGGTTGAGATCTTCACACACGCCCTAGAGTTCGAACCTTGTTGGGTCTGTGGAGCCTTGATTCTGACATTTTGTGTGCCAGGTAGGGGTGTATCGTCATCTTCCTCTGGTTCCACTCTGTTTCTGCTTCGTTGCTCCATGGCCGATGACTGCCGAGTTCGCACCGCCCAAATGGCGCCCGTGGGTGCGGCGTTCCGCACCGCTCCATCTCTCCCATGGACAGCGCCGGCACTGACCCAACTGCTTGCGAGTAGTAAGACTCATCGTTGCCACCCTCCATGCGGCGAGATGGCCGCACCGCTACTCCGACCCTCACTCCCTCCACGACATCGCCCCCCTGCGCTCACCGCCGGCCAGCAAGCACGCAGGTTGCGCTGCTCGAGGCACATAAGGCTGCGTTTCACGGCCCTCGGGCCTCGTGCAGTCGCCTGCATTGTTGGCGGATCGCGGGCGCCCGCGTCCGGTCGCCATGTCAAGCAGCTTCTCCGCCATGCGGGCTTAGCTCAGCCATGGCCCGAGGACCTGTGGGGCTGGGCGAGGCCAGTGACTGACATCACCTTCGACTCCATGGACCATCCAAGACTATGATCGCCGCTAGTGCACTCCCCATGCCGTGCACCCCCACCATAAGCAACGTTGCGGTCACCAAGACACTCCTCAACGGTGGCGCCGGCCTCAACATCCTCTTCGTGGAGGCCTTCGACCTGCTCCAGGTGCCTTATGACCAGCTCGCGCCTACCAGGCCCTTCTTAGGGGTGGACCAAGGCTTCACCACCCCTTTGGGGAAGGTTCGCCTCCCGGTCACCTTCAGCACTCGCAACAACTACCGCACCGAGATGACCGACTTTGACGTGGCTCACATCGGCCTCCCATACAACACCATCCTGGGGTAACCGGACCTCGCCAAGTTCATGGCGGCAACGCACCTAGGCTACGACATCATCAAGATGCCTGGGAGCAGTGGCATCATCTCTGTGTACGGAGACACTTAGGACATGGTTCGATCCCTTGAGCTCGTCTACAAGGTTGCAATGGCCTCATGTTCCAGCGCCGAGGGCACCACCCAGGCTCCGAAGGCCACGGCGGCCTCACACCTTGACGACAAGGGCGAAACGCCGGCTCTTGAGGCCATGACGGCCTTGAGCCCCGACACCGAGGGCGCCAATCAGGCTGTAGAGGCCGCGCCCGCGAAGAAGAAACAATTGTTCTCTCAGGACCAAGCTGAGACAAAGCAGGTGTTTGTTGACGGCGGGAGCTCGGGCCCCACCTTCACCATTGGCACTAGCCTTCCCCTAGAGCAGGAGAAGGAACTGGTCGACTTGCTCCGCGTGAACAAGGACGTGTTTGCATGGGAGCCGTCCGACCTGGTGGGTGTCCCGAGGTAAGTGATCGAACACCACTTGATGGTGTGCCCTAACACGCGCTCGGTAAAGCAGAAGGCAAGGCAAAAAGCACAAGAAAAGCAAGCTTTCATCGTCCAAGAGGTCTGCAAGCTGCAAGAAGCCAGCGTTATTCAGGAAGTGCGGCACCCGAATTTGCTAGCCAACCTTGTGATCGTACCCAAGAAGGATGGGAAGGAGCGCATGTGCATCGACTTCACAAGCCTGAACAAGGCCTCTCCGCGGGATCCATTCACACTCCCGCACATCATCCAGATTGTGGACTCCACCGCCGAGTGCGATCTACTGTGCTTTTTGGATGTTTTCTCAGGTTACCACCAAACCAAGATGGCAGTGGAGGATGTCGACAAGACAGCCTTTCTCTCCCCGTGCGGCATGTATTGCTACACCTGCATGCCCTTTGGGTTGTGGAACGCTGGCGCCACCTTCCAGCGGTTGATGCACATCGCCCTTCACGAGTACCTAACGAGAAATGCCGAGCCAATTTGTCAATGACTTCATGGTCAAATCACGGGAGACGAGGACCCTGATCGAGGACCTGGAGGAGACGTTCGCCAGCCCGCGTCGAGTGAAACTAAGGCTCAACCCGGAGAAGTGCATTTTGAGGGTCTCGTCCGGCAAGCTGCTCGGTTTCTTGGTATCGCACCGAGGGATCAAAACAAACCCAGAGAAGGTCAAGACAAACTAAAAGATGTGCCCGCCTCAGACCCTCAAGGAAACGCAGAAACTGGCAGGTTGCGTGTCCGCCTTGGGACGCTTCATCTCCAAGCTTGGCAAACGCGCCCTCCCCTTCTTCCAGATCATGAAGAGGAAGGGCCCCTTCGAGTGGACCCCTGAAGCAGAGGCGGCTTTCAAAGAACTCAAGCAATACCTCACGAGTCTGCCAGTTATGGTGGCACCCGACACTCGCAAGCCCCTAGTGCTCTACTTGGCGGACACCCCCCACTCGACCAGCGTAGCGCTCGTAGCGATCTGGCAGGAACGCGCCAGCGTAGGCGCGGTGCAAGGCGGCCCGCAGGGGGCTGCACAACACTCTCTGCCTCAGGATGGCGCTCCTAAGGCCCTCGTCATCTCACCGACTCATGAGGAACCAGAGCCCCTCGCGATCCCTGTGGAGCAACGCGACACTGACACCTTGAGCCTCATCGACCATCCAGTGTACTATGTCAGCACCATGCTGAGGGATGCGCGCGCTACCCTATGGAGAAGAAGCTCCTGCTCGCACTCCTTGTCACCTCAAGGAAGTTACACCATTGCTATTGGGGAGCGTTGCATGGGAAACGAAAAATTTCCTACACACGCACAAGATCTATCCATGGTGATTAGAATCGACGAGAGGGAGAGTGGATCTACATACACTTGTAGATCGCTAAGCGAGAAGTGTTAAGGAACGCGGTTGATGTAGTCAAACGTCTCGGCGATCCAAATCGCTAGCCGTCCCACGATCCAATCATGATCCATCCCAATCTAGCGCTGAACGGACGACACCTCCGCTTTCAGCACACATACAACTCGATGACGATCTCTGCCTTCTTGATCCAGCAAGAGGGAGCGGAGAGGTAGATGAGAACTCTGGTAGCACGACGGCGTGGCGACGGTGGTGGTGGAATTATTCTAGTAGGGCTTCGCCAAAGCACCACCAAATCTAGAGGGAGACGATCTAGTGGGGAGAGAGGGCAGCACCATGGCTTAGGGTTAGGTCCGACTGTCCTCTCTCTCCTCCAATATATATAGGAGATAGGGGAGGGGCCAGCGACCCTAGGAGTTGGCCGAAGGAGAGGTTGAGGAGTCCACATCCAATCCTACTCCAAGTAGGATTCCAATCCTACTTGGAATACCTTCCCCACTTGGGGTTTTTCCCTTTCTCCACACCCCAGTCGCATGGGCCCTTAGGGGCTGGATTACCCGGCCCACTAAGGGTTGGTGCGCCACTCCTAAGGACCATGTGGCCTCCCGGCGTCGGTGTCTCCTCCCTATGGCCCCTTGGAACCCTCCCGGCACCCCCGGTACACTACCAGAAATACGCGAAACTTTTTATGATGACCAAAACGGGACTTCCTATATATCAATCTTTACCTCCGGACCATTCCGGAGCTCCTCGTGACGTCCGAGATCCCCTCCGGGACTCCAAACAATCTTCGGTCACAACCATACATAACTCAATACTACCGAAATGTCATCGAACGTTAAGTGCACAGACCCTGCGGGTTCGAGAACTATGTGGACATGATCGAGACACCTCTACGGTCAGTAACCAATAGAGGGACCTGGATGCCCATATTGGTTCCTACATATTCTACGAAGATCTTTATTGGTTGAACCTCTATGTCAAGGATTCAGTTATTCCCGTATGGTGTTCCCTTTTTTCTTCGGTATGTTACTTGCTCAAGATTCAATTGTCGGTATCTCTATGAGTAGTTCAATCTCATGACCGGCAAGTCTCTTTAATCACTCCATAATACAAGATCCCATGGCTAACAATTTAGTCACTTTGCTTGCAAGGCTTGTTGTGATGTTGTATTACCAAGTGGGCCCTGGGATACCTCTCCGTCACACGGAGTAACAAATCCCAGTCTTGATCCATGCCCACTCAATAGACACCTTCGGAGATACCTGTAGAGCATCTTTATAGTCACCCAGTTACATTGCGACATTTGGTACACACAAGGTATTCCTTCGACGTCAGTGAGTTGCATGATCTCATGGTCATCGGAACAGATACTTGACATATAGAAAACTATAGGAATAAACTAACATGATCATATGCTACGTTCATAGTTTGGGTCTTGTGCATCACATCATTCTCCCAATGATGTGATCCCACTATCAAATGACATCTCATGTCAATGGCTAGGAAACCTTGACCATATTTGATCAACGAGCTAGTCTACTAGAGGCATACTAGGGACACAGTGGTGTCTATGTATCCACACATGCATTTGAGTTTCCAATGAATACAATTATAGCATGGATAATAAACGATTATCATGAAAAAGGAAATATAATTATATCCACTTTATTATTGCCTCTAGGGCATATTTCTAACAGTATCCCACTTGCACTAGAGTCAATAATCTAGCTCACATCACTATGTAATTTACATTGTAATGAATCTAACACCCATATAGTTTTGGTGTTGATCATGTTTAGCCCTTGGAAGAGGTTTAGTCAACCGGTATGCAACATTCATATCCATTTGCACTTTGCAAATATTTATGTCCTCCTCCTTGATGTAATCGAGGATGGAATTAAAGCGTCTCTTTATGTGTCTAGTCATCTTCTGAAACCTTGGTTCCTTGGCGAGAGCAACGACACTAGTGTTGTCACAGTACAGAGTCATTGGGTTCGGTGCACTAGGCACTACTCCAAGATCTGTCATGAACTCCTTCATCCAAACACCTTCCTTCGTCGCCTCTGAGGCAGGGATGTGTTCCACTTCGCATGTAGAATCAGCTACCACGCTGTGCTTGGAATACACCAACTTACCGCTCCCCCATTGAGAATAAATATATATCCGGTTTGAAACTTAGAGTCATCCAGATCAGTGTCAAAGCTTGCATCGACGTAACCCTTTATGAAGAGCTATTAATCACCTCCATAAATGAGAAACATTTCCTTAGTCCTTTTCAGGTACTTAAGGATATTCTTGACCGCCGTCCAGTGGTCCATTCCTGGATCACTTTGAAACCTTCCAGTCATACTTATGGCAAGGCTGACATCGGGTCTTATGCACATCATTGCATACATGATAGAGCCTATGGCTAAAGCATAGGGGATGACACTCATCTTTTCTCTATCTTGTGCAGACACTGGGCATTGAGTCTCACTCAACTTCACACCTTACAACACAGGCAAGAACCCCTTCTTGGAGTGATCCATTTTGAACTTCTTCAAAACTTTGTCAAGGTATGTCCTCTGTGAAAGTCCTATTAAGCGTCTCAATCTACCTCTATAGATCTTGGTGCCTAATATGAAAGCAGTTTATCCTAGGTCCTTCATTGGAAAAATCTTGTTCAAATATCCCTTCACGCTTTCCAACATTTCTATTATTTCCAATCAATAATATGTCATCAACATATAATATTAGAAGTTCTATAGAGCTCCCACTCACTTTCTTGTAAATACAAGCTTCTCCGCAAACTTGTATAAACCTGAATGCTTTGATCACCTCATCAAAGCACAGATTCTAACTCCGAGATGCTTGCACCAGTCCATAAATGTATCGCTGGAGTTTTCAAACTTTGTTAGAATTATCTGGATTGACAAAACCTTCTAGTTGCATCATATACAACTCTTCTATAATGACACCATTAAGGAACATTGTTTTGAAATCCATCTGCCAAATTTCATAATCGAAAAATGCAGCTATTGCTAACATGATTTTGACAGACATAACTATCTCAACGGGTGAGAAGGTCTCATCATAGCCAACTCCTTGAACTTGTGAAAAACCCTTTGCCACAAGTTGATCTTTATAGACGGTGACATTACCATTCGTGTTCGTCTTCTTCTTAAAGATCCATTTGTTCTGAATGGCCTTTCGCCCTTCAGGAAATACTTCCAAAGTCCATACATTGTTTTCATATATGGATCCCATCTCGGATTTCATGGCCTCTGACCATTTCTCAGAATCCGAGCCCATCATCGCTTCTCCAACAACATGACCTCTAAGACAGGGTTGTCGTATCACTCAGGAGTAGTATGCGCCCTTGTCGACGTACGAGGTTCAATAGTAACTTGATCCAAAGCTTCATGATCATCATCATTAACTTCCTATTCAACTGACGTAGGCTCCATAGAAACATGTTTGTGTGTTGTGCTACTCTCTGGTTGAAGCAAAGGTTCAACAACCTAATCAAGTTCTATCTTCCTCCAACTCAATTCTTTCGAGAGAAACTCTTTCTCAAGAAATGTTCCGTTTTTAGCGACAAACACTTTGCCTTTGGATCTGAGATAGAAGTTATACCCAACTATCTGTTTTGGGTATCCTATGAAGACGTATTTCTCCACTTTGGGTTCCAGCGTTTTAGGCTGAAGCTTTTTGACATAAGCATCACATCCCAAATTTTAAGAAACGACAACTTTGGCTTCTTGCCAAACCACGGCTCATATGGCATCGTCTCAATGGATTTCGATGGTGCCCTGTTTAAAGTGAATGCAGTTTTCTCTAAAGCATAACCCCAAAATGATAGTGGCAAATCGGCAAGAGACATCATAGAACGCACCATATCAAATAAGGTTCGATTATGACGTTCGTACACACCATTACACTATGGTGTTCCAGGAGGTGTCAATTGTGAAACAATTCCACATTGTCTTAAGTGACTGCCAAACTCATAACTCAGATATTCTCCTCCTCGATCAGATCATAGGAATTTAATATTCTTGTTATGATGATTCTCAACTTCACACTGAAATTGCTTGAACTTTTTAAATGTTTTAGATTTGTGTTTCATTAAGTAAATATACCCATATCTACTTAAGTCATCAGTGAAGGTGAGAAGGTAACGATATCCACCGCGTGCCTCAATGCTCATTGGAGTGCACACATCGGTATGTATGATTTCCAACAAGTCACTTGCCCATTCCATTGTTCCAGAGAACGGGGTCTTAGTCATCTTGCAGAACGGGGTCTTAGTCATCTTGCCCAAGAGGCATGGTTCACATGTGTCAAGTGATTCGAAATCAAGTGACTCCCAAAGTCCATCGACATGGAGCTTCTTCACGCATTTTACACCAATATGACCTAAGCGACAGTGCCACAAGAAAGTGGTACTATCATTATCAACTCTACATCTTTTGGCATCAATGTTATGAACTTGTGTATCATCACCATCGATATTCAATAAGAATAAACTCCTTACATTGATTGCATGACCATAAAAGATATTACTCATATAAATAGAACAACCATTATTCTCTGATTTAAGTGAGTAACCATCTCGCAATAAACAAGATCCAGATACAATGTTCATGCTTAACGCAGGCACTAAATAATAATTATTCAGCTTCATCGCTAATCCCGATGGTAATCGAAGAGCGAGCGTGCCGACGGCGATCACATCAACCTTGTAACCATTTCCCATGTGCATCATCACTTCGTCCTTAGCCAGCCTTCATCTATTCCGTAGCTCCTATTTTGAGTTACAAATGTGAGCAACCAAACCGGTATAAAATATCCAGGCACTACAAGAGAGTTGGTAAGGTACACATCAATAACATGTATATCATATATACCTTGTTTGGTGTTGGCCGCCTTCTTGTCACACAGATACTTGGGGCAGTTCCGCTTCCAGTGACTAGTTCCCTTGCAATGAAAGCACTCAGTTTCTGCCTTGGGTCTAGACTTGGGTTTCTTCACGGGAGGGGAAACTGCTTTGCCACTCTTCTTGGAGTTACCCTTCTTGCTCTTGCCATTCTTCTTGAAACTAGTGGTTTTATTGACCATCAACACTTGATGCGCCTTCTGGATTTCAGACTCAACAACTTTTAACATCGCAAATAGCTCGGCAACTGACTTGTTCATCCCTTGCATGTTATAGTTTATCACGAAGCTCTTGTAGCTAGGTGGCAATGATTGAAGAAATCTGTCAGTGATTGCCTCCGGCGGAAGGGGCATTCCTAACTCAGCCAGACGGTTCGAATACTGAGACATTCTGAGTATATTTTCACCGATAGACCGTTCTCCTCCATCTTGCAAGCAGAGAACTTATCAGAGGTTTCATACCTCTGGATCCGGGCATTCTTCTCAAAGATAAACTTCAACTCCAGGAACATCCCATATGCTCCATGATGTTCAAACGTCTTTGAAGTCCCGATTCTAAGCCATACCACATTGCACATTGAACTATTGAGTAATCTCCAGAACATGCCTCCCAGGCGTTCACAACGTCTTCAGACGACACGGGAGCGGGTGGATCACCAAGCGGTGCATCAATGACATAAGACTTTTGTGAAGTCGTGAGGATAATCCTCAGATTACGGGCCTAGTCTACAAAGTTACTTCCATCATCTTTCAACTTGGCTTTCTCTAGGAACGCATCAAAATTTAGGAGAACTACTGCGCGAGCAATTGATCTACAACATAAGTTTGTAAAGGTTAATAAGACTATTTTTCAAGATAATGAGTTTAGTTAATCAAATTACTTGAAAACTCCCACTCAAATTGACATCCCTCCGATCATCCGAGGGACACATGATCCAAATTCACCAACCCAAGTCCGATCATCACGTGAGATGAGGTGGTTTCAATGGTGAACATATCCATGTTGATCATATCTACTATGTGACTCATGTTCGACCTTTCGGTCCCCCGAAATCATAAGTGACATGATATGGCCATGAACTTGTGCTTTTGATCTCCATATCCAAAGCATTGGCATGATCTCCATCGTTACCGACATGACACCATGATTTCCATCAATGTGTCGCCATGAGGTTGTCGCGCCAACTATTACTTCTACGACTATTGCTAAATCATAGAGATAAAGTAAAGCAAAAATGGCGAAAATAAATTAAAGACAACCCTATGGCTCCTGCCGGTTGCCGTACTTATCGACATGCAAGTTGTGATATTCTATACAAAACATGATCATCTCATACATCACATATATCTCATCATGTAATTGGCCATATCACAACACAACATACCCTGCAAAAACAAGTTAGACATCCTCCAATTGTTGTTGCATGTTTTACGTGACTGCTATGGGTATCTAGCAAGAACGGTTCTTACCTACGCAAAAACCACAATGGTTATACACAAATTGCTATTCAACCTTCTCAAGGACCGCCTTTGTCGAATCCGATCCAACCAGAGTAGGAGAGACAAACACCAGCCAACCATCTTTATGCAACAAAGTCACATGTCAGTCGATGGAACTGGTCCCTCGTAAGCGTATGAGTAAGGTTGGTCCGGGACGCTTCATTCCACAATACCGCTGAATCAAGAAAACACCAAGGAAGGAAGCAATCTAAGCATCAAAACCCACAAACTCCTTTGTGTTCTACTCATGATCTCATCTATGCATAGATCTAGCTCTAATACCACTGTTAGGGAAGGTTGCATGGGAAACAAAAATTTACCTACGCACACGCAGGATCTATCCATGGTGATGAGCATCTACGAGAGGGAGAGTGGATCTACATACCCTTGTAGATCGCTAAGCAGGAAGCGTTAAGAAATGCGGTTGATGCAGTTGAACATCTTCGTGATCAAAACCGCTCGTCGTCCTGCGATCCAATCACGACCCGTCCTGATCTAGCGCCGAATGGACGACACCTCCGCGTTCAGCACATGTACAGCTCGATGACGATCTCCGCCTTCTTGATCTAGAAAAATGGAGCATAGAGGTAGATGAGAACTCCGGCAACACGGCGGCATGGCGACAGTGGTGGTGGAACTATTCTGGCAGGGCTTCGCCTAAGCACCGCCGAATCTAGAGGGAGACAATTTAGTGGGGAGAGAGGGCTGCACCGTGGCTGAGGGTAGGGTCCGACTGCCCTCTCTCCCCTCCAATATATATAGGAGGGAGGGGAGGGGCCAGCTCCCCTAGGATTTTCCCAAGGAGTCGGCCAAAGGAGAGGTGGAGGAGTCCACCTCCAATCCTACTCCAAGTAGGATACCTATCCTACATGGAATCACTTACCCCACTTGGGTTTTTTCCCTTTCTCCACACCCCAGCCACACGGGCGCTTAGGGGCTGGCTTGCCCAGCCCACTAAGGGCTGATGCACTACTCCTAAGGCCCATGTGACCTCCCGGCATGGGTGGCCTGTCCCGATGGCCCCCCGAAGCCCTCCCAGCACCCCCGGTACACTACCGGAAATAGCCGAAACTTTTCCGGTGACCAAAACGGGACTTTCTTTGTATCAGTCTTTACCTCCAAAACATTCTGAAGATCCTCATGATGTCCGGGATCCCCTCCGGGACTCCGAACAACCTTTGGTGACCACCATACATAACTCAATACTACCGAAACATCACCAAACATTAAGTGTGCAGACCCTACGGATTCGAGAACTATGTAGACATGATCGAGACACCTCTAAGGTTAATAACCAATAGCGGGACCTGGATGCCCATATTGGTTCCTACATATTCTATGAAGATCTTTATCGGTTGAACCTCTATGTCAAGGATTCAGTTAATCCCGCATGTTGTTCCCTTTGTTCTTCGGTATGTTACTTACCCGAGATTCGATCGTCGGTATCTCTATACCTAGTTCAATATCGTTACTGGCAAGTCTCTTTAATCATTCCATAATATAAGATCCTATGGCTAACACTTTAGTCACTTTTCTTGCAAGGCTTGTTGTGATGTTGTATTACCGAGTGGGCCCTGAGATACCTCTCCATCACACGGACTAACAAATCCCAGTCTTGATCCATGCCCACTCAACAGACACCTTTAGAGATACCTATAGAGCATCTTTATCGTCACCCAGCTACGATGCGACGTTTGATAGACACAAGGTATTCCTCCGGTGTCAGTGAGTTGTATGATCTCATGGTCATAGGAACAGATACTTGACATGTAGAAAACTATAGCAATAAACTGACACGATCATATGCTACGTTCATAGTTTGGGTCTTGTCCATCACATCATTCTCCCAATGATGTGATCCCGTTATCAAATGACATCCCATGTCAATGTCTAGGAAACCTTGACCATCTTTGATCAATGAGCTAGTCTACTAGAGGCATACTAGGGACACACTGTTGTCTATGTATCCGCACAAGCATTCGAGTTTCCAATCAACACATTTATAGCATGGTTAATAAACGATTATCATGAACAAGGAAATATAATAATAACCACTTTATTATTGCCTCTATGGCATATTTCCAACAATTACTTCCAACGTCACCCCATCAAGGTCGTCTCTACATACCCACTTGAGAATGTGATGTGCAGCCCCAACGCAGCTGGAAGGGTTGTGGAGTGGAACATCGAACTGCAGGCCTGCCGGCTGGAGTTCAGCCCAACCAGGGTCATCAAGGGTGTGGCCCTCGCTGACTTCGTGGTGGAACGGACGGATGCTCCCAACCCTGGTGCTGCATGAGGTTTAGTCCCTCGCGCGTACCGATGAGGTGCCCAATGGCTGGGTCATGCTCTTCGACGGTGCCTTCGCATGGCAGGGCACGGGGGCTGGAGTTGTACTCATCTCATTGACCAAGGGCAAGATCTACTACGCCGTGCAACTCTGCTTCTAGCACCACCGCAGCCCTGGGGGTCAAGCGCCTCACCGTCAAGGGTGACTCCCAAATCCTTATTGACTTCTACAAGAAGTGGTACAAGCCGAAGGACGAGCACATGGAAGCGTACAAGGAAGAGGTACGTAAAATTGAAAAGCACTTCCAGGGCTTGGAATTGCAGCACGTCCCGTGCGACGTGAACAAGGAAGTAGACGACATCATCAAAAGGGCGTCGCGCTGCGAGCCTCAGGAGCCTGGAGTCTTCGAGGAAAGTTTCTGCAAATCATCGGCGGCGCCCCTAGCCGCAGGACCAGCACCACTTCGGGAGGAACTACCACCGGCCCCGCCCTCAGGCGCCCCGGCCTGCGGTCTGACCTCGGGATCCCGCTTGCTCCTAGCGCTGGAACCTCAGGCTGGCAACTGGACCGAGGAGTTCAAGGCATACCTGCTCCGCGGTGCCATACCGGAGAAGGAGATGGACGTGGAACGCGTGGTTCGCCAGGCCACTCCCTACTTCCTGAAGGACGGAGAGCTATAGCGCAAGCACCCAAACGATATCTCGCTGTGGTGCATATCTAAGGAGCAGGGGTGCGAGATGCTGGCCGATATCCACGGTGACAACTACGGGCACCACTCCTCGTCTCGCACCCTCATGGGGAAGGTGTTCGCAGCGGCTTCTTCTGGCCCACGGCGCTCAACAATGCCACCGAGCTGGTCCGATCCTGTGAGCCCTGCCAATTCCACGCCAAGCAGATTCATGAGACCACGTAGGGTCTCCGGACCATCATGCTCTCCTAGTCTTTCGTGGTATGGGGGCTGGATATACTGGGTCCTTTCCCTCGGGAGTCCGTAGGCTACCGCTATCTCTACATCGCCATCGACAAGTTCACCAAGTGGGCAGAGGTGGAGCCCGTGCACACCATCCCCGCCGGCTCTGCCGTCAAGTTCATCAGGGACCTCTTGAGCCTCTTCGATGTCCCCAACCGTATCATTGTTGACAATGGCTCACAGTTGACAAGAAACCTCTTTAGGAAATATTGTGCTAACCTTGGAACGCAAATATGTTATGCTTCGGTGGCACACCCTCGGAGCAACAGCCAGGCTGAGCACACCAATGCAGAGGTCCTGAGGGGCCTCAAGGCGAGGAGCTTCAAGAAGAAGATCGAGGCCTGTGGCAAGGGTTGGCTTGGTGAGCTTTAGTCCGTGTTGTGATCCATCCGCATCACTGCGACTAAGCGCACCAGCAAGACCCCATTCTTCCTTGTCTATGGAGCCGAGGCGGTCCTCCAACACAAGGTCAAGTATCGCTCCCCGCGAGTTTTTCCATTCGACGAGGAGCACCAGGATGCCACCCAGGGCACATATCTCGTGCTTGGGGAGGAGGCCTGCCGCCAAGCCCCGCTCCGTGTAGCGAGGTACCAACAGGTGCGCGGCGACACCATTGTTGCAGTGTCCGCTCCAGGACCCTCGAAGTCGGAGACCTCGTCCTAAGGCAGGTCCTCTCTAGGGAGAGCTTGCACAAGCTATCGCCCATGTGGGAGGGCCTGTTCAGGGTCGCCCGCGTCTCTAGGCCTAGCGCTGTACGCCTAGAGACTCATGACGGAGTCGCCATCCAGAATGCCTGCAACATCCAGCATCTCCACAAGTTCTACCCGTGACACTCTCACGTAATAATGAGTGGGTTGTATACGCCCGGACCCCCCAAGGACGTAGAGGGGTTCCCACCCATGCCCAAGTGGAAGCCCCATGCTCCGCGCTGGCGGACGACACTATCATTCAACGAATTTGCCCATGCCCAATGGATGCCCCATGCTCCGCGCTGGGGGAAGACTAGTCTAGGTGCCGGACGTGGTTGTTGTTTGCTCACTTTTTTGTAACAAAATTTGCCATCTTTTGGAATGAAGTTTGAAGTTTTCACGTCTTATTCCAAAAATGGGGTCGGAAATTTTCTCCTTGCAGCATTTCTCGTTTTGAGTTCTTTTTAGGGGTTTGGCACCTGCCATCTCTCTCTCTAGCGCACCCCGCGAGCAGGGGGTGTGTAGGCCCCGGGAGCCCAGGTCACAGTGGCCATAGGCCTGCCCGCGTGCACACCTTGCCAAAACTTTGGCATCCTAATCCTTGCGTGGCGCTCTCGAAGCGAGCCAGCTGACAATATTGCCCCCGGCCCCCAGCCTCGGGAGCGCCCATCTCCTGGACTTGCCGCGCATCATGCCCCGTCATACCAGTGAAGATCGACCCTCGCTTGGGGGCCCCAACCCCAAATGGTCGCTAGAAAAAGGACAGCCAAGGAAAGAAGCTCTGGAGGAGCGCACCCTCACGATGCAGGAACCTGCCACGGGCATGCCAAGCTAAGTTATCCTGATCACAAGTTATGATAATCACGACGAGCGGGAACATTTCAACTTGCAGCAACATAAAAGCCGAGGTACGAAACAAGAAACGCTAACATAAAGGCGCAAGCGCCATAGTTCATTACACGCCTCCACGGGGCTCTCCATCATTCTTGATGCAGGAAACAAAAGAAAAATACAGCCTCCCGAGGACCGTCACTCCTAAGGCCCGGCTCCGGCGTTGCCCTCACTTAGTCAGCTTCCTCCTCCTCCTTGACATGGGCGCGGCGGCATGGAGGCTCGACGTCCTCCTAGACAGGGAGACGGCACCACGGCGGCTCGTCGTCCTCCCTGGTCCAGGCGTAGCGATGTGGTGGCTTGGAGTAGTCGTCGTCACTCGAGCTTCCCCTGGAGGAGGTGTTGATATCTCTCCCACGTATCTATAATTTATGAAGTATTCATGCCATGTTTACAATAATTTTATATGATTTTGGTATGATTTTATTAGAACTAACCCGGACTGACGCTTTTTTTAGCAGAACTACCATGGTGTCGTTTTTTGTGGAGAAATAAAAGTTCTCTGCATGGGCTGAAAATTTAGTATGATTTTTTTGGCACCAAAAGAGACCCCCAAAGCATTGGAGTTGGGCTAGAAGAGACACGAGGGGGTCACAAGCCTGCCAGGCGCGGCCCCCCCTGGTCGCGCCTAGCAGGCTTGTCACCGCCTTGTGCCACCCCTTAACGTGAGATCAATGCCAAAAATTCCTATAAACATAGAAAGCTCCGAAAAGAAACCTAGATTGAGAGCTCCGCCGCCGCATGCCTCCAGAGCCATGAAAAACCAATCGGGAGCCCGTTCAGGCACCCTGTCGGAGGGGGAAACCATCACCGGAGGCCATTTTCATCATCCCGGTAGCCTCCATGATGATGATGGATTAGTTCACCCTCGGGGCTGAGGGTATGTACCAGTAGCTATGTGTTTGATCTCTCTCTCTCTCGTGTTCTTGATATGGCACGATCTTGATGTACCGCAAGCTTTATTGATATAGATGAATCATATGGAGTTTTCACCTCTCTATCTTGTTGTGATGAATTGAGTTGTCCCTTTGAAGTTTTCTTATTGGATTGAGTCTTTAAGGATTTGAATGTATGTCTTGTGATGGGATATCCGTGGTGACAATGGGATGTTGTATTGATCCACTTGATGTATGTTTTGGTGATCAACTTGCATGTTCCGTGACCTTGGGAATCTATGCATAGGGTTTGGCAGACGTTTTTGTCTTGACTTTCCGGTCGAAACTTTGGGGCACTCTTTGAATTCTTTGTGTTGGATTGAATATGATGAATCTGAAATTATGTGATGTACATCGCATAATCAAGACCATGGGTACTTGTGGTGACATTGGAGTATCTAGGTGACATTAGGGTTTTGGTTGATGTGTATCTTAAGGTGGTATATTAGTACGAACTCTAGGGCTGTCCGTGACACTTATATGGATGGCTCATAAGATTGATGAGAAAAGATAACTTTGCGGTGGTTTCGTACCCTACAATAATCTCTTCATTGGTTCTCCTCTATTTGTGACTTTGGAGTGAACTCTTTGTCACACGAGAGGTACTTACATATGATTCAACTATGTCAATATTGTTGAGAGAAATTGCACTAGTGAAAGTATGGACCCTAGGCCTTGTTTCCAAGCATTTATACTATGTTTTGATCACTGTTTACTATTTGTTACCTTGCTGTTTTTATATTTTCAGATTACAAAAACCTATATCTACCATCCATATTGCACTTGTATCACCATCTCTTCGCCGAACTAGTGCACCTATACAATTTACCATTGTATTGGGTGTGTTGGGGACACAAGAGACTCTTTGTTATTTGGTTGTAGGGTTCTTTGAGAGAGACCATCTTCATCCTACACCTCCCACGGATTGATAAACCTTAGGTCATCCACTTGAGGGAAAATTGCCACTGTCCTACAAAACTCTGCGCTTGGAGGCCCAAAATGAGTCTACAAGAAGAAGGTTGTGTAGTAGACATCAGGAGTCTCCACCGCTGGAGGTGTTGCGGTCGTCGCCAAGTGCAAGTTCACCGAAGAGGGTGCCGCTATCGCAATGGACGTCATCGGCAGGAAGGCGGTTGATGTCGCCGTCGTCGCCCTCCGGGTAGCACCCCAAGCCCCTATCGTCTTCCCCGAATATCTTGACAAAGAGCATTGCCACCCCGTCATGCTTGAAGTGGAGGGTACACCTCCCCTCCAATTCACGGGCGCGGGCGAACGTCTGCCACCCGCGGGTCAGGAGCACATAGCCCGCAGGGGTGACCTCGGCTTCCACCCATGAGGCTGCGTTGCAACAACCATCGGCCTGTAGCCATAGGCTAGCAGGCCCTCCGACTGGCAGCACCTCTGCGAAGAAGTGCGGGAGCTGGAACCAGGTGATCGTCGGTCTCATCGCCCAATCCACAAACTCCTAGGACATTTCGCCCGAGTGGAGTCATGGACGAGGCGGCCTGATGGGTGCAATAAGCCTTCCCCCTCAGGCACAGCCGCCCCGGCTACTACGGCCGCCTGCGCGGGAGGAGCCTTCCCACGGCTGCCGGAAGTAGCGCCGGCATGCGCGGGAGTGCGACCGTGCTCTTGGGGGCCCACTGTCGGCCTCATGGTGTACTTTTGGGGCCGGTCGTGGCCCTTCTCGGGCGGTGGCGAGCCCAGTCCCTCCAGGGGGCCTTCCCTTTCTCGGCAACAGAGAACTCCTTATTGGCGCCATGGCTATGGAGGTGGTAGCTTGAAGGAAGGAGGCAAGAAGATGAAGGTGGGACGGGGGTTTCGTCTCCTTCACCCACTTATAGTCGACTAGGGGCCAGTCAGCGTCTGTCCGCATTCCGATCAATGATGGCCCCACAGCACGCGCCAACCCTTGTCAATCGGGGCAGTTACCGAGGCAACGTGGGGAAGTGGAGGCGTCCGCTCCTCATCATGTGCCACGCGTTGAGCCTAACCCGCAAGCGGTTAGAACCCGCAGCGCCTTGGTCTCCCTTCCTTGGCTTTGCCTCAAAGCTAGCTCGAGCAAGCCTTGGGTCCGGGGGCTACTATCGGTGTTCTGGAACCGGGGGTACCCAGATATGCCTGCCTGCGGCCCAGTGCGTGGCCCACCTCGACGGGCCAGTACGTCCCAGCAGCAAGTCCCACAAGTCACGGACCTCGCGAGGCGAGCAACGCCAAGACCTCCAGAGGACTGGCATCCCCTAGGCTGCCTCCTGAGGAGCAAAGATTTCTCTCCAGGCCCCCGGCCTCGTGAGGGCGGGATGACGTGGGCCATGACGACCCAAGATAGGCGGACACCAGCAAGCGTAGAGGAAGACAGTTTCCTCTTTTGTGTTAAGGAGGCAAGGACGAACGCGGGTTCCTAAGGAATCCCCGAAAGGTTTCCCTTCCGGTGCAACAAGGCCGAGACCACGAGCTTGGCAGGACGAATGCCATCGTCGAGCCCACCACTGCATCATGCCTAGAAGCTTTGCAGGCGAAGACCACATTTAGTCAGGATAGGATGTACCTCCTGTCCCCCTTTGAATTTGTCCATTGTGGGATCCCTTCCTGCTTGTGCGATAAGGGAAGAGGATCATGGCCACTATAAATGGGGACTAGCCTCCACCGTAGAGATCCATCGAATTCACCCTCACCTTTATGCCCTTGCAAGGTTGCTCAACCATTGTACTAGTTCATCCTCAACCTCCTCGTGAGCCCAATCCACCAAAAGCAGGATTATGGTTTTACACCGCAAAGTTGCCCAAACCTGTGTAAATCTCTGTGTCCATCTTCTTCCCCGCTCACATGTATTCAATGAGGCTTGGCCGTAGGGCATCAGGCTTGAGACTTTGAGCTGGTTGAGATCTTTGCACACGCCCTAGAGTTCGAACCTTGTTGGGTCTGCGTAGCCCTGATTCTGATAGAGGCAGTAATTGAGCTTGGCGTTCCGAAGCAGACAGGAGGCACGGATCGTGATTTCTGATCTGAGAACTTGGATTACCGAAGAAATGAGGAGATTGGACAACCGGAGCATAAGATTTAGCAGGTCTAGAATGACCGACAAGTGTCCATTCATGTTCTATTCTTGTTAGTAAATACGAAATTCCTTTTGATAATCAGGACCACCATTTCCCCAAAGGAAGAAACCAATGTTGGACAAGTCATTCACATAATTTCCCCCCATAATGATCGTGAAACCCACTTCTCGAGATGAAACACTGAACTTGAAAGACCAGTCTTGCAGGTAGGAAAACATTAAAACAAGTTGCATGCCTCCCAAAACATGATTGAAGGATGAGACTGACCGAATCATTGTTTATGTGTAGCTTAACCCGGGCGATTTCCCCAAAAAGAATGAAGTCTTTACAGTTATCACCAGAAGTGTGATTAACCGGAAGGCAAGACTGATTCCAGATGAAAGCTTCAAAGGCGAGGCCAGGATCAAACTTGAGGTCTAAGAGTGCCATTGAGTTAACTCTCTAAGACCAAGTGGAGGGGGAGGATGTATATCCATCAAGGCCGGAGTGGCTGTCGCGGTCGGAGTGGCACATGACGCTAGGAGAGGAGAGGCGCTGGGAGAGGAGATACGGTGGCTACTAGACAGAAATAACGAGATGTGGGGGTTGAAAGGAATAGCACATATGACGCAAAAGGGAAGAGCGGTGCAAGGTGAAGATGAAACAAGTGAACCAAGAAATAAGGTGAACGTATCATGGATGAATCATCATTGACAAGAAAAACAAATTACAGAATGAAGAACACAACAAAAAGGGGAGGGGATAAAGATAGCAAAGAGAAATAGGCGACGTAGAAGACGGTTGTATGAAGCATTAATACAACAAATAAACATGTATATTGTGTGATATAGTGAGGGTTTGATATTTTTTTCACGCAATTTTCTTTGAAACAAGATTTCAGATCACCGTGCAGATCGACGACTGCATCGGGTTTGCAAGTGCGTGCCCCTGCATGCTCCTGCGATTTTATTGTTGATATTTTTTCTTTTTTCTTGTGTGGATCATGCAAATCATCCACCTTCATGATTACCATTTGGATTTGCATGCTCACTCGCAACATAAATGAGCTGAAAAAATTATGGCCATTAGAGTCGTGACAGGAAAGATGCAGGCAACTAAAAGCATCTACTCCCTTCGTCCCGGTGTATAAGTCATATTATATTGTGCACCGCGACCTAGGCAGAGAGGAAAACAAGAGAATTTAATGTTCATTTGCTAATTAATACCATGGCATGCAATGAAGTAACCACTACATGTTGTCCTAGGTACTCTCAAGTCATTAAAAAGATACATGTTCCATGTCTCTGATTGGTTGATTCTTTTATTCATGTCAAAAAACAAGAAATGAGGTGGGATTTAGTGAACCATGCCTAAGTGTTTTGGGATTATTTGGTTTTCATAAATTTATTTATATACCGGGACAGATGGAGTAGAAACTTTGATGGAAAACAATACTAAATCATCTTGCATTCTTGTGTGTCCTCTCGGTGCAAAGGTAGAGCATGTTGTTCTGGTCAAAATAAATAAATAACCGGGACTTCTAGACTGGTGCTCAACTTTTTTTGCAGGGTTGCTCAATTTCATCTGTATGAACATTTTTTAGAAAAGTAGGATAGCCCGAGCCTCGGCATTATGATGCTGCATGCAACCATTTTATTAAGCAACAATTATCCAACAAGAGTGCAATATTCAACATGAGCTCACACTGAGAGCCCGAAAAATAAAGTAAAGATAAATGCCACATCGGGCTAAACAAGAACAAGGTAGATGACTGAACACCTAGCCTATTAGTTAGCCTCCATTCAAATCAGTTGAAGTTAACCCGTATTGCTGCCGTCTCCCAATAGCTGCACCCATTAACCAAAAGCTCCTTGGAGTCCGCATGTGTGAGCAACGACCATGTACAGACCTAAGTTGTAGCTTTGTAGATAACCTGAAAGAAATTGGTAAAGTCTTTCCTGTGAAATATCATATCATTTATGCAGTTCCATATAGCCCAAAGTACTGCACATATACCTATACGAATGTGACTAGCTGTGTTTACATCCACTCCGTTAAGCCATGTCCCAAATAACATGTTCATACTAAGTGGAGGGTTAATGTTAAAGGCTATATGTAAAGTACGCAGAAGAAGTTTGGCAAATGGAGAATCGAGAAAGAGGTGTTTTATAGTTTCATTGTGGTCACAAAAACATCTAGACTACATACCCATCTGCGCTTAACCAGGTTATCCTTCGTCAAGATCACTCTTTTGTGCACAAACCACATAATTTTTTAATTCTGAGCGGAACCTTAATTTTCCAAATGTGGGGGGATGTCGGTATTGTCCCAGCATTAATAAGAGCTAAGTACATCAATTTCACGAAAAAAAATACCACTTGAGTTAATTTCCATTGAATGGTGTCTGGGCGGTTAGAAAGTTGAACCTCCATAAACCTACAAACCAGGTGAAGCCAGGAGTTTCATCGTTCCCCCAGAAGTGACCTCCTTAATCGTATGTTAAGAGGGACCGATTGTAAAATCATAACAAGGTAAGCTTCTTTGTGTTGCACGATGTTATATAGAGCGTGAAATTGTATAGCCAATGGCATCTCCATGGACCACACATCTTCCCAGAACCTAGTTGTCTTACCGTTACAAATGTTAAACTTCACCCTGTAGAATAAGGTTTCTTTCGTTCTCATTAACCCTTTCCAAAACTTGAAACTGTAGGTCTAACGGTAACCTAGGCCAAAGTCTTGGATTGTAGGTACTTATTACATAAAATTTGTACCCATGTACTAATATGTCTCCGTCGTATCTACTTTTCCTAACACTTATGCTCTTGTTTTGGACTGTAATTTGCATGATTTGAATGAAACTAACTGAGATGACAATGTTTCAACAGAACTACCATGGTGTTGTTTTTGTGCAGAAATAAAGGTTCTCGGAATCGAACGAAACTTTTTGGAGATTTATTTTACAATAAATAAAAAATACTAGAGCCAAAAAGCCATCGGAGGAGGGGGCCTGACTGGGCACAAGACACCAGGGCACGCTAGCCTCCCTAGGTGCGTCCTGGTGGGTTGTGCCCACCTCGTGGCCCCTCTAACCCTAATTCTGGCACTATAAATTCCTATTTCTGGAGAAAAAAAATCAAGGAGAAGGTTTTATCACATTTCATGAGACGGAGCCACCATCACCTCATGTTCTTCATCAGGAGGCCAGATCTGGAGCCCGTTTGGGGCTCCGGAGAGGGGAATCTTTGGTCTTCGTCATCATCAACCCTCCTTCATCGCCAATTCCATGATGCTCCCCATCGGGAGTGAGTAATTCCTTCGTAGGCTTGCTAGTTGGTGAGAAGTTGGATGATATTCATCATGTAATCAAGTTAGTTTTGTTAGGGCCTAATCCCTAGTATCCACTATGTTCTAAGATTGATGTTGCTATGACTCTGACATGCTTAATGCTTGTCACTAGGACCCAAGTGCCATGATTTCAGATCTGAACTGTTTATGTTATCATCATTATATCTATGTTCTTGATCCGATCTTGCTTAGTCATATGCACCTATTATGTGTTATGATCCATAAACCCCAAGGTGACAGAAATCAGGATACTTTCCGGTGATGATCGTAGTTTGAGGAGTTCATGTATTCACTATGTGTTAATGCTTTGTTCCAGCTCTCTATTAAAAGGAGGCCTTAATATCCCTTAGTTTCCTTATGAAACCCACTGCCACGGGAGGGTAGGACAAAAGATGTCATGCAAGTTCTTTTCCATAAGCATGTACGACTATTTACGGAATACATGCCTACATCAAATTTATGAACTAGAGCAAGTTCTGTGTCGCCCTAAGTTATGATGGTTACATTGATCCAACGAATACGTTGATCCAGTGCCTACGAGTTTTCCACTTATTGTTCTTGCTAACTTACTATTGTTGTTGTCACCGTTGAAATTACTACAAAACAATTATTGCTGATGTTACCGCTACTGTTATTGTTACCTCTACTATCAAACTAACATATTACTGTACAACTGATCACTTTGCTGTAGATATTTATCTCCAGGTGTGGTTGAATTGACAACTCAACTACTAGTACTCTAAAATATTCTTTGGCTCCCCTTGTGTTGACTCTATAAATTTGGGTTGAATACTCTACCCTCAAAAATTGTTGCGATCCCCTATACTTGTGGGTTATCACGTACCTTCCGTCTTGACAGACAATCTTTAGAGCCACTTGATAAGAAGGCACTTATTCTTAACTTGTAAGTTCTCTATCCCTAACCCACCTTGATCTTTGGGTCTGCAAATAAATTCCCATCTCGGAAGCCTGTATTTTGTCTTGATTTCATTGCTTTGCCAAAAAATGAGATTCATAGAAGTCTAATATTTTCCATACCCCTACTCGTACTTCGAAGAATGATAGAAGGAACATCGGAAAACTTGCCAGAACTGAATTTATTAGCACAAGACGACCTCCATATGACATCAGCTTGCCCTTCCAGCAACATAGCCTTTTTTCGAATCAATCTTCTATGCACTTCCATTCCTTATTCGACGGTTTATGATGATGGATGGGAATTCCCAAGTAACTAAACAGTAGAGATCTCATCTCACAACCAAACAATCGTCGCTATGTATATTGTTCCTCTTTGGCATGTCCTAAGAGAAGAATTCGCTCTTATTGAAATTGATCTTAGTCCCGATAATTTTTCAAAAATACAAAGCACTAACTTCATATTTATAGCTTTGGCGAGGTCATGTTCCATGAACATAATCGTACCATCCACATATGGCAAGATGGACACTCCTCATCCACAAGATGCAGAACTATTCCTCCTATAAGTCTGTTCTCCTTATCTCGCCATATAAGCAGAGCCAACATATCGACAACAATGTTAAGTAAGACGGGAGACTTAGAATCTCCTTGTCTTAAGACCTTATATGTTTGAAAATAATGGCCTATATCATCATTCATCTTAATTCGAACACTACCTTTATCAATAAAGGAATCCACCTGGTTCCTCCAGGCTTCATTGTATCCCTTCATACCTAAGGCTTGTTGAAGGAATGGCCATTTGACCTTATCATAGGCCTTTTCGAAGTCCACCTTGAAGATGACTCCATTAATCGAATGAATTTCGTGTAGGACCACAAACCCTTATAGGATGTGTCTACCTGGCATGAAGGCCAACTGAGTGGGTTGAACTATCAAATGGGTGATCTGTGTCAACCTATTTGTGGCAAGCTTAGTAAAGATTTTAAAACTCACATTAAGAAGACATATTGGCCTCAACTGCTCAATGCGTACGGCCTCCTCCTTGTTTGGCAACAACGCGATTGTTACAAAATTAGGGTGGAAAAATTGTAAGTGCCCATTAAATAAGTCATGGAACATCGGCATAATATCTCCCTTGGTAATATACCAACACCTCTTTTAAAACTCTGCCGGGAACCCATTAGGTCTGGGTGTCTTTTTTTGTTTTATTTGTGTTATTGTATCAAACACCTCTTTTTCGGTAAGCGGAGTTGATAACACCTTGTTATCATCTATATTGAGCCAAGGAATATCCCCTGTTGTGCGCTCATATAGCGACATAGAATTAACTTTGGGGTTCCAAAATTTTCTTATAGTAATTAGATATGTATAATTTGAGGTTCTCATGCACTACAGTTGTACCTTCATCCCATTCTAATTGAATTAATTTCTTCTTTCTATGCTTCCCATTAGCTATTAGATGAAATAAGTTGGTGTTATCATCACCTTGGATGACTTTAGTCAACTTAGCTCTTAGCACCCATTTAATCTCCTCCTCTCGAAGGAGCGCACGAAGCTTCTGCTCAACCTCATTATTAATACTCCGATTCAACATGTTAAGAGCGAAGGCCTCGACTTTCAACTCTAACTCATTGATAAGCTGAATAAGCCTCTCTTTTTCCACCTTGTACAACCCACTTTGGTCTTTAGCCCAGCCCCTCAAAACTGGCACAAGTGTCTGATTTTATTTTGCCATCTATCCATACTAGAAACTCCACCAGTCTCTTTGGCCCATTCAATAGCAATGAGGTCCAAAAATCCCTCTCTCTTGAACCATCCTAATTGGAAAGAGAAAATGCTTTTATTTCCCACATGTGTCGCTTCCCCGGAATTGACCAGAAGTGGAGTATATCAGATACTGCTCTCTACGGAGCTTGGACCTTTACGAGTGGAAACTTCTATTCCCACTCAACACTGGTAAGCACCTCGTCCAACTTCTCACACGTTGGAATTGGTAGTCTATTCGCCCACGTGAACTGTCTACCATTACAGTCGATTTCCCTCAAACCAAGACTCTCAAAAATTGTGTTAAACATGAATGGCCATCTACCATCAAAATTGTCATTATTTTTCTCCTCTCGTCTTCTAATTATGTTAAAATCTCCCCCAACTAGAATATGCAAACTTTCATTTCCGCAAATCCACACCAAATATGAGAGAAATTACGTTTTGAGTTCAGGTTGAGTCGCTCCATATACAGCTAGTAGAGCCCATCTAAAGCCATCAACTTTCGACCTCACCCAAAATTTGACGGCAAAATCACCATACGAACTATGGAGTGAAGTTATCTCTACCCGTCTCGAGTAGAGCCATAAAATCTAATTTATGCTCTACCGATGCCTCCGCCAGGAACCTCCGTTTAGCCAAGTTCGCAAGACCTCTACTATTCCAAAAGATTCCTTTTGTTTTTCATTATAAGTTTTTTCTTTTGTTTGACTCTCACACTTTTTTGTACTACCGACATAGAACAAATCTTCCTCTTCCAGGAACGTTTTGATTTATCCTGCATCATCTCTTTAGTCTCCTGACCATAGACTTAAGATGTATTATCAATCGGTTGTAGAGGAGTCACATACCCCTCAGAACCCAACTCCTCCTCTTTATCCTCCATACTCGACATGGTAATAAGGTCCTCACATGCTTGTAACGTTGTTACCCCTAGATTATTAATCTCCTAGTAATCCATAGGTTTCACGGCTGGTAAATTCTGAATCATATCTAGTGCTCTATATGTTTCTAGGTCTAATAAGTCATTCACACATTTTGCAATTTCTTTACAATTACTACCAAGAAAAATCCCTAAGTAGCTGGCTTTATAAATGATATCATGCTCTGAGAAATGCAATATAGAACATAATATTTATCGACATACCTATGGTCGCTTGGACATCTTGAAGCTTGGCGGCTCTCATAGCACGCCCCAACTACATGTCGTTTGCATTGGGCTGGCCCTGAATCCGCTGACTGGCGCGTGTGTCACCAGTAGTCTGTCTGGAATCCCATCGAAAGCGATCACCTCCTCGATGGTGGTCACAGCCGGGGTTTGGCCTCCTGCCATGTTCCCGGTTGTGTCTGCGATGATGTCCTCCTTGACCGTAGGCTGCGCAGGCACACTTGATGGGTCCTCAACAACCCTCCAACGACGACAGAGAAGTCTCCACAGTGGTCCCGAGCACTGCCCCTTATGAGATGGGCGACCGTCTAGAGGGCGGCGATCGTGGAGAAGATGGACGGAACTAGCGAGCCTCCTGCTCGTGGTTCGCAACCACCTCTTAAGCCGATGGGCCACGCGAAGACCGTGGCGAATACGGGGCCATCTCTGAGACCTCCCGTCCCGGCTTCTCAAACGTCACCCTTAGTGGATCTGATCAACAACCATCATCAGTAGTGATGAAAGGGCCATATTCCTCGTCCTCTACCTTGACTCGATCGCCCCACATGCGACTTGGTGCCGACATAGCCTGAAAGGACTTGAAGCGCAAAGAAGTCGTTAGTGTAGTAGAAGTAGCCACCCCTCTATGTGTTGGCGCCTCAGAAGACTGGACATGCTATCTCATCGGACACAGCATGCTACTATTGGAAATATACCCTAGAGGCAATAATAAATTAGTTATTATCATATTTCCTTGTTCATGATAATCGTTTATTATCCATGCTATAATTGTATTGATCGGAAACTTAGATGCATGTGTGGATACATAGACAAAACCATGTCCCTAGTATGCCTCTAATAGACTAGCTCGTTGATCAAAAGATGGTTAAGGTTTCCTAGCCATGGACATGAGATGTCATTTGATAACGGGGTCACATCATTAGGAGAATGATGTGATGGACAAGACCCAAACTGCAAACGTAGCATATGATCGTGTCAGTTTATTGCTACCGTTTTTCTGCATGTCAAGTATATGTTCCTATGACCATGAGATCATGCAACTCACGGATATGGTAGGAGTGCCTTGTGTGTATCAAACATCGCAACGTAACTGGGTGACTATAAAGGTGCTCTACAGGTATCTCTGATGGTGTCTGTTGAGTTGGCATGGATCGAAACTGGGATTTGTTACTCTGTGTGACGGAGAGGTATCTCAGGGCCCACTCGGTAATACAACATCACAACAAGCCTTGCAAGCAATGTGGCTAAGTGTTAGTCACGGGATCTTGTATTACGGAACGAGTAAAGAGACTTGCCAGTAACGAGGTTGAACTAGGTATGGAGATACCGACGATCGAATCTCGGGCAAGTAACATACCGAAGAACAAAGGGAACGTTATACGGGATTAACTGAATCCTTGACATAGAGGTTCGACCGATAAAGATCTTCGTAGAATATGTAGGAACCAATGTGGACGTCCAGGTCCCGCCATTGGTTATTGACTGTAGAGGTGTCTCGGTCATGTCTACATAGTTCTCGAACCCGCAGGGTCTGCACACTTAAGGTTCGGTGACGTTTCGGTAGTGTAGAGTTATGTATGGTGGTGACCGAAGTTTGTTCGGAGTCCCGGATGAGATCCCGGATGTCACGAGGAGCTCCGTAATGGTCCAGAGGTAAAGATTCGTATATAGGAAGTCCCAGTTTGGTTTCCGGAAAAGTTTCGGGCTCATCAGTAGTGTACCGGGAGTGCCCGTAGTGTACCGAGAGTGCCGATAGTGTACCGGGAGGCCTCCGGGAGGGGTATTTCGACCCCAAGAGGTCCATGGGCTGTGGGATAATAATAACCAGCCCTTAGTGGTCTGGGAAAACAGCCACAAAGGCCCATGGCGCAGGAGAGAAAGTCCTAAAGCAAAATGTGGAAAATCAGCCAATAGGAGGCAATCCTACTCCAACTAGGATTGGAGGTGAAGTAGGATTGCTTCCCACCTCCTATTTCGGCTGACCCAAAGGCTTTGGCTGCCTCTCCTCTCCTCTTCTCCTATATATACTAGTGGATTGGGTGGTTTTTGGATAGAATTTCCGGCCACGTGCTACCCGTTTCACCGGTGCACAGTTTCTCCTCTAGATCGGTTTTCCGCAGCGCTTAGGCGAAGCCCTGCCGGAATCACTCCACCACCATCACCGGAGCGCCGTCATGCTGCCGGTGAACTCTCTATCCTCTCCACCTCCTCTTGCTGGATCAAGACGGTGGAGATCGTCATCAAGCTGCACGTGTGCTGAACGCGGAGGTGCCGTCCGTTCGGCGCTAGATCGGAAGGACCGTGATTGAGATCGCGAGACGGTTCGTGATGTGATCACGGAACGGATCATGATGAGTTCGCGGGACAGATCGTGATCAAGATCGTGAGACGGATCGTGATGAGTTCGCGGGACGGATCATGATGTGTTCGCGGGACGGTTCGTGATTGGATCGCGGGACGCTCGGCGATTTGGATCGCGAAGAAGTTCGACTACACCAACCGCGTTTCTTAACGCTTCCCGCTTAGCGATCTACAAGGGTACGTAGATCCACTCTCCCTCTCGTAGATGCTCATCACCATTGGTAGGTTTGCGTGTGCGTAGGAAATTTTTTGTTTCCCATGCGACGTTCCCCAATAGTGGCATCATGAGCTATGTTGATGGTTCGATGAGATCTCGAGTAGAACACAAAAGGTTTGTGGGCATTGATGCTTAGATTGCTTCCTCCCTTGGTCGGATTTTGGTTCAGCGGGATTGTGAGATGAAGTGGCCTGGACCAACATTACTCGTACGCTTACGAGAGACCGGTTCCCTCGACGCAACTTGTTGCTTAGATGGCTTGCGGGTGACAGTTTCTCTCACTTTAGTTGGATCGGATCCGACAAAGGCGGTCCTTGAGAAGGTTGAAAGCAATCCATGTATCACCGTTGTGGTTTATGCGTAGGTGAGAATCATTCTTACTAGATACCCGTAGCAGCCACGTAAAACATGCAACAACAATTAGAGGACGTCCAACTTGTTTTTGCAGGGTATGTTGTGATGTGATATGGCCAATTACATGATGAGATATATGTGATGTATGAGATGATCATGTGATGTATAGAATTTCACGACTTGCATGTCGTTGAGTACGGCAACCGGCAGGAGCCATAGGGTTGTCTTTAATTATTGTATGACCTGCGTGTCAATCATTAAGCGCTATGTAATGCTTTACTTTATCGCTAAGCGGTAGCAATAGAAGTAGAAGCAGAGCTGGCGCCACAACCCCAATGGCAACACATTGATGGAGATCAAGATGATGGAGATCATGGTGTTGTGCCGGTGACGATGGAGATCATGCTGGTGTTTCGAAGATGGAGATCTTAAACACAAGTTCATGGCCATATCATGTCACTTATGAATTGCATGAGATGTTAATCCTTTTATGCACCTTGTTTTGCTTAGTACGACGGTAGCATTATAAGGTGATCCCTCACTTGAATTTCAAGATGAACTGTGTTCTCCCCGAGTGTGCACCGTTGCGAAAGTTCGTCGTGTCGAGACACCACGTGATGATCGGGTGTGATAGACTCTACGTTCACATACAACGGGTGCAAGCCAGATTTGCACGCGCAGAACACTCGGGTTAAACTTGACAAGCCTAGCATGTACAGACATGGACTCGGAACACAAGAGACCGAAAGGTCGAGCATGAGTCATATAGTGGATATGATCAACATAATGATGTTCACCATTGAAGCCACCTTAACTCACGTGATGATCGGACTTGAGTTGGTGAATTTGGATCATGTATCACTCGAATGACCCGAGGGATGTCAATTTGAGTGGGAGTTCTTAAGTAATATGATTAATTGAACTCATTATCATGAACATAGTCAAAGTGTCTTTGCAAATTATGTTGTAGATTACTAGCTCGCGCTGTAGCTCCCTTGTATTTTTATATGTTCCTAGAGAAATAGAATTGAAAGATGTTGGTAGCAAAATTGCGGACTGGGTCCGTGATCTGAGGATTGTCCTCATTGCTGCACAGAAGGCTTATGTCCTTAATGCACCGCTCGGTGCGCCACCCCATCTAGCATCGTCTATAGATGTTGTGAACATCTGACAGGCACGTTTCGATGACTACTTGATAGTTTAGTGCGTGATGCATTACGGCTTAGAATTGAGGCTCCGAAACGTTTTGAACATCACGGAACATATGAGATGTTCTAGGAGCAGAGATTGTGATCTCAGGCTCGTGCCTGTGTTGCGAGATATGAGATCTCCAACAAGATTCTTTGCCTATAAGATGAAGGAGAGTAGCTCAATCGTTGAGCATGTACTCAGATTGTCTGGGTACTACAATCGCTTGAATAAAGTGGGAGTTGATCTTCCAGATAAGATAGTGATTGATATAGTTCTCCAAGTCACTGTCACTAAAGCTACCAGAACTTAGTGATGAACTATAATACACCAGGGATAGAAGTATTGATCCCTGAGCTGTTCGCGATGTTTGACACCGCGAAGGTAGAAATCAAGAAGGAGCGTCAAGTGTTGATGGTTAATCAAACCAGTAGTTTCAAAAAGGGCAAGAGCAAGGAGGGAAACTTCATGGATAGCAAGTCAGTTGCTGCTCCAATGAAGCAACCCAAAGTTGAACTCAAACCCGAGACTAAGTGCTTCTATTATGAGGTGAGAGGTCGCTGAAGCGGAACAATCCTAGATACTTGGTAGATAAGAAGGCTGGCAACATCGACAGAAGTATATTTGATATACGAGTTATTGATGTGTACCTTGCTAGTACTCCTAGTAGCACCTGGGTATTGGATACCGGTTTGGTTGCTAAATGTTAGTAACTCGAAATAAATGCTACGGAATAAATGGAGAACGAGCTAAGGGTGAGGTGACGATGTGTGTTGGAAATGTTTCCAAGGTTGATGTGATCAACATCGCACGCTCTCTCTACCTTCAGGATTAGTGACGAACCTAAATAAATGTTATTTGGTGTTTTGCGTTGAGCATGAACATGATTAGATCATGTTTGTTGCAATACGGTTATTCATTTAAGTCAGAGAATAATAGTTATTCTGTTTACATGAATAATACCTTCAATGGTCATGCACCCAGTGAGAATGGTTTGTTGAAATCTTGATCGTAGTAATACACATGTTCATAACATTGATGTCAAAAGATACAAAGTTAAATAATGATAGTACCACATACTTGTGGCACTGCCGCAAAATGTCATATTGGTATAAAGCGCATGAAGAAACTCCATGGTGATGGATATTTGGACTCATTCGATTTCGAATCGGTTGAGACATGCGAACCATGCCTCTTGGGCAAGATGACTAAAGGACCCCGTTGGATGGAGCAGGCAAGTGATTCATTGGAAATGATACATGTTGATGTATGCAATCTAGTGAGTCTTGTAGCATGCAGTGGATATCGTTATTTTCTTACCTTCACTGATGATTTGAGTAGATATAGTGTATATTTACTTAATGAAACACAAGTCTGAATCGTTTGAAAGGTTCAAGCAAATTCAGAGTGAAGTTTAAAGATCATCGTGAGAAGAAGATAAAAATGACTGCGATATGATCGTGGAGGTGAATATCTGAGTCACGAGTTTGGCATACAACTTAAGACAATGTGAAAGTTGTTTCACAACTAAACGCCACCTGGAACATCATAGTGTGATGGTGTGTCCAAACATCATAGTTATGCTCTATTGGACATGGTGCGTAATATGATGTCTCTTGTCGTTTTACTACTATAATTTTGGGGTTATGCATTAGAGACAACTACATTCACTTTAAATAGGGCACCATCTAAATCCGTTGAGATGACACCATGTGAATTATGGTTTGATAGAAACCTAAGCTGTCATTTCTTAATATTTTGGGATGTGACACTTGTGTGGAAAATGTTTTCACCTAATGAGGTCAAACCCAAGGCGGACAAATTGCATCTTCATAGAATACCCTAAGATTAGTTGGGTGAACCTTCAATCTCAGATCCTAGTGCAAAATGTTTGTTGCTTAAACGGATCCTTTCTCGAGGAAATGTTTCTCTCGAAAGAATTGAGTGGGAGGAAGATAGAACTTGATGAGGTTGTTAAACCTTTGTTCAACCAGAGAGTAACGCAGCGCAGAAAGATGTTTCTGTGAAGCTTACATTAGTTGAAGAGGAAGTTAATGATGATGATCATGAAGCTTCAGGATTAAGTTACTATCGAACTTCGTAGGTCGACAAGGATGTGTATTGCTCCTAAGTGGTACGACAACTCTGTCTTGGAGATCATGTTGTTGGACAACGATGAACCTACGAGCTATGAAGAAGCGATGATGGGCCCGGATTCCGACAAATGGTTAGAGTCCATGAAATCCGAGATAGGATCCATGTATGAAAACCAAGTGTAGACTTTGGTAGACTTGCTCGTTGGACGGCAGGTCGTTGAGTACAAATGGATCTTTAAAATGAAGACATACACTGATGGTGAATGTCACTATTTGTAAAGCTCGACTTGTTGCAAAGATGTTTGTGACAAGTTCAAGGAGTTGACTACAATGAGACTTTCTCACTCGTAGTGGTGCTAAAGTCTGTTGGAATTATGTTAGCAGTTGCTGTGTTTTCAATTATGAAATCTGGCAGATGGATGTCAAAACATCGTTTCCTTAACAGTTTACTTGAGGAAAGGTTGTATGTGATACAACCAGAAGGTTTTGTCACGCCTAAGGATGCTAAAAGGTGTGCAAGCTTCGGTGATCCTTCCATGGACTGAAGCAAGCATCTCAGAGTTGGAATATACGCTTTGATGAGGTGATCAAAGTTTTGATGTTTATACAAAGTTTACGAGAAACTTGTATTTGCAATAAAGTGAGTGGGAGCACTATAGAATTTCTGATAAGTATATGTGGATGACATATTGTTGATCAGAAATAATGTAGAGTTTCTGGAAAGCATAAAACGGTCATTTGGAAAGTGATTTTCAAAGGAAGACCTGGATGAAGCTACCTAATTGTTGAGCATCAAAATCTATGGAGATAGATCAAGATGCTCGATGAGACTTTCAATGAGTGCATACCTTGACAAGATTTTGAAAGAGTTCAAAATGGATCAGTCAGAGAAAGAGTTCTCGCCTGATTTGTAAGGTGTGAAAGTTGAGTGAGACTCAAAGCTCGACAACGGCAGAAGAAAGAGAAAGGACGAACGTCGTCCCCTATGGCTTAGCCATAGGCTCTATATTATGCCATGCTGTGTACCGCACCTATGTGTGCCTTGCCATGAGTCCGTCAGGGGGTACAAGATTGAACGAGGAGTGGATCACTGGACAGCGGTCAAGATTATCCTCAGTAACTAAGAGACTGAGGAGATGTTTCTCGATTATGGAGGTGATAAAGAGTTCGTCGTAAGGAGTTACGTCGATACAAGCTTTATAACTAATCCGGATGACTCGTAGTAGCAATCTGGATACGTATAGTGGAGCAACCATTTGGAAATAATACCAAGTGGAGTGTGGTAGCAGTGTTTACGGTTTGACATAGAGATTTGCAAAGTACACACGGATCTGAATATCGCAGACCCGTTGACTATAAGACCACTCTCACATGCAAAGCATGATCGAGCCCCAGAACTCATCGGGTGTTAGATTCATAACAATGCGAATCACATGGTGATGTGAACTAGATTATTGACTCTAGTGCAAGTGGGAGACTGTTGGAAATATTCCCTAGAGGCAATAATAAATTAGTTATTATCATATTTCCTTGTTCATGATAATCGTTTATTATCCATGCTATAATTGTATTGATCGGAGACTTAGATGCATGTGTGGATACATAGACAAAACCATGTACCTAGTATGCCTCTAATAGACTAGCTCATTGATCAAAAGATGGTTAAGGTTTCCTAGCCATGGACATGAGATGTCATTTGATAACGGGGTCACATCATTAGGAGAATGATGTGATGGACAAGACCCAAACTGCAAACGTAGCATATGATCGTGTCAGTTTATTGCTACTGTTTTCTGCATGTCAAGTATATGTTCCTATGACCATGAGATCATGCAACTCACGGATATCGTAGGAGTGCCTTGTGTGTATCAAACGTCGTAACATAACTGGGTGACTATAAAGGTGCTCTACAGGTATCTCCGATGGTGTCTGTTGAGTTGGCATGGATCGAAGCTGGGATTTGTTACTCCGTGTGACGGAGAGGTATCTCAGGGCCCACTCGGTAATACAACATCACAACAAGCCTTGCAAGCAATGTGGCTAAGTGTTAGTCACGGGATCTTGTATTACGGAACGAGTAAAGAGACTTGCCAGTAACGAGGTTGAACTAGGTATGGAGATACCGACGATCGAATCTCGGGCAAGTAACATACCGAAGAACAAAGGGAACATTATACAGGATTAACTGAATCCTTGACATAGAGGTTCGACCGATAAAGATCTTCATAGAATATGTAGGAACCAATGTGGACGTCTAGGTCCTGCCATTGGTTATTGACCGTAGAGGTGTCTCGGTCATGTCTACATAGTTCTCGAACCCACAGGGTCTGCACACTTAAGGTTCGGTGACGTTTCGGTAGTGTAGAGTTATGTATGGTGGTGACCGAAGTTTGTTCGGAGTCCCGGATGAGATCCCGGACATCACGAGGAGCTCCGGAATGGTCCGGAGGTAAAGATTCATATATAGGAAGTCCCAGTTTGGTTTCCGGAAAAGTTTCGGGCTCATCGGTAGTGTACCGGGAGTGCCGGTAGTGTATCGGGAGTGCCGGTAGTGTACCGGGAGGCCTCCGGGAGGGGTATTTCGACCCCAAGAGGTCCATGGGCTGTGGGAGAATAATAACCAGCCCTTAGTGGGCTGGGAAAACAGCCACAAAGGCCCATGGCGCAGGAGAGAAAGTCCTAAAGCAAAAAGTGGAAAATCAGCCAATAGGAGGCAATCCTACTCCAACTAGGATTGGAGATGAAGTCGGATTGCTTCCCACCTCCTATTTCGGCCGACCCAAAGGCTTTGTCTGCCTCTCCTCTCCTCTCCTCCTATATATACTAGTGGATTGGGTGGTTTTTGGATAGAATTTCCGGCCACGTGCTACCCGTTTCACTGGTGCACAGTTTCTCCTCTAGATCGGTTTTCCGCAGCGCTTAGGCGAAGCCCTGCCGGAATCACTCCACCACCATCACCGGAGCGCCGTCACGCTGCTGGTGAACTCTCTCTCCTCTCCACCTCCTCTTGCTGGATCAAGACGGTGGAGATCGTCATCAAGCTGCACGTGTGCTGAACGCGGAGGTGCCGTCCGTTCGGCGCTAGATCGGAAGGACCATGATCGAGATCGCGAGACGGTTCGTGATATGATCACGAAACGGATCGTGATGAATTTGTGGGACAGATCATGATCAAGATCGTGAGACGAATCATGATGAGTTTGCAGGACGGATCATGATGTGTTCGCGGGACGGTTCGTGATTGGATCGCGGGACGCTCGGCGATTTGGATCGTGAAGAAGTTCGACTACACCAACCGCGTTTCTTAACGCTTCCCGCTTAGCGATCTACAAGGGTACGTAGATCCACTCTCCCTCTCATAGATGCTCATCAGCATGGATAGGTTTGCGTGTGCGTAGGAAATTTTTTGTTTCCCATGCGACGTTCCCCAACAGCTACCACCCGCACCACGAGACCCCTCAAGCTCCTGGCTACCGTTCCCATCTCCACCCCTAGTCATGTCCACATCTATAATCGCGACATTATCCTCAACATAGTGGTGATCCTCAATGTCAACCTCCAAGTCATAAACCACGTCATCATATCTCCATGGCACCTCATCTAGCACGTAATCCACGTGTAGCACACTGACCAGCAGCCTCGCAATACCATGTGTACGTGTAAAGGGCATGTCCACCTTCACTGTCTTACCTATTAAAGAACCCAGACTCCAGACCATGAGAAAATCATTCAGGAGCTCCTCTAGCGCCCCTATGAGCCTAATCCAGATCTAATTGAGTGGTCTCTCCTTCGTCTTTGGTTTTTTGCATTTGTCAAACTCAAGAAGATATTTACTACCAGGGACCTTACTGAAGCCAAACTTCAGAAGTTTACCAAGATCCCCCTCCTAGGAAACTCCACATGGTATAGCTAATCCTCCAATCTAACAGGTGACCAGTGGAAGGAGTCTGACCCAAGCCGTCTGAGCTACTGAGCCACCTGCTTCGTTGTCAAAGTCCCATGTGAAACCTTCATCAATCCGTTTCTCAAACTCTCCAAGAAGGGCCTCTCTCAGACCACATGCAGAGTCTCAGAAAACATGAGCCTGTTATCACTGACTCCTATAACGTCACACTCGGTTTAGGAGCCAACAACAACGGACACTCGTCTGTCGGGTGTCCGGATTTCATACAATTATCACATAGCTCTGTCGTGCAGTCAATCGCAAAGTGCCCTGGCTCCCCACACATGTAGAAACACATATTTTATTTCTTTCGTGCCACCTTGTTAGCACGTACATTATCAACTTTTTTGCTTCCTTTGTCGCTTGTCGTGTCCTTGATCTCCTCGGAACCGGTAACAGGAACACTGACTGTCGCCAGAGCCTTAACAACCACTCGCTACCTTGGATAGCGGCGTTGAAGAGTCGTCCACAACCCTTAAAGAACCCGATGCTACATTGTCCACACTAGTAGTAGTCACCCCCATTGGAACCGCCGCTTTGGGGTTGGTCTTCGATGGCTTCCTTGAAGGGAGCGTACGACCAAAGTGGCGCCCTCCCTCACCTAGGTCGCCGCCGCCACAGAATTTGTACTGCGGCCCGGACGCTACTTCAAATGAAGTTTTCGACAGGAGGGATGAATCCATGATCATCTCCACCCTGCCATTGGTTCCCCTTGAATCCTCTCCCCCCATAGCTAGATGAACCGTGCTTAAACCGTTGATTTTCACCGGCCTGATAGTCGACGCACCGCCCATCATTGATAGTCGCTCCACCGCGACCAGTAGCGGGGCCGTCCTTGCCAGCTCTGAGGCTTCCGCGAGCCACACTGTCCCCGCCATGACCCACAGCATCGCCACCGTGACCCGTGCCCCTCGCCCGCAGGAGGGTCGTTCGCCCGTGCTGGCTAGTCCATGACGTGGCCCCTGCTCGCGTTGGGACTGTTGGAAATATGCCCTAGAGGCAATAATAAATTAGTTATTAGCATATTTCCTGGTTCATGATAATCGTTTATTATCCATGATATAAATTGTATTGATCGGAGACTTGGATGCATGTGTGGATACATAGACAAAACCATGTCCCTAGTATGCCTCTAATGGACTAGCTCATTGATCAAAGACGGTTAAGGTTTCCTAGCCATGGACATGAGATGTCATTTGATAATGGGATCACATCATTAGGAGAATGATGTCATGGACAAGACCCAAACTACAAACGTAGCATATGATCGTGTCAGTTTATTGCTACTGTTTTCTGCATGTCAAGTATATGTTCCTATGACCATGAGATCATGCAAATCACGAACATCGGAGGAGTGCCTTGTGTGTATCAAACGTCGCAACGTAACTAGGTGACTATAAAGGTGCTCTACAGGTATCTCCGAGAGTGTCTATTGAGTTGGCATGGATCAAGACTGGGATTTGTTACTCCGTGTGACGGAGAGGTATCTCGGGGCCCACTCGGTAATACAACATCACAATGAGCCTTGCAAGCAATGTGACTAATTGTTAGTTGCGGGATCTTGTATTACGGAACGAGTAAAGAGACTTGCCGGTAACGAGGTTGAACTAGGTATGGAGATACCGACGATCGAATCTCGGGCAAGTAACATACCGAAGAACAAAGGGAACATCATACGGGATTAATTGAATCCTTGACATAGAGGTTCGACCGATAAAGATCTTCGTAGAATATGTAGGAACCAATGTGGACATCCAGGTCCCGCCATTGGTTATTGACCGTACAGGTGTCTCGGTCATGTCTACATAGTTCTCGAACCCGCAGGGTCTGCACACTTAAGGTTTGGTGACATTTTGGTAGTATAGAGTTATGTATGGTGGTGACCGAAGGTTGTTTGGAGTCCCGGATGAGATCCCGGACGACACAAGGAGCTCTGGAATGGTCCGGAGGTAAAGATTCATATATAGGAAGTCCCAGTTTGGTCACCGGAAAAGTTTCGGGCTCATCGGTAGTGTACCAGGAGTGCCGGTAGTCTACCGGGAGACCACCGGGAGGGGTATTTCGACCCAAGAGGCTTCATGGGCTGTGGGAGAGTAAATAACAGCCTTTTGTGGGCTGGTGGAAGTCCCACACAAGGCCCATGCGGCTGGGAGAAAAATCCCAAAGGGAAAAAGGTGGAAAAAGGCCAAAAAAGGAAGGAATCCTAGTCCTACTAGGATTGGAGGAGGAGTCCTTCTCTCCTCCCCACTTTGGTCGACCCAAGGGCTGGTTTTTTGGCAGCCAAGACTCCTCCTCCTCTCCTCCTATATATACTAGAGGATTTTAGGGTTTTGGCACAGAATTTTCAGCCACGTGCTACCCGTTCCTCTAGTGCATAGTTTCTCCTCCAGATCGGTTTTCTGCAGTGCTTAGGCGAAGCCCTGCCGGAATTGCTCCACCACCATCGCCGGAGCGCCGTCACGCTGTCGGTGAACTCTTCTTCCTCTCCACTTCCTCTTGCTGGATCAAGACGGTGGAGATCGTCATCAAGCTGCACGTGTGCTGACGCGGAGGTGCCGTCCGTTCGGCGCTAGATCGGAAGGACCGTGATCAAGATCGCGAGACGGTTCGTGACGAGTTTGCGGGACGGATCGTGATGAGTTCGCGGGACAGATCATGATCAAGATCATGAAACGGATCGTGATGAGTTCATGGGACGGATCGTGATGAGATCGCGGGATGCTCGACGATTTGGATCGCGAAGACGTTCGACTACACCAACCGCGTTTCTTAACGCTTCCCGCTTAGCGATCTACAAGGGTATGTAGATCCACTCTCCCACTCATAGATGCTCATCACCATGGATAGATCTTGCGTGTGCGTAGGAAATTTTTTGTTTCCCATGCAACGTTCCAAAACAGTGGTATCAGAGCTAGGTCTATGTGTAGATGAGATCTCGAGTAGAACACAAAGAGTTTGTGGGCGTTGATGCTTAGATTGCTTTCTCCCTTGGTCGGATTTTGGTTCAGCGGTATTGTGAGATCAAGTGGCCCAGACCAACATTACTCATACGCTTACGAGAGACCGGTTCCCTCGACCGCAACTTGTTGCATAGATGGCTTGCGGGTGCCAGTTCCTCTCACTGATCGGATTCGACAAACTCGGTCCTTGAGAAGGTTGAAAACCAAATTATGTATCACCGTTGTGGTTTATGCGTAGATGAGAATCATTCTTGCTAGAAACCCGTAGCAGCCACGTAAAACATGCAACAACAATTAGAGGACGTCTAACTTGTTTTTGCAGGGTATGTTGTGATGTGATATGGCCAATTACATGATGTGATATATGTGATGTATGAGATGATCATGTGATGTATAGATTATCACGACTTGCATGTCGATGAGTACGGCAACCGGCAGGAGCCATAGGGTTGTCTTTAATTATTGTATGACCTGCGTGTCAATCATTAAGCGCTATGTAATGCTTTACTTTATCGCTAAACGGTAGCAAATGTAGTAGAAGCATGGTGGGCGTGACAACCCCGATGGCGACATGTTGATGGAGATCAAGATGATGGAGATCATGGTGTCTTGCCGGTGACGATGGAGATCATGCCGGTGCTTTCAAGATGGAGATCAAAAGCACAAGTTCATGGCCATATCATGTCACTTGTGATTTGCATGTGATGTTAATCCTTTTATGCACCTTGTTTTGCTTAGGACGAAGGTAGCATTATAAGGTGATCCCTCATTTAAATTTCAAGATGAATTGTGTTCTCCCCGAGTGTGCACCGTTGCGAAAGTTCGTTGTGTTGAGACACCACGTGATGATCAGGTGTGATAGTCTCTACGTTCACATAAAACGGGTCCAAGCCAGTGTGGCACATGCGGAACACTCGGGTTAAACTTGACGAGCCTAGCATGTACAGACATGGCCTCGGAACACAAGAGACCGAAAGGTCGAACATGAGTCATATAGTAGATATGATCAACATAATGATGTTCACCATTGTAACCACCTCAACACACGTGATGATCAGACTTGAGTTGGTGAATTTGGATCATGTATCACTCGAATGACCAAAGGGATATCAATTTGAGTGGGAGTTCTCAAGTAATATGATTAATTGAACTCATTATCACGAACATAGTCAATAGTGTCTTTGCAAATTATGTTGTAGATTACTTGCTCGCGCTGTAGCTCCCTTGAATTTTTATATGTTCCTAGAGAAATAGAGTTGAAAGATGATGGTAGCAATATTGCGGATTGGATTCGTGATCTGAGGATTGTCCTCGTTGCTGCACAGAAGGCTTATGTCCTTAATGCACCGCTCGGTGCGCCAACCCCTCTAGCGTCGTCTGTAGATGTTGTGAACATCTGACATGTACGTGCTGATGACTACTTGATAGTTTAGTGCGTCATGCATTACGGCTTAGAATTGAGGCTTCGAAACGTTTTGAACGCCACGGAACATATGAGATATTCTAAGAGCTGAAATTAGGATCTCAGGCTCGTGCCCGTGTTGCGAGATATGAGATCTCCAACAAGATTATTTGCGTGCAAGATGAACGAGAATAGCTCAATCGTTGAGCATGTGCTCAGATTGTCTGGGTGCTACAATCGCTTGAATCGAGTGGGAGTTGATCTTCCAGATAAGATAGTGATTGATATAGTTCTACAAGTCACTTTCACTAAGCTACTAGAACTTGGTGATGAACTATTGAATGCCAGGGATAGAATTAATGATCCCTGAGCTGTTCGCGATGTTTGACACCGTGAAGGTAGAAATCAAGAAGGAGCAGCAAGTGTTGATGGTTAGTATAACCACTAGTTTCGAGAAGGGCAAGGGCAAGGAGGGAAACTTCATGGATGGCAAGTCAGTTGCTGCTGTAGTGAAGCAACCCAAAGTTGAACCCAAACCCGAGACTATGTGCTTCAATTATGAGGAGAAAGGTCGCTGAAGCAGAAAAACCCTAAATACTTGGTAGATAAGAAGGCTGGCAACGTCGACAGAAGTATACTTGATATATGTGTTATTTATGTGTACCTTGCTAGTACTCCAAGTAGCACCTGGGTATTGGATACCGGTTCGGTTGCTAAATGTTAGTAACTCGAAATAAAAGCTACGGAATAAACAGAGCACTAAGCTAAGGGTGAGGTGACGATGTGTATTGGAAATGTTTCCAAGGTTGATGAGATCAACATCGCACGCTATTTCTACCTTCAGGATTAGTGACGAACCTAAATAAATGTTATTTGGTGTTTTGCATTGAGCATGAACATGGTTAGATCATGTTTATTGCAATACGGTTATTCATTTAAGTTAGAGAATAATGGTTATTCTGTTTACCTAAATAATACCTTCAATGGTCATGCACCCAGTGAGAATGGTTTGTTGAAATCTTGATTGTAGTAATACACATGTTCATAACATTGATGTCAAAAGATACAAAGTTAATAATGATAGTACCACATACTTGTGGCACTGCCGCTAAATGTCATATTGGAATAAAGCGCATGAAGAAACTCCATGCTGGTGGATCTTTGGACTCATTCGATTTCGAATCGGTTGAGACATGCGAACCATGCCTCTTGGGCAAGATGACTAAAAGAACCCGTTGGATGGAGCGGGCAAGTGATTCATTGGAAATGATACATGTTGATGTATGCAATCCAGTGAGTCTTGTAGCATGCAGTGGATATCATTATTTTCTTACCTTCACTGATGATTTAAGTAGATATAGTGTATATTTAATTAATGAAACACAAGTCTGAATCGTTTGAAAAGTTCAAGCAAATTCAGAGTGAAGTTTAAGATCATCGTGACAAGAAGATAAAAGTATCTACGATATGATCGTGGAGGTGAATATCTGAGTTACGAGTTTGGCATACAACTTTAGACAATGTGAAAGTTGTTTCACAACACACGCCACCTGGAACACCATAGTGTGATGGTATGTCCGAACGTCATAGTCATGCTCTATTGGATGTGGTGCATGTTATGATGTCTCTTATCATTTTGCTACTATAATTTGGGGTTGTGCATTAGAGACAACTACATTCACTTTAAATAGGGCACCATCTAAAGCCGTTGAGATGACACCGTGTGAACTATGGTTTGATAGAAACCTAAGCTGTCATTTCTTAATGTTTGGGGCTGTGACGCTTGAGTGGAAAAAGTTTTCACCTAATGAGCTCGAACCCAAAGCGGACAAATGCATCTTCATAGAATACCCTATGAACAGTTGGGTGAACCTTCTATCTTAGATCCAAGCATAAAATGTTTGTTGCTAAAACTGGGTCCTTTCTCGAGAAAGGGTTTCTCTTGAAAGAGTTGAGTGGGAGGAGGATAGAACTTGATGAGGTTGTTGAAACCTCTGCTTCAACCAGAAAGTAGCGCAACACAGAAAGATGTTTCTGTGAAGCCTACGTCAGTTGAAGAGGAAGTTAATGATGATGATCATGAAAGCTTCGGATCAAGTTACTATCGACCTACGAGGAAATTAGAGCTTGATGAGGTTATTGAACCTTTACTTCAACCTGAGAGTAGCGCAGCGCAGGAAGTTGTTTCTGTGAAGCCTACGTTAGTTGAAGAGGAAGTTAATGATGATGATCATGAAGCTTCGGATCAAGTTACCATCAAACCTCATAGGGCAACAAGGATGTATACTGCTAGTGAGCGGTACGCCAACCCTGTCTTGGAGGTCATGTTGTTGGACAACGATGAGCCTACAAACTATGGAGAAGCGATGATGGGTCCGGAAACCAACAAATGGTTAGAGGCCATGAAATCCGAGAAAGGATCCATGTATGAAAACCAAGTATAGACTTTGGTGGACTTGCTCGTTGGACGGCAAGTCGTTAATTACAAATGGATCTTTAAAATGAAGACAGACGCTGATGGTAAATGTTACCATTTGTAGAGCTCGACTTGTTGCAAAGTAGTTTTCGACAAGTTCAAGGAGTTGACTACAATGAGACTTTCTCACTCGTAGCGATGCTAAAGTCTGTTGGAATTATGTTAGCAGTTGCTGCATTTTCCAATTATGAAATCTGGCAGATGGATGCCAAAACATCGTTTCCTTCCTTAAGGAAAGGTTGTATGAGATGCAACCAGAAGGTTTTGTCAGTCCTAAGGATGCTAAAAGGTGTGTGAGCTTCAGTGATTCTTCTATGAACTGAAGCAAGCATCTCGGAGTTGGAATATACACTTTGATGAGGTGATCAAAGTTTTGAGTCTATACAAAGTTTATGAGAAACTTGTATTTACAATAAAGTGAGTGGGAGCACTATGGAGTTTCTAGTAAGCATATGTGGTTGACATATTGTTGATCGGAAATGATGTAGAATTTCTGGAGAGCATAAACAGTTGTGTGAAAAGAGTTTTTCAAAGGAAGACCTGGATAAAGCTACCTAATTGTTGAGCATCAAGATCTATATAGATAGATCAAGATACTTGATGAGACTTTCAATGAGTACATACCTTGACAAGATTTTGAAAGAGTTCAAAATGGATTAGTCAGAGAAAGAGTTTTTACCTGATTTGTAAGCTATAAAGTTGAGTAAAACTCAATGCCCAGTGACTGCAGAAGATAGAGAAAAGATGAGTGTCATCACCTATGCTTCAGCCATAGGCTCTATCATGTATGTAATGCTATGCACAAGACCCGATGTCATCCTTGCCATAAGTATGGCCAGTAGGTTTCAAAGCGATCCTAGAATGGAGCACTGGACGGCGGTCAAGATTGTCCTTAGTAACTAAAAGACTAAGGAGATGTTTCTCGATTATGGAGGTGATAAAGAGTTTGTCGTAAAGAGTTACGTCGATGCAAGCTTTAAACACCAATCCGGATGACTCGTAGTAGCAATCTGGATATGTATAGCGGAGCAGCCATTTGGAATAGTACCAAGTGGAGTGTGGTAGCAGTGTTTACGGTTTGACATAGAAATTTGCAAAGTACACACGGATCTAAATGTCGCAGACCCGGCCTCTCTCACATGCAAGGCATGATCGAGCCCCAGAACTCATTGGGTGTTAGATTCATAACAATGTGAATCACATGGTGATGTGAACTAGATTATTGACTCTAGTGCAAGTGGGAGACTGTTGGAAATATGCCCTAGAGGCAATAATAAATTAGTTATTATCATATTTCCTTGTTCATGATAATCGTTTATTATCCATGCTATAAATTGTATTGATCGGAGACTTGGATGCATGTGTGGATACATAGACAAAACCATGTCCCTAGTATGCCTCTAATGGACTAGCTCGTCGATCAAAGACGGTTAAGGTTTCCTAGCCATGGACATGAGATGTCATTTGATAACGGGATCACATCATTAGGAGAATGATGTGACGGACAAGACCCAAACTACAAACGTAGCATATGATCGTGTCAGTTTATTGCTACTGTTTTCTGCATGTCAAGTATATGTTCCTATGACCATGAGATCATGCAAATCACGAACATAGGAGGAGTGCCTTGTGTGTATCAAACGTCGCAACGTAACTGGGTGACTATAAAGGTGCTCTACAGGTATCTCCGAGGGTGTCTGTTGAGTTGGCATGGATCAAGACTGGGATTTGTTACTCCGTGTGACGGAGAGGTATCTCGGGGCCCACTCGGTAATACAACATCACAATGAGCCTTGCAAGCAATGTGACTAATTGTTAGTTGCGGGATCTTGTATTACGGAACGAGTAAAGATACTTGCCGGTAACGAGGTTGAACTAGGTATGGAGATACCGACGATCGAATCTCGGGCAAGTAACATACCAAAGAACAAAGGGAACATCATACGGGATTAATTGAATCCTTGACATAGAGGTTCGACCGATAAAGATCTTCGTAGAATATGTAGGAACCAATGTGGACATCCAGGTCCCGCCATTGGTTATTGACCGTAGAGGTGTCTCGGTCATGTCTACATAGTTCTCGAACCCGCAGGGTCTGCACACTTAAGGTTTGATGGCGTTTTGGTAGTATAGAGTTATGTATGGTGGTGACCAAAGGTTGTTCGCAGTCCCAGATGAGATCCCGAACATCACGAGGAGCTCTGGAATGGTCCGGAGGTAAAGATTCATATATAGGAAGTCCCAGTTTGGTCACCGGAAAAGTTTCGGGCTCATCGGTAGTGTACCGGGAGTGCCGGTAGTGTACCGGGAGACCACCGGGAGGGGTATTTCGACCCAAGAGGCTTCATGGGCTGTGGGAGAGTAAATACCAGCCTTTTGTGGGCTAGTGGAAGTCCCACACAAGGCCCATGCGGCTGGGAGAAAAATCCCAAAGGGAAAAAGGTGGAAAAAGGCCAAAAAAATGAGGAATCCTAGTCCTACTAGGATTGGAGGAGGAGTCCTCCTCTCCTCCCCACTTTGGTCGACCCAAGGGATGGTTTTTTGGCAGCCAAGACTCCTCCTCCTCTCCTCCTATATATACTAGAGGATTTTAGGGTTTTGGCACAGAATTTTCAGCCACGTGCTACCCGTTCCTCTAGTGCATAGTTTCTCCTCTAGATCGGTTTTCTGCAGTGCTTAGGCGAAGCCCTGCCGGAATTGCTCCACCACCATCGCCGGAGCGCCGTCACGCTGCCGGTGAACTCTTCTTCCTCTCCACTTCCTCTTGCTGGATCAAGACGGTGGAGATCGTCATCAAGCTGCACGTGTGCTGAACGCGGAGGTGCCGTCCGTTCGGCGCTAGATCGGAAGGACCGTGATCAAGATCGCGAGACGATTCATGACAAGTTCGCTGGATGGATCGTGATGAGTTCGCGGGACGGATCGTGATCAAGATCATGAAACGGATCGTGATGAGTTCACGGGACGGATCGTGATGAGTTCACGGGAAGGATCGTGATGAGATCGCGGGACGCTCGGCGATTTGGATCGCGAAGACGTTCGACTACACCAACCGCGTTTCTTAACGCTTCCCGCTTAGCGATCTACAAGGGTATGTAGATCCACTCTCCCTCTCGTAGATGCTCATCACCATGGATAGATCTTGCGTGTGCGTAGGAAAATTTTTGTTTCCTATGCAACGTTCCCCAACAGGGACGGCTCGATGGCGGCGCCCGTCCACGCCTTCCTACCATGTCAGCAACGCTCGTCCCCGACACCTCCGATGCCGCCACACTACGTTTCACCCCGCCAGAACATGACAGGAAGCCTGGTCTCGCGCAACGAGAAATAACCCTAGACGAAGACTATCATAGCTTCCCCACACGTAGAAGAAACCATGAGCAGGTCAACCGCTTCGGCCTCTTTCAGCCCATCCTCGAGGCCACACAAAAGCCCATGGGTAGGTCTCTCCGGTCCGGCGACTTGGACCTCATGCTGGGCCACATACCAGCTTCATTTGAGGCCAAAGCCACGGGCGCTGCATCTGGCCCATCTTGGCCCAACAGCAAATTCAGGCGAGCCGCTCGTGCCACTTTGACGTCGACAGCACCGGCGGCCGCAGGCGCCGGCAACTGCATCGCCGCGCGACCCCTTTTCCTGTTCTTTGCCGTGACTTTCTTTCACGAATCCAACATGAAATAATCTGGCAAAGAAAGAGGCGGGAGACTAACCTTGGGAAACAATCTTTTCCACGGCTTCGCCGTCGTCGATCTACGAAACGTGCCCGCCCTCTTGCCACCTTTGGAATTTTTAGATGACTCATTACCTATGAAGGACGGCACCTCTTCATTCCATTGATTAAAACACACACACATTTTGAAATTTAATCTTGATCATAACTTATACCAACAAATATGAGTTATATGTGACAAAAAGTATACCAGTGAATTCTTATTATTAAAATGTTTTCAATGACGGAAGTTTAAATCAGTAGTACGAATATCATTGTACTCTTGAGAAAGGGCAACGAGTGGTAGTGGCGCCATTGTACACTTTGAAGACATGGCAGAAATAATAAATAATTAAATTCATTTCTTGAGAAGGGAATGCTACTGCATTGCAATTTGCAACGGTGGCTCAAATTCTAGTAATCTCCTTGCTCGAACAAACCGTGCATGCCGGTTTCATGGTTACAAACAAAAACTTGAACGCTCAAGAAGCCATCTTCTAGGCCAAAGAAGGCTTCCACTTCTACTACTTTCACACCTCCATGGAGAGTTGAGGTAGCACAGAGACAAGCAGCAACCGAACGCCACGAATCTCTCTAGGACCGCCGGGGCGGCAAAGCTCAGTTTGCCCCACGCACAATTTCATTTCCTGGGCAGTTGCTTGTTGATTAAGAGTCGCCGTAGGAGGTGGAGACGTCACTGGACCGCCGGCGCAGCATCTGCCGCATGCCGTCGGCGACGCGGAACGCCGGGTTCCTCCGGCTGAACTTGCCGCAGAAGAACATGTGGTACCTGACGGCCTCCTCCAGCGCGCTACAGCCTTCTGCTTTTCTTGGCCACCTCGTCCCTCACCGACTGGGAGTACAGCCCGCACAGCAACCGTCCGCCGAAGTCGACCTTGACGCTGGTGATGTAGTCGGCCGTGCAGTCCTCCCTCAGACCGCAGCACTCGCACTTGGCCGACTCGACCTCCATTTGACCAATGAAGCCGTAGAAAATAACTCAAAGCTGGTAGTTGCTTTCGCAATGTTCTCTGTGTGTGTGTGTGTGTCCATGCGGCCGATGACATTTTATACACGAGACACGAGAGCGGTTGGCGTTGCCGTTGCGCCACTGTGTTTTTTCGCTAATAATGCATCGGGATTAGCTAGCTCATGGAGCGTTGCTAATCAGTCTCGCGGCCCGCACTGAGCCACGAATCTAGTACTTGCTGTTTTCAGCTGTCAGATGTTGTTACCGGAACAGTTGCAACGCCTGCTAGTTCGTTATTGGAACAGCTAGCTGTCGGACGTTCGTGAAATATTTCATTAATTTCTTCTACAAATTATACAGTCTGAAAACTGAATGTTCCCTGAAAGTGCAGTGTTCGATTTTTTTCTGTTTTGATAACAAGTGCAATGGTCGAATTAGAAATGCGAAGCTCACTACACTGGTGTTGGAGATCGAATTGGAATTAGTACTAAGCTGCCGCCACGTCATCATCCACCCCTTATTTACAGTTCTTGCTCCCTCAAATGTCTCATAAAGACTGAACAAGAATCTTATTAGGGAAAATTTAGTTATCACCATGGTCCAGCTGAGATAATCTACTTCATGCCCTTTAGTTTCCTTTCAGCCGCCTCGACCCCTTTTCGAGCAAGGTTGGACCGTGCAAATACTTTCTTATTTCCCAATCTTGTGAGAGATCGAATTGTTTCATTAAAATTCACGGGTTCCATTGTTGCGATGATAATAATAATAATAATAATAATAATAATAATAATAATAATAATAATAATCTATATTTCTAAAGGGGAGGTGGCAGCTTCCGTTTCATGGTTTTTTCGTCTCGTTTTTTCCCTCGTCTTCCACAGTCTTCGTCTTCGGTTAACTTTTTCACCTTCACCAATCATGAGGCCAAACTGCAACCTGTTCGTTCAGCGCGCCAGGGATTTCGATGTGCACGCGCTTGATCAGATCTAGTGGAGGAAGACCCTATGTTGAGCCCTCCCTACCTCTCGTTCCTCCATCCCTGTCGAGCGCTGCCGCTCTCTCCTCTGATCCAGATCCGCGCCCCATCTCCTGACCGATCTCTCCCCGAAGTCATGGTGTTGGTGGTCAGGGCCCGATCTGATCGCAGGGTGTTCGAGTTTGAACATTAAAACGCTTGCCGTGTCCTGGGTGCATGTTGGCCTACGTCTTTTACAAGCTTCCTAGCATCCCGTACTCTCCATCTCTCGTCTCTTTCTTGCGGTCGTGTGTGTAGATCAAGGACATCAGTGTTGGACCCAGAGGAGCAGCGTCGACGACCCATGTATCATTTCCCGTCTCTTGAGCGGTCGAGCCTACTCCCTCTCTCTAATCCGCAACGGTACATGGCAGTGACACAACACATGTCTCTTCCTTCATGTGCCTTGAAAGACCGCATCATTTCTTTTGTGCGTTTGCTAATCCATTCACACACTTCAATTCAATTCGGTTCCATCTGTTCCAATCCGATTGCATTGCACGACCTCATGAGTGGGGTTTAAAGATCACGAATTTCATCTTGGTCCGCTTACTACTATATTCCTAATCCACGATTGTCATCCTGGTCCCCATGTACTAGTTGATTACATGATGTTGTGTTCTCAAGTTTTACTCTAAATTGATTCTTAGATACTCGATGAAATTCACAACTAAACAATTTATCTTTCTTCCTTACCAGTGATGGAAGGTAGGTTGAGCTGATAAATTTCCGCACCCACCTTGAGGTCCATAACGTTCTCCTAATTAAGTAATTATATATGCAGCCCAATCCATAAAGATGTACTTCCTCCGTTCGTAAAGATGTACTTATAAGGTCCTCACTTAAATTTCAAGATAAATTGTGTTCTCCCCGAGTGTGTACCGTTGCGAAAGTTCGTCGTGTCAAGACAGCACGTGGTGATCAAGTGTGATAGACTCTACGTTCACATACAACGGGTGCAAGCCAGTATGGCACATGCGGAACACTCGTGTTAAACTTGACGAGCCTAGCATGTACAGACATGGCCTCGGAACACAAGAGGTCAAAAGGTCGAACATGAGTCATATAGTAGATATGACCAACATGATGATGTTCACCATTGAAACCACCTCAACTCACATGATGATCAGACTTGAGTTGGTGAATTTGGATCATGTATCACTCGAATGACCGGAGGGATGTCAATTTGAGTGGGAGTTCTTAGGTAATATGATTAATTGAACTCATTAGCATGAACATAGTCAAAGTGTCTTTGCAAGTTATGTTGTAGATAGCTCGCGCTGTAGCTCTCCTGTTTTATTGATACGTTCCTAGAGAAAAGTAAGTTGACAGATGATGATAGCAATAATGTGGAGTGGGTCTGTGATCTGAGGATTGTCCTCATTTACAAAGAAGGCTTATGTCCTTGATGCACCGCTCAGTGCACCCCCCCTAAAGTGTTGTCTGTAGATGTTGTGAACATCTAACACGCACGTTCTGATGACTACTTGATAGTTCAGTGCGTCATGCATTATGACTTAGAATTGAGGCTCCAAAACATTTTGAATGTCACAGAACATATGAGATGTTCTAAGAGCTGAAATTGGATCTCAGACTCGTGCCCGTGTTGAGAGGTATGAGACCTCCAACAAGATTCTTTGCCTGCAAGATGAAGAAGAATAGCTCAATCGGTGAGCATATGCTCAAATTGTCTAGGTACTACAATCGCTTCAATCGACTGGGAGTTGATCTTGCAAATAAGATAGTGATTGATATAGTTCTCCAAGTCACTATCATTAAGCTACTAGAGCTTCATAATGAACTATAAAATGCCAGGGGTGGAGAAAAATGATCCCTGAGCTATTCGCGATGTTTGACACTACGAAGGTAGAAATCAAGAAGGAGCATCAAGTGTTGATGGTTAGTGGAACCACTAGTTTCAAGAAGGGCAAGGGCTAGGAGTGAAACTTCATGGATGGCAAGTCAGTTGCTGCTCCAGTGAAGAAACCCACGGTTGAACCCAAACCCGAGACTAAGTGCTTCTGTTATGACGAGAACGGTCGCTAAAGCGGAACAACCCTAGATACTTGGTAGATAAGAAGGCCGGCAATGTCGATAGAAGTATATTTGATATACGTGTTATTGATGTGTACCTTGCTAGTACTCCTAGTAGCACCAGGGTATTGGATACCGGTTCAATTGCTAAATGTTAGTAACTTAAAATAATAGCTACAGAATAAACGAAGACTAGCTAAGCGTGAGGTGACGATGTGTGCTGGAAATGTTTCTAAGGTTGATGTGATCAACATCGCATGCTCTCTCTACCTTCGGGATTAGTGACGAACCTAAATAAATGTTATTTGGTGTTTGCGTTGAGCATGAACGTGATTACATCTATTTATTGCAATAGGGTTATTCATTTAAGTTAGAGAATAATGGTTATTCTGTTTACATGAATAATACCTTTAATGGTGATGCACCCAATGAGAATGGTTTGTTGAATCTTGATCGTACTAATACACATCTTCATAACATTGATGTCAAAAGATACAAAGTTAATAATGATAGTACCACATACTTAGCCCACTACCGCAGAATGTCATATTGGTGTAAAATGCATGAAGAAACTCCATGTTGATTGATCTTTGGAGTCTTTTGATTTTCAATCGGTTGAGACATGCGGACCATGCCTCTTGGGCTAGATGACTAAAACCCCATTTTCCGGCTTGATGGAACGGGCAAGTGACTTATTGGAAATGATACATGTTGATGTATACGGTCCAATGAGTGTTGTAGTGTGCGGTGGATATCGTTATTTTCTTACCTTCACTGATGATTTGAGTAGATATAGTGTATATTTACTTAATGAAACACAAGCCTGAATCGTTTGAAAAGTTCAAGCAAAATCAGAGTGAAGTTTGAGATCATTCTGACGAGAAGATAAAATGTCTACGATATGATCGTGGAGGTGAATATCTGAGTTACAAGTTTGGTGTACAACTTAAGACAAAGTGGAAGTTGTTTCACAACTCACGCCACCTGGAACATGATAGTGTAATGGTGTGTCCGAACGTCGTAGTCGTGCTCTATTGGATATGGTGCGAACTATGATGTCTCTTATCGATTTACCACTATCGTTTTAGGGTTACACATTGGAGACAACTACATTCACTTTAAAAGGGGCACCATCTAGAGATGACACCGTATGAATTTTGGTTTGGCAGAAACCTAAGCTGTCATTTCTTAATGTTTGGGGCTGCAACGCTTATGTGAAAAGAGGTTTTCACGTAATAAGCTCGAACCCAAAGCGGACAAATGCATCTTCATAGAATAGCCTAACGTAACAGTTGGATGAACCTTCTATCTTAGACCCAAGCACAAAATGTTTGTTGCTAAAACGGGTCCTTTCTTGAGAAAGTGTTTCTCTCGAAAGAATTGAGTGGGAGGAAGATAGAACTTGATGAGGTTGTTAAACCTTTGTTTCAACCCGAGAGTAGCGCAGCACAGAAACATGTTTCTGTGGAGCCTATGTTAGTTGAAGATGAAGTTAATGATGATGACCATGAAGCTTCATATCAAGTTAGTATCAAACCTCGTAGGTCGACAAGGACGCGTACTGGTCCTGAGTGGTACGACAACCCTGTCTTAGAGGCCATGTTGTTGGACAACGATGAACCTACGAACTATGGAGAAGCGATGATGGGCATGAATTCCAACAAATGGTTAGAGGCCATGAAATCCAAGAAAGGATCCATGTACGAAAACCAAGTATGGACTTTGATAGACTTGCCCGTTGAACGACAGGTCATTGAGTACAAATGGACCTTTAAGATGAAGACAAACGCTGATGGTGAATGTCACCATTTATAAAGCTCGACTTGTCGCAAAGAAGTTTCCGCCAAGTTCAAGGAGTTGACTACGATGAGACTTTCTCACCCGTAGCAATGCTAAAAGTCTGTTGGAATTATGTTAGCAGTTGCTGCATTTTTCAATTATGAAATCTGGCAGATGGATGTCAAAACATCGTGTCCTTAACGGTTTACTTGAGGAAAGGTTGTATGTGATACAACCAAAAGGTTTTGTCAGCCCTAAGGATGGTAAAAGGTGTGCAAGCTCCAGCAATCCTTGTATGGGCTGGAGCAAGCATCTCGAAGTTGGAGTATATGCTTTGATGAGATGATCAAAGTTTTTGGGTTTATACAAAGTTTACGAGAAACTTGTATTTACAAGAAAGTGAGTGGGAGCACTATAGAATTTCTGATAAGTATATGTGGTTGACATATTATTGATCGGAAATGATGTATAATTTCTTGAAAGCACAAACGGTAGTTTGAAAAGAGTTTTTCAAAGGAAGACGTGGATAAAGCTACCTAATTTTTGGGCATCAAGATCTATAGAGATATATCAAGATGCTTGATGAGACTTTCAATGAGTACATACCTAGACATGATTTTGAAAGAGTTCAAAATGTATCAGTCAAAGAAGGAGTTCTTAACTGATTTGTAAGGTGTGGATTTGAGTGAGACTCAAAGCTCGACCACGATAGAAGAAAGAGAAAGGACGAAGGTCGCCCCCTATGCCTTAGCCGTAGGCTCTATATAGAATGCCATGTTGTGTACCGCACCTGTGTGTGCCTTGCCATGAGTCTGTCAAGGGGTACAAGAGTGATCCAGGAGTGGATCAGTTGACAACGGTCAAAATTATCCTTAGTAACTAGAGGACTAAGGAAATATTTCTCAATTATGGAGGTGATAAAGAGTTCATCGTAAATGGTTACGTCGATGCAAGCTTTAACGCCAATCCGAATATGTATAGTGGAGTAGCCATTTGGAATAGCTCCAAGTGGAGCGTGGTAGCCGTGTCTACAGTATGACATAGAGATTTGCAAAGTGTACCCGGATCTGAATGTCATAGACCCGTTGACTAAAACCTCTTTCACATGCAGAACGTGATCAAACCCTAGAACTCATTGGGTGTGAGATACATAACAAATAACATAGCGATGTGAGCTAGATTATTGACTCTAGTGCAAGTGGGAGACTATTGGAAATATGCCCTAGAGGCAATAATAAATTAGTTATTATCATATTTCCTTGTTCATGATAATCGTTTATTATCCATGCTAGAATTATATTGATCGAAAATTCAAATACATGTGTGGATACATAGACAACACCATGTCCCTAGTATGCCTCTAATAGACTAGCTCGTTAATCAAAGATGGTCAAGGTTTCCTGGTCATGGACATGATATGTCATTTGATAACGGGATCACATCATTAGGAGAATGATGTGATGGACAAGACCCAAACTATAACATAGCATATGATGGTGCCAGTTTATTGCTATAGTTTTCTGCATGTTAAGTATCTGTTCCTATGATCATGAGATCATGCAACTCACTGACACTAGAGGAATACCTTGTGTGCTTCAAACGTCGCAACGTAACTGGGTGACTATAAAGGTGCTCTACAGGTATGTCTGAGGGTGTTTGTTGGGTTGGCATGGATCAAGACTGGGATTTGTTACTCCGTGTGACGGAGAGGTATCTCAGGGCCCACTTGGTAATACAACATCACAAGAAGCCTTGCAAGCAATGTGACTAAAGTGTTAGCCATGGGATTATGTATTATGAAACGAGTAAAGAGACTTGTCGGTAATGATATTGAACTAGGTATGGAGATACCGGCGATCGAATCTTGGGCAAGTAACATACCAAAGAACAAAGGGAACAACATAAGGGATTAACTGAATCCTTGACATAGAGGTTCAACCAATAAGGATCTTCGGAGAATATGTAGGAACCAATATGGGCATCTAGGTCCCGCTATTGGTTATTGACCTAGAGGTGTCTCGGTCATGTCTACATAGTTCTCAAACTCGCAGAGTCTGCACACTTAAGGATCGGTGACGTTTCGGTAGTATTGAGTTATGTATGTTGGTGACCGAAGTTTGTTCGGAGTCCCGTATGAGATCCCAGATGTCATGAGGAGCTCCGGAATGGTCCGGAGGTAAAGATTGATATATAGGAAGTCCCGTTTTGGCCATCGGAAAAGTTTCGGGCTCATCGGTAGTGTACCGGGAGTGTCGGGAGGGTGTCGGGGACCATCAGGAAGGGTGTCTTGACCCAAATAGCCTCATGGTCTGTTAGAGGAGGTAGACCAGCCCCTGGTGGGCTGGCCGAAGCCTCCCCTAAGGGCCCATGCGCCTGGGGTGAAGGAAAAGGCAAAAAGGGCCAAATTAGCAAGGAGTCCTAATAGGATGCCACCTCCCTTGTGGGAGGTGGATTCCTTCCTTGTTTCTTCGGCCGAATCCCTACTTGGAGTAGGGGCCAGGGCTGCCTCCTCTCCTCTTCCTCCTATATATATTGAGGGAAGCCCCCAACCCTAATTGCCACGTGCTACCCTCTTCTTCCTCTAGATCTGTTTCTCCTCTAGATTGTTTCTGTAGTGCTTAGCGAAGCCCTGCCGGATCAACTCCACCACCGCCGCCACCATGCCGTTGTGCTACCAAAGAACTCATCTACCTCTCCACTCCCGCTTGCTAGATCAAAAAGGCGGAGATCATCATCGAGTTGTATGTGTGCTGAACGCGAAGGTGCCGTCCGTTCGGCACTAGATCGGAAGAACCGTGATTGGATCACGGGACGGATCGTGATTGGATCACGGGACGGATCGTGATGGGATCGCGGGGCGGCTTGCAATTTGGATCGCGAAGACGTACGACTACATCAACCGCGTTTCTTAACGCTTCCCTCTTAGCGATCTACAAGGGTATGTAGATCCACTCCCCCTCGTAGATGCTCATCACCATGGATAGATCTTGCATGTGCGTAGGATTTTTTTGTTTCCCATGCAACATTCTCAAACAGCCCATAGGCACGCGTCTTCTTGGATGCACTGCAGGAGTCGTGTGGTGGATGGCTGGAGGTGATCGAAGATGCAACCATTCCTATGCTTCCAGATTGCCCATGCAGTGAGCGTTATGATTGAGTTGAGTCCTTTCTGAAGGGTAGCGGGGGATGAGGAGCATGCAGCGGTCCACCATTCCACGAATGGTGTGTCCGGGCTCGGGATCGAAGTAATCGAGCGGCACCACGAAAGGACCTCGTGTCAAACCTGCCGTGAGAACGGGCAGGAAGCGAAGAGGCGGTGCATGTCTTCGGTGGCATGGTCGCAGGGTGCACACGTGTCGTTGTGCGGCAGCCCTCATCGGGCGAGACGGTCCGCCGTCCAACACCGGCCCCGCAGGGCAAGTCAAATGAAGACCTTGATGCGAAGGGGGGCATGTCTTAGTTCATGATTGATTATGGAAACAAGAATTTACTTGATATTTTTTTATTAGTATGTACATTGAGACTTCAGAGGCTGTTATGGATAGGGATTCTTTGTGTGCTAGAGAGGCTGGTGCCAAATCAACATCGAAACAAGGGCAAGATAAGGGGACCGAGGTGAAGTCCTTTCTTCTCTATCTCTATGGTATGCTGATATGTTCAAACCAACATTTTGACTATTGATACCTATAATTCATTGATTATCATTTCAACTACAACAATTGATCTATGGAATTTTTTAGGTTGTAGTATCTATCTAACGTCTAGAAGATAAAAAAAATGTGATGAACATTTTTTCACAAGGTTATGTACATCTGTAAAATGTGGTACATGGAGCAGAAGGTCTTAAATGCTTGCAAATCTTCAACTTTAAGAGCAACACCTGGGTCCAACGAACCAAATATGCAAGGGCACAAGACAGTGATGAGTTTTCTTCTCTGTTAGTGAATCCCCTATTTCTAAGTTGTATTTAGTTAGGAAGGCACCTATGTATATTTTCTGAGAGACTAACTACACGGCGCGATTCAGATACATCTCTTCTTTCTTGCTGCATCTTCTTGCATTACTGTTCGTGGGTCATACGTGCTCCTTTAGAAACTTTCTCAATGGATCTTCAGAGTTTTCCGCATAGGGCTGCAAACATGCCTTACTCCATCTCAACATTGTGCCACCGCCGTTCTATTATTGCTCACCAGTTACATTGGACTTAGTAGTAACACAAAGGTAAATATGTGGAGTTAGACAATACATTACACTACTTCCCAATAGCTGCATAAAGAAATCAATAGCCTTAGTAACTTATATAATTTTCTATTGTATTTAATTTTCATTTGCTCCAATTTTATTTTCTTAGAAACATTTAATTTGCAAAGTAACCGAGACAAAAAAAGTTTTTATATTTTTTTGATTGATTGTAGGTTTTACTCTGTGCAGGTACTTCAAGTTGCTGAATTGCAGGAGTAAAGTTCCTCCATTGATAAATGGCCAAATAGATTGTCTAAACCTTCCACTAGGCCAACCTTGATGATGGTTTAAATTGTTTCAAGTAGATACACCGAAGCGAGTCAAAAGAGTATCCTATTACACGAGGTTACTTGTTGTGAAACTAGGTGTTGGACGCATAGGTAATGTTATGGTCATGAATACACTCTTTGGAGGACGGGAGACTGTTGCAGTATTTGGTCATGTGTGGGTTATAAATATCATTACCACTAAAAAACCATTGTTATTTAGAGTAATATATGACATGGCTTCACTAGAGTTTATCTCGTACCAAAAACCCATTCATCGGTAAGTATAGATACTCAAAAATAATAATTAAAAGGCCCATAGCAACATACGGGTATTCTACTAGGAATATGTTTAGATTGCCACCCGGCTCCCATGTCAGTGTGGATGTGCTTCATTTTCATTTCATCAGTTGCAGAATTCGAGGGACATATGATGTCATTTCATCGTGACATTGACATGTTGATATGAAGGCATTGCAAACTCAAAAAAGATGTGAGATATGAGAAATAGAAGAAAAATATTGGCCCATGTTGCGACACAATTAGAAACCCTAGAAGAGATGACAGTCTACTGCGTGTATTTGAAAAGTTGAATGGACCTTTCAGAATGATCTTTATAATTATTTGTCGTTTTGTGGCATTAGTATGTGTTAGTTTAATCCATTCTATTGTAAATAAGAAATGTTTTGCCCTGATGAAAAACACGGAGAAGATGAGGTGGATGTAATCCGGTTTTAAAGGAGCTGGTCCGGCCAGAAATGTCCCGCTACAGCTAAAACTGAGAGGGGAGGGAAGGGTCCGAAAAGAAAAGAGAATTGTGTGTCGTGGGGTGGAATTTTTTTTTTCTCTCGCATGCTGGAGATAACATGACATATAGTCTGGACAATGACATTTCTCTTCCACGTATGAGGGAGAAATAAACTTTGATCTTAAAGACAAACTTAATCATGTGTTCGATTCATTTATATATGCATTATAGCCCGTAGCAACGCATCGTCGTTCTACTAGTAACTATAGGTTGTTGTGTATCGTACTTCGCTTGTTGCTGTTTTCCGCCTTAGTTACACTATCTCAAGTATAATAAAAGTTATTTTCGATGCAGAAGCCAAGGGCACAACCTCCCTTAAAAAATACTTTGTCATGTTGACTCTTTTCTAGGTTGGCAGAACAATTTTGGTATTGCCAACTGTGTAGCTAGGCGGATCAGATTTAATTGTTCTGATCAGAAAGGTTACAACCTTGGTTATTTATCCAATGGTCGCTTCTTATACTTATACAACAATAAAACATATTTGGGTTTTGTGCTAAAAGCCTATGAGCACCATGAAGAGCAAGTACGATGCAGCAGAAAGAATTTAGATGATCCATGTCTTTATTTTCTTATTTGGGTATTGATGGACTGAATTTCGTCACTTGCTATAATGATGAACAAGTACATCTGATAGAGGAGAGGGTCCCGATCTTTTGATGAAATGATAACTGTCGATTTGGTGGAGACGACTTTGACGATCCGATTACGAACGTGCACGACGTTGCGCCTTGCAATCGCTAAACCAATCTCCAAGAGGTTATTGACCATGCCGGAGCACGATCAACCTGACCACGAAGGTCTATTCCTGCAAGCAATCGAAGAACAAGTAATAATATGATAATGCAATCTGAATATTGTGAATATAGATGAAGTATTAATAATGTGGGGTTCCGAAAGCGGTCTTAGTCTGGTCATTGGACACAAACGAAGTACATGAAGTTGCAATGGCTAATTTTTAACTAAACGAAATCCAAAGAAAAAGTTACTACATTGATCTGCTTATATAGGAGCAAGGGGTGGCGGACAAGGAGGTGGGAGGACGGCCCAAGACACCCTAAAATCAACCCTAGGTCATACAAGGCCCATGGGCCCAAGTGGAGGTAATGCAACACCTTTGGACTTGTAGTTTGACTCGGATTCTGCTGCAATATCAGATTGTTTCATTTATATCTCCGCGATCCGGACGTATTTTAAGGTTATTCCAACTTTTCTGGAACTCATATGAAATCTAGTTTCCATCACAAAAAGAATCACCCAATTCCGAGTCTGTATGAAAAAGTTGTTGCATTTTGAGACATGTGTGTCTATGCAGTCCGAATCTGAGTCAAGAACGTGAGAGACTTGGACTCTATCTTGTCTTGGGCTAAAAGTGATTTGAGAGAACTTCTTTAACATCACCTAATTATTTCCTTTGACATTAGAGGACCTCTTGAATAGCACCCAACTATTTTCTTTTCCTTTGTCATCACACGTGGTTCATACAAGTGTTCGACCATTCTGCATTTAGGCATAAAATAAAAATAGGTGAAGTATTTTTGTTCCGAATAACATAAATAAATTATTGCATAATTATTATAAGAAATCACCTCACAAATATGCATGTATACAACATTTTTCTTCATATCCAAGGTAGTCATGTCCTCATCATCCTCCCCTTCTTGAAAACAAAGCTGTCCTCGGCGTTATTTAATCTGAAATGTGGCTACCAAGAGAGAAAAGGCATACACATTGTATGTGTATATGTCATCCATTTTTATTGTTCTCAGTTGTGACATATGTGACACATATATACAAGGGCACTCATCACATGTCATGAAATATAAAGCCAAAACATTATGACAAGAAGTAGAAGGCATCACAATATTGCAACTCAGTTTGCACATATAAGTGAAGTCCTTATTCATATCAAAAGATTCATATTGTTCATCACTAAACCATCCCAATATTGGTAAATAAATGTGAATCGTTTCAAATTTAGATGCTACAACATGCTTAAATAAGCAAACATGCAACATGTCATTTGACACAGAATTATCACCAAGATTGGAGGTCATATCAAAATGATTAAACACCGGCAGAATTATTTGCAAAGATATTTGACCCAAATTTGATTTATTTCCTGATTCACATGGTTCTTGCTCATCTATAGTTAATTCAATGGGTGCACTCACATTGTTGATATTGTAGTTATTTGATCACATGACGAAGTAAAATCATGAACACAGTCCTCTAAAATAGGTGGTGTGATCAAAGTAATGGGTAGCTCATCATAGGGTACATTGAATTGACAAGGCATTCATCATACTCATGTGGAGGTGGAAGATCAATACATTTGCCATTACCTCTTATGATCAACTCAGATGATGTAGGCACTCTCGGTGGTGACGTGTTACATGGTGAAGGTGATGTAGCCCTCAGAAGAATTGATGTGGTTGTCACAGTACGCCTAGTAGTTAAAGGAACAACTGTATCAACTCTTGAAATATGCACCTTGCGCTTTATATCCTTTTGGGGAACACGTTGATTTATTTCTTGTTCAGCTTTGCAAGCAAGACAAAACAAATGATCCATAGAATAACACTTTTCATGAATTTGTATCTCTTGAATATCACAGTTTAATCCTTCCCAAAATCTATCCATAAAATCTTCTTCAGTTTCTTCTAATGAGTAATGCAACAAGGTCGTTTGTAAATCATCATAATATTTCATTACGGTGTCACTACCTTGTTTTAAATATTTTAACTTTTTAAGCTTGTCACTAGTATAATAAGTAGGAAAAAATGTGTGTCTCATGGCAAGTTTCAAATCATCCAAAGTAGTAGGTATAATATCATGGTGTAACCAACAATATTTGCTCCACCAAACTGAAGCATAACCAATAAAAGAACCAACTGCGACCTTAACTTTCTTACAGTCAGCAAAATGATGGGAAGCAAATATATCATTTATTTCAAACTCCATTCAATATATAAAGCAGGTCTGAAACGACCATTAAATGATGGTACAGAAACTTTAACCTGATCATGTGCATTTGAATCTCTTCGCAGCTCTCGTAGCAGTTGTTGTGGTGGCACGTCTCCCACGATCGAAGAAACCCATGAACTGACAACTCTGGATCCTGTCATGACTAGTAGAAACAAGAAACAAAGATCCAAGTATATTGTTCCTATGAACTATTAGTATGGGGTGCTAAAATGCTCACAGTAAAGCAAATATCAATGTCTTACAAATTCTTACCATGCAGCAGGTGGCGACCGGCAACCGACGGTGTCAATATCTCCGAATATTGGGTAAAGCGATTACCAGGTGAATGTATGTATAAACGATGTAGAAATATGTGGAGCTTGGAAGGCTTAATATATGGTAGCAAAAGATTAGCAATAATCAATTCAGAGATGCAATGTTGAATAAACGTTCAACGATGGTACTGTGCTTGTTCTAGATTAGACCGTACTAGAGACGTGAGCCTAGAAAACTAATGGAATCATGGTGTAGGATAAATAGCAGCAACAAATGATATGAATTAGATCTGGACAGCAAGATATAAGTGAAGATCACAATCACAGTAAAGATAATGATGACAAATGATCGGCAAGCAGGACCTACCAAAACTCTCTCTACAACTTTCATATGTAAGATAATATGTCAAAATTCTGATATTTTTTCTCAAGAGATATGAATTAGCTCTGGACAGCAAGATATAAGTGAAGATCACAATGACAGTGAAGATAATGATGACAAATGATTGGCAAGCAGGACGTACCAAAACTCTCTCTAGAAATTTCCTATGTAAGATAATATGTCAAAATTCTAATATTTTTTCTCAAGAATGCTACTGACTCAAGTGTTCGTATGCAAAAAGAATCACTCAATTTCGAGTCTGTATGAGGAAGATACGCTTGGTTTACTGAACACTCCGCAAAGAAGATTTCACTCCAAATTCACATACGAGATTTGAGTCAAATAGATTCGAAATTTGTTTTTTCTCTCTCTATTTTTTCACCAATTTTTTTCTCATTTTTTTCTCACACGTTTTTTTCTTTTTCTCTCACTTTTTTCTATCCAATAAATTAGATAAGATATATATTGGATCAAGCGTACATGTGAACGACCTCAAGTGTGATAATGATAATGAACAATGGTAGCATGTGGTGAAAATTGATGGATTATGGTGGGTGACAACAAAAGGGATGACGGTGGCGTGTTGGTGGTATAGGGCAGCAGTGATAAAGATGGTGCGACGCCGGCGTGACAAATTGTGAATAGAACTCGAAACTCTAAAAAACTAGACGTTAAGACCAGCAACTCGACACGACGATGCAACCGATAATTCAACTATGCAAGCACTGAAAAGAAAATTGCAAAGACTCAAACTGACTTGGAGAAAAGATGAATAGATCTAAAAAATTTATGGCTTTTTTGGGCAATAGGTAAGGAAAATAAATGTATTCTATGAATAACTAGAAATTCTCACCGAGCAACCTGAAAACTGATACCACTTGATAGAGGCGAGGGTCCCGATCTTTTAATGAGATGATAACTATCGATTTGATGGAGACGACTTTAACGATCCGACTACGAACGTGCACGATGTTGCGCCTTAGCAATCTCTAAACCAATCTCCAAGAGGTTATTGACCACGCCGGAGCACGATCAACCTAACCACGAAGGTCTATTCCTGCAAGCAATCGAAGAACAAGCAAGTATATGATAATGCAATCTGAATATTGCGAATATAGATGAAGTATTAATAATGGTGGGGTTCCGAAAGCGGTCTTAGTCTTGTCGTTGGACACAAACAAGGTACATGAAGTTGCAATGACTAACTTTTAACTAAACAAAACCCAAAGAAAAAGCTACTAGGTTGATCTACTTATATAGGAGCAAGAGGTGGCGTCCAAGGAGGTGGGAGGATGTCCCAAGACACCCTAAAACTAAACCTAGGTCGTACAAGGCCTATGGGCCCAAGTGGAGGTGATGCAACACCTTTGGACTTGTAGTTTGACTCGGATTCTGCTGCAATGTCAGATTGTTTCATCGATATCTCCACTATCCGGACGTATTTTAAGGTGATTCCAACTTTTCTCGAACGCGTATGAAATCTAGTTTTCATCACAAAAAGAATCACCCAATTCCGAGTCGATATGAAAAAGTTATTGGCGTTTTGAGACAGGTATGTCTATGCAGTCCGAATCTGAGTCCAGAACGTGAGAGACTTGGACTCTATCTTCTCTTGGGCTAAAAGTGACGTGAGAGAACTTATTGAACAACACCTAATTATTTCCTTTGACATTAGAGGACCTCTTCAATAGCACTCAACCATTTTCTCTTCCTTTGTCATCACATGTGGTTCATACAAGTGTTCGACCATTCTGCATTTAGACATAAAATAAAAATAGGTAAAGTATTTTTATTCTGAATAACATAAATAAATTGTTGCATAATTTTTATAAGAAATCACCTCACAAATATGCATGTATGCATCATTTTTCTTCATATCCAAGGTAGTCATGTCCTCATCAACATCTTTCTGCGCATAACGGAAGCTAAACCTTGCAGCCTACAAGAAGAGAAGAAGCTGATGAAGATTGTAGTTTTAGATATTTTGTCATTTTCTAGCTAGTAAGTTGGACATCGGACGATCCAGAATCTCTTGATTGATGAGGATTTGGTTGCTTATAAAACTAGATGATTTCCCTACACGTTGCGGTTAGAATTTCAAGATTAATTTCAGATGAATTATATATGAAAAAATTGATATAAATCAAAAGCTAATATTTTTAAATATAGAAATATTTTATTCTTGCACATTGTGTGTGAACAAAGAGTATGCATTTTATTTGCATGGGGCTGCAAAATAGTGTTAGTGGTTACTGGGATAACACACTTGATGATGTGAAAGGTTGTATGTTACGAAAATCAGAGTTAGCGGCGATCAACTAAATAATAAATTAACCGAGGCACAGACGAATAAACAAGTGGATAGAAAAGAGAGAGTGATAGCTTCAGATTCAAGGCTCCATTGCCCCTGAAAGCTGGTACTATGTATGATTAAGTTTCTTGGTTTGTACAATCCTAATATTAATAAAAAGAATATGAATTCTTAGTCCGCTATACTATTTTGTAGAAAATCTTTTAATATTGCCGGTAAGCAACATGTAATTCAGTTTTAAGTCAGATTTTTTTGCATAAAACCCCTTGATATTTCTGATAGTTAATCCACATGCCAATTTTAAGTCAGGTTTTCTCTTTTGCATGATATTTGCATTAATCAACGTGCAATACATATCAAATCCTTTATGAAATTACTTTTATGTTTTAAACCCTAAATCAATACTTAACATGTTGTACATTAAATTTTATTAGAAAAATATGTTGAATCTTAATATAATGTTATTTTACATGCTTTTTCTTTCTGTATTTCTTTTTCTTCTATTTCAGCTTCTTTGGCTTATCTCAAGCCTTTCACATGTTGTGTAGATTATTCTTTTTTTGTTTATGTTATCAAAAATTATAGTGGGGTTTTACCCTACCGTTTATAGACAAAAAAGATGTTATTTTACATGTTAACCATTTTAAATATGATATTTAGGTTGCAGCCTTAATCACTAGGGAATGGTCTGTCTTTCTGTCATAACGGTGTCGATCCGGGTTGGAAATGCACACCCCAGCAAAATCAAGATTGGAGACAAGTAAACCATCTCATGCACGCCTCGTTAAAACTTCAAAGTAAAAAATTATCATCTTATGCCGAGACAGAGACGCCTTAGGATTGGTAACATTCAAACAGTTTTGATTTTGTGAGCACTAGGGCCACCGTTGACGAGGATGGTTAGGAGGATAAGTGGCAACAAAGATGGAATGCCATGTGTTTAAATAAATGATTGTGGACCTATTGGGGTCTTGAGTCCTGGTTATTTGGTTAGAAGAGTGTGGTATTTTTTTTTTCCATTGCAAAGCATGAGTTCTTTTGCTAGTTAGTAATTATATGCGTTTGTCTATAGACCATGGGAAACCACCTCAATTATTTCCGTTCTTGATGGTCCCCTCCACAAGAAGCTAGGTTAGGTTCTAGCTTACATTCATTGGTATTTTCCTCCCTCCACATGAACACCACATACACTTGCCACGTCAAGTACTTTAATATCATGCATTTCTATTCTCTTGTTATCCTAGTAATGATATGCAATTCAACTCTTGGAAAATAGAAGCATGCAATATTAGTTCCCAAGTACCACCGCCTTCTTTTAAAGCAACTGACATAAGCTTATCCTTTACATATAGATAAAGTGAATTGACCAATTTATAAGAAACAATAGCTAAAATTGATACAATTCAGGAACATCCCACACCAACTCCAAGGTACCCAACAAGCCGAGGACTCTACCCCTAGGCAAGCAAAGTCGACACCCTAAAACATAATTCGTACGCTACACTTCTACATACAAAACCTTAATCCAACACACATGTACTAGCCTAACTAATGACTCTACTACCCAAGCAACCAAAACCGACACACTTCATTACGAAGAGGAATTCTAGAGCCATCGCTCTGGCCTCCACACGACCCAGGTTGCGCACCTGTAGGATTGAAAGTAGTGCTAGAGGGGGGTGATTAGACTACTTGACCAATTAAAAATCTACTACTTCCCAATTTTAAGCCTTGGCAGATTTTAGCATTCATTGCAAGTCAAGTACACCCTACACATGCATGTCTATGAGTATTGCAGTAGAAAGTAAAGACAAACATGTAAGTAAAGGAAGGGTAGGAAGCTCAAACGCAATTGGGGACACGGTGATTTTTCCCGTGGTTCCGATAGGTGGTGCTATCGTATGTCCATGTTTATGGAGTCTTCAATCCACGAAGGATAACGGTCGCGAGAGTCCACGCAGGGCTCTACTCATGGAGAGTTCCACTAAGAAGCAATCTTGACTATACCATGATGGCCTACATCCATGGAGGACTAGCCTAACTCGGGGTAGATCTTCACGAAGTAGGCGATCTCCTTGCCCTTACAAACTTCTTGGTTCACTCCACAACACGAAGTAGGAGGCTCTCAAGCGACACCTAACCAATCTAGGAGGAACCACCCTCCAAAAGGTAATAGACTCGATAACGTCGATGAACTCATTGCTCTTGTGCTTCAAGATGATAGAATCCTCAACACAATATCACTCTCTCATAGATTTGGCTTGGTGGATGAGATTGATTTGGTGGAAAGCAACTTGGGGAGGCTAGATATCAAGATTCATATGGTAGGAATGGAATGGCATGATCTCAACACATGAGTAGGTGGCTCTCTCTCAGAAAATCAGTAGGTCTGAGTGGAGAATTGTTCTGAGTGCTTCTCTTGCGAGTGAGTGGTGGTGGAGGGGTACATATAGGCATCTCCAAAAATCCAACCGTTACACCTAATAAGTCAGACTCGGTGACACCGATGTGTTAATCTCGGTGGTACCGAGTTGCCTCAAAGGTAGCAACTTTTGAATCTCGATGAGACCGATACATACAACTCGGTTTCATCGATAAGGTGACCAATGGTCAGATTGCCAAACTTGGTGACGCCGATTCAACAAACTCGGTCGGACCGATTTTGTGAATTTCCGTAACAGGAAGTTGGCAACCCAAACTCGCTGGCACCGAAACAGAATCGGTTGCACCGAAATGCTAGGGCTTGACTGAGTCTGTCTGAGGTTGAGAATCGGTGGCACTGAGTGGAAAGTGTTCGTTGCACCGATTTTGGATATTTGGCTTTGGACAGACTTTTATGGAAGAGCTTGCGGGTGTATGTGGTGACTATCACTTTTGCACGTATGAGCATTTTGTTCACCAACAAAACCTTACCCCCTTTTGATAGTATTGGCTTTCCTATGGACTTAAGGTGATTTCTCAGAAAAGGTAAAATGTAGAGTCCTTTGCTTGAAGCTTTGCTAATGTATTTGCTTGCATCTTGGGGTATTCCACAATCCTTTTGCCAACCCATCATTGAACTTTCCCTGAAACAAACTTGGTAGAAACATTAGTTCAATGACATATATGTTGTTATTAATTACCAAAACCACCAAGGGAGCAAATGTGCTTTCAATTTCCCCCTTTTTGGTAATTGATGACAACATATAGATCAAAGCTTCGAAATATCATATAATCAATGAATATAATCGTCGCTTTGATAAGTATCTGATAAGCAAGAGCTACCCCTAAATTTGTGAATTATTTTTAAATTTGCGTTTGAATGCAAATGCACAATTGATTAGGTACATGGTGATGAGGATATGTACCTAGGGTAGGGTCTTAGGCCTAACCTACATACCCTACCTAAGGACACTATATTGGAGGACTTAATGATTGCAAGAGAGTTTCCGACTGAAGTCATCATGGCGCGATAGTCACTCGGAGGTTTCTCCCTCCACTCGACAGTCTCCTGTCACTTGGCAGAACCAATGACCAATCGACTCCAGAAGACCAGAAGGCACCCCAGGGAGGCCAACAGGTAGGCGTTCGACCAATCACCATTAGTAGCATTTATTGTATACGTTATCAGTAACGTACGCGTTTATTCCCACGATCGAACCCTTGGTTGCCTGACATTCGTGGGGGGCAGCACCCACTAATAAGCCTCCCTCCCCTCTGGTACAAGGGTTCACACCCCTTGTAACACATACTTTCCACATGACAAGAGCTCCCGAGCACTAAGACGTAGGGTTGTTACCTCAGTGAGAGGGTCCTGAACTCATACATCTATGTGTACATCCTCGCCGTAGCTAGGACTCTGCCCTCTCCTTTCGTACCCCTATCTTCTACTGTCAGACTCGTTCCCATGATAGTTGGCGCCCACCGTGGGGCAGGGTCTAAGCGACTTTTGGCGAGGTTGCATTTTCCCCCTTCGTCATGTCTTCTGGCAGTAGTTTGTTCCTGGGCCACGAGATCTGAGGGGCTGCACACTTCCGTGCAAGCTCCTACGATGTTCTTCTGCGGCAACCGTCGACTCCGTACCTGTCGTCCCTTCCCACTATTCGCTGCTGCAAGCGATCCGGTCGTTCGCGGCTCCAGCGATGGATGAGGCATGCTGCAGCTCACCAAACTTCTTCCCCATAGATTGCGGCTATCGAGCCCACTGAATCACTTCACGGCGTGTTTGACTTAGCGTCAGATCAGTCTGATGTTCCCTCCGAGTGTGAGAGCTGCGATCATGGAGCTGAGGTTCTTATTGTTGGTTCGCATCAGAGCCCGCCGCCTGGCTACGACCGCGTCAGGCATGAGGCTGGTGGAGCATTGAATGACCAGTAGTACCGGGATGAGGAGATCCTCCATACGCCCATCATTAGTGCGACTTCTGAGGATCATGCCTTGGAGGCCGTGCGCCTTCGGTTCGAAGAGATCTAGAAAGAACTCGACGAGCATGCTCGCTGATGTCTACTACACAACCTTCTTCTTGTAGACTTGTGTTGGGCCTCCAAGCGTAGAGTTTTGTAGGACAGTGGCATTTTCCCCTCAAGTGGATGACCTAAGGTTTATCAATCCGTGGGAGGCGTAGGATGAAGATGGTCTCTCTCAAATAACCCTGCAACCAACTAACAAAGAGTCTCTTGTGTCCCCAACACACCCAATACAATGGTAAATTGTATAGGTGCACTAGTTTGGCAAAGAGATGGTGAACAAGTGCAATATGGATGGTAGATATAGGTTTTTGTAATCTGAAAATATAAGAAAAGCAAGGTAACAAATAGTAAACAGCGAGGAAAACGTTGTATAAATTCTTGGAAACAAGGCCTAGGGTCCATACCTTCACTAGTGCAATTTCTCTCAACAATATTGGCATAGTTGAATCATTTGTAAGTACCTCTCGTGCGACAAAGAGTTCACTCCAAAGTCACGAATAGCAGAGAACTAACGAAGAAATTGTTGTAGGGTACGAAACCACCTCAAAGTTATCTTTTTTGATCAATCTTATGAGCTATCCCTATAAATGTCATAGACAGCCCTAGAGTTCGTACTAAAATAACACCTTAAGATACACATCAAGCAAAACCATAATGTCACCTAGATAATCCATTGTCACCACAAGTACCCATGGGCTTGATTATATGATGTGCATCACATAATTTTAGATTCATCATATTCAATCCAACACAAAGAACTTCAAAGAGTGCCCCAAACTTTCTACTGGAAAGTCAAGACTAAAACGTGTGCCAACCCCTATGCATAGATTCACAAGGTCACAAAACCCGCAAGTTGATCACCAAAACATGCATCAAGTGAATCAACAGAACATCCCATTGTCACCAAGGATATCCCATCACAAGACATACATCAAGTGTTCTCAAATCCTTAAAGACTCAATTCGATAAGAAAACTTCAAAGGGAAAACTCAGTTCATCACAACAAGATAGAGAGGGGAAAACTCCATGCGATTCATCTATATCAATAAAGCTCGTGGTACATCAAGATCGTGCCATCTCAAGAACACGAGAGAGAGAGAGAGATCAAACACATAGCTACTAGTACATACCCTCATCCCTGAGGGTGAACTAATCCCTCCATGTCATGGAGAGCGTCGGGATGATGAAGATGGCCTCCGGTGATGGTTCCCCCTCCGACAGGGTGCCAGAATGGGCTCCCGATTGGTTCTTCGTGGCTATGGAGGTTTGCGTTGGCGAAACTCCCGATCTAGGTTTCTTTTCGGAGGTTTCTATATTTATAGGAATATTTGGCGTCAATCTCACGTCAAGGGGTGCCACGAGGCGGTGACAGGCCTGCTAGGAGCGGCTAGTGGGGTGGCCGTGCCTGGTAGGCTTGTGACCTCCTCGTGGCTCTTCTGGCCCAACTCCAATGCTTCGGGAGTCTCTTTTGGTCCAGAAAAAATCATACTAATTTTTTAGCCCATTCCGAGAACTTTTATTTCTGCACAAAAAACGACACGATGGTAGTTCTGCTAAAAAAAGCGTCAGTCCGGGTTAGTTCTAACAAAATCATACCAAAATCATATATAATTATTGTAAACATGGCATGGATACTTCATAAATTATAGATATGTTGGAGACGTATCCGCATCCCCAAGCTTAATTCATTCTCGTCCTCGAGTAGGTAAATGATAAAAGAAATAATTTATGAAGTGTGAATGCTAGCATAGTGCATAAATTTGATCAGTGATAGTTCCAAACACTTTTTCTAGTATCATTATATATCATAAACAGTAGCTCATCTCATAAACCTTCATGATGAAATAACAAGCTATCCACATGTTAAAGTATAGACTAACAAACTATGCTTTCAGTCACCAAACAATTGCAATTCATCTTATTTTCAGGAAGGGTCTATGTAAGAGCTTTGATTTAGCAAATTCCACATACTCAACTATCATATAGTCATCCATGATTTCTAACACTCAAAGCATATTTTTAGAGCAAATGGCATCCGTCAAACACAGAGAAAGATAGGGGCTTAATGTTTCTCCTCCCAACTTATGTATCATATAGATAATTGTCAACAATTATAAGTCATGAGCAAATATATTTCAATGGCCATATATGCTTGGATCTTTCCCCAACACATGATGCTTGCCAAGAAAAAAAGGTGAAATATAGGAAGTGGTGAACATCACCATGACTTTTGCATAAAGGTAAGTACTAGAAAGTAAAAGATAGTCCCTTCGCAAGGGGAAGCATTGCTTTGCACATGTGCTAGAGCTCGAGCTTTTAAAACAGAGATGAATAATAATTTTGGGTTGTATGCTTTCATTGTCACCATAACAACCGAGAGATCTCGGTATCTTCCATGCTAGATACATCATAGGCGGTTCCCAAACAGAATGGTAAAGTTTTTTCTCCCCCTCCACCAATCAATCATACTCCAGGATGATCCGAATCCACGGGTACCGTCCATACCAACAACATTCCTGGGGGAGTTTTGTTTAATTATTCGCATTTTTTCTTTGATTTCGGGACTGGGAATCCCTATTACCAGCCACTTTCTCGTGAATGATAGTGAATCAACACATATCGTGAGAATAACCCACCTAGCATGGAAGATACTGACAACCCCTAGTCATTATATGAGCGGTTCAGGCATACAAAACAAAATATTATTTGAAGGTTTAGAGTTTGGCACATGCAAATTTACTTGGAACGACAGGTAAATACCGCATATAGTTAGGTATGGTGGACTCATATGGAACAACTTTGAGTTTTAGGGTTCTTGGATGCACAAGTAGTATTTCTACTTGGTGCAGAAGTTTTGGCTAGTATGAGGTGTAAGCAAGCACCACATGTTGTAGGATCCATAACAATATAACTTCTATGCCAATATACGCAACCATAACTCATTATGTTGTCTTCCTTGTCCAACTTCAACGAATTTGCTCAAGTTTGAAAATAATTAATGGGAAATCACAATCATAGAATATGTACAAGATATTATATTTATATGTGAAATCTCTCTTCCTTCTATATTTTTTCATGAATGGTTCAAGTGACCAATGCGGTGTTTGCTAACTTCCAATAAATTTTACCACCTATACTTCTTATATGTGAAGTCATTACTCCCCATGGGATAAGCATATACAAAATTTATAATTTCAGATTTATGATATTCAATTCATTGAACCAGTTACTCATAGGATATAAGTGAAGCACGAGAGTAAATGACAAAATTACTCCAAAACATATAAGTGAAGATCAATGAGTAGTCGATCAATTAGTAGCTATGTGAGGACTTTCTCTCTCTCTCTCTCAATAAATATTTTAAGATCTGAGTATTTTATTTAAATAGCAAGCAAATTAAAAATAGCACTCCAATAATAGGACGCATCATGTGAACAAATAAAAATTTAGGCTCAACATAGGCTAACTAATAGTTGATGAAGAGGGGTGGGATGCGTAGCATACCCAAGCTTAGATGCTTGAGAATTCATGAAATATTTACTTGGGGTGACTTGGGAATCCCCAAGATTGAGCTTTTGTATCTTGTTCAATCCTCTCATATCCCGGTTTCACCTATTCTGAAAAACTTCATCCACACACAACTCAAAAAGAACTCGTGAGATAGGTTAGTACACATAAGAACAAATAAAGACTTCATGTACTTCCAAGACAATTTGCACAATGATTTTCAAATATTAGTTACTCTGTACTATCATTTCCACAATTTATATCTACTAATATAGGCTACAGAAACTATAGGATAAGTAAATAACAAAACTGTGACAGCAATCTGTCCAAACAGAACAGTCTGTAGCAATTTATGAAAACACTGTACTTATATAACTCAAAACATTATTGAGATTTATGACATGCTATAAAATTTATATGAAAACACTGTGTATGAATTTCAGAAACTTTCCACGTTCCAATAAAATATGAAAATTGAAACACTACAACATAAGTTTCTGTTTTTACCCATCACATATCAAAACATGCAATGCAAGCATCCTAAGGCAATTCTTGGAACTTCTTATTGAAAAACAAGATTATAAATAAAAAATAACATAGAAAAACATAAAAAAAAGATGCTCCAAGTAAAACTCATATTATGTGACGAATAAAAATATAGCTCTAATTAAGATATACCGATAGTGTTGAAGACGAAAGAGGGGATGCCTTCCGGGGCATCCCCAACCTTAGACGCTTGAGTATTCCTTGAATATTACCTTGGGGGTCCCTTGGGAATCCCAAATATTATCTTCTTGTCACTCCTTATTCTCCTCATATTGGTGTCTCACCCAAAACTTGAAAACTTCAATCAGACAAAACTTAACGGAACTTTGTGAGTAGGGTTAGTGTAATAAAGATAGATCATTCACTTAGGTACTATCAAGACAAGATTCATCATTGTTACCACATGATAACTACTGTATTCCATCATTCCCACAATTTATATTTCTCAATATAAGCTATAGGAACACTTGAAACAAGCAAACTATGCAAGCAAAACAGAATCTGTCAAAAACAGAACAATTTGTAAAGATCTGAATGATCACGAAACTTCCCTGACTCTAAAAATGCTAAAAAATTAGGAAATATTACATAATTTGCATATAAATGTTTTTTAAAAATTGCAGAATTGTTTGATGCTCCAGTAAAATCATATAATTCATATACTGGATGCAAAACTTTCTATTTTTGCACAGAATCAAACAAGCAAGTATCCAAACTATCCCAAAGGCTTTACTTGGCACTTTATTGAAATAAAAGACACAAAACATGATTAGTAAAGTAGCTTAATAATGTGAACACATTAAAACAGAAGTTAAAAGTGTTGGGTTGTCTCCCAACAAGCGCTTTTCTTTAATGCCTTTTAGCTAGGCATGACGATTTCCATGATGCTCGTATAGGAATAATAGTTGAAACATGCAAAAGAGCATCATGAATCTCATGACAAGCACATTTAAGTCTAACCCACTTCCTATGAATATGGATTTTTTGAGAAAACAAGTTATGGGAACAATAATCATCTAGCATAGGAAGGGAAAACAAGCATAACTTCAAAACTTTGAACACATAGAGAGGAAACTTGATATTATTGCAATTCCTACAAACATATGTTCCTCCCTCATAATAATTTTCAGTAGCATCAAGAAGGAATTCCACAATATAACCAGCACATAAAGCATTATTTTCATGATCTACAAGCATAGAAAATTTATCACTCTCCACATAAGCAAACTTATTCTCATTCATAATAGTGTGAGCAAACTCAACAAAATAACTATCATGTGACACTTGATTGACATAACCACTTTGAATATTGAAATCATGATGACAAGTTTCATGGTTGTCATTACACTTTATAGCATACATGTCATCACAATAATCATCATAGATAGGAGGCATGTCATCATAATAGTTTTGCTCATCAAAACTTGGGGAACTAAAAATGTCTTCTTCATCAAACATAGCATCCCCAAGCTTGTGGATTTGCATATCATTAGCATCATCAGTATTCAGAGAATTCATACTAACAACATTGCAATCAGGCTCATCACTCAAAGATTTAGTGCCAAACATTTTAATAACTACTTCTTCTAACACTTGAGCACAATTTTCCTTTCCATCATTTTCACGAAAGACATTAAAAAGATGAAGCACAGAGGCAACCTCAATTTCGTTTTTTTGTAGTTTTCTTTTTATAAAACCAAACTAGTGAAAAACAAGAAACTAAAAGATTTGATTGCAAGATCTAAAGATATACCTTGAAGCACTCACCTCCCGGCAACAGCGCCAGAAAAGAGCTTGATATCTACTACACAACCTTCTTCTTGTAGACTTGTGTCGGGCCTCCAAGCGTAGAGTTTTGTAGGACAATGGCAATTTTCCCTCAAGTGGATGACCTATGGTTTATCAATCTGTGGGAGGCATAGGATCAAGATGGTCTCTCTCGAACAACCCTGCAATGAAATAACAAAGAGTCTCTTGTGTCCCCAACACACCCAATACAATGGTAAATTGTATAGGTGCACTAGTTCGGTGAAGAGATGGTGATACAAGTGCAATATAGGTGGTAGATATAGGTTTTCGTAATATGAAAATATAAAAACATCAAGGTAACAAATAGTAAATAGTGAGAAAAACGTTGTATAAATGCTTGGAAACAAGGCCTAGTGTCTATACTTTCACTAGTGCAATTTCTCTCAACATTATTGGCATAGTTGAATCATATGTAAGTACCTCTCGTGCGACAAAGAGTTCACTCCAAAGTCACAAATAGCGGAGAACTAACGAAGAAATTATTGTAGGGTACGAAACCACCTCAAAGTTATCTTTTCTTATCAATCTTATGAGCTATCCCTATAAGTGTCACGGACAACCCTAGAGTTCATACTAAAATAATACCTTAAGATACACATCAACCAAAACCCTAATGTCACCTAGATACACCAATGTCACCACATGTAACCATGGGCTTGATTATATGATGTGCATCACATAATTTCAGATTCATCATATTCAATCCAACACAAAGAACTTCAAAGAGTGCCCCAAAGTTTCTACCAGAAAGTTAACACAAAAACATTTGCCAACCCCTGCATAGATTCCCAAGGTCACATAACCCGCAAGTTGATTAGCAAAACATACATCAAGTGAATCAACAGAACATCCCATTGTCACCACGGATATCCCATCGCAAGCCATACATCAAGTGTTCTCAAATCCTTAAAGACTCAATCGGAAAAGAAAACTTAAAAGGGAAAACTCAATTCATCACAACAAGATAGAGAGGGGAAAGCTCCATGCGATCCATCTATATCAATAAAGCTTGCGGTACATCAAGATTGTGCCATCTCAAGAACACGAGAGAGAGAGAGAGAGAGATCAAACACATAGCTATTGGTACATACCCTCAGACCCGAGGGTGAACTACTCCCTCCACGTCATGGAGAGCACCGAGGTGATGAAGATGGCCTCCGACGATGGTTTCCCCCTTCGGTAGGGTGCCAGAACGGGCTCTCGATTTGTTTTTCGTGTCTCTAAAGGTTTGCGGCGGTGGAACTCCCGATCTAGGTTTGTTTTTGGAGGTTTCGATATTTATAGGAAATTTTAGCATCAATCTCACGTTAAGGGGTGGCACGAGGCGGTGACAAGCCTGCAAGGCACGACCAGGGGGGTGGTCACGCCTGGCAGGCTTGTGACCTCCTCGTGGATCTTCTGGACCAACTCCAATGCTTCGGGGCTCTCTTTTATCCATAAAAAACATACTAAATTTTCAGCCCATTTCGAGAACTTTCATTTCTGTGCAAAAAACGACACCATGGTAGTTCTGCCGAAAACAACGTCAGTCCAGGTTAGTTCTAATAAAATCATACCAAAATCAAATAGAATTATTGTAAACATGGCATGAATAGTTCATAAATTATAGATACGTTGGAGACGTATCACTCGCCAGCGTCCACCACTTCCCAGTGGACGTCAGCAACAGTTGTTTCCGGGTGGTTCTCAGGACAACGTTGAGGTATACCGCACTCCACTTTTAAATGTTGCAGCAGAAACTAGGATTGCAGATTCCATTCGGCCGTCATGTTCAGAGGCCGGTAGAGGTTTGCTACAGATTCAGGTGTTGCTTGATGCAGCGCAGCGCCAGAACTCAGTTGTTTCTTAGTCGCGCAATAGTTTGCACATCAATTCACCAAAGGCAGACACTATTCAGTCGGTACACAGTCCAGGGTCACCTCTACGTCGCAGGGGTGGAGGTTACCGTGATGATTAGTATCGTAATCAGGGGCGAGATCAGTTCGCTCCTCGTTCTCACCGTGATGACCACCGGCAAGTCCCTACTCCTCTACAGAGTGGTTCGTATGTGCCCCAGCACCATGACGAAAGGCACACGTTCGGCGATGATATGAACCCAGGGTTTGATGCGAGAGATTACCTCAGCCAGAAGCGAATTGACAGGGGCAAAGCCGACAAGGATGGTTATGACAGAGACCTTTCGAGTGGAAGTGGTGTAGTTGTTTCTCGCCCCGAATGTTTTAGCAGAACCATTCGCTCTATAGAGATTCCCCCCAACTTCAGGTTGGCGGCTGCAATAAGCAAGTTCATCGGCAAGTCGAAGCCGAAAACATGGTTAGATGATTACCGAGTGGCTGTGTAGATTGGTGGAGGCAATGACAATATCGCGATGAAGCATTTATCCTTGATGTTGGATGGTTCGGCCCGAGCATGGTTGAATCGTTTGGCTCCTTCTAGCATCTACTGCTAGGAGGATCTTGCCCGAGTGTTCATCAGAACCTTTGAGGGCACTTGCAAGCGACCAGCTGGTTTGATTGATTTGTAGCACTGTGTTCAGAAGCCTAATGAGTCCTTGAGAGATTACATTCAGCGTTCGTCCACCTTGCATCGCATAGTGGAGAATTTTTTCGAACATCAAGCTGTTTGTGTTTTCAAGGCCGGTGTGAAGTACAGGGAGCTTTACCTGAAGTTTGGGCGGACAGGGGACATTTCCCTGAGCAAGATGATGGAGATTGCCACTCGGTATGCCAATGGTGAATAGGAAGACCGCCTCTGTAGTGGCAAAGGAAAAGCAGTCGACAATGAAGTCGGCGGCAATTCCAGCCGAAAACAGAAGCGCAAGGCTGTTGGCTCTGCTCAGGCAGAGGTAGCCGCTCTAGCGACGCAAGTGAAAAAGAAGGGGAAGTCCAAAGGATAGTTTACCCCCAAGAAAGGAAAGAATCAGTCGGGAACTAATGTTATGGATTTTTACCATGTACAATCCACACGAAGAAATACAAAGAAGGCAATTTGATACTACAGAAACATACCACTCAACAGTGATGTTTACTGATCCAACAGTTCTAGGAGGGTCAGTCGAGTGAAAAAACTCCTGAAAAGGAGGATGATGAATACAAAGAAACTTTTCCCGAAGTCAATCCCACTCTGATGATTTTTGCTGATGTCGAAAGCAAGAGTCGACTGAAAGTTATCAACAGAGAAGTGAACATGGCCATTCCCGCAACCCCCTCATACCTCAAGTGGTCTCAGAATGCTATCATGTTTGATCAGTCGGATCATCCTGCTCATGTTGCTACCGCCGGTCGGCAAGCTCTGGTGGTGGACCTGTTGTGGGAGGGACTCGACTCCGCAAGGTCCTCATGGACGGAGGGAGCAATTTGAACATTTTGTATGCGGATACCCTCAAGGGAATGAGAATTCCGATGTCTAGACTTAGTGAGAGCAACATGCAATTCCATGAAGTCATCCCTGGGAAGAAGGCCAAATCACTCGGCCAGATTGCTTTGGATGTGGTGTTTGGTACCAATAAAAAATTCGCAAAGAGAAATTGACGTTTTAAGTTGTGGACTTCCAGAGCACATACCACGCCATCCTTGGTCATCCTGCTTATGCTCGTTTCATCGCCCGTCCATGTTATTTGTATCTCAAGTTGAAGATGCCCGGGGCCAAGGGTGTGATCACAGTCACAGGGAATCGACGGAGGGCTGAGGAGTGCCTTCAACAGGGCTCCAAAATTGCCGATCATCAGATGGCTGTGGTCGAGTTGGAAGAGTACAAGAAGAGTGCCGACCATGCTGATTTGTTGCGTGCCAAGAAGCCTGCTTCTAAGTCAGCTTTCCAGTTGGCAGGCAAGGTGAAGAAAGTACACATTCACATGACATACCCCAATGCTGCCCCGACTAACACCTCGATGGAAAATAGGAAGCCCAGCTCATCCAGTTCCTTCGTGAGAACTAGTACATCTTTGCATGGATGCCAGCTGACATGCCGGGTGTACCTAGGGAACTGGCTGAGCACCAACTGAGAGTCAATCCGAAGGCCAAGCCTGTGAAAGAGAACTTGCGTCGGTCGGCAACGGAGAAGCAGAAGGCAATCGGTGAGGAGGTGGGTCATCTCTTGGCGGCTAAGTTCATACGTGAGATTTACCACTCCGAGTGGCTCTCGAACATCGTCATGGTCCCCAAGAAGGACAAGTCACTCCGCATGTGTATTGACTTCAAACATTTCAATAGGATCTGCCCAAAAGATCATTTTTCGCTCCCCCCGCATCGATCGAATTGTCGACTCAACTGTGGGGTGCGAGTATTTATATTTTCTCGATGCATACTCCGGATACCATCAAATCCGTCTCTTTGGTCCGGATGAAATAAAGACAACTTTCATCACCCCTTTCGAGGGTTTATGTTATATCACCATACCTTTTGGTTTGAAGAATACTAGCGCTAATTTCATGCGCATGATTCAAAAATGCCTACTTGATCAGATCCCTCTGAATGTTGAAGCTTACATGGATGATATTGTTGTCAAGTCTCGCAAAGGTTTCGACCTGTTGACTAACTTGGCTGAGACATTCGCCAATCTAAGGAGGTATGATATCAGTTTGAACCCGGCTAAGTGCACTTTGGGTGTTCCTGGTGTCAAGTTGCTCGGTTTTCTCGTTTCCAAGTGAGGAATCATTGTCAATCCCGAGAAGATCAGTGCAATTACCCGAATGAAAAGCCCTGAGCGTGTGCATGATGTCCAGAAGCTCACAGGTTGCCTAGCAGCGTTGAGTTGATTCATTTCTCGTCTTGGTGAGAAGGCATTGCCTTTATACCGACTGATGAAGAAGTCTGGTACATTCGAGTGGACTCCAGAAGCTGAAGCAGCATTTGTTGAGCTCAAAGCCCTGCTTTCCACGCACCCGGTGCTTGCTGCTACGCACAACAAAGAGCCCTTGTTCCTGTACATCGTGGCCACTAATCAGGTCGTAAGTACGGTTCTCACTGTTGAACGGGAAGAGGAAGGCAAAGCCTACAAAGTCCAATGTCCAGTTTATTACATTTCAGAAGTGTTGACTCCTTCAAAGCAAAGGTACCCAGATTACCAGAAGCTCATTTATAGTATATATCTGTCAGCGAAGAAGGTGGCACACTACTTTCAAGATCACTCGATTTCAGTCATCGACGATGCTCCATTATCTGAGATCCTCAACAATCGAGATGCAACTGGTCAAGTGGCCAAATGGGCTGTTGAGCTCCTTTACGTCGATATCATGTTTGAAGCGAATGGATAGAACAACAGCAACCGATTCAAATCCACTCGGCGCACAGGACCATGTTCTTTGATGGGTCGAAGATGCTAAATGGGTCTGGTGCTGGCATTGTATTGATATCCCCAAAAGGTGACAAGCTCATTTATGTCTTGCAGATTCACTTTGATTCCTCCAACAATGAAGCTGAGTATGAAGCACTCCTATACGGGTTGCATATGGCCATCTCACTCGGTGTCAAGCGCCTGATGGTATACGGCGACTATGATTTGGTGGTTATTCAGGTGATGAAAGAGTGGGATGTCAGGAACTCTGCTATGACTAGATACTGCAACGCGGTAAGAAAGCTTGAAAAGAAGTTTGAAGGTTTGGTACTCCATCACGTTCCCCGAGTGAAGAATCAGACAGCTGATGAGCTAGCAAAGATTGGATCCACTCGGAAGCCTGTCCCCAGCAATGTCTTTCTGGATCCACTCGAAAGCCTGTCACCTTCACTGAAGAGCCCCTGCAAGCAATAAGTGCATCCAATCTGACTGAAGGTGATGTCTCGGCGGTCATAGATCTGGTCATGGAGATTCTAGTCATCACGCCCGATTGGACAGTGCCATATATTGCGTATATCCTATGGCAGGAACTCCCAGAGGATGAAGCTGAAGCTCGATAGATTATTCGTAGATCCAAGGCTTTCACTATGATGGATGATCAACTATATAGAGAAAGTGTAACTGCCATGATACAACAGTGCATCTCTCCCAAATAAGGTTGAATGATCCTGGAGGAAATTCACTCGGGGGACCTGTGGTCATCATGCGTCCTCCCGGACGATTATCACCAAAGCATACTGAGTTGGTTTCTTCTGGCCGCGTGCTAACGAGATGGCTAAGGACATTGTTGATCACTACGATGGATACCAGTTCTACTCAAACTTGTCACACAAGCCTGCATCTGCCTTGAAGATTATTCCACTCGTATGGCCGTTCACCGTCTGGGGTTTGGACATGGTTGGACCCTTTCGGACGGGTTAGAGTGGATTTACTCACTTGCTTGTTGCAGTCGACAAGTTCACTAAGTGGATTGAGGCCAAGCCTATAAAGAAGCTAAACTCATGCACTACGAGCAAATTCATAAGAGAGATAATGTACCGATATGGAATACCCCACAGTATCATTACAGACAATGGCTCAAACTTTTACTCAGAAGAGTTCAGACACTTCTGTTTCACTCAAGGCACTCGGTTGGACTACGCATATGTTGCGCATCTCAAACTAATGGCCTTATCCTTCAGGGGCTGAAGCCTCAACTCATGTGAGATCTAGAGCCTGGGTTACGGAACTACCATCTGTTTTGTGGGGCTTCAGAACGACTCCTAATTGTCGACTGGCCGCACTCCTTTCTTCCTAGTGTACGAACCGAAGCCATTTTGCCGAGTGATCTCCTTAACAATTCCCCTCATGTAGATCTTTACTCTGAGGCTGAAGCAGAACAGGCACGATAGGATGGCGTAGATCTTTTGGAACAGGAGCACGAGATGGCTCTGATTCGGTCGACTGTGTATTAGCAGGATTTGTGCCGCTTTCATACAAAACATGTCAAGAGTCGGTCGTTTCATGAAGGTTATCTGGTGCTTCGAGTAGATCAACAACAACCTCACAAGCTCGCTCCGACATGGGAAGGTCCTTTCGTCATCACCAAGGTACTGAACAACGGATCCTACCACCTCTACAACCTGAAGAAGCAGATTGATGACCCACGGGCCTGGAATGCAGATCTGCTTCGACGTTTCTATACTTGAAGACTGAGTTGTTTTGATGTAATAAAAGTATTCCAGACAATATCGTTTATGAAGGTTATGACTTCCATAGTTTTTTGTCAATTCTGATCGCACCATCCTACATTCAAAAACTTCTCCGAGTGGCGAGCGATCCTCTCACTCCGGGGCTTAGCTGCCAACCAGCTTTCTCCTAAGTTAAAAAAACCTTTCGAGTGGATAGCAGTCAATTCACTCGGAAACTTAGCTACAAACCAGTCTTTGTCTAAGTTCAAAAACTTCTCCGAGTGGCAAGCAATCCTCTCACTCGGGGGCTTAGCTGCGAACCAGCTTTTGCCTAAGTTAAAAAACCTTCCGAGTTGATAGCAGTTCATTCACTTGGAAACTTAGCTAAGAACCAGTCTTCGTCTAAGTTCAAAACTTCTCAAAGTGGTGAGGGATCCTCTCACTCGGGGGTTTAACTGTGAACCAGTTTTCGCCTAAGTAAAAAACCCTTCCAAGTGGATAACATAACATTCATTCAGAAACTTACCTGCGAACCAGTCTTCACCTAAGTTCAAAAACTTCTTCGAGTGATGAGCGATCCTCTCACTCAAGGGCTTAGCTACGAACCAGCTTTTGCCTAAGTTAAAAATCTCTTCCGAGTGGATAATGGAACATCCACTCGGAAACTTAGCTGCGAATCAATTTTTGCCTAAGTTCAAAAACTTCTCCGAGTGATGAGTGATCCTCTCACTCGGAGGCTTAGCTGTGAATCAGCTTTCGCCTAAGTTGAAAATATCTTCCGAGTGGATAACGAAACATCTACTCGGAAACTTAGCTGCGAATTGATCTTCACCTAAGTTCAAAAACTACTCCTAGTGACAAGCGATCCTCTCACTTAGGGGCTTAGCTGTGAACCAGCTTTCGCCTAAGTTAAAATCTTTAGCCGAGTGACAAATATTCTTTGCACTCCGAAACTTGGCCGCAAATTAACTTCTTGCCTAAGCTCGTGATTATTCCGAATGCTGAACATTCATTCCATTCGAGAACAAAAGAAATTCAGCCAAACAAAGGATTGAAAGCAAAGTGCAGATAAATCCAAAGTTTCTAGCGTGGATAGAAGTTGTTCGCGCAAACGAAAGTGCTCATGCCTAAAGCCTGAATGAAGTTTTAATATGGTTACATTTCCACTCGGCATACCGAGGCAAATAAAGTCTTAATTGTGATCAAAGTTTTATCAAGCACATGTGGGACCCGCAGGCTCGACGAAGGTGTCGATGTCAATCCCATTAGCAATCCAAGTGGCTGAATCGATGAAAGTCTCCATGAAATCCTCAAAAACGAGTTTCTTCGTGTTGATCACCTAGAGAGCCTTCAGCTTGTCCTCCCTGGCCTCCTTGCAATGGACTCTGACAAGTGAAAATGCCACATCGGCTCCACAACGAGAAGGAATTTCTTCGATGCCTGCACTCGACCGAGAATCTCATTGAGACGAGTCATCGTTGATTCAAGGTCAGCCTGCAGGGTGTCTTCGGGCCACAGTTCCTTGTCAACCTTCTCTAATGCAGACTTCAATCGAGTGATATATTGTTTAACACTCTTGAGACAGACGTCGAGACGAAACATGTTCATAGCCACAGCGTCCCCAACGGACGACTTGGTGGGATTCAGATTTGGTTCGATCTCGTCAATTTCCTTTACAACGTCTTGGCAGAATTCGATATGAAGAGGGAATAGAAAGGTAGTCATGCTTCTATCTTATGGGAATTAAGGAAAGTCACTCGGTGAAAGAAAGGTACCATCGAGCATGTTGAACATCTTCTTCGCAAAGTCCCCCAAGTACTTCTCTAGACCTTTGCTCCTCTTGTTCAGCTGTTCGGTCTTCTTGATCTAGTCGGCATGCTCCTACTTGAGTTTCATATTCTCTTCTTCTAGCTTCTTAGTTGCTACAAGTTTCCTCTCGGCAGCCTTAGTTTTGTCCCTCGCTACCTTTTGAGCATTAACGAGTGCCTTCTCCTTGTCCTCCAGTGCCTTCTTCATGCTATCTAAAGAAACAACATTGTTGAGTCGCGCTTGGAGTCAGCGATTCTCATCACGCACGTCTGTTCGAGCGAGAAGAATCGGTTCAAAGGATGGAAGAAGAAAGCAACACTGCAGTTGGTCAACAAAGATTACCGTCGAGAGTCCTTAGTTCAACCTATGCACGATCTAGATTGTTCTTGGAGACCTAAAAAGAGTCATATCATGGTTGATGAAAATGATGTCCATGAAACCTGCATCATATCATGGTTGATGGAAATGATGTCCATGAAACATGCAGAGTAGGTCCGGACCTCTACTTCCCTCAGACAGGTATTCAGAAGTGGAAACACTAAAGCAAATAATTCACTCGACGAACCGAGTGACGAGCGTACTCCGCATACGACAAAGGAACCTGAGTCCAAGTTCTTAAGACTACTGCTCACCCTTAACGATTAACAGTAGTCTCGGGGACTACACCCAGTGGGTGCACTTAGCGTGCCCCCACCGAATACGAAGCCACTCAACCAGTCTGACTTGTCTGAGCAAAAATTGTCTCTATCAGACCCCCGCCGATGCAAGCACTAGACAGCGGTCTCGCGGACTACACACAGTGGGTGCACTCAGCGTGCCCCCACTGGACATGCTATCCCTTGACATGTCGAGTGACAAGCAACCTAACTAAAAAAGTGCGCAAGTCTGCAAACATCGTCTCTATTAGACCCTCGCCGATGCAAGCACTCGACGACGACACTGAAGTTGCTTGGGGTTGCCCGATTGGCGTCGAGGCCACAATGGTCGAAGTGGATGGCGGAGCACTTGACAACAGAGCGGCAAGCTCAGTTCTAACTCGATACGAGTCACCAAGCCCTTGAGACGACGCAACAGTCGACTTGCAAGGTGTCTGCCCTGATGACGTTCTCCGAGTGCGTACGCGGGGAGTGCTTGGGGTCACACCTTCACCCCCCTGTACCTCGTGGTGGCTCTTCATCGTCCTCCAATTGAATGACTTCTGTAGCTACTAGTCGGCAACGTTAGTTTATTCAATCGGTGAATTAATCCCAAGAACCAGAACAGAGTGAGGGTTTATTATACCTCGTTGGGTGGTGTCCACGTCAGCAGTGTCCACTTCCATATGCTCCTCTTCATCCTGTGGAGGCGACGTCACCGAGGTAGTAGCTCTAGTGGACAGATCCTACTCGGTCAGCAAAGGTTTGAAGTTCCACAACAACAAAGGAAAAAGAAAGAGAACACTCTCATTGAAACAACAGGTACAAGAATCTTCATCCAGGACAGGGCCTTCTGAGGTTTTGGTGCACTACCGCCTTCGCTCTCCCCTCCATCTTCGGGTAGATTTCCATTCGGCACGGGCGAGTACATGTTCATCAGCTCCTACAAGATTCTAAAAGTAAAGTCACTCGACTGATGCTACCAATCACTCGACGAAACATCAAAGCATTTGACAAATATATAACTTACCAGATTCGGCGGTGGGTTATTAGCAGAGAAAGGCAAGATCCACTTGGCTCCCAGGGGATTGTCGCAGGCTCTGGTGATGCTCTGAAGCCACTATGCAGCAGATTCCTCTGAGACTTCCTCTGCATGTGTCCGAGTGGTGTCCTCAGGACCTGAGTAGTGCCACATGGCATGGTCCCTCACTTGAAGGGGTTGGATTCGTCGACTCGGAAACGTCTCCAGCAGATCCCTGCCAGTCACTCCACCACGAACCAGATTCACCACAACATTCACTAAGATTCCCACTTGGACTTTCTCCCCTTCTAGCACTGACAGTGATTTGGGAGTAGTGGGTCGATCTGGTGTGAAGGGGGAAAGTCTAGTCGACATATTCAGAGACGCAACATCCTTACAATAGAACCAAGTCGACTGCCAGCCCCTAACTGATTCAGGAAAAATCATTGATGGAAAGGAGCTTCTAGCTCTGTTTTGGATCCCTAAGCCACCACACAACTAAATGGCATGGGTCTTATCATCGTCTGCGTTGGCGTCTTTGACTGACTGAGATCGGACAGTAAAGATGTGTTTACAAACCCCAATGGGGATGGCAACCCAAGAAGCACTCGCACAAGGTGATGAAAGCAGCAAGGTACGAAATGGCATTCGGAGGAAAGTGGTGAAGCTGAGCTCAGAAAAAGTTGAGAAAACCGCGGATGAAAGGATGGGGAGGCATAGAAAATCCGCGCTTGACGTGGGTGTGGAGGAGGACTCGCTCCCCCTCATGCGGCTCCGGCTCGATCTCCCCCTCTGACAACCTCCACAAGCCATTGTCTATGAGCCTGTCAATGACGAGGTTCTCAACATCCCTCACCGTGACCGTCGACGGGAGGAAATCTCCCTGGATCCACCCCGGCGACACCGTAAATTGGGCGCTCGATGACTTCTTTGCCTTTGCTCCCTTCTTGGCGCGCTCGAGCTTCTCCGTCTTGTTCTTCGTCATCGCGATGGCAGGCATTTGGACGGAGCTGGGCGGCATGGGTGGAGCAAAGGAGGCGGAGGAAAAGAGAGGATTTGGGGGAGAAGAACTATGTTGTCCGCCGAGTGGTCTGGTCTTATATCGATCCGAGTGTGTCACTAACCCGCGGGCCCGCCAGATCCCTACCTATCTCTACCACACACATCACACTCTACATAGTGTAATAGGCAGTGCGATAATCGAGGCGTTGTGCTCCCACTTGCCCCAGTCGTGTCGGCATCTTTGCATGGCGCGTGGTTCCGAAATTTTCCGAATGCCGTGAAATTTGGGTCTGACGAAGCGACCCGTCGCATGCAAAGATCCCCTTGAATCACTCGGGTTTGAATATGTGCTCTAATTCACTTGGAGACTTATTAAGGCTGAATAGATCAGGGCAAATGATAAAGATTCCAGTCGACACAGATCTCCTTGAAGCCCCGAAGTGCATTCGGAATTTTGGTGACTTATCAGAACTGGCATCGATCCCTTTTTCACTCAAACGCCGATCCATTCGGGGGCTAATGACGAGGATATGTACCTAGTGTAGGGTCTTAGGCCTGACCTACATACCCTACCTAAGGATACTATTTTGGAAGACTTAATGATTGCAAGAGAGTTTCCGACTAAAGTCATCTTGGCACGATAGTCACTCGACAATTAAGTCACTCAGAGCTTTCTCCCTCCACTCGATAGTCTCCTATCACTCGGAAGAACCAATGACCAGTCGACTCCAGAAGACCAGAAGGCACCCCACGGAGGCGAATAGGCAGGCGTTCGACAAGTCACCATTAATAGCATTTATTGTATACGTTATCAGTAATGTATGCCTTTATTCCCTCGATCGAACCCTTGGTTGCCTGACATTCATGAGGGGCAGCGCACGCTATATAAACCTCCCCTCCCCTTTGGCACACGGGTTCACACCCCCTGTAACACATGCTTTCCACACGATAAGAGCTCCCGAGCACTAAGATGTAGGGTTGTTACCTCTACGAGAGGGGCCTGAACTCATACATCTCTATGTATATCCTTGTCGTAGCTAGGACTCTGCCCTCTCCTTTCGTACCCCTATCTTCTACTGTCATACTCGTTCCCACGACACATGGGGCACTTCTTCCATGTCACATACATCTTGGTGGTGTGCGAGAGTAATAAGAGTTAATAACATAGCACAACACATCAAGCAAAGTGAATGATCATCACATAACCATCAAAAGATAGGGAATAGTAGCAAAACACATAAAAGCATATGATCAAACACAAACACAAGTATATCACATCCAAACCAAAAGAACATTTGGAAGAACATTTAGTCTTTTGAAAAAACAACGATAAAAACTAGACGCTCTCTCACTCGAAGCCTAGATATATATACAACTTCTCCCTCTTTGGCAACAAGTTACCAAAAAGATCAAAGAGATATAACTAATCGTCCTTCTGCGGCTGATCTCCTCCGGTAGTCGAAGTCGGAGTCGAAAGAACTGCGTCGGCAAAGACCTCAGCTGATGTCCTGGACGGAGTTGGAGTAGTCACTGGAGCACTGGAGTAGCTGATGGAGTTGAAGTCACTGTAGCTGGAGCAGAAGATGAAGGTCTCGTCTTTGGAGATGGCACTATAGGTGTCCTGGCCTATGTCCTGAATTGGGCAGTCGTCCTAACATGTGCAGTATCCTCATCATTATCAGAAGACTCAGACTCTGAAGAGACATGACGGATAGGAGCTCCACCCACTTCCTTCTTGAGCTTGTTAACGGTCTTGGTCAAACCATCTACCTTGTCATTAAGAGTTTTAACTCTATCCTCAAAGATGTTCACAAGGTTCTCCTAACTATCCATAATAGTTTTGATGTCATTCTTCATGTCCATGATAGTAGAGATTAAGATATCCATCTGCTCATTCCTGGATCTGGGGACCTAAGCACTAGTGGCTCTAGCTGCCTCTGCCTGTGCCCGAGCTGTAGCTGATGTGGGATGGTCTGGGTCCATCACCACAACATTGTCCTCGAAATCTGGCTGAAGTGGAAAGTGGGGTCTATCCAGAGCAAAGATGTGCATCTCAAGTTTGGAGTTGATAAGCATCTGAATGTAGGGTGCATAGCAACATGAGCGCTTCTGGTCAGTAGCAACCCTCTTCATTGTTTCAACTATCAAGTCCATCACTCGAAACCTGGTGTGACTATCAAGATGGATAAGCATGTTGATGGAGTATCCATGAATCATCTTGTCATCTCCAGACTTAGGCATCAATGTATGCCTCAAGATGGTGTTCATGGTACGGAGGCCAGCTTGGAGGAAGCAAATAGATCCTAACTTGTGTGATTGCAAGTTAGCAGCAGGGATAGCATTGTAAATATCCTTCATATCATTGTGGCTCTCCTTGTATTTAGAGTAGACATCCAAGTCACCATCTTGTACCTCAAGGCCTCCTAAGATGGTAGCCCACTCATCAACTGTAGAGTCATATCTTGTTCCTTCAATCATCCACACTATCCTACCATCTCAATAGAAGTGAGCAGTGGAGTAGAATTGCATAATCATCTCATCATTCCAAGTTCTACACTCTCTTCCAACAAATTGATCGAGACCAATGAAGTGAAAGTTATCTTGCACACATGGGAAATAGTCCTCATTTGCCTTGATATACTTCCTGTCAACGCATATCATATCACTGACTGCTGGGCTCTTGTCAAGCAAGATCGTCTCATAGAAATCTTGTTGTTCCTTAGTGTAGAACCTATAGTCCACCACAGTCTTTCTCCTTTGGGCATATGGATCAATAGCTCTCCATGCCCTCAAACCAGAATGCTTCCTGTTCTTCATATTCTCAGCTATTGGATGGCTGGCATTGTGTTTAGGAAGGTGAGGTCTAAGATTCATCAATGCTGTCATAGCATCATCATCATCATTTGCTTCTTTGAAAGTAGATCTTTTGTTCTTCTCAGTGGCAGGAATATATCTGGTAGTCCTCTTGGACTTCCCTGCAGCTACCTTCTTAGGTGCAGCCTTGGTGCTCTTTGAGGGACCTGGCTTTGGCATAGCATCCGCCAACAGCTTCTTTTGTTTCTTCTTGGGAGGGGCCTTGACCACTTGTTCCTCCTCCTCCTCCTCCTCCTCCTCCTCAGCAGCACCAACAGCCTCCTTTGTATCCTCAAACATAGAGGTAGGCCTACCAACAACATGAATGATTCTCTTCCTGGCTGTCTTCTTCTCTCCTTCCTTCTTAGGCAAAGATTTCCTTGGGATCTCAACAAACATGGTAGCTCTAGCACTCTCATGTGCTTTGAAAGTCTCTGGAGGTGCATATATCTTCCTGACAACCCTCCTGGTTGAGGTGGCCTCATTGGCAGACTTCTTGGCAGCCTTCTCTTGCTTCTTAGCAAGAACCTCCTCAGGCACAAAATCAAAATCTTCCTCATCAGAATTTTGTCTCTTCCTGGTCCTTGTAGAAGCTTTAGGCAGCCCATGAGAGCTTGGGTTGCCTGGATCTGAGAAAGAGCTAGACTCAGGGCTAGTGCCTGAACTCACATCAACATTCTGCTCCCGCAGATTCTGGCTATCCTATGAACCTGACAAGTCTGACCCTGCGAATAGAGTTGAGAAGAGTGGAATAGAAAAAGTCATCACAAAATGCAAAGATTTTGAAAGTTTGAACTAAGAATTTCTCAAATTTTGTATTCTGCCAAATGTATGTCGGTACAGCCGAGACAACATTTTCGTCACACCGAGACTAACAACCTGCTTTCCACGGACTTGGCACCATTTTCGGTTGCATCGAAAATTGGCACTCGGTTCCACCGAGGTGTTCTCAGTGTGGCAGAAAACCAAATTGGTGATACCGATTATTTCGCATCGGTTCTACCGAGATATATGAGGCGGACGGCAAAACCTAAAAAAATCATCATTCGCTAATCTATTGAGTTTTTATGTGGAACTGGTGGCTTATCGAGAAATTGAACTTCATTGCGCAAGATTGGGACGGGGAGCGGAAGAAGGATTGGATCTGTACCCTAGCTTGGTGACGGTTTGGCTACGGCGAGCACGGCGGCGAAGATGCCCGTCGATGGCGAGGATCCCAGCGGCGGAGGAGCACAGGAGACAAGGGCGACGACCAGGGGGTCCTTTTATGGTAGCTTAGGGTTCTGGGGCATGACAGTTTGAGATTGAATTTCAAAGCATCGGGGTCCACAACATATATACCCATCACTGTTGGTGATACCAATTCTAACTTTTCGGTGTCACCAAGTTTCTCAACTGTCAGCTGACAGGGAAACTCAGTGTAACCGAGAGTATGGAATCGGCAGTACCGAGATAGAAAAACCAGATCAACCCTAGGCAATCGGTGAGACCGAGATTTGAGTTGGTTCGACCGAGTTGCACTTGGGAGGTTTTAATGGTCAGTCCTTTGTCGGTACAGAACTCCAAGTGCTCCTCACACAAAGAGATCAAAAAGTACATGTTCAAATTTTGTGATGCAGCATGAATAGAACGTGAGGTGAGAAAGCATAGCTAGCTAGAGGAGTGGTCCTAGGCATTCTTGTACATCCAATTGGCAAATGAAAAATCAAAAGCCAAATAGAAACAATTGGATATCCTCGAATGAGTAAATAAATGCAGACCAACAATCTCACACAATAAGATGTCAAATGAAAACATGGCAAACATGCACAAATACACTAGCATTTAACAAGCACTTTGGCGATGATGGAGTCATCTATATATGAGTATATTGACTTAGGAGCCAAGTAAGAATACTTGATCATAGGTCATACTCATCGTTTAAGCACAAGTGGGGTGACCACTTTTACATGAAGCTTTTAATGTTGTCACATTCTATGAGATTCTTTGACTCAAGTCTTAGAGTAAAGATCCCACTTGATGTGATATCCCCCCATAGGAGGGATAAACTAACCTTGGGTTTTGTCGATGAAGACTTCATGTAGGTGAAGTAGTGGTGCATACTCAAAGTGGATAAAGATCACCAAGAGTTGGGAGCATCCTTGTTGTTTCATTACTCTTCTCACCTACATGGGTTAGTCCCAACACACAAGAGACAAATACAAGGATATCTATGGACATGGAGTGCAAAGCATATATGATGATGTCCATTGATTTGTTGAATACCTTGTCCCTTGCTTACCTTTGAGGGAATGTGTGACTCCTTGAAAAATTGGATGATGTTGATGTTGATTGCAACTAGTTCTTGCCAATAATGAATATGAGTTAATTTCATTGGCGGAGTCACCCCTCAAGAACTTATCTAGTTCTTCTTGTTGGGGACCCACATCAAGCTCATGGGGATCCTTGGTGTTGAAGTAGCACTTGTAGAAGTTGAGCTTGTAGTAGCCTTGGGAGCCCACTTTAGCAAAGGTCAAGATTCATCTTCATATGAGTCAATGTCCTCTTGAAGCTTGTTCTTGCCCTTGAGCTTGGGATCTTGTGGTGGAAGGTCATCTTGAGTTTTTGTTCCCTTGGGGAGAGTATTTTCATACTTCTCCTTTTGAGGATCAAACTTGGGATTGGGGTATTGACCTTCTTTCCATTCAACTCCATTAGCGTTGAAGTAGCCAACACCATGATTCTTCCAGTATCCTCCGTGCTTGCGTACAATATCCTCAAATTGTTTGCACCCAACAAGACTCTTGTAGATACATTTCTCTATAATCCCTTTCAAAAGTTCATTTTCTTGCTCAAGTGTAACTTGGCTAAGAGAAGAGTTAGTGGGATCAAGAGAACTACTAGAAGCAATATCATTGGATTTATCATTTTTGTTGATACTAGTTGAAGAACCGTTCTTTCCTTTGTTACTAGCTTGCTTAGTCTTAACTTGTGGCATGAACGTAGACAGGATAAGTCGCTTGGCTAGAGAAGAGGAAGTCTTCTTTTGAAGATCATCATTGATAGCTTTAAGGAACTCATGCTCTTGCTCTAAGTTGAGCTTCTCGAAGCGAAGCTTCTCATGTGTCCTTTCAAGCTCTCCATGATCTCGTAGAGTAGACTTGTGAGATAACTTAAGATTGTTTAGTTCTTGAGTTAGTCGTTCTCTTTCCAACTTATCATCATCGCACGACTTATCTAGACTAGAGTGAGTAGTAGACAGTTCATTTTGACTAACATTACTAGATTTGACAAATAGCAAGTAATCTTAAATTAACAAGTCATCTTCATCACTATTGAGATCAAGATACTCGGGGTGTGATACCTTGGAGCCTTTAGCCATGAAGCAAGATCCACTCCGTTCATTTGGTTAATCAAATATGTCGTATGAGTCGGTTGTCACTAGTGCAAGTCCGGCAACACCTTCATCTTGACTATAGTCGTAGTTGGAATGATAGCTTCTCTCGGAGTGGTTGTTGGATTCGGAGCCGAAAACCCATTCACCAACATGAGCTTGTTGTTTCCTTCTTGAGTAGCTCTTGGTGTACTTGTACTTCTTCTCCGAGTCCCTACTTCTCCTTGAGGGTCTTCGTTCATAACGATCATCCCTACTCCTTATCTCTCTTCGTGCTGACTCGTCTCTTGAGCTTCGTCTTCTTGGTGACTCTTCTTTTCTTTATTAAGGAGTCATGCATTCATTGGAGTAGTGTCCAGGATTCCCACAATTGTAGCAGTTTTGATCACGACTTGATGAACGCTTCTCTTCATATCTTGAGTTGGAGCTTCGATCTTTTCTTCTATTCATGTAGAACTTGTTGAATTTCTTGACCATGAGGATTATCTCTTCATTTGTGACAAGGTTGTCACTTGAGGTTGTGGTAGCATCACTTGTGGCTTTCTAAGCACCGCTAGACTTGTGGTGAAGCTCTTCCTTGTCCTTGAGTGTCATCTCATGGGCAACAATCCTTCCAATCACTTCCATTGGCTTGAGATCTTTGTAGTTGGGCATCATTTGGATCGATGTGCATACAATGTCATATCGATCATCCAAAGCTCGAAGTATCTTCTTGATGATGAATTTGTCCGTCATTTCTTTGCTTCCTAAGCCGGCAATCTCATTGGAGATTAGAGCTAGCCTAGAGTACATGTTAGCGACTCCTTCACCATCCTTCATCTTGAACATGTCTTGCTGACTTTGAAGAACATGCAACTTGGATTCTCTCACAGATTCAGTACCTTCATGCATGTCAACCAAAGTATACCAAATCTCTTTTGCATTCTGAAGACGGCTGATTTTGTTGAATTCTTCAGGGCATACGCAGTTGAAGAGAATGTCACATGCTTGAGCATTGAGTTGCAACATGTTCAATTCATCCGCAGTCGCTTCGCGATCCGACTCCCTTCCATCCGCAAAGAATTCACCTTGCAATCCAACATGAACAACAACCCAAATGGTGGGGTTATGACCAAGTAAATGCATTTTCATTTTGTGCTTCCAACTAGCAAAATTAGTGCCATCAAAGTACGAACCTCTACGGTGATAATTTCCCTCACTAGACGCCATACTCTCCTAGGTTATGAAACCAATGCAATGGAGATCAAAGCTCTGATACCACTTGTAGGATCGAAAATAGTGCTAGAGTGGGGGTGATTAGATTACTTGACAAATTAAAAATCTACTTTTTCCCATTTTTAAGTCTTGGCAGATTTTAGGATTCATTGCAAGTCAAGTACACGCTACACATGCATGTCTACGAGTATAGCACCACAAATTAAATACAAGCATGTAAGTAAAGGAAGGGTAGGAAGATCAAACGCAATTGGTGATACGATGATTTTTCCCGTGGTTCTGATAGGTGGTGCTATCGTACGTCCACGTTTATGTAGTCTTCAACCCATGGAGTGTAATAGTCGCAAGAGTCCATGGAGGGCTCCAGCCATGGAGGGTTCCGCAAAGATGCAACCTTGACTATACCATGATGGCCTACGTCCATGGAGGACTAGCCTGACTCGGGGTAGATCTCCTTGCCCTTACAAACTTCTTGGTTCATTCCACAACACGAAGTAGGAGGATCCCAAGCGACACCTAACCAATCTAGGAGGCATCACCCTCCAAAAGGTAATAGGCTTGATAATGTCGACGAACTCCTTGCTCTTGTCTTCAAGATGATAGACTCCTCAACACACAATCACTCTCTCACAGATTTGGCTTGGTGGAAGAGATTGATTTGGTGGAAAGTAACTTGGGGAGGCAGAGATCAAGATTCATACGGTAGGAATGGAATGGCATGATCTCAACACATGAGTAGGTGTCTCTCTCTCAGAAAATCAGTAGGTATGAATGGGAACTGTTCTGAGTGCTTCTCTTGCGAGTGAGTGGTGGTAGAGGGGTATATATAGGCATCTCCAAAAATCCAACCGTTACACCTAATAAGTCAGACTCGGTGACACCAATGTGTTAATCTCGGTGGTACCAAGTTGCCTCAAAGGTAGCAACTGTTGAATCTTGGTGAGACCGATACACACAACTCGGTTGCACCGATAAGGTGACCAACGATCAGATTGCCAAACTCGGTGATGCCGATTCAACAAACTCGATCAGAACAATTTTGTGAATTTGCGTAATAGGAAGTTGGCAACCCAAACTCGGTGGCACCAAAATGGAATCTGTTTCACTGAAAAGGGTTTGGCTGAGTTTGTCTGAGGCTGAGAATCAATGGCACCAAGTGGAAAGTGTTGGTTGCACCGATTTTAGATATTTGGCTTTGCACAAACTTTTGTGGAAGAGCTTGTGGGTGTATGTGGTGACTATCAGTTGTGCACCTATGAGCATTTTGTTCACCAACAAAACCTTACCCCCTTTTGATAGTATTGGCTTTCCTAAGGACTCAAGGTGATTTCTCACACAAGGTAAAATGTAGAGTCCTTTGCTTGAAGCTTTGCCAGTTGATTTCCTTGCATGTTGGGGTATTCCACAATCCTTTTGCAAACACATCATTGAACTTTTCTTGAAACAAACTTGGTAGAAACATTAGTTCAATGACATATATGTTGTTATTAATTACCAAAACCACCAAAGGAGCTAATGTGCTTTCAGCACCAGCCTTGGTGATGAGTCTGTTATCCAAGCAGCCAAAACCCAATGACATGAGATGAATCTAGGAGTTGTCGCTCTATTATCCACACCGGCCTCGAGGCCACGCACCCAACTATCCAGTACTAACAGTACAAGATAAGCAAGGCACAACATTTAGATGGAAGACATGGCCTCCAAGATGACGCCCCAAAGGGGAAGTAGAAGGTGCTACATCGATCCCATTCTAGCCAAAGACAAAGCTTGGGTTATCTCTTGGAGAGCTTGAGACCCATATGATGAGGAAGGTGAAGAGGATCCTCAATGACACCTCCAAGAAGGGCAGTGCCGTCTGAGGATGCCATTGTTTTTGGAAACAACCAAAATCGCTTGAAGGCATTCGCTTGGAGAATACTAAATGAAGATATTGAGTCATGCCAAACCATCCGACAAAGCATTTGTATCCATATGTCACAAGTAGGTCACCACTAATGACCCACAAGTACAGGGGACTGCAACAGTTCTCGAGGATAGTATTTCATCTAAATTTATTGATTTGACACAAGGGGAGACAAAGAATATTGTAAGCTTGAGAAGTTTAGTTGTGAATTCAATCACACCTGAGAGATAACTTCCTTGTAGCTATCTTTTAGTAGAACCATAATATGAAGGTAGTAGTGGTAAGGTAACGGTAGCAGTAGTAATAGTTACAAGTTTGTAGCAAGTAGAATAGTAGTGATTTTAACAGAGACAATAGTAACGATAGCGTGTTCAGATGAAATTTAATATGCAGCAGAAATAACTTAGAGCGATACAACCTAGCTCCAGTTCATGAATCATATGTAAGCATGTATTCTGTATATGGTCATACAAGCCTGCGATAAGAACTTGGATAACATATTTTGTCTTACTCCTCCATTGCAACGGGGTCCTAAAGAAAACTATGGGTAACTAAGGATCTCCTTTTAATAGAGAACCGAAAAAAACATTAACACATAGTGAATACAAGTAAACCTGAAATCCAAGTCATCCTCGTAGATTATCCCAATTGGTGTCACTTTGGGGTCTAGGGTTTGGAACAATATCTAGTGCGTACAACTTCCAGGTAATGATGAGGACATCCCTGCTAATGCTACATCCACAACTCCGACTTCTATGCATACATGACCAATTACTAGAGCTCGCGCACGTCAATTGAATTACCAGGTACTTTCCTTTCTTGCAAATCCTTCTAATGTTCATGAACATATGATGCTGCCTAAATTTGATACTTTTGTTTTACTTATGAATGAAGGACCTGGCATGGACAAGAAGGATGACCATTGGAGCAGGATCAAGCATGGACAAGAAGGTGCGCACGCGGGAAAGAACAATGGAGCTTCCAGTGATGATTTTCGCATTTTGAAGCCACCATAATGGGAGCAAGAAGCCTTGGACGAAATATGCATGACGCTACTTTATAAAATTCGTCCCTAGGCTAATATAGGTGCTGTGCCGCCTTATTGTTGGGCCAGGCCCATGTAATTTCGAAATACCATATTATAGGCTGTTTTTAGAGTCCGTATGTATGGCGAAACTGAGTTTAGGTCGGTTTCGGACCCCTACTTCAAAGGGCCACGAAATTCCCCTCTATTTCCCCATATATACAGCCCTTAGGGCGTCGTTTTAGGGTTGGGTTTTGTTTAGATTACAAGTTCGCCATAGTTGCAACTTCGTGTTCTTCGTTTGTGTTCCACGACCAGACAAAGGCGTCATAGAACCCCACTTCATCAATAAAGCTTCCCTCTTATATTCGCAATATCCAGATTGCAATCTTAATTTCTTGCTTGTTCTTCGTTTGCATGCAGGAAATAGACCCTTATGGTCAGGTTGATCGTGCTCCGGCGTGGTCAATAACCTCTCGGAGTTGGTTTAGCGATTGCTAAGGCGCGATGTCATCACACGTTCGTAGTCGGATTGTCAAAGTCTACTCCACCAAAAATGATAGCCACCATCTCATCGAAAGACAGGGACAACTTCGCCTCTATCAAGTGGTATCAGATTTCCAGGTTGCTCGGTGAGATTTTACCAGTTTTCGTAGTTTAGATCACATCTGTTGTTCATACATTTAGTCCACGAAAAAGCCACAAAAAATGAGGGTTAGATCATCATATCCGAACCAATCTGAGCCTTTGCATAGTCTTTTCAGTATTTTGCTTTGTTGAATTTGCGGTTACATCATCGTGTCGACTTGCTGGTCTTAGTGTCTAGTCCTTTAGAGTTTTGAGTTCTATTCACAGGTTGTCACGCCGCCACCGCATCATCTTCATAGTTGCCATATACCACCACCATCATCACCGCTGCCATATATCACCACCCACCATCACTATCCATTGGTGTCCATATATACCATCACAAATCCGCCACCAATCCGAGTCCAACTCGTTTTAGTTTTAGTTTCGAGATCCTTTTGATTTCGGATTCGTGTTTTGCTACCTGCGTAGGTGTCGGAAAAAAAGTCTGGCACGCTTTGCTGAGCATGTTTTGGCCCAAAAAAATTTCGGCCAAAAAATTTCCCTATCTTGATTTTAGGTTTTTCGGAGCGTTTTGAGACACTTGCCATCATAGTGATTTTTTTCAAAATTTTTGGTCGTCGCAGCCCCCGAATTTCTCCAGAAAAAAATAGTCCAACAAATTTCGTGCCCATCTTGCTTATACGACGTGGGAAGAGTTTTGAGACACTCGCCATTGTAGTGATTTTTGAGCAAAAAAAAGAGGCGCCGAAAAAAATTCAGAGTGTGCTCTTCCCCTGATTATGTGTAGCGTCCTGATTTTGTTAGTGTTTTAGGCTCGCGTCTCTAGTACGGTCTAGCCTCGGACCAGCGCAGTACCGTCATTGAGCGTTTATTCAACCTTGCATCTCTGAATTGATTATTGCTAACCCTTTTTGCTACCATATTATAAGCCATCCCATCTCCACATACATCTACGTCATGTGTTTGACACCACCTAGCAATCGCTCTATCCAAGATTTGAGAGTTTTGACTACAATGGTTGCCGATCACCGCCTGCTGCTGGGTAAGAGCTGGTAAGAATTTGAGATTCGCTTAAAGGATTTGTGACACACCACCACCACCACCATGTCCCAGTAGTCTGTAGGTTTCATATTCTTGTGTGTTTCCTATTTCTGCTAACCATGTCAGGATCACACGACGACGGGATCGACTGGGAGAGCGTGAGCAACAAAGCGCTCTATGATAAATTTTGGCAAATGATGGCTGACTAGGTACAAGACTTCATGACCAACTTTGGAGAGGCCATGGAGAAGCTAGATGGTTTGGAGAAGACATTCGACACCAAGATGGAAGCCAAGTTCAATGAGGTGCTTGCCCGTCTACCACCACTAGCTGCAGCTCCTATCCCTTTCGAATGATGAGCATGACCTGTGCCTCTCGGCCCATCCCAACATACTCGTACTGTTGATACTGCTGCTACTTCTGTGGCTCCTGCTGCTACTGTTGTTGAGCAGGTTGAAGATTATGATGGTGATTACTATGATGAGGGAGAGGTTGCTCCAGATCAGCCTCAGGGGCAACCACCACGATACGCACCAGGTCGACCACATGGCTACAACCGTAACGGTAGGGCTGCACCACCCCCTCAGGTATGGGATCATGACCATCTCCCTAAACTTAAATTGAATATGCCGACGTTTCAGGGTAGATATGTTCCTGATATATATCTTACATGGGAGTTAGAAACAGAACAATGTTTTACATGCTGACAATTTCCTGAGGATAGACGTGTTGCTGCTGCTGTTTGTTCATTCACTAGTTTTGCTTGTGTTTGGTGGTTAGAACATTGTAGAATACACCATGCTAATATTCCAACTACTTGGGCTGCTTTGAAAACTACTATGCGTAATCATTGGGTGCCACCTTATTATCAACGTGAATTGCTTCAAAATTTGCAGCGTTTAAGACAAGGAAAAAATTCTGTAGAAGAATATTAGTAGGAATTAGAAATTGGCATGATTAGATATGGTATTATTGAGGAGAATGAAGCTATGCTTTCACGTTTTATGGGTGGGTTAAATAGAGAGATTCAGACTATTCTAGAGTATAAGGAGTATAACACTATCACTCGTTTATTTCATCTTGCTTGCAAAGCTGAACGTGAAGTGCAGGATCGATAGGCAATGGCGAGAACTACTTTTTCTGTAGGTCACACTTCATCATGGATGCCACATACCTCCTCTAATTCCGCACGTCCTGCTATAACACCACCTACTTCCACCTCCAACTACAACCGCGATACCAGGAAACAGGCTCCTACTCCACCCTTTGCAAAGAGCATACCTTCTGGGCCTGCACAGAGCTCTTCTTCATCTATTGCATCCACAGGGCAAACACATGAGGTTATATGCCGTCGTTGCAAGGGTGGAGGTCACTTTGCGAGAGAATGCCCTTCCATGCGTGTAATGATTGTTACTGAGGATGGTGGATATGTGTCCACTAGTGATTATGATGAGGAGACTTTGGCTCTCATTGCAAGTGAAGAACAGGGTGGCGAGGATGCAGAACCAGAGACACACTACATGGCTGCTGATTACGCTGACAGGTATGAAAGTTTAGTTGCTCAACGTGTTCTCGGTGTGTAGGTTACACAGGCTGAGCAAAATCAGAGGCACAACTTGTTCCACACAAAGGGAGTTGTGAAGGAGCGTTCTGTTCACGTCATCATCGATGGAGGGAGTTGCAATAACTTGGCTAGCATTGAGATTGTGGAGAAGCTGTCTCTAACCACCAGACCACATCCTCATCCTTACTACATCCAATGGTTCAACAATAGTGGCAAGGTTAAGGTAACGCGTACGGTTCGTGTGCATTTTAGCATTGGTACATATTCTGATTATGTGGATTGTGATGTGGTACCCATGCAAGCATGTTCTGTTCTACTTGGTAGGCCATGACAGTTTGATAAAAAAATTGTACACCATGGTAGGACAAATAAGTATACTCTTGTTCATAAGGATCAAAATATCACTTTGCTTCCTATGTCTCCGGAACATATTATGAAAGATGACATTGCTAGAGCTAGTAAAGCAAAACAGAAGAAAAATAAGAGTGAAAATCAGATTGTAGCACAGGAATTTGAGCAACACCATAAGCATAATAAACCATCATCTAATGTTGCATCCGAAATAAAGTTGAAGAGTGGATGCTTACTTGCTACTAAATCTGATATTAATGATTTGGATGTTGCTACATCTCTTTGCTATGCTTTTGTATGCAAAGAGGTATTATTTTCATTCGAGGACATGCCTCCCTCTTTGCCTCCTGCTGTCATTAACATTTTGCAGGAGTTCGCTGACGTCTTCCCACAAGATGTGCCACCAGGATTACCACCTATTCACAGGATTGAGCATCAGATTGACTTAATTCTCGGTGCATCCCTACCCATCCATATGCCATACCGTACCAATCCAGAGGAGACAAAGGAGATTATGCGTCAAGTACAGGATCTGCTTGACAAAGGTTATATACGTGAATCCTTAGTCCTTGTGTTGTTCCTATTATTCTAGTGCCTAAAAAGGATGGTACATCGCGCATGTGTGTGGATTGTAGAGGCATTAATAATATTACTATTCGTTATCGTCCTATTCCTAGACTAGATGATATGCTTGATGAATTAAATGGTTCTACAATTTTCTCCGTAGTTGATTTGCGTAGTGGATACCATCAAATTTGTATGAAATTGGGAGATGAATGGAAAACAACATTTAAAACTAAGTTTGGATTATATGAATGGTTAGTCATGCCTTTTGGGTTAACTAATGCACCTAGCACTTTCATGAGATTAATGAACGAGGTTTTACGTGCTTTCATTGGACGATTTGTGGTAGTCTATTTTGATGATATATTGATTTTTAGTAGATCTTTGGAGGAACATTTGGAACATCTATGTGCTGTTTTTATTGCTCTACGTGATGCACGTTTGTTTGGTAACCTTGGGAAGTGCACCTTTTGCACCGACCGAGTATCTTTTCTTGGCTATGTTGTTACTCCAGAGGGAATTGAAGTTGATAAAGCCAAGATTGAAGCTATTGAGAGTTGGCCGCAGCCCAAAACGGTCACACAAGTGAGGAGTTTTCTTGGCCTCGCTGGTTTCTATAGGCGTTTTGTGAGAGATTTCAGCACCATTGCTGCGCCTCTCAATGAGATTACAAACAAGGACATGCCTTTTTCTTGGGGTACTGCATAGGAAGAAGCCTTCACGGTCTTGAAAGATAAGTTAACGCATGCTCCTTTACTCCAACTTCTTGATTTTAATAAGACTTTCGAGCTTGAATGTGATGCTAGTGGAAGTCGGTTAGGAGGTGTGTTGTTACAAGATGGTAAACCTGTTGCATACTTTTCTGAAAAATTGAGTGTCCCTAGTCTGAATTATTCTACTTATGATAAGGAATTATATGCTCTTGTTCGGACTTTGGAAACATGGCAACATTATTTATGGCCCAAAGAATTTGTTATACATTCTGATCATGAATCTTTGAAACATATTAAAAGTCAAGCAAAACTGGATCGTAGACATGCTAAATGGGTTGAATTCATTGAGACTTTCCCTTATGTCATTAAACACAAGAAGGGTAAAGAAAATGTTATTTCTGATGCTTTGTCTCGTCGTTATACTATGCTTTCACAACTTGACTTTAAAATATTTGGTTTGGAGACCATCAAAGATCAATATGTTCATGATGCTGAATTTAGAGATGTGTTGCAGCATTGTAAAGAAGGGAGAACATGGACCAAGTTCATTATTAATGATGGATTTGTGTTCCGTGCTAACAAGCTATGCATTCTAGCTAGCTCCATTCATCTTTTGTTGTTACAGGAGACACACGGAGGAGGATTAATGGGACACTTTGGCGTGAAGAAGACGGAGGACATACTTTCTACACATTTCTTTTGGCCAAAGATGAGACGGGATGTTGAGCGTTTTGTTGCTCGCTGCACTACATGTTAAAAAGCTAAGTCACGACTCAATCCTCATGGTTTATATATGCCTTTGCCTGTACCCAGTGTTCCTTGGGAGGATATATCTATGGAATTTGTTTTAGGTTTACCTCAAACTAAGAAGGGGAGGGATAGCATATTCGTTGTCGTGGACAAATTTTCTAAAATGGCACACTTTATACCATGTCATAAAAGTGATGCTGCTGCTCATGTTGCTAATTTGTTCTTTCGTGAAATTATTCGGTTGCATGGTGTGCCAAATACAATTGTTTCAGACTGTGATACTAAATTTCTTAGCCACTTTTGGAGATGTTTATGGGCTAAGTTGGGGACTAAACTACTTTTTAGTACTACATGTCATCCCCAAACTGATGGCCAAACCGAAGTAGTCAATAGATCATTGTCTACTATGCTTAGGGCTGTTCTGAAGAATAACCTGAAAATGTGGGAAGAATGCTTGCCTCATATTGAATTTGCTTATAATTGTTCGCTACATTCTACCACTAAGATGTGCCCTTTCGAAGTTGTGTATGGTTTCTTACCTCGTGCACCTATTGATTTGTTGCCTCTTCCATCTTCGGAGAAGGTTAATTATGATGCTAAAGAACGTGCTGAATTGATATTAAAGGCATGAGTTAACGAAGGAAAACATTGAGCATATGAATGCTAAATACAAAATTGCTGGAGATAAGGGTAGAAAACATGTTGTATTTGCACCTAGAGATCTTGTTTGGTTACATCTGCGTAAGGATAGATTTCCTGATTTGCGCAAGTCAAAGCTAATGCCACGTGCTGATGGTCCTTTTAAGGTGTTAGAGAAAATAAATGATAATGCATATAAACTTGAGCTGCCGGTAGAGTTTGGGGGTAGCCCCACTTTTAACATTGCAGATTTGAAGCCTTATTTGGGTGAGGAAGATGCGCTTCCGTCGAGGATGACTTTAGTTCAAGAAGGGGGGGATGATGAGGACATCCCTGCTAATGCTTCACCCACAACTCCGACTGCTATACATACAGGACCAATTACTAGAGCTCGCGCACGTCAATTGAATTATCAGGTACTTTCGTTTCTTGCAAATCCTTCTAATGTTCATGAACATATGATGCTGCCTAAATTAGATACTTTTGTTTTACTTATGAATGAAGGACCTGGCATGAACAAGAAGGATGACCATTGGAGTGGGATCAAGCATGGAGAAGAAGGTGCGCGCGCGGGAAAGAACAATGGAGCTTCCAGTGATGATTTTTGCACTTTGAAGCCACCATAATGGGAGCAAGAAGCCTTGGACGAAATATGCATGATGCTACTTTATAAAATTCGTCCCTAGGCTAATATAGGTGCTGCGCCGCCTTATTGTTGGGCCAGGCCCATGTAATTTCGAAATACCATATTATAGGCTGTTTTTAGAGTCCGTATCTATGGGGAAACTGAGTTAAGGTCGGTTTCGGACCCCTCCTCCAAAGGGCCACGAAATTCCCCTCTATTTCCCCATATATAAATCCCTTAGGGCGTCGTTTTAGGGTTGGGATTTTTTTAGTTTACAAGTTCGCCATAGCTGCAACTTTGCGTTCTTCGTTTGTGTTCCACGACCAGACAAAGGCGTCATAGAACCCCACTTCATTAATAAAGCGTCCCTCTTATATTCTCTATATCCAGATTGCAATCTTAGTTTCTTGCTTGTTCTTCGTTTGCGTGCAGGAAATAGACCCTCGTGGTCAGGTTGATCGTGCTCCGGTGTGGTCAATAACCTCTCGGAGTTGGTTTAGCGATTGCTAAGGTGCGACGTCATCACACGTTCGTAGTCGGATCATCAAAGTCTACTCCACCAAAAATGATAGCCACCATCTCATTGAAAGACAGGGAAAACTTGGCCTCTATCAGGTAAGATCAAGAACACAAATATATTCATGAAAATATAATAGGTTTAGACCTGAAATCATGACACTCGGTCCCTAGAGACAAGCACTAAGAATAGCAAAGTCATAGAAACATCAATGTCAAAACATAGTGACACATGCATCAAGCCCTGATAAATATGATAATGATTATATAAGAAATAAAATCCAAATTAAACATACTTCCAAATACCTACCCAAAGTTGAGCATCAACATCGATGAGCGGTACACCTTTTGAAAAGGGTGTACCTTCGCCGATGACATGGTCGCATGCTGTGCGCAGCTCAGGGTGGACGAGGACGATGAGGTTTCTCTGTCATGATCCACGCCTGCATGAGGACGAAGAGGTGGCGACGATAGTAGCATTGAGGGCATTTGTTCCAATCCGGCGATGCACCTCCGCATACCTAAGCTAGAGCAGGGGATGTCGCCGACGAGCTCTGCAATTCACGGTGGTAGCCTGTGCATTCCATAGACAGAGCCAAGGACGAGCTCACACGGTGGTCTCCTCATGCCTAAGCATGTGCCAAGGATGAGCCCGCGCGTGCCGCTGCTCATGCCGAAGTTTGAGCCTAGGACGAACTCGCACGGTGGCCATCTCATTCCAAAGCTAGGTTGGAGTTGTCGCTGTGGACGGAGTATAGAGGTACAATGACCACATATACTTCCGACCTTGAAGACTTTCCAGGGTTCCTCTGAGTGTTACACGAGTTGATGAGGGGGCGCATCGCCACCCCGATGACCCAGTTGACAAGCTAGGGTTTCAACATGCGGTTGTCGCTTCGGTGCTTGACGTCACTACCAACCTCGTGGGCAAGGACGATGCCGACTCCCTCGACATCGGCAAGGAGGATGAGGAGAAGTACGATGGTGAAGATGGCTCCCTTAGCCTTGGCAGCATCTCCGACATGGGCGACAATGATTAGTAGATTTGGACCATGAAATAGGAATATGTTGTCAGTAGCTATGTTTAGGGTTTTGTCTCTAAAAATTATAAACTATAAATGTTGTTTGCTTGTTTGACTGTCCAACTTTTGCCAAATTTACACCCAAAGAGTCCAAAATTTGCCCTCTATTTCATTTTTTGTTATAAAAATAATTGGGTGTTTGCAATAAAACAATGCCAAATTTTCACACAAACATTTCCGTTATTTTATTATTGGCCCTTTTTGTTACTTTGTGAGAAACTAGTGCACATAAGATAATTCTTACGACAATTTTTCATTACAAATAGTTCAATTTTTTAGGCTTGAAATGATAGAGGCGAGGGTCCTGATCTTTCGATGAGATGATAACTATCGATTTGGTGGAGACGACTTTGACGATCCGACTACAAACGTGCAAGACTTTGCGCCTTAGCAATTGCTAAACCAATCTCCAAGAGGTTATTGACCACAACGAAGCACGATCAACCTGACCAGGAAGGTCTATTTCTTCAAGCAATCGAAGAACAAGCACGAATATGATAATGCAATCTGAATATTGCGAATATAGATGAAGCATTGATAAGGGTGGGGTTTCGAAAGAGGTCTTGGTCTGGTCGTTGGACACAAAGGAAGTACACAAAGTTACAATGGCTAACTTTCAACTAAACATAACCCAAGGAAAAAGCTACTAGATTGATCTACTTATATAGGAGCAAGGGGTGGCAGCCAAGAAGGTGGGAGAACGTCCCAATGCTGCCTAAAACTAACCCTAGGTCGTACAAGGCCTATGGCCCAAGTGGAGGTGATGCAATATTTTTGGACTTGTAGTTTGACTCGGATTCTACTGCAACGTCAGATTGTTTCATCAATATCCCCACGCTCTGGATGAATTTGAAGGTAAATCCAATTGGGCTGGGATGCATATGAAATCTACTTTCCAACAAAAACAAATCACCCAATTAGGAGTCTGGATGAAATAGTTCTTGACGTTTTGAGACAGGTGCGTTTGTGCAGTCCAAATTTGAGTTCAGAACGTGAGAGACTTGGACTCTATATTCTTTTGGGCTAAAAGTGACGTGAGAGAACTTCTTGAAGAACACCTAATTATGTCCTTTTATGTGAGAGGACCTCTTGAATAACACCCAACCATTTCTTCTTCCTTTGTCATCACATGTGATTCATACAAATGTTCGGCCATTCTGCATTTCGGCATAAAATACAAAATAGGTGAAGTATTTTTGTTTTGGATAACATAAATAAATTATTGCATAATTCTTATAAGAAATCACCTCACAAATATGCACGTATGGAATATTTTTGGTCGTATCCAAGGTAGTCATGTCCTCATCATGAAATGAGGTCATTTTGTGAAGTTTTTTTAAAACTTGTGGTATTGCAAGTTTATGAATTTTCCCACAAACTAGGGCACATACGATATCTCAATGCAAAAGCATTTCATTTTTTGAGGAAAATTTGCATTTTGTTTTTTTTGTCAAAATGGGGTCAAACTAGGAAGGTGTATCTTTCATACCTAATGGTTTGGATTTTTTTTCTTTGGTTATCCCAAGTGCATCCAACACCAATTTTAAAGACTAAAATCATTTTTGTCAATATTTAGGACCAAATACATCGCACCTGTAGTTCAAAATTGACCAAGTTCTGATCATTCATCTGAAATCCACCAGATGGTTGGAATATAGCAATAATACTATGAAATTCATGAAACTTGGGAATGGGCATCCAATGTGGCCTACTTTTGATAAAAAATGAAAATATCAAATTTCAAACTTATTTCATGCACTTCCGCAACAAAAAGCCATTTCTGTCACTTGTAAAATGGAAAAAATATTATTTATGACAAAAAAATTGATAATTCCTATGGCAACATTGTTCACAATGGTAACACCCATAGTTGTGCCAAATGTCCATGCTATTATGGACTAAGTCATGGATGTGTCCATGATCATGGGCATATGCCTTGAAATACATCCATGTTCATACTAGCCATTTTGTGATGTTTTTTCTTTCAAATTTGTGGTATTCCAAGTTTATGATTTTTCCACAAAGTGGTGCACATAAGATGGCTCATGAAATCATTTCAATTTTTGAGATTATTTTTCGTTGTCTCCATCTTTTTCAAAATGGGGTGAAACTAGCAAGGTTGACCATTCATATCAAATGGCGTTGTTAATTGGAAGCAGGGGAGGCAGAGGAAGAGAGGAGATTTGGAGAAAAGTACTGTTCAGACCGCAGCACAATGGAATTTATACCTTGTCGAGTGTCTCGCTGACTCGTGGGCCCGCTGGATCCCTGCATATCTCGACCACAGATGCCGCTCAGTATGTGGCAACATGGGCGGCGCATGAATCGAGGTGTTGTGCCCCTACTTGCCCTAGTCGTGGGATCATCATCGCGAGCGCGCGCACTTCCCAAATTTTCAAATACCGCAAATACCGGGCCTGACAGAGCGACCCGTCATGTCCAAAGATCCCTTCAGGTCACTCGGAACACGATTGATGTTGAGAATTCACTCGGACACTTTCAAGGCAGAATTGATCCGGGCGAATGACAAAGAATTCAATCGATGCAAGTTTCATTGAAGCCCCAAAATTCATTCGGAAGTTCGGTGCCTTTTTCAGAACTGGCATCAACACACCCTTTACCACTTGAACCCTGATCCATTCGGGTGCCAATGACAAGGATATGTACCTAGGCTGAGGTCTTAGGCCTGACCTACGTATCCTACCTAAGGGCACTATATTGGAGGACTCAAAGATTATAAGACAGATTCCGACTGGACACTCCATAGTGCTCAGCTCACTCGACATTTAATCCACTCAGTACCTTCTCCCTCCACTCGACAGTCACCTGTCACTCGGAAGACCTCACTTCCAGTCGACGCCAGAAGACCAGAAGCCACTCGTGGGAGGCCAATGAGCAGGCGTTAGGCCAGTCGTCATTAATAGCAATTATGATGTATGTTACCAGTAACGCTCGTCCTTATACCCATGAACAAACTCTTGGATGCCTCGCACTTATGAGGGGCAGTGTACTCTATATAAGCCGCCCCTCCCCTCTGGCACAAGGGTTCGCAACCTTTGTAACTTGTACTCTCCACACGACAAAAGCTCCTGAGCACTGAGACGTAGGGTTGTTACCTCCACGAGAAGGGCCTGAACTCATACACCCGTGTGTACATCCTCGCCGTAGGTAGGACTCTGCCCTCTCCTTTCGTACCCGTACCTTCTATTGTCAGACTCGTTCCCATGACAACTGCCAAAATAAATAAATAAATTTCACCAGAGAATTACGGATAAGTAAATCTCTACCTAATAATCTCTACCTAATAATAAAGCGCTTACCGGTGAGAGGTGACCATTGCCTCTACTTTGCATGGTGTATGACGCCATCGCCGAAAGTTTAGGTCTCAATTCCTTCCATCGCAATAGAGGCATTTCTTCAATGCCCGCATGTGTCTTCCCGGTGCAGACGAACAATGCCCACATTGATTTATGAGGCGGCTGGACTTCCTGTACAATAAAAGGACTAAAAAATCTATCCAAAAATCTTTGGCAATTTTTCGGATCCATTCGGAGCCTATGAATGGTTTGGTTCGGTCTCACCGAGTGAACATGACCAAACTTGTGTACTCTTTTATATTCCACAAGGTCTCACCGAGTGCATCGGGTGTCCTATGATAAATTTTCTGCATCCATTCGGTCTGTACGAAGTAACTCTGTAGCTTCTGCCCCTAATCTTGTTTTGGCTCTACAGGTTGTGTACAACCTCGAATTAAGATGATTTTTATATCAAAATCAGCCATCCCGACGAGACGAAGATTTTTCATGATGATAACTTTTTCATTTGAGGCCATCTTAATTACATTTTGTGCCCCTAACTCTCTTTGGCCACCGAGAGACCGACGGATGCTCTTCGATCACCTAGAGGCCGACGGGCCCCTCTTCAGCCTATTGCAGGCCGACGGGCCTCTCTTCATCCCACCGCAGGCCGACGGGCCACTCTTCGGCCCACGGCAAGCCGATGGGGTCATATTTCTGATTTTTTTGTGTTCGGCCCTATAGTTTTCAAATTTGCTATAAAATACGTCATAGTTTTGACAAAAAATCCAATTATCCAGCGTTGTCAGGCAAGTCAGAATGCTAAGTTCATTGAGAATAAGAATATACCGATGCACAAAATGGGCATAGTTTTGTGTATCCATTTTATTGTTTTGTTTCAATCTGCATCATGTTATCAAATCTAATTCCAGTTCCCAAACATACCTGTGTCTCAAGTTTGTTTGGAATAGTTTCAAAAACAAATAACATCGGGCCCTACTTCAACAAGCACTTGAAACCTCCTTCTACGGAAGTTTTTCAGATACTCTAAATCACCCTCCTTTCCGTAGTCACCACTACAAGCACTCAGTAAGATGTAAACTATTCACAAGACTCTAAAAGAATAAGAAAAGATAATCATTCCCACAACAGTATTCCGAACCATTGTTGAGCTTTGCTTATATCATATTTTATTCTTCCAAATAAGGAACTAACCTGTACTGAATACTCAGAGCCATCCGCTAGATATGCTCCATAACTTCCAATTGATGTCGCAATTAGTATGGGGCGCTCCCTAAATATTCTTCTTCTTTGGGCTCATTAGAACTACTAGAACATTTTCTAGATATGTATCCCATGCTTCACGCTCTAGTTCCACACTTCTTCTCAGGAATGAATCACTTTCCTCGTGAGAAAATCCCCTCGAAAGAAAACCCTGAATTGTTGCATGTGATAGCAATGTCATAAGCGATGGTTGTCATTTAGTTGAGAATTTACATCATGAAGTTTGGTCGGAGGATGTCATAGTAAACAATGAATACCTGGTATGATCCTGCCATCAAAATGCTTGCCCTGGCTTCGAGATACTCTAAATGAACCTATTCAAATGAAAATACAGTGTACTTATTAAGAAGCTACTACAGGTCATATGGACATCAACAAGAATCATCCATTGTAACCCAACTGTACATAAATATATGCACTGCAGCTAATCACAGATGCTGTAGTAAAGTAATAATAGGTGATGCAACAGCACCTTGTGATGCCTTTAGTACCTATCTTACTTCATCTAAATCATAGACAATGCCTTCCCATGGACTTGGTTAGAGAAGGCAGGAACCATGTAAATCCAAACAACAGTACAAAATGCAATCAGATATCCGAAGTGCAATGTTGCATACGATAATTTGGGACCTAGATGACATGTATATAGAAAGGATGTGGAAATATTTCTGAAGTTGGCATACAACAAACCCTCATTTCATGACATCCGGCATACGTCAAAGGCATCCTGATATTTTCATATACCTAGGATAGGCTAAGCAGTTTATAACACATCTACCATCCTAAAGCACAAAAAGGAAAAAGCAAAATAGTACTAGTACATAACAAAATATTTACTTAAGGGTTGCATTTCGTATCCACCGGCCAGCCGGAGAATCAAAATCCACCGAGAGCGGAGGAGGATGGAGAAGAAGATGACCTTCTTGATGAGGTGGGGACAGGTGAAGAGGCACTTGGCGCTCCAAAGGCTGTCCTTGAGGTCGGCATCGTGGGCCTCCAGCTTTGTCGCGAGATCGTCGTCCATCACCACCGCACCGCCGCTCACGCTCAGAAACTCAGCCATCCTGTCCTTGTGCAAAGCTTCCCCCATCTGGCGATGTCGGTGGTGCGGGAGGAGGAGGAGGAGGTGTGGTCGACTGACAAAAAGGAGTTGGGTGAGCTGGGGGTTTGACAGAATAGCCGTAACCGAAGTGCCAAAACACTGTTCCGCAACTCTTGTCGGCTGTCTGTTAAGGGTTAGGGCAACTCCAACTCCAATGTGTGGATTCAAACGAAAAAAGTCCTTTTATAGATTGTTCGGAAGACCGAGTGGATACCAAAAAAAAATTTGTGCCTGCCGGTCCATCAATGCATCCAACGAATTCTTTTTCATTTCCATTTATTATGTGTGTGTACACTTTTTAGGTAGTATATTTTTAAGTGATTTTTAGGTAGTATGTACTCCATCCATCTCGAATAAATTGTTTTAAAAATTTATATAGATGAATGTATTTAAAATTAAAATATGATTAAATATATTTATTTGTGTACAAATTATTCCGTACAAAGAGAGCACCATAGTTTGGGCTTACTTTGTTTTACGTCACAAATATAACAAAACTATGGGCTCACTTGCAATTATTTCATATAATCAAATTTAGAGTATCTTAAATATAGTCTATAAGCAAAATAAAAATGATAAAAGAGTATATATACTTTAACATGGTAGTATATAAAACATGATTATAACTAGAGCGAGTAGTAGGATAGAAATTTTGTTGTCATGCTCCTTTTGCTTAGTTCTTCTTAGTTTTGTCCATGCTCTTTGTGATTGCTCATTTTCCATATTCACCTTGCGGTCCATCCTTACACATGCTCAAAACGGGGTTTGTCATCGGGTCAAAGTCTGTAACATTTACTTGGCGCAGTCAATCCCTAAAAAACACTCGGCATAGTTATTGACGCATGGGACATCCCATGCAAGCCCATCTATCAATGAGTGAGCGGTCATAGGTGGCCCCTAGACTCATGTGTTAATGTCTCGCTAAATGGCCCCAAAAGACACCCATGTGGGTCCATATGTAAGTGGTTGTGTGGTGGTAGGTGTGCGCAGCTATTGACGCGTGGGACACCACCTGCGAGCACATGTGTAAGTGCCTTACTAAATGGCCGAAAAAGGTGGCTTATAACGCGGGGAGGGTACTGGAACTCGGGACCACCCACTCAAAGAATATCACAAGCGTCAATTGAGATAATATTGGTATGTGTGTTCTGAAACACCCCCACCCTTTTATGTACTGAGAGATGTGAAGGATAAACCCAAGATTTAGTGACTATATCGTGTATACTGTGGGGTGCGTTAATGATTTTTTCATATCTAAAATTGTTTGTTTAACCCCCCCCCCCCTCAAACTAGTCCATAAACAGGGGTATATGCAAAAAGATTTTCACTTTTGAGACTTTGATCATTTTTTATAATTTTTTATTCAAAATGGGGCAATGACTTATTTTGTGAAGTAAGTGCCTCAAATAACTTTGAAAATTTGGTCTTTTCATTTTTCATCTAAAGTAGGCCACATTTTGTGCCCACTTGCCAAGTTTCATGAATTTTCTAGTATTATTGTTATATTCAATCCATTTAGTGGATTTCAAGTGAATTATCAGAACTTGCTCAATTTTAAACTACAAGTGTGATGTAATTTGGTCCTGAATATTGACAAAATTCACTTTAGTCTTACTATTGGCAGTGGATGCAGTTGGGGGAACCAAACTAGAAACTTCAAACTGCCCCGCCACGACGAACACCGCCGCCGCGATGACGAGGGGACGACCGAGAAGCTGGAGCGCACCAAGAAGGGGGCTGTGAAGGGCAAGGCCAAGAAGCCATCGACCGTGTGGTTCACCATGCCGCCTGGGTGGATCTAGGGGGATTTTATCCTGTCGACGGTCACCGCCACGGATGTCGAGAATCTCTTCGTCATCGGGCTCATGGTGGATGGTTCCTAGAGTCTGTCGGAGGGGGAGCCCGAGCAGGAGCCGCGCGCGGGGATCGGTACCTCCTCCTCACCCATGTCGAAAGAGGTTTCTCCATGCCCCCCATCCATTTTTCTGAGGGTTTGTGAAGTTCTTCGGAGCTCAGCTCCATAATTTTCATTTGAACGCCATTTCCTATCTTTCTGCTTTCATCACTGTGTGTGAGTGCTTTCTGGGTTGTTCTCCCCACTGGGGTCTGTTCAAACATTTTTCACCATCAGATGTGAGTTGGTCAAAAAGGCCAACCATGAGGGTGGTAAAACCCATGTCGTCTAACTGTGTCGTGGCTTGGGGATCCAGAAGAGAGCTAGGAGTTCTTTTCCTTCTATGACCTTTTCAGAATCCGTTAGAGGTTGGCAGTCGACATGGTTTTATTGCAAGGATATAGCTTCTCCCAATATGTCGACTGGTCTTTGCCCTTTCACGTCAGATCGTCCTGCCGTTCCCAAATCCCTGAAAGTGTCAGAGGGAGAGAAAGTCCAAGTGGGGATCCTGGTGGACGCCGTAGTGAACCTTTTCCGTGGTAGAGTGACTGACATGGATCTCCTGGAGACATTCCTCAGTCAACGGATCCAGCCGCTCCAGGCAAGGGACCACACTATGTGGCATTATGCAGGCCCTGAGGACTCGACCCGGATGCACCCGGAAGAGGTTTCATAGAAAACTGTCGGGGAATGGCTTCGAAGCATTACCGGAGCTTGCGACAACCCCCGGGGAGCCAAGAGGATCCAGCCTTACTCTGCTGAGAATTCGCCAAAGAATCTGGTAAACTTTGCCTTGTCGACTGTCATATTACTTGACGAGTGATTGGTTGATATGTCGATTGACTTCATTGTTTGGTTCTTGTAGGAGTGGACACACGTGCACTCGCCCGTGCCAAACGGGAATCACCCTGAAGACGGTGGGTAGAGTGTGGGCGACAACGTGGACATCGACTATGCTGATGACAACAAGGATGAGTATGAAGCCCCTCACGGCAACGAGGAAGAAGTCGAGTCTCCTCCATGCACGGAACATCGCTCCAAGCTGCGTCAGGACCCTGCGACTGCCGCGGGCAAAGCCCTGGCGTCGAGTGAGAGGAACCTGAAATGGGACCGAACCTTGACTGTTGAGTCGAGTGACGGGCAGCGAAGCAGCCCGAGCCCAATGCGCTGAAACCTCGCAAAGCTCTGCCCCGCATGAAGATGGTTGTGTCTGTCGTCTCAACGTAATTCATTTTTTGCTGTCGACTATGACTTCTAATTCTTGCTGACTGAGTGGAGTTTAGTCTACCTGTGCGGCTACCTTAGTGACGTCGCCTCCATGGGACGAACAGGAGCAAATGGATGTGGATACTGCTGATGCGGCCACTTCCCAAAGAGGTAAAGAAATCTTCACTCGGCTTTGTTTCATGAAAATGATTCGCCGATTGCAAGAGTTAATGTTGCCGACTGATGCTTGCCGAGATCATTCAATTGGAGGACGATGAAGAACTGCCTCGGGGTACGGGAGGTGAAGGCGCAACCTTAGGCACCCCATGCGTATGCGCCCGAGGAACTCCATCAGCACACACACCTCAACATTCAACTGTTGCATCATCCAAGGGGATAGGCGACTCGTCCCGAGCTAGAATCGAGTTCGCGATTCCGTTGTCTAGTGCTCCACCAGCTGCTTCAACCATCGTGACGTCGACTCCAATCGGACCGCCTTAGACTGCCCCGACTACTCTAGCTGCAGCATCAATCCAGCCAGTGACTGCCTTTCCTTTGCACCACATCCTGGAAGACCAAACTGAAGCCGTGAAGGAAGCCATGATCCAGGCGGAGCAGATAATGATGCACACCAAGGAGGCGTACGAGGCCAGCAAGCTGGCTAATGATGCCAGCGCGGTGCTTCGTACCAACGTCCGAATAAGTGCATTTCCAATTGAATTCCTTCCTTCTTTGATTGTACACCTAGTGGGTGTTTTCCTTTGTAAGTTCTCCACTCGAATAGATCAATTCTTAATCGAGTAGATTTTCGTCTAGTGGGGGCACGCTGAGTGCACCCATTGGGTGTAGTCCCCGAGACCTCCGTCGAGTGCTTGCACTGGCGGGGGTCTTGAAAGAGACAATATTCATATGCTTGCGCATCTTTTTATTTTCTTGCCACTCGACAGATCGAGTGTTAGCAGATCTAGTGGGGGCACGCTGAGTGCACCCACTGGGTGTAGTCCCCGAGACTGTTGTCGAGTGTTTGCCTTGGTGGGGGTCTGATAGAGACCGTTTTATGCTCGGACAGGGTAGACCTGGTCGAGTGATTAGGAAACAGTGGGGGCATGTTGAGTGCACCCACTGGGTTTATTCCCCGAGACTACTGTTGATCGTTGACGATGAGCAGTAGTCCTAAGAACTTGAACTCAAGATTCTTTGTCGTACGCAGAGTACGCTTGCCGCTCGACATGTCGAGTGGACTTTTTGCTTTAACCGTGCCACTCCGAAGCTACCTTGTAGGTTTCATGGACATCATTTCATCAACCATGACATGACGCTATTTCAGGGATGCGGGTGGGGTGGCAGGCCCTTTGGTGGCCACTCGACCGATCGAGTGTTAGTAGGTCCAGTGGAGGCATGTTGATTGCACCCACTAGGTGTAGTCCCCGAGATCGCCGTCGACTGCTTGCACTGGCGGAGGTCTGATAGAGACCATCTTGTTCTTGGACAGGGCAGACCCTGTCGACTTTTTGAGTGAACTCTTTTCCTTTAGTTCTTCCTCTCCTAAATGTAGGTTTCATGGATATTAGTGCCATCAACCATGATATGACGTGGGTTTCAGGAGTGTGGGGTGGGGCGTTGGCTGCCTTTCAGTTGACTGAATTGTATATTTTTGTTGATTTGAGAGAGCTCGTGAACTTGGCACCCGGTACAGGGACTTGGAGGAGGAAAGGAACCAGCTGTGATTGGATCTGGAGGTCTCCAAGAACAGCCTGGAACGTGCGCGAACCGAGCTGACGATTCTGGGAGGTAATCTTTGTCGACCACCTGCATTCTTATTCCCACCTTCCATCCTTTGAACCGAGTTCTCTCACTCGAACGGACATACGTGATGAAAATCGTCGACTCCAAGCGCAACTCAACATTGCTATTTCTTTAGATACAATGAAGAAGGCGTTGGAGGACATGGGCAAGTCGCTTGCTGATGCCCAAAAGGTGACGAGGGAGAAAACTGAAGCCGCCCAAGAAGAAAATGGCTGCCGTCAAGAAGATAGAGGACGAGAACTCCAAGCTGAAACTGGGACGGGGCAAGCTCATCAAGAAGTCAGAGCAGCCGTCCAAGAGAAGCAATGGCCTGGAGCAGCAATTGGGTGAATTCACGAGGAAGATGTTCATAATGCTCAACGGTAATTATCCTTGTCGAGTGAATTTCCTCAATTTCCACAGACTTGAAATGTAATCATTTGCACATTCCTTCTTCCGTACAGAATTCTGCTAAGACTTTGAAAAAGAGACCGAAGAAATTGAGCCCAATCTGGATCCGACTAAGTCGCCTGTTGCAGATACTGTGGCCATGAACATGTTTCGACTCAATGTTAGACTCCAGGGCATTCAAGCATATATCCTCCGACTGAAAGTTGCGCTGGCTAAGATCGACAAGGAACTGTGGCCCGAAGACACCCTTCAGACTGATCTTACATCCATGATGGCCCGTCTCAATGATATCCCCAGTCGAGTGCAAGCTTGGAAGAAGTCAGTCGCCCGGTGTGGAGCCGAGGTGGCGCTTTCCCTTGTCAGAGTCCATTGCAAAGAGGCAAGGGAGGACAAGTTGAAGCATCTCTGAGTGATGAAAAGAAGCTTTAGTTTGAAGATTCCATGGAGACCTTCATTGACGCAGCCACTAGGATCGCAGATGGGATCAACATGGACACCTTCATTGAGCCAACAAGTCCGTCTGGCGCTTGAAAAAACTTGATTCGCGGAGAAAACTTTATTTGCCTCAGAATGCCGAGTGAAAATCTGTCGGTCGTAAAACTTCATTCAGGCTTTAAGCCTGAGCACCTTTGCTTGCACGCGAAGCCTTTATCCTCGCTAAAAACATTTGAATTTATTCGTATTTGGTTTTCAATCGTTCGCTCGACTGGATTTGTTTTTAACTTAGGTGAAAACTGGTTCACAGCTAACTTTCTGAATGAATAGATAGTAATCCACTCGGAATTCATTTTTGTTGAGGCGAAAGCTGGTTCGCAGCTAAGCCCCCGAGTGTGAGGATTGCTCAACACTCGGAGAAGTTTTGAACTTAGGCGAAGAGTAGTTCGCGGCTACATTTCCAAGTGAATAGATACTAATCACTGGGAATTTATTTTTAACTTAGGCAAAAGCTAGTTCGTAGCTAAGCCGCCAAGTGTGAGGATTTCTCAACACTCGGAGAAGTTTTGAACTTAGGCGAAGACTGGTTCATAGCTAAGTCGCCGAGTGAATGGACTATTATCCACTCGGCAGGGTTTTAAACTTAGGCAAAAACTGGTTCATAGCTATGCCCCCGAGTGTGAGGATTGCTCAACACTTGGAGAAGTTTTGAACTTAGGCGAAGACTGGTTCGCTGCTAACTCACCGAGTGAATGGACTATTATCCACTCGGCAGGGTTTTAAACTTAGACGAAAGCTAGTTCGCAGCTAAGTCCCCGAGTGTGAGGATTGCTCAACACTCGGAGAAGTTTTGAACTTATGCGAAGACTAGTTCGCAGCTAAGTCACCGAGTGAATGGACTACTATCCATTCGGCAGGGTTTTTAACTTAGGTGAAAGCATGTTCGCAACTAAGCCCCCCGAGTGTGGGGATTGCTCGACACTCGGAGAAGTTTTGAACTTAGGCGAAGACTGGTTCGCAGCTAAGTCACCAAGTGGATGGACTGCTATCCACTCGATAGGGTTTTTAACTTAGGCAAAAACATGTTCGTAGCAAAGCCCCCGAGTGTGAGGATTGCCTGACACTCGGAGTGTTCCCAAGTGTGAACTCGCAGTATCAGAATCGACGAAAGGCTATGAAAGTCATACTTGTATAAATGACATTGTCTGAAATACTTTTTATTACATCAATACCACACTGTTTTAGGTATAGAAACGCCGGTGCAGATCTGCATTCCAGGCTCGTGGCTCGTCAATCTGCTTCTTGAGGTTGTACATGTGATAGGCTCCGTTGTTCAACACCTTAATGACGACAAAAGGACCTTCCCATGCCGGAGCGAGCTTGTGGGTTCGCTGTTGATCCACTTGGAGCACCAAGTCACCCTCATGAAACGACCGACTCTTGACATGCTTTGCATGGAAGCTTCACAAATCTTGCTGATATGTTGCTGTCCGAATCAAAGCCATCTCTCGCTCCTCCTCTAGGAGATCTATGCCATCCTGTCTTGCTTGTTTGGTTTCAGCTTCAGAATAAAGATGCACTCGAGGGGAATTATGAAACAAACCACTCGGCGGGACATCTTCAGATCCATATACCAGGAAAAAAGGAGTTCGTCCAGTCGAACGATTAGGTGTTGTTCTCAAGCCCCATAAAACAGATGGCAACTCAGACACCAAGGCTCCGACAGCTTGTTCTTGGTCCCGCATGAGACGAGGCTTCAGACCTTGTAGGATGAGGCCATTGGCTCGCTCAACTTGACCATTGGTTTGAGGATGTGCAACAGAGGCATAATCCACCCGAGTGCCTTGGGAGAAGCGGAAGTGTCTAAATTCTTCTGAGTCGAAGTTTGTGACATTATCTATGATGACGCTATGGGGAACTCCATACCGGCAGATTATCTCTCTCATGAATTTGACTGCAGTACGAGACATCAATTTCCTTATTGGCTTGGCTTCAATCCACTTTGCTAACTTGTCGACTGCAACAAGCAAATGAGTAAATCCACTTTGTCTAGTCCGAAAGGAACCAACCATATCTAGACCCCAAACAGCGGACGGCCAAGCGAGGGGAATGGTCTTTACAGCAGACGCAGGTTTGTGAGACAAGTTTTCATAGAACTAGCATCCTTCACTATGATCTACAATGTCCTTTGCCATATCATTGGCACGCGGCCAGAAGAAACCAGCTGGATATGCTTTAGGGACGATTGTCCGGGAGGCCGCATGATGACCGCAAGTTCCCGAGTGAATTTCTTCCAGGATCATTCGAGCTTCTTCTGGGGAAATGCATCGCTGCATCACAGCAGTTACGCTTTCTATGTACAACCGATCATCCATCACAGTAAAAGCTTTGGATCTATGCATGATCTGCCGGGCTTCTATCTCATCTTCAGGAAGTTCCTGCCTCAGAATATATGCAATATAGGGCACTTTCCATAGGGGATGATCACCAAAACCTCCATGCCCAAATCAATAACTGTTGGGACATTGACCTTAGTCGGATCATAGGAGCTCATAGCTTGCGGGGGTTCTTTGGTGAAGGCGTCCTCCTGCACTGCATGAGTGTGAAGATGCTCCAATAACACATTGCTGGGGACAGCTCGTCAAGTGGATCCAATCTTTGCCAGCTTATCGGCCGCTTGATTCTTCACTCGGGGAACATGATGGAGTTCCAAACCTTCAAACTTCTTCTCGAGCTTTCTGACAGCATTGCAATATCCAGTCATAGCGTGGTTCCGAACATGCCACTCTTTCATCACTTGAGTTAACACCTAATCTGAGTCGCCACAGACCATCAAGCACTTGACGCTGAGTGTGATGGCCATGCGCAACCCGTACAAAGGTGCTTCATATTCTGCTTCATTGTTGGAGGAATCAAAGTGAATCTACATGACATAACTGAGTTGTTCACCTTTTGGGGACACCAAGACAATGCCAGCATCGGACCCATTCAACATTTTAGATCCATCAAAGAACATGGTCCAGTGTGCCGAGTCAATCTAAATTGGCTGCTGTTGTTCAATCCACTCGGCCATAAAATCAGCAAGTGCGTGAGACTTGATCGCTTTCTTGGCTTCAAACTTCATGTCAAAGTATAGGAGTTCAATCGCCCATTTAGCCACTCGACTAGTCGCGTCTCGATTGTTGAGGATCTCAGGTAGTGGAGCATCACTAACGACTGAAATCGAGTGATCTTGAAAATAATGTGCTACCTTCTTTGCTGATAGATAGATGTCATAGACAAGCTTCTGGTAATGCGAGTACCTTTGCTTCGAACGAGTCAACGCTTCAGAAATGTAGTAGACTGGGCACTGGACTTTGTAGGCCTTGCCTTCCTCTTCCCGCTCTACAGTCAAAATTGTAGTGACGACCTGATTAGTAGCCGCGATGTACTGGACAAAGGCTCTTTGCTGCGCGGAGCAGCAAGCACCGGCTGGGTGGAAAGCAGGGATTTGAGCTCGACAAACGCTGCTTCATCTTCTGGAGTCCACTCGAACATGTCAAACTTGTTCATCAGCCGGTATAAAGGCAATGCCTTCTCACCGAGGCAAGAAATGAATCGACTCAATGCTGCGAAGCAACTTGTGAGCTTCTGAACATCGTGCACTCACTCTTCATTCGGGTAATGGTGCTGATTTTCTCAGGGTTGACGGTGATCCCTCTTTCGGAAACGAGAAAATCGAGTAACGTACCGCCAGGGACGCCGAAAGTACACTTAGCTAGATTGGGCTTTATATCATACCTTCTCATATTAGTGAAAGTCTCAGCCAAATTAGCCAGCAGGTTGGAACCTTTGCGGGACTTGACAATGATATCGTCCATGTACGCTTTGACATTCCGAGGGATCTGGTGGAGTAAACACTTCTGAAACACACACATAAAAGTAGCGCCGGCATTCTTCAAACCAAATGGCATGGTGATATAGCAAAAACACCCGAATGGGGTGATGAAGGCTGTTTTTAATTCATCCGAACAAAATAGACGGATCTGATGGTAATCGGAGTATGCATCTAGAAACGATAAATGCTCGCACCCCGCAGCCGAGTCAACAATCGGATTGATGCGAGGGAGCGGGGAATGATCTTTCGGGCAGACCCGATTGGTATGCTTGAAGTCAATATACATGCGGAGTGACTTGTCCTTCTTTGGAACCATGACTACAATCGAAAGCCACTCGGAGTGGTATATCTCCCGAATGGACTTGGCCTGCAAGAGATGAGCCACCTCTTCGTTGATTGCTTTACGCTTCTCTGTCGCAGACCGACGCAAATGTTCCTTAACCGGCTTGGCCTATGGATCAACTCTTAGTCGGTGCTCAGCCAGCTCCCTGGGAACCCCCGGCATGTCAGTAGGCTTCCATGCAAAGATATCCCAGTTCTCATGGAGGAACTGGATCAGCTCGGACTCCTATTTGCTGTCGAGTGTTGATGACATGTTGGTTGAGGTAGCAGTTGAATCTATCAGGAGGATGTGCACCTTTTGCACTTCCCCTGCCGACTGAAAAGCTGACTGAGAAGCAGGCTTCTTAGCACGCAGCAAATCAGCAGGGTTAGCGCTCTCCTTGTACTCTTCTAGCTCGACCATAGCCATCTGATGATCGGCAATTTTGGAGCCCTGCTAGAGGCACTCCTCAGCCCTCTGTTTATTGCCAGTGACTGTGATCACACCCTTGGGCCCAGGCATCTTCAGTTTGAGATACACGTAACATGGACGGGCCATGAAACGAGCATAAGCTGGTCGACCAAGATTGGCATGGTACGCGCTTCGGAAGTCCACGACTTCAAACGTCAATTTTTCCTTGTGAACATTTTTATCTGTCCTGAATGTCACATCCAATGCAATTTGGCCGAGGGACTTGGCCTTCTTCCCTGGGTTGACTCCGTGGAACTTCATGTTGCTCTCACTGAGTCGGGACATCAAAATGCCCATCCCTTTAAGGGTATCCGCTTACAGAATGTTCAAACCGCTTCCACCATCCATGAGGACCTTGTGGAGTCGAGTGCCTCCCAAAACGGGATCGACCACCAAAGCCTGGCGACCGAGATTGGCCACATGTCATGCCCAAGATGCGATCCTATCCTTATTTTGGCACGAGGGCCTCGACAGGGGTAGAAGCGCATCTCGTCATGTTGCAAGAATGGATATTATTACAAGTACATGTATAGAAGATATGAGTATATGGAATTGGCTTACACTCGCCACAAGCTACATCAAGATCACATCAGTACAACAACATACTCAAACATCATACAGAAGAGCAGGGTCCGACTACGGACCAAATCAAATGATAAAATGGCATCCATCCTTGCTATCCAAGGATGCCACCTGGAACCCATCCTAGATTGATGAAGAAGAAGAAGAAGAAATCCAAATCAAACAAGCATCACTCTCACGTCAAATCATCGCATTACCTGTACTTGGAACTGTTGTTGTAGAATCTGTGAGACACATGGACTCAACAATCTCATTTCCAAGGGTATCAAGACTATTAAAGCTCAATGGGTGAGGTATGGTTAAGTGGTGAGGCTGCAGCAAGCGACTAAGCATTTGTTTGAGTGGATAACTTACGAATACAGAAAGTAAAGTATGGTGGTCTACGCATAATGGACGTGAACTAATAATGATCACTAGGTGACCCTGAACACCTACTTACGTCAATCATAACCTGCCCATGTTCTCTCTCGGATAAGTACTCACGAGAAGAGACAGTCACGGTTATGCACATAGTTGGTGTATTTTGCTAGAGTTTACTTCAAGTTTGCTATGACCGGGTGTTAAACAAAATACCAAAGTTTGCCACATAACCGTGGCCACGGCTTTCCAAAAGATTTAACCCTACAGGGGTGCTCCAACTCATCCATCACAAATTAACCACACGCCGCGGGAATAACCTCGACCACGGATCTCGTGATCATCCTAGGCAATTCCAAAGGAAATCCGACACCTCGAGATAGCCCGAAGAAGATCATAGTTCCTCACACAAGACATTCGAGAAAGGTAAAACAAGTCCGGCAAGGCCTCCCGACGTGTCGATGATCCCGATAGGAGCTGCGTATCTCATTCTCTAGGCACGGTGGATAAGCTAGTGTATGGTGGCTTGATAGAAATAACCCAAGTTGCCGTGGGGTGGCCCCGCACAGTGCTCTAGTTTGTACAAACACTCATGAGGAGCACTGGCCTGGGGGTTTGATTAAATTATCCGTGGGTGCCGGCGGGTCCCTATGCATTTTTATTAGTTATTAGGCAAATGTAGTACCAATGTTGGGCCTTGCCAGACAAGCTTTATCCTAAAACGAAAATCAAGGGGTCCTGATAACAACCCCGAGCATGTTAGGAGTGCTCATTTATGGAACATAACACCAGTTCACAAGTAACTAGGGGCGGCAAGAGTGGAACAAAACATCGAGCAGAAGTCCAAGCCTTCTACCTTTTACCAAGTATATATGTGCATTAAATTAAATAGCAATCATATTGTGATAACAAAAGAATGTCCATGTTGACACATGGAAGCAATTACACCTGCAGCTAGAAACTCTATTAGAAGGGCTGAGCAAGCGATAACATATCTACCCAATGGTTTGCTGGGAGATGGAGGTTAGAGGCTTATCATGGCAATATTGAGAGGCTTGACAAACAATTGGTAGGTAGCAAGACATAATGACAAAAGCGGGACAACTAGCACAGCAATGATAGTGGTATATAGGGAAATGTGTCATGTTGCCTGAGATCCTTCTTGGAAGAAGAACGAGTCCATGAAGAAGACGATCCAGGACGTAGACGAACGAATCCTCACACTCCGAATGCTTTCGGAACTCTACCGATAAGAGGCAATCCAGAAAAACAATCAACACACAATACACCACACCATATGCATGACATGATGCACAAACAAATATGATGCATGTCCGGTTTAAATATGCAAGGCATGGAAAATCACATCAAACAACTACTACACATTAAAGTGAAACTCAATATGCAATGAGTTGCATATTGACGAAACTCCATATTCGGATTATTTAGTTCATTCCCATTTAGGTACACATCAACGTTAAATGTTGTAAAACATGGCAAGAGGTGAAGCATAAGTAAACTACCTACCTAGGCATCTTAAATGAGGTCGGAAACAACTTATAGCATTTCGAAAATAACCCCATATGTTAATTTCGAAATTGGTCCAGATATGAACTAACCTTATTATATATTTGTTATACAGCAAAATAAAGCATACCACATGATTCCACGCGTTATTCTAGTCGATTTACATATATGGAACATCTCAAACGGAGCTACGGTCTAAAAGATATGGCAATCACAAGATTATATGCCATGAATGCAAAATGTATGAAAATGACAATCACAACATTTCAAATCATGGATGCAACAAGATATTATCATACTACATGAAATTCTAAGAAACTTTCATGTATGACATGTCCAAAACGGAGCTATGGTTCAACCACAACAAGCAACACAAGTTTCATATGAAATCTGCCCAAAACAGCAACATAGCATTTTGCACACATGAAAACAACAAGCTACAAGATTCTAAAATGCACAAGCTAAGCATGGGGCAGTAGCATATAACACACACGTCATTTAATCTTCACATATCATACTGAAAAGAGGCATGGATCACATGGTAGGAAGCTCACAACATGGCTAGTTGAAAACAGTTTCACACTTTGTGAAAATAGCAGTTTTTCACAGTGCAGTTTTTATCATGAAGGCATATTGACAGGAGTAAAACTATAAGCTACAATGCGTATTATGGCATAAAAATTAACATCATGGTATTAGACATTATAAGCTACAAATAACTACACTACACTAACCCCGAAGGGGTTCTAGATCACTAGCAAAACACGTGGCAAGACAGCAACAAAATGTTACAGATACCAGACTTGGACATATTTGGACCCCTCAAAATCGGAATATTTTGATGGCATGTTGGCAACAAGAAAAAAACACCTAAAACATGGATTAATATGGAAAACAAAAATGACCAGGGACTAGAGCACATGTCAAAGGGCATAACTCAAGAACAAAATTATTTCATATGATGCATGGATTTAATCACACGAAAATGACAAATCGGCCTCACAGCAAAAATGACATACACACAAATTGCTCAAATGACAAAACTAAATGCATAGTTAAATTGAATGTATTTTTCTTCCCAAAATCATATATAATATGCATATGTTCTGTAGAAAAAAATATATGCCATAATGATTTATGCAAGCTCAACACATATATTAAATAAATCACAGAAAATTATTTATACAAAGTGTCGGATGATAAAAAGCGCCTAGAGCAAGATTTAGGGGAAAGGGGCTAGCTTACCTAGTGGGCTCGGCCCAAGACGAGGGAGGTTGGGGCTGGGCTGGCTCGAGCGGCGGCCCACGCGACGCAGAGGAGACGGCCCAGCAGGGCGCGAACGGGCACATGCTCAACAGCTCGCCCTCCTGCGACGTAGGGATATTGGAGGTCAATGCGGCGGCGGTGCGGCAATCCGGCGGCTGGGACGGGGCGAAATGAGGGCGGCGAGGCCATGCATTGGCGGATCAGGCCATGGGGGCTCCGATCCCGGCGACGGACGGTCGAGGCGGCATCGAGGCGAGGAGATCGGCCGGCGCAGAGGCCTCTCGAGGCGGCAACTTGCAACAGACGGGGAGGAGCGGGCCAGGCAATGGGGATGTGGGGATGGGGCGGCTCGACAGAACTCCAGCTAGGGGCGGTGGCGCTCGAGCCTAGCTGGAGGAGCAACAGGGCGCGCTGGGCGGCGGCGGACGCTCGGGCCCGGTTGCGGCTCGGGGCGGGCCTCGTCCAGGCTCTGGTGGGCCTCGGCATGGTGAGGAGCCGACTGGAGGGTGCTGGAGGCCATGTGGCGGGCGCTGGTTGGTGGTGGCGGCTTGGGTGCCTACATGGCAGCCGCGGGTTGGCTACAGGGGCGTGATGGCAACGCCAAGTGGCGGATGAGGGCTGGTTGTGCGCGGATTTCAAGGTGGAGGCTATGGCTGGAGGTTAAGGATGTCTAGGGCTTCCAAAATGGGTAGGGGAGGTGCGTAAATAGGGATGGGGCTAGGTTAGGGGGAAGAGAGAAAGAATTGTTGCCCGTGACATGGGTTTTAAACACCAAAAAATGCCCGACGAATAAACCGATGACCACACTGCTACGAGTGACCGTTCGGGTATCCAACTACCTCGGAATGTGACGAAATTTGTGAGGTGGTGTACCTACGCTATAAGAAGATTGTTCGCCAGGTTCCGACCCAATCTGAGAATATTTCATACGCACTTAAAAACAATATTTTATCGATGTCGTGGACGCTTGCATGTGTGGTTGGTCTCGAAACGGTCAATGAAATGAATGAACAGAACCGGCATGTATGAACGGATGCGAGTTTTCGAAAATGAGTGACAATGCTATGCAGATGATGTGAACCATGCAATGATGAATGTAACAACTAGATGAATCACACGGCGAGAATGGAAATAAAAGGGGAATCTTCTGGAGCGTTAGTCCCGGGCTGTTACACCACATGAGCAGGATGATCCGACTAATCAAATATGATGGCAGTCTGAGACCACTTGAGGTAGGTGGGAGTTGTAGGCACGGGCATGTTGAGTTCTCTATTTATGACCTTCAGTCCACTCCTGCTTTCAACATGAGCAAAAATCATCAGCATAGCATTGACATCGGGAAAAGTTTCTTTGTCTTCATCATCATCTTTTTCGGGGGTTTTCTCACTCGACACGGCCTCCTTAAACTGTTGAATCAACAGACAACACTGCCGAGTGGTATGCTTGGGCAATATCAAATTGCCGTCTTCATCTTTCATCATGTGAATCACATACGGTAAATCTATAACATCAGTTCCTGGCTGATTTTTCCCTTTCTTGGGGTTGAACTGTCCCTTGGACTTACCCTTGTTTCTTCCTTGGGCGGCTAGAGCGGCCGCCTCTGCATGAACAGGGCCATCAGTCTTCCGCTTCTGCTTCCGACTGGAATTACCGTCGGCCTCGTTGTCGACTGCTTTTCCTTTGCCGCTGCATAGGTGGTCTTCTTCTTCGCCATTGGCCTACCGAGTGGAGATTTCCATCATGTTACTCAGAGAAATATCACCTGTTCACCCAAACTTCAAGTAAAGCTCTCTCTACTTCACTCCATCCTTGGAAGCACAAACAGCCTGATGCTCGGAAACATTCTCCACTGTATGATGCAAAGTGGACCAACGCTGAATGTAATCTCTCAAAGTCTTGTTGGGCTTCTGAACATAATGTTGCAAATCAATCAGACCGGCGGGATGCTTCCAAGTGCCCTTGAACGTTCTGATGAACACTCGGGCAAGATCTTCCTAGCAGTAAATGCTAGAAGGAGCCAAGCGATTCAGGCATGCACGAGCCGAACCATCTAACATCAAGGACAAGTGTTTCATTGCAATGTTGTTGTTACCACGACCAATCTGAACAGCGAATCGGTAATCATCCAACCATGTTTCCATCTTTGACTTGCCAGAAAACTTGCCGATCCCGGCTGCCAACCTGAAGTTGGGGGGAATCTTTGCAGAACGAATAGCCCTGCTAAAGCACTGATGACCAAAAATAACGGCAGTGCTCCCACTCGGGGAATCTTTGTCATACCCATCCCTGTGGGCTCTGTCTCTATCGACTCGCTTTTGAGTGAGGAGGTCTCGAGCATCAAACCTGCATTCCGCTCATCACCAAACAAGCACCTTTCGTCCTGGTGCCAGGGCACATGTGGACCACCCCGCGGAGGAGTAGGAACTCGACCGTGGTCATCACGGTGAAAGTGATCTATGTACCGATCCTCACAGAAACCTCTGCCCCTGCGACGCAATGGCGACCCAGGACTCTGTGCCGACTGAACAGACTCTGCTCTTGGTGAATTACTGTGAATCCTATTGCGCGTGTGCGAAACAACTGAATTCTGACGTTGTGCTGCATCAAGCAATGCTCTAATCAGCAACGAACCTCTGCCAGCCTCTGATCGCAACGGCTGAATGGAATCTTCTATTCTAGAAGCTGCCGCAACATTTAAGACTGGAGTACAGTACACCTCAACATTGTTTTGTGAACCACTCGGAAACAACTATCGCTATCGTCGACTGGGTGCTGGTGGTCATTGGCGAGCACACTCGTCGAGCTCCCTCTAGAGCTCTTCGAGCCGAATGCGCGTGGCCTCCAAGGCCTGAGCCTCAGTGGTCGCTCCGACAATGGGAGTATGGAGGACCTCCTCATCTCGGCGTGGCTGCTCATTCGACGGTCCACCAGCCTCATGCCTGCTGTGGCCGAAACCTGGCGGCGGGCTCTGATGAGAACCAGCCATAAGAACCTCGCCTGCAGGATCGTAGCTCTCGCACTCGAAGGGAACATCAGACTGATCGGAGTCCAGCTCGAACATGCCGTGAAGTGACTCGGCGGGTTCGATCGCCGCAATCTACGGAGACGAAACTTGACGGGCCGCCATGTGCCTCACCCAGCGCTGGAGCCGTGAGCGACCGGGTTGCTTCCAACGGCAAACAGTGGGAAGAGCCGAAGAGCACGGGGTCGATGGCTGCCGCAGAAGTACACCGCAGGAGCTCTCGCGGAAGTGCGCGGCCCCGCGGACTGGGAGCACCTCCGCGTCGAGAGGCGCTTCCTGGAGCCATGCCGAATCGTCGGCGATGAAGGTGAGTTCTCCAAAACGGATCTCGTGGCCCAGGGAGAAAACACCGCCGGGAAACATGACGAAGGGGAAATATGCAACCTTGCCGGAAGTCGTTTAGACGCCTGCCCCACGGTGGGCGCCAACTATCGTGGGAACGAGTCTGGCAGTAGAAGGTAGGGGTATGAATGGAGAGGGTGAAGTCCTAGCTACGGCGAGGATGTACACACGATTGTATGAGTTCAGGCCCCTCTCGTGGAGGTAACAGCCCTACGTCTCAGTGCTCGGGAGCTTTTGTTGTGTGGAGAGTATGAGTTATAGAGGTTGTGAACCCTTGTGCCAGAGGGGAGGGGCGGCTTATATAGAGTACACTGCCCCTCATAAGTGCGAGGCATCCAAGGGTTTAATCGTGGGTATAAAGATGAGCGTTACTGGTAACGTACATCATAATTGCTACTAATGAAAACTTGCATAATGCTTGCCCGTTGGCCTCCCAGGAGTGTCTTCTGTTCTTCTGGCGTCGACTGGAAGTAAGGTCTTCCGAGTGGCAGGTGACTATTGAGTGGAGGGAGAAGATACCGAGTGGATTAAATGTCGAGTGACTTGAGCACCATGGAGTGTCCACTCGAAATCTTTCTTATAATCTTTAAGTCCTCCAATATAACGCCCTTAGGTAGGTTACGTAGGTCAGGCCATAGACCCTACCCTAGGTACATACCCTCAGCAACAGCCTCAAGTGAGGTCGGTTCAGGCTAGTTGAACGTGCCTTGTATGGGTCGGTATGCTGATTCGAACATGACTTGTATGGGCGGTCTATGTTATGTGCTATGCACTACACGTTATGGAACATACATGTGTTTGACTGTCTATGCACGTACACGTGATAAAACATAATATGCTCGGTTAAAATCAAGGCTATTAAAATTACGAATGCCCATGCGTTGCACCGGGCGAGAAAAAAATACAGAACCTCCTTGTTGTGCCATTATGCGACATTAATTGAAATAAATGTGAATAATAATGTTAATTTTTTTTAAATATAATGTAATGTTTACATAAAAAATGGATCATTTTTTAATAGTTATCATTTTTGTGAAATTTTGAAATTTCTTGTAAAAGATAAATTTTTAAACAATTTTTTTTTCAAAAGGATCTGTCGGTGCACTAGAGTTTTGGGCTCTCGAGTGCCCCTTAAACGTGCACGGGTAGTAGTAGCCACCCTGGCAATGAGGCCCGGCAGGGAGCTGCCAGGTACAAGTATAGGAGAATCAAGACCCCTGACAAGACCTTGTCGGGACGGCCAGCAAACCCTTAGGCAAGGCAAATCCCCGGCAAGACCAGGCAAGCCGAAGACCCGGCAAGGCAAAGCCCTGGCAATGCCCCGCCAGCGCACAAGCCAGGTGTCGCCTCGCCTGGGCACGTGTCATGGCGCCAACGATGAGGGGCTAAATAGTGCCAGGATCTTGTCCCGTCCCGTAGACAGTCAGAGATGCCTGATGGTGCGTTAAATGCGCCTATCCCTAGGTAAAATCCCGCACGGTATTGATCAGATCTGCTCTTTGTGTGAGCCTTCTTCCCTGCCGAACCATGAAGGGGTCCCTCCGATCCTATAGGTGTTCGTTTCCCCAACATATTTGGCATGCCAGGTAGGGGGCAAGGTCGCGTGAACCTAATTTAGTGACCAGCGCGCCAGTACCTTCATAATCATCATTGCCATGGGCCCCAAGAAGAAGGGCCTCAAGGTGGTTGGCCCATCCGTGTCCGCTGTCCCTGTAGCTACAGAGACGCAATAATGTAGACGCGGGTGGAGGAGGAAGCGGAGGCTTAGAACTTCCGCAACGCTCTGGTGATCAGGGTCAAGCAAGTGGCGACGCCTGCCGTCGAGACGCTCATGGTGACGGCAGGAACCCCCGCGCCGTTAGATCTCGAGAAGGAGTTGTACCTCCTGCGGGTGGTACGGTGAACTCCAGGGATGGAAGGGTACCTTCCAAGATGCCAACGCCGGCACCTACGCCACGACCTTCCCTGGAGACGCACGAAGAGCAACGCCACGGTGCCCACGATTCCCAACGTCCCCACGGAAAAGCTCCTACGCATCACTCCCGAGGTGCGCGGGACCAGCTTGCTCGCCAGCGTGCTAGTGGGAGTGGTGTGCCATCTCGAGACAGCGAAGGAGCTCCCTCGAACACCATTAGAAGTCAGAGCACCTCGCGTTCCTCACACCCTTCGCAGCCTACTATGTCGGAAGAAGCAATGGTGTGAGCACAAACGGAGAGACAACATTCGGAGCCTCCTGATCTTCACTGACAAGTTTCGATCCATCGAGCTGGCTCACGCTAGTGTTGAGAAGGCCGGAGGTGGTCCGACCACAGTGCACTCTCCTCCATAGCAACAACGTCGGTCACCAACTCAGCGGACCGACGCTTATGATGGTTACTCAACGACGTCATCCGATCCACAGACTCGCCGCAACCAGCGTCAAGTTCTTCGGGAGCGGAGCAAGAAAGACACTTGAACTACAATCGAGGGATGACGGGATATGTGCCATCAATCTGATAAGCACGGGGGGCCCACTGTAGACAAGTCTGTGCCAGGGTATCCTGTCAGTCTACCTTACGAGATGGCTTGCCCAGCGTTTACCCATGGGCTGCAATAAGTCCAGTGGCCCAACTCCCATCCGTTCAAGCCGGAGGTCCCGGAGAAGTATGACGACAAGACTCACCCGTCAGAGTTGCTGAGCATCTACAACATTGTGGTGCAGGCTGCCGGGGCTCACGACAACAAGATACTCTCCAACTACTTCCCGTTGGTGCTTATGCCCAACGTCAGGTCATGGTTGATGCACTTGCCAGAAGGATCCATCATCTCCTGGGCAGACCTATGCCATGAGTTTGTTGGCGCCTTTACCGGAGGCCACCAAGCTCCTGGTCAAGAAAGAGATTTGCACATCATCCCTCAGAAGGAGGGCGAGACTTTGCGCAAGTACATCCAAAGGTTCAGCCGCGTGCACCACAACACACCAGACGTTCATCCTGCTGATGTTATTAGCGCGTTCCATTAGAACGTGAGCAATCGCAGGATGTGGGAAGAGCTAGCGATGAACAAGATCAGGGATGTTGCCGAGCTTTATGCTCTGGCAGATGAATGTGCTTGGGCCGAAGAAGGGGTAGCTCCCCGACGAGGATGCTGGCGCAGGGGTTGACACTGAGGATGAAGACACCGGCACCCCGACAAAGAAGGGCCAACGGCGGAACAAGAAGCGCAAGGGTAAGGTCGTGCTTGCCATCGAGGGATCCGGCAACCCCGGTACCACCAAGAAAGGCAAGGTTGACGACCCCGGCAAGGATGTTGCTGGGTGTGCCTCCTACCAGGCTATGGCGGCTGCCGACAAGCCAGAAGGCTCCGTCAAGCAGTATTGCAAGATCCATCACACCAAGGGCCACGATCTCAAAGACCACTGGAAAGTTGAGCAGCTTGCCGAGAAGAAAAAAGCCGAGCATGAGAGGCGAGACAAGGAGAAGGGCTAGGATGGTGCAGCGTGGTCCAGCAAGAAGCGTGTTGGCCAGGGAGGTCGCCGCGGGAAGCCCAAACAAAAAGATCGGCCCGCTCGTGGCCGCAACAAGCAAGAGGGTGATGATGATGACGTCGAAGAGGACGACGAGTCCAACGAGCATGAGTTCGAGAAGGCTACAGAGATGATGTGCATCGAAGGAGGTGCCTTGTTGCATTCCTCTCACCGCCAACTTAAACAGTGGGTGTGCGAGGTTAACGCAGCGCAACCCTCTATCGGTGCTGAGAGACCTCTGAAGTGGTCCAACACTCCTATCATTTTCGATGTCGAGGATCACCCTGATCGCACAACTGGGGCTGGGTGCCCGCCATTGTTGGTTTTGCCAACGATTCGCAAACTCAAGGTGACGAAGATGCTAGTCGACAGTGGGGCCAGCCTGAGCCTGATCTTGCCTGATGTCATCCAGAGGCTGCAAATTCCTGATGAAGATCTCGAGCCCACAGGCACTTTCCAAGGGGTCAATTCAGGGAGGACTCAGCCAAAGGGCAAGATCATGTTGCCGATGATGTTTGGCAGTGATATAAATTTCAAGACAGAGAAGATTGTTTTTGACGTCGCCAAGATCTCATTGCCGTACAATGGTATCCTTGGTTGCCCAACACTGGCCAAGTTCATGGCGGCCACCCACTTCGCTTACGATGTGCTGAAGATGCCTCGGCCAATGAGCGTCATCACGATCAACTCCGACAAGAAAGGCGCACTTATCTGCATCGACTAGCTCTACCGGGAGGCAGTTGTAGCACCTGCTCCCAAGGCACTTGCTGCTGCCATTAAAGCTCTTGGGGGGAAGAAGACCGACAAGGCCTCTGGTGCATATTCCGACAAGCGCCCCTCCTTGGAGTGTTGCGCTCCCGTTGACGATGTGCGGGAGAGCTCCACCAACAAGAGCTAGAAGTCCAAGGCAGCTCCACCAAAGACTAAGAAGGTGCCCGCCCAGGAGTATGGTACGGGAGGAACTTTCACCATAAGTTCCACCCTTGACGACAAATAGGAAAGCACGCTCGTCGCCTTCCTATGGGTGAATGTTGATGTATTTGCATGGCAACCATGTGATATCCCCAGTGTTCCCAGGAAGGTGATTGAGCACCACCTTGTCGTCTGTCCACACATGCGGCCCGTCAAGCAAAAGGTCAGGAAGCAAGCTTTGGATCGGCAATAGTTTATGGCCGAAGAGATCAAGAAATTAGAAGCGACTGTCTTGATCAGAGGACTACTTCATCCAACATGGTTGGCAATCCAGTTGTAGTGCACAAGGCGAATGGGAAATGGAGGCTATGCATCGACTTTACAGACATCAGAAAAGCATGCCCCAAATATCCTTTTCTTTTGCCGCGCATCGACTAGATTTTGGTCTCCACCATCGGCTGCGACTTGCTGTTTTTCCTTGACGCCTATTCAGGCTATCATCAGAATTTCATGGCCAAGGAAGACGAGGAGAAGACCGCATTTATCACCCCATGTGGTACGTATTGCTTTTTGCGTATGCCTTTCGGGTTGAAAAGTGCTGGTTCTACATTTGCAAGAGTAGTCCAGATAGGTTTTGAGCCCGAGCTACATAGAAATATGGAAGCTTATATGGATGACATAGTGGTCAAAACCAAGGACAAAGCTACGCTCATTTCAGACCTAGAAGAAACATTTGCAAATATGCGCAAGATCAACAGGAAGCTCAACCCTGAGATGTGTGTGTTTGGCGTCCCATCCGGCAAGCTTCTCACGTTCTTTGTATCTCAACATGGAATTTAAGAAAATCCCGACAAGATCAAGGCAATTGAGCGAATTGAAGCACCAAAGCGTGTCAAAGATGTGCGCCGTCTTGCCGGCTGTGTTGCTGCTCTGAGTAGGTTCATCTCAAAATTTGGTCAGCACGGCCTGCCCTTTTTCAAAATCTTGAATAAGGCAGGTCCGATGAAATGGAATCCGGAAGTGGACGCAGCGCTGCAGGATTTGAAGAAGTACCTCTCCTCTCTTGCAGTCCTAGTCGTGCCAAAACCACAAGAGCCATTGCTGCTATATCTAGCGGCAACGAATCAAGTGGTGAGTGCTGCACTAGTGGCTTAAAGAGAAGTTGATGAAGAAGCAGCAGCAACAGCATGACCACCAAGCGACAAGCCAAGACATTCCCCGGCAGGGTCTGGTGCCGACAAGAAAGAATCTTCGCAGTTGAGTGAGACAATTCAGAAGAAGAAAGTGGTGCATCGCCCTATCTATTTTGTCAGCTCCCTTTTGCAGGGGGCTAGGCCAATATATTCTGGCATGCAAAAGTTGCTCTTCGGCCGCCTTATGGCCTCAAGGAAGTTGCGCCCTTACTTCCAAGCACATGAGATCACCGTCGTCACTCGCTTCCCGTTCCAGCAGATTTTTTGGAACCCAAAAGCTACCGGCAGGATTGTAGAGTGGGCTTTGGAACTGTCAAGCTTTGGTCTCAAGTTTGAAAGTACTTCGACTATCCATAGCAGAGCCTTGGTGGAGTTCATTGCAGATTGGACCCCAACGCCAGATGAAGAAGTTCCAGAGGCAACTCTCCCCAGCAAGGAAACAAACCAAGAATGGATCATGTATTTTGACAGAGCTTTCTCGCTGCAAGGCGCCGGCGCCAGAGTGCTGCTTGTCGCACCCACTAGAGAGCACGTCAAATATGTGATTTGGATGCACTTTCCCCAGGAGAGGTCAACGAACAATACTGTTGAGTATGAAGGGCTGCTTGTCGGTCTCAGGATCGCGGTAGACCTTGGGATCAAGATGCTTCTCGTCAGGGGTGATTCTCAGCTTGTCGTCAGGCAAGTGAACAAGGATTATCAGAGTCCATTGATGGAACCATATGTCGATGAAGTGAGGAAGTTGGAAGAACATTTTGACGGTCTGTAAATGGAGCATGTTCCGCGTGCAGAAAACAACGTTGCTGACGGTTTGTCAAAGTGTGTTGCCCTTAAGTTGTCTGTGGAACCAGGAACTTTTGTGCTCCGACTGACTCAACCATCCGTGACACCATCAACTGGACAAGAGAAATGAAGAAAGTTGAGTTCCAACAAGTATTTCCCAGCAGAGGTCCCAGAAGCCACCGGCGAGGTAGATGTCGGGGACAACGAGGGCTTGCTGGTGAGCCCCATGCTCCGGGAGAGCCTCGGGCTCTTGCCGTCGAAGCACACGCTCCCACCAGGCTTGCCGGGGTGCAACAGGCTCCAACGGGGCCTCGAGCCCTCACCGTTGAGACAAATGCTCCCCCAACAGAGGATATGCCTTTAGTCCTTGTTATCAAGCCCCAGGCTCTAGCATGGGCATAGCACATCGTCCATTTCCTTCAGACAGGAGAACTCCCTGAGGAACAAGAGGAAGCAGAAAAAGCAGCCTGGCGGTCTAATATGTACCAGCTCATGGATAACGTCCTGTACAGAAAGAGACCGAATGGTGTGAAACTCAAGTGCATTTCTTGGGAGGATGGACTGGAGCTGTTGGCAGAGATACACTGAGGCATATGTGGCTCCCACATAGGATCAAGAGCACTTGCCGGTAAGGCATTCGGGCAAGGTTTCTTTTGGCCCACTGCCCTCCAGGATCCAATCGCGCTAGTAACCAAGTGTGAAGCATGCCAGTTTCATTCAAAGAGATTACATCAATCACCTCAAGCCCTTCAGACAATCCCTCTCTCCTGACCATTTTTGGTCTAGGGGCTCAACATCTTGGGCCCCTTTCCCCGTGCTGCTAGGGGCTTTGAGTACTTATATGTTGCAATTGACAAGCTCACAAAGTGGCGGGAAGTGGAAGCACTGAGAAAGGTGAAAACACAGTCAGCCGTCATGTTCCTCAAAGGATTGGTCTCCCGCTTTAGTGTTCCTAACAGGATCATCACTAACAAGAACACACAGTTCACGAGTTGCACCTTCATGCAGTATGTCCAAGACCTTGGTAGCAAAATCTGTTTTGCTTCTGTTACCCACACAAGGAGCAACGGCCAAGCGGAAAGGCTTAATGCTGAAGTGTTGCGAGGCCTCAAGACAAGAACTTTCGACAAGCTTCGCAAGTGCGGAAGATGTTGGAATGATGAGTTGCCGGTGGTTCTTTGGTCAATCAGAACGATACTAAATCGAGCTAACGTCCAGACACCCTTCTCCCTTTATATGGGGCGGAAGCAGTTCCCCCACGGAACTCATATACGGGTCACCTCGAGTGCTCGCTTATGATGAGCTTGAGCAAGATCAGTTGCGGCAAGATGACGTGACACTCCTTGAGGAAGACCGTCTTTAGGCTGCTGTGAGAGCTGCACTCTATGAGCAAGCTTTGCGCTGCTATCATACCCGCGAAGTTAATGCCCGAAGTCTTGAGGAAGGCAACCTTGTTGTTCAGTGCATTCAGTCCGCCAAGAATTCAAACAAGTTGATGCCAAAATGGGAAGGTCCTTATCGGGTAGTGCGAGTCACCAGGCCTGGTGCAGTCTGTTTGGAGACCGAAGTGTTGGGGAATGTCGCATGGGAAACAAAAAAATTCCTATGCACACGCAAACCTATCCATGGTGATGAGCATCTACGAGAGGGAGAGTGGATCGACATACCCTTGTAGATCGCTAAGTGGAAAGCGTTAAGAAACGCGGTTGGTGTAGTCGAACATCTTCGCGATCCAAATCGCCGAGCGTCCCGCGATCTCATCATGATCCGTCGTGTGATCTCATCACGATCTGTCTCGTGAACTCATCACGATCCGTCCCGTGAACTCATCACGATCCGTCCCGCGATCTCATCACGATCCGTCTCGTGAACTCATCATGATCCGTCCCGTGAACTCATCATGATCTGTCTCGCGATCACGTCACGATCCGTCTCGTGGCCTTTGAGCACGGTCCTTCCAATCTAGTACCGAACGGATGACACCTCCGCATTCAGCACACGTGCAGCTTGATGACGATCTCCGCCGTCTTGATCCAGCAAGAGGAGGTGGAGAGGAGAGAGAGTTCACTGGCAGCGTGACGGCGCTCCGGTGATGGTGGTGGAGCAATTCCAGCAGGGCTTCGCCTAAGCGCTGCAGAAATTGGATCTAGAGCAGCACCGGTGAAACGGGTAGCACGTGGCCGTATTTTCTGTCCCGTGTGCTAGCCCTGCCCCTCTATTTATATGTTGAGCCCTGGGGTCTAAACTTGGAGCAAAAACCTCTACAAGGTCGATTTTGCCCGCACAAGGTCAGTTTGGCCCGCAAGAAAAGAGTCCAACTCGGATCCCTGCAGTCCCGCGCACAAGCGGTAGTACCGCTTCACGAGCGGTAGTACCGCTTCAGAAGCGGTAGTACTGCCTTACTGCTTAAGGCAGCAGCAAAACTTCCTTTTGCCCTTTCCAATACCTCGTGGGTTTTAGCCCATTGGTCCATATAAAGTGTTGATGTACCTGAACACTTCGTAAACATCCGGAACCCCTTCCGGTTAATTCCGGAACTCTTCTAGAGATCAGAACACTATTATCACATATATCAATCTTTATCTCCAGACTCTTCCGGAGATCCTCGTCATGTCCGGGATCGTATCCGAGACTCCGAACATCCTTCGGTCACCACCATACATAACTCTATACTATCAAAACGTCACCAAACCTTAAGTGTGCAGACCCTGAGGGTTCGAGAACTATGTAGACATGACCGAGACACCTCTACGGCCAATAACCAATGGCGGGACCTGGACGTCCACATTGGTTCCCACATATTCTATGAAGATCTATCGGTCGAACCTCTATGTCAAGGATTCAGTTAATCCCGTATAACATTCCCTTTGTTCTTCGGTATGTTACTTGCCCGAGATTCGATCGTCGGTATCTCCATACCTAGTTCAATCTCGTTACTGGCAAGTCTCTTTACTCGTTCCATAATACAAGATCCCGTAACTAAAAATTAGTCACATTGCTTGCAAGGCTTATTGTGATGTTGCATTACCGAGTGGGCCCCGAGATATCTCTCTGTCACACGGAGTAACAAATCCTAGTCTCGATCCATGCCAACTCAACAGACATCATCGGAAATACCTGTAGAGCACCTTTATAGTCACCCAGTTACGTTGCGACGTTTGATACAGACAAGGCACTCCTCCGATATCCGTGAGTTGCATGATCTCATGGTCATAGGAACATATACATTGACATGCAAAAAACAGTAGCAATAAACTGACACGATCATATGCTACGTTTGTAGTTTGGGTCTTGTCCATCACATCATTCTCCTAATGATGTGATCCCGTTATCAAATGACATCACATGTCAATGGCTAGGAAACCCTGACCATCTCTGATCAACGAGCTAGTTCACTAGAGGCATACTAGGGACATGGTGTTGTCTATGCATCCACACATGTATCTGAGTTTTCGATCAATACAATTATAGCATGGATAATAAACGATTATCATGAACAAGGAAATATGATAATAACTAATTTATCATTGCCTCTAGGGCATATTTCCAACACGAAGATGGCATCCCAGTGAGCAACTCCTGAAATATCGAACATCTTCGTAAGTTCTACCCATGCGGCACAGTTGCCGGCCCCCCGGCAACCACCTTTTGTACAAGTCTTGCTGCTGAAGCATGTAATCCTTGGTACAAAGCCAGGAGCAGACCCTGTGCGTAGTAGAATGAAGATAAGTGTTCCGCAAATCATGTTGGTTCTCATGTTTACTTATGTGCATGTTTGTCTGAGATATTGCATTGCACTTACTCCCGACAAGAGCTAACGGACCGCCAAGGTTCCACATCCATATCGCCGGAAGGTAACCTCACGTGCAGCTTTCCCAGGGGGAATGGTGGTATGGACACCTACGGGCGACTTTAAAAAAAAATCTTGCCGGAAGGAGTACGGAAACGAAAAGATAAGTTGCAAAACCCCAAGTGAATTATTGCTGAGGAGTTATTTTCCTTGGACGATTTTGACTCTTGTATGGAATTTACATGAGATGTCGCCTTTTCCTAAGTACATCTTCATTTGACTTTCTCCCCTAGGAGCCCAGCCTGACCCCTCTGGACCAGCACTGCTTAGAGGGGCAGGGCTTCTAGAGGGGGAGGTGAGAGCCTGACCCGTCCTGGACCAGCATTGCATGGAGGAGAGGGCCAACGCTGCACAAAAAGGAGGGAGGACCCCAGAAGCCGAAGTCCACGGGCCTGTCGAAAGATCTAGTTGGAAGATGAGGCGTCGCCTGGGACAACGGCCCCCGGCAAGGTCGCCCTGCCGGGAGGGGGAGTGGCATGAGCTAGCATGAGGCTCACGATGATGGTGCGGCCGCCGATCAGTCAGAGCTCAGGTCGTCGTATTCCCACTTGACGGCCTGGAGCTCGGACTCGTCGTTGCTTTCACTGACACCGTCCTCCTCGTCGCTGCTGCTCGAGGACGCGCTGCTCGAGCTTTCTTCGCAGCAGCTAAGACGGACGCCTGAGCGCCCATAAATCTTGACGGAGAGCAGATTGGCCTTCGTTATTTTAAAACGAAGGACATGCCCATCCTAGAGGTTGTGGGCGCGGGCGAAGGTCTTCCATCCATGCCTGAGGAACATGATGCGACTCGCCGGGTACTCGATGTCCACCCGCGTCGTGCCATCACAACAACCATGCGCCCGTAACCACAGTACGGGCGGCTTGTCGACCTTCATCGCCCTGGCAATGGGGCGAGGGAGGCGCAGATGGCTCCGGACAGGACCAAGCAGTTCGAGGACGAACTCCAGCGCCACCCCCTCAGCGTCGGTCTCCTCAAGGAAGAGGCCCGGCGTCGGAGGAGGAGGTGGGGAAACGTTGCGCCTCCCCCGACCTCGACCTCCACAACGGCCATGACCCCTCACGCCATAGCCAGCACGCACGCTCGGGCCACCCTCTGCTTCTATGGCTGAAACGATGGCATCATCCCGATGAGAACTCCTCCTTGGAGCTGAGGACAATGGGCACCCTCGCCCCCTGTTCATGGCTAAGGGTGGGCGCCACTCGAAGGTTGGGAAGAAGTGGAAGGGCAAGCTATGGAGGCTCAAACTCGGAAGAGGGAGAAAGGATGGATGAGCACCACCCTTGCTACCCCTCAATTTATAGGGGGAAGCGCGGGGGCTGGCTCTCCCCCGCTCCAAGGTTCGCCGCCCACCTCCTCCAATAGCGGCGCCCTCGATCACGGGGTGAACAAAAACCGCCCCATTGCTCCAATCCATGGCACCACGGTTACTGCTGTTGGAAATATGCCCTAGAGGCAATAATAAATTAGTTATTATCATATTTTCTTGTTCATGATAATCGTTTATTATCCATGCTATAATTGTATTGATCGGAGACTTAGATGCATGTGTGGATACATAGACAAAACCATGTCCCTAGTATGCCTCGAATAGACTAGCTCATTGATCAAACATGGTTAAGGTTTCCTATCCATGGACATGAGATGTCATTTGATGACGGGATCACATAATTAGGAGAATGGTGTGATGGACAAGGCCCAAACTACACACGTAGCATATGATCATGTCAGTTTATTGTTACTGTTTTCTACATGTCAAGTATATGTTCCTATGACCATGAGATCATGCAACTCACAGACACCGGAGGAGTGCCTTGTGTGTATCAAACGTCGCAACGTAACTGGGTGACTATAAAGGTACTCTACAGGTATCTCTGAGGGTGTCTGTTGAGTTGGCATGGATCAAGACTGGGATTTATTACTCCGTGTGACGGAGAGGTATCTCAGCGCCCACTCGGTAATACAACATCACAGCATGCCTTGCAAGCAATGTGACTAAGTGTTAGTCATGGTATCTTGTATTATGGAACGATTAAAGAGACTTGCCGGTAACGAGGTTGAACTAGGTATGGAGATACCGACGATCGAATCTCGGGCAAGTAACATAGCGAAGAACAAAGGGAACATCTTACGGGATTAACTGAATCCTTGACATGGAGGTTAGACTGATAAAGATCTTCGTAGAATATGTAGGAACCAATATGGGCATCAATCTCCCGCTATTGGTTATTGACCGTAGAGGTGTCTCGGTCATGTCTACATAGTTCTCGAACCCGTAGGGTCTGCACACTTAAGGTTTGGTGACGTTTTGGTGGTATAGAGTTATGTAAGGTGGTGACCGAAGGTTGTTCGGAGTCCCTGATGAGATCCCAGACGTCACGAGGAGCTTCGGAATGGTCCGTAGGTAAATATTCATATATAGGAAGTCCTATTTTGGTCGCCGGAAAAGTTTCGGGCTCATCGGTAGTGTACCAGGAGTGTCGGTAGTGTACCGGGAGACAATTGGGAGGGGTATTTCGACCCAAGAGGCTACATGGGCTGTGGGAGAGTAAATACCAGCCCTTTGTGGGCTGGTGGAAGTCCCACACAAGTCCCATGCGGCTGGGAAGAAAAGCCCCAGGGGAAAAAGGTGGAAAAAGGCCAAAAAAAAGGGAGGAATCCTAGTCCTATTAGCATTGGACGAGGAGTCCTCCTCTCTTCCCCACTTCGTCCGACCCAAGGAGTCTTGGCCCTTGCGCCAAGTCCTCTCCTCCCTCCCTCTTATATATACTGGAGGTTTTAGGGTTTTTTGCATAGAATTTTTAGCCACATGCTGCCCGTTCCTCCAGTGCATAGTTTCTCCTCTAGATCGGATTTCTGTAGTGCTTAGGCGAAGCCCTGCCAGAATTGCTTCACCACCATCACCACCGTGCCATCACGCTGCCGGTGAAATCGTCTACATCTCCACTCCCTCTTGCTGGAACAAGAAGGCAGAGATCGTCATCGAGCTGTACGTGTGCTGAACGCGGAGGTGTCGTCCGTTCGGCGCTAGATCGGAAGGACCGTGATCAAGATCGTGAGACGGATCCGTGATGAGTTTGCGGGACGGATGGTGATGAGTTCACGGGATGGATCATGATTGGATCGCGGGACGGATCGTGATGAGTTCGCGGGACGGATCGTGATTGGATCGCGGGACAGATCGTGATGAGATCGCGGGACGCTCCGCGATTTGGATCGCGAAGATGTTCGACTACACCAACCGCATTTCTTAACGCTTCCCGCTTAGCGATCTACAAGGGTATGTAGATCCACTCTCCCTCTCATAGATGCTCATCACCATGGATAGATCTTGCGTATGCGTTGGAATTTTTTTATTTCCCATGCGACGTTCCCCAACAGTGGTATCAGAGCTAGGTCTATGTGTAGATGAGATCTCGAGTAGAACACAAAGAGTTTGTGGGCGTTGATGCTTAGATTGCTTCCTCCCTTGGTCGTGTTTTGGTTCAGTGGTATTGTGGGATGAAGGGGCCCGGACAAATATTACTCGTACGCTTACGAGAGACTGGTTCCCTCAACTGCAACTTGTTGCTAAGATGGCTAGCGGGTGCTAGTTTCTCCTACTTTAGTTGGACCGGATTCGACAAAGGCGGTCCTTGAGAAGGTTGAAAAGCAATTTATGTATCACTGTTGTGGTTTTGGGATAGGTGCGAATTGTTCTTGCTAGATACCCGTAGAAGCCACGTAAAACATGCAACAACAATTAGAGGACGTCTAACTTGTTTTTGTAGGGTATGTTGTGATGTGATATGGCCAATTACATGATGTGATATATGTGATGTATGAGATGATCATGTGTTGTATAGAATATCACGACTTGCATGTCGATGAGTACCGCAACCGGCAGGAGCCATAGGGTTGTCTTTAATTACTGTATGGCCTGCATGTCAATCATTAAGCGCGATGTAATGCTTTACTTTATCGCTAAACAGTAGCAATACTAGTATAAGCATGATGGGCGCGACAACCCCGATGGCGACACGTTGATGGAGATCTAGATGATGGAGATCATGGTGTCGTGCCGGTGACGATGGAGATCATGCCGGTGCTTTCAAGATGGAGATCAAAAGCACAAGTTCATGGCCATATCATGTCACTTATGATTTGCATGTGATGTGAATCCTTTTATGCACCTTGTTTTGCTTAGGACGACGGTAGCATTATAAGGTGATCCCTCACTTAAATTTCAAGATGAATTGTGTTCTCCCCGGGTCTGGACCGTTGCGAAAGGTCGTCGTGTCGAGACACCATGTGATGATCGGGTGTGATAGACTCTACGTTCACATACAACGGGTGCAAGCTAGTGTTGGACATGGAGAACGCTCGGGTTAAACTTGACGAGCCTAGCATGTACAGACATGGCCTCGGAACACAAGAGACCGAAAGGTCGAACATGAGACATATAGTAGATATAATCAATATGATGATGTTCACAATTGAAACCACCTCAACTCACGTGATGATCGGACTTGAGTTGGTGAATTTGGATCATGTATCACTCGAATGACTGGAGGGATGTCAATTTGAGTGGGAGTTCTTAAGTAATATGATTAATTGAACTCATTATCATGAACATAGTCAGTAGTGTCTTTGCAAATTATGTTGTAGATTACTAGCTCGCGTTGTAGCTCCCTTGAATTTTTATATGTTCCTAGAGAAATAAAGTTGAAAGATGATGGTAGCAATATTGCGGACTGGGTCCGTGATCTTAGGATTGTCCACATTGCTGCACAGAAGGCTTATGTCCTTAATGCACCGCTCGGTGCGCCAATCCCTCTAGTGTCGTTTGTAGATGCTGTGAACATCTGATAGGCACGTTCTGATGACTACTTGATAGTTTAGTGCGTCATGCATGACAACTTAGAATTGAGGCTCCAAAACATTTTGAACATCACGGAACATATGAGATGTTCTAAGAGCTGAAACTAGGATCTCAGGTTCATGCCCGTGTTGCGAGATATGAGATCTCCAACAATATTCTTTGCCTGCAAGATGAAAGAGAATAGCTCAATCGTTGAGCATGTGCTCAGATTGTCTGGGTGCTACAATCGCTTGAATCGAGTGGGAGTTGATCTTCGAGATAAGATAGTGATTGATATAGTTCTCCAAGTCACTGTCACTAAGCTACTAGAACTTGGTGATGAACTATGAAACGCCAGCGATAGTAATAATGATCCCTGAGCTATTCACGATGTTTGACACCGCGAAGGTAGAAATCAAGAAGGAGCGTCAAGTGTTGATGGTTAGTCAAACCACTAGTTTCGAGAAGGGCAAGAGCAAGGAGGGAAACTTCATGGATAGCAAGTCAGTTGCTACTCTAGTGAAGCAACCCAAAGTCTAACCGAAACCCGAGACTAAGTGCTTCAATTATGAGGAGAACGGTCGCTAAAGCGGAACACCCTACACTACTAGAAAAAGGCTGTTAGTGGCACACCTATTTTGGCTATTAATGGCGCACTATAGGTGCGCCACTATTATCACGCCACTACTAATAAATAGTAATGGCGCACACCCGGTGCGCCACTGTTAATCTACATAACAGTCGCGCACCACCTGGTGCGCCATTACTATCATAGACACTAATGGCGCACCTGGAGTGCGCCATTACTAGGCCCAGGAGTGTGCCACTACTGTTCCTCCAAGGGGCCATGTGTACCTTGTGCTCTGGGTTACTAATGGCGCACTTTTAGATAATGCGCCACCGGTGTGTTTATCTATGTGCGCCACTAAAGTGCAATATGGTGCGCCACTACTATGAATATTAGGATTTTTTTTTTGCTTTTTTGATATTTGCACAAGTTACAAAATACATTATAGCATAGAATATAAACAACACAACATATAAACAACAGATTTATCGAATACAATAGAAGATTAGTCTCCGAATACAATTCATCATATTAGTCTCCAAATTCAAAATACCGAAAAAGTTAGAACATTACAAGTCTCGAGACCGCGAGTAGCGAGTTTGTCTTCACATACAAGTCAATATCGAAACTACCATCACATAGAAGAGGGTTGCGGTCACGATCAGCATCATCGCGATGAAACTGATCTTCATCCAGTTTCTCCTCCGCTCCCTCCTCTCTCCCGCTAGATAGCGCGCGTATCTAGCTTCCGCCTCCGCCCTAGTGGTGTCCCCTTTGTAACTGTTACCACTGAAATGGTGAACCTGTCTCCGACTGATGTCGCCTCCTCCCAGTCGTCGTAGACTCCAGGAACCTCACCCTTGTACACGACATACAACGGTATCTCTATGCACTAGACAAACAAAACGTTAGTAGCAATTCACAGATAATATATAAGCAATATATAAGTATGGAACAAAAGGATCGGAAGAGAAAAGCAACACATTAATAGCACGATTCATGGTCCTACTAATAAATAGCATCAATTACATATAAGTTGAACGACAGTCCAAACTAAAGAGACATACAAGTTCATTAAAGTTTAATTACAACATGAGCTAATCGATATTTCAAAACTACATAGCATCAATACTTTCGACTCGACTCAGGGACCGAAGTGTGGATGAAGCCGCTGTCTTTCATGATGGTCATGAATGTGCGGTCGTTGTCAGCCCACATTTGTAGCGTTGTTTCTATTTCACTGTTGGACGGTTGACAGTTGAGGTAGAACTGCCCCGAGGTACGAAGGACATCTTGATAGATGATTTCCGCAAACTCCGACTGGATGCGAAAGAATTCTTGTCTGATGTCCTCGTCCTAGATTGCCGACAAGCATGCAGCCCATTCTTTGAGATTATTTGGCAGCATAAGGTGATGTTGGTTCCGTACGATCGCCCGCATGTGATGGAGGGAGTAGTAGGCATCCTTCTGATTGCCAGGCGGCTGCTTGACGCAGGGGAACTTCGTTACGTGGGTGAACATGTGCTTGCCATACCTACAAATTGGCCTCCTAAAGGTGCCTCCAGATTTGGCGTAGCCGGGGAGAGCATCATCAAGAACTTTCTTGATATTTGTGTAGTCTTTCTTCGATTGACGGTCCGAGTCGAAATACGTGGCCATGGAATATTTCGGGCTTAAGAGGATGAGTGTGCAATGTGTGTCACCGCACAAAACACGGAATGTTAGAAAAAAAAGAAAGATCGAAATCTAAGAAATCATATCTTACGGGGCGGTGACGGGATGACTTACTCGGAAAAGTAAGGCACGAGGAAGTTATCCTTATCTGGGTTCGCCAGAATGAAGCCTTCGAGGTATGAACTCGCGACTTGCCGGTCCCCAGCACTGCCCAAGATCTTGGCACGCATGTAGAAGGGGTCGACTGTCACGATGTCTGGGGTCTTGTCTCTAATGATCCGCATCTCCATACTGAGCGAAAATAGCCGAATGAAGGTGTAGTGCAGCAGATAAAGGTTAAACATAGCAAAGATGTCATCAAACCATAGGACGATCATACACCCGATGGTGCTATCGACAAAGCTCTTCCCCTTTGGCACCTTGGCCACGAAAACCAGGTATGCCACATCATTCTCGGAGAGATGCCGCTTCTCCATAGAAAGAACACCGTCATGCAGACTCCGCATAGCATCGGTTGCAGCATTGAGCAGATTAGTCGGTAGCATCGTCCTACCCGCCACATGCACCCTCCTTGAGATATGTCCTACCCACCACATGCACCCTCCTTGAGATATCCTTAGGTATTGGTGGCCCGTCCTGAGCACGGATCATACTCGGTGCTGGCTGGCTCGCACCCTTGTTATTTTTTTTCCGTCCCTTCTGCTTCTTATGCTGTAATGGATCGAGTTCTGCTCAGAGACCAGCTTCTTGAGTGTGTTGGGACTGATAATATTTCGCACCTCGGCTATTTGAGTCTCGGTGAAGGCGGTAGCTGGAGGCATCTCCTGAGAACTGAACAGACGACGCCTGTTGCAATTGGGTTTCTCCGCGGTACCAGCTAGATCGCGATCGTCTTTTGCAGGGTTGGGTTCTTGAGAAGGAGGCCCCAAGAATTCGTCACCATACCCATGTTCGTTGATGTACTTATCGACGTTGGAAAATGTACCGTCATCGTCGTCCGGATCCTATGCCATATGCATGTCCGGATCAGCTGACGGCGGTAGCGTTGCGGCGGTCTTGCCATGGCTTGGCGCCGGCATGACTGACGGTGTTGTCTGTGGGGTGGTGTCCCCCGCCCCCAAACGAATCTGGCTCTTCGGCCAAAGCATGGACCAGTTTAAGCAGGCGCCGAGGGTCATCACATCGTCTTCGTCGGCCCCAGGGGGTCGATACGGAGGTAACAAGTCATCGCAGCCCCGTAGCACCCAAACCAGTTGAACCCTATACATGGTGGGTGGCATCGGATTACCGTGGAACACGCGGTTGCCCGGTTCAACGATTTTGGCCTTGGCGACATCAATCGAATCACCATCCACGAAGTGCAAGAGAGTGCATGGAATGTTGGCAGCGCCCTGCGAAAACATGTAGGGCGTCTGGGATGCCTAGTCAAAGGCAAGGAGATGTAGTCATCGGCCGAGGCTTAGTTACCGTGATGGCGTTGAGCTCGGCTAATGTCGAGGCACCGCCAACGGCGGGCGTGCACGTGACGGAGGTGTTGGAAATATGCCCTAGAGGCAATATATAAAGTGTTTTTATTATATTTCCTTGTTCATGATAATCGTTTATTATCCATGCTATAACTGTAGTGATCGGAAACACATTGCATGTGTGGATAAATAGACAAACACTATGTCCCTAGTATGCCTCTAGTGAACTAGCTTGTTGATCAAAGATGGTCAGGGTTTCCTAGCCATTGACATGTGATGTCATTTGATAAAGGGATCACATCATTAGGAGACTGATGTGATGGACAAGACCCAAACTACAAACGTAGCATATGATCGTGTCAGTTTATTGCTACTGTTTTCTGCATGTCAAAGTATATGTTCCTATGACCATGAGATCATGCAACTCACGGATATCGAAGGAGTGCCTTGTGTGTATCAAACGATGCAACGTAACTGGGTGACTATAAAGGTGCTCTACAGGTATCTCCGATGGTGTCTGTTGAGTTGGCATGGATCGAGACTGGGATTTGTTACTCCGTGTGACGGAGAGGTATCTCGGGGCCCACTCGGTAATGCAACATCACAATAAGCCTTGCAAGCAATGTGACTAATTGTTAGTTGCGGGATCTTGCATTATGGAACGAGTAAAGAGACTTGCCGGTAACGAGATTGAACTAGGTATAGAGATACCGACGATCGAATCTCGGGCAAGTAACATGCCGAAGAAGAAAGGGAACGTTATACGGGACTAACTGAATCCTTGACATAGAGGTTCAACCGATAAGATCTTCGTAGAATATGTAGGAACCAATGTGGACATCCAGGTCCCGCCATTGGTTATTGGCCGTAGAGGTGTCTCGGTCATGTCTACATAGTTCTCGAACCCGCAGGGTCTGCACACTTAAGGTTCGGTGACGTTTCGGTAGTATAGAGTTATGTATGGTGGTGACCGAAGGTTGTTAGGAGTCCTGGATGAGATCCCGGACATCACGAGGAGCTCCGGAATGGTCCGGAGGTAAAGATTCATATATAGGATGTCCCAGTTTGGTCGCCGGAAAAGTTTCGGGCTCATCGGTAGTGTACCGGGAGTATCGGTAGTGTACCGAGAGTGCCGGTAGTGTACCGGGGGACCTACGGGAGGGGTATTTCGACCCCAAGAGGTCCATGGGCTGTGGGAGAATAATAACCAGCCCTTAGTGGGCTGGGAAAACAGCCACAAAGGCCCATGGCGCAGGAGAGAAAGTCCTAAAGCAAAAAGTGGAAAATCAGCCAATAGGAGGCAATCCTACTCCAACTAGGATTGGAGGTGAAGTAGGATTGCTCCCACCTCCTATTTCGGCCGACCCAAAGGCCTTGGCTGCCTCTCCTCTCCTCTCCTCCTATATGTACTAGTGGATTGGGTGGTTTTTGGACAGAATTTCCGGCCACGTGCTACCCGTTCCACCGGTGCATAGTTTCTCCTCTAGATCGTAGTTCCGCAGTGCTTAGGCGAAGCCCTGCCGGAATTGCTCCACCACCATCACCGGAGCGCCGTCATGCTGCCGGTGAACTCTCTCTCCTCTCCACCCCTCTTGCTGGATCAAGACGGTGGAGATCGTCATCAAGCTGCACGTGTGCTGAACGCGGAGGTGCCGTCCGTTCGGTACTAGATCGGAAGGATCGTGATCAAGGCCACGAGACGTTCGTGATTGGATCGTGGGACGGATCGTGACGAGATCATGGGACGGTTCGTGATTGGTTTGCAGGACGGTTCGTGATTGGATCGCGGGACGCTCGGCGATTTGGATCGCGAAGAAGTTTGACTACACCAACCGCGTTTCTTAACGCTTCCCGCTTAGCGATCTACAAGGGTACGTAGATCCACTCTCCCTCTCGTAGATGCTCATCACCATGGATAGGTTTGCGTGTGCATAGGAAAAATTTTGTTTCCCATGCGACGTTCCCCAACAGTGGCATCATGAGCTAGGTTGATGGTTCGATGAGATCTCGAGTAGAACACAAAAGGTTTGTGGGCGTTGATGCTTAGATTGCTTCCTCCCTTGGTTGGATTTTGGTTCAGCGGGATTCTGAGATGAAGCGGCCCGGACCAACATGACTCGTACGCTTACGAGAGACCGGTTCCCTCGACGCAACTTGTTGCTTAGATGGCTTGCGGGTGACAGTTTCTCTCACTTTAGTTGGATCGGATCCGACAAAGGCGGTCCTTGAGAAGGTTGAAAAGCAATCTATGTATCACCGTTGTGGTTTATACGTAGGTGAGAATCATTCTTGCTAGATACCCGTAGCAGCCACGTAAAACATGCAACAACAATTAGAGGACGTCTAACTTGTTTTTGCAGGGTATGTTGTGATATGATATGGCCAATTACATGATGAGATATATGTGATGTATGAGATGATCATGTGATGTATAGATTATCACGACTTGCATGTCGGTGATTATGGCAACCGGCAGGAGCCATAGGGTTGTCTTTAATTATTGTATGACCTGTGTGTCAATCATTAAGCGCTATGTAATGCTTTACTTTATCGCTACGGTAGCAATAGTAGTAGAAGCATGCAGGGCGTGACAACCCCGATGGCGACACGTTGATGGAGATCAAGATGATGGAGATCATGGTGTCATGCCGGTGACGATGGAGATCATGCCGGTGTTTCGAAGATGGAGATCTTAAACACAAGTTGATAGCCATATCATGTCACTTATGAATTGCATGAGATGTTAATCCTTTTATGCACCTTGTTTTGCTTAGTACGACGGTAGCATTATAAGGTGATCCCTCACTTAAATTTCAAGATGAACTGTGTTCTCCCCGAGTGTGCACCGTTGCGAAAGTTCGTCGTGTCGAGACACCACGTGATGATCGGGTGTGATAGACTCTACGTTCACATACAACGGGTGCAAGCCAGATTTGCACGTACAGAACACTCGGGTTAAACTTGACGAGCCTAGCATGTACAGACATGGCCTCGAAACACAAGAGACCGAAAGGTCGAACATGAGTCATATAGTAGATATGATCAACATAATGATGTTCACCATTGAAGCCACCTTAACTCACGTGATGATCGGACTTGAGTTGGTGAATTTGGATCATGTGACACTCAGATGACCTGAGGGATGTCAATTTGAGTGGGAGCTTTAGTAATTTGATTAACTAAACTCATTATCTTGAACAATAGTCTAAGTAACCTTTGCATATTTATGTTGTAGATCAATGGCTCGCGCAGTAGCACCCCTGAATTTTAATGCGTTCCTAGAGAAAGCTAAAATTGAAAGATGATGGAAGTAACTTTGTTGACTGGGCCCGTAATCTGAGGATTATCCTCACGGCTTCCTAGAAGTCATATGTCCTTGATGCACCGCTTGGTGACCAGCCAGAAGACATGACCTCCGAAGACGTTAAGAACGCTTGGGAGGCTCGTGCTGGAGACTACTCAATAGTTCAGTGTGCAATATTGTATGGCTTAGAACCGGGACTTCAAAGACGTTTTGAACGTCATGGGGCATATGAGATGTTCCAGGAGTTGAAGTTTATCTTTCAAAAGAATGCCCGGATCGAGAGGTATGTGACCTCCGATAAATTCTATGCTTGCAAGATGGAGGAGAACGGGTCTATTAGTGAGCACATACTCAGAATGTCTGGGTACTCAAACCGTCTAGCGGAGTTGGGAATTATCCTTCCGCCAGAGGCGATCACTGATAGAGTTCTTCAATCGCTGCCACCTAGTTACAAGAGCTTTGTGATGAACTATAACATGCACGGGATGAACAAGTCAGTCGCCGAGCTGTTTGCGATGCTGAAAGTCGCTGAGTCTGAAATCCAGAAAGAACATCAAGTGTTGATGGTCAATAAAACCACTAGTTTCAAGAAAAACGGCAAAGGCAAAGGCAAGAAGGGTAAAACCAAGAAGGATGGCAAAGCAGTTGCTACTCCTACAAAGAAGCCTAAGCATGGACCTAAGCCAGAAACTGAGTGCTTTCATTGCAAAGGAACTGGTCACTGGAAGCGGAACTGCCCCAAGTACCTGGCTGGCAAGAAGGCGGCCAACGACAAACAAGGTATATATGATATACATGTTATTGATGTGTACCTTACTAGTTCTCGTAGTAGTGCCTGGGTATTTGATACCGGTTCGGTTGCTCACATTTGCAACTCAAAACAGGAACTACGGAATAAACGAAGACTGGCAAAGGACGAAGTGACGATGCGCGTGGGAAATGGTTCCAAGGTTGATGTGATCGCCGTTGGCACGCTCTCTCTTTGATTACCATCAGGATTAGTGATGAACCTAAATAATTGTTATTTAGTGCCTGCGTTAAGCATGAACATTATATCTGGATCTTGTTTATTGCGAGACGGTTACTCATTTAAATCAGAGAATAAAGGTTGTTCTATTTATATGAGTAATATCTTTTATGGTCATGCACCCAATGTTAGGGGTTTATTCATATTGAATCTTGATAGTGATGACACACATGTTCATAACATTGATGCCAAAAGATGTAGAGTAGTTAATGATAGTACCACTTTCTTGTGGCACTGCCGTTTAGGTCATATTGGTGTAAAACGCATGAGGAAGCTCCATGCTGATGGACTTTTGGAGTCACTTGATTTTGAATCACTTGACACATGTGAACCATGCCTTATGGGCAAGATGACCAAAACGCCGTTCTCTGGAACAATGGAACGGGCGAGTGACTTATTGGAAATCATACATACTGATGTGTGCGGTCCAATGAATGTCGAAGCGCGCGGTGGTTATCGTTATTTTCTCACCTTCACTGATGACTTGAGTACATATGGGTATATTTACTTGATGAAGCACAAGTCTGAAACATTTGAAAAGTTCAAGCAATTTCAGAGTGAAGTTGAGAATCATCGTAACAAGAAGATTAAATTTCTTCGATCTGATCGAGGAGGTGAATATCTGAGTTATGAGTTTGGCAATCACTTAAGACAGTGTGGAATTGTTTCACAGTTGACACCGCCCGGAACACCACAGCGTAATGGTGTGTCTGAACGTCGTAATCGGACCTTATTGGATATGGTGCGTTCTATGATGTCTCTTGCCGATTTGCCACTATCGTTTTGGGGTTATGCATTAGAGACAGCTGCATTCACTTTAAATAGGGCACCATCAAAATCCGTTGAGACGACGCCATATGAACTGTGGTTTGGCAAAAAGCCGAAGTTGTCGTTTCTTAAAGTTTGGGGATGTGATGCTTATGTCAAAAAGCTTCAGCCTGAAAAGCTGGAACCCAAAGCGGAAAAGTGCGTCTTCATAGGATACCCGAAAGAGACAGTCGGGTATACCTTCTATCTCAGATCCGAGGGCAAAGTGTTTGTCGCTAAGAACGGAACATTTCTTGAGAAAGAGTTTCTCTCGAAAGAATTGAGTGGGAGGAAAATAGAGCTTGATGAGGTTATTGAACCTTTACTTCAACCAGAGAGTAGCGCAGCACAGAAAGATGTTTCTGTGGAACCTACAACGGTAGAAGAGGAAGTTAATGATGATGATCATGAAGCTCCGGATCAAGCTTCTATTGAACCTCGTAGGTCGACAAGGATGCGTACTACTCCCGAGTGGTACGGAAACCCTGTCTTCGAGGTCATGTTGTTGGACAACAATGAACCTACGAGCTATGGAGGAGCAGTGATGGGCCCGGATTCCAAGAAATGGTTAGAGGCCATGCAGTCTGAGATGGGATCCATGTATGAAAACAAAGTATGGACTTTGGAAGTACTACCTGAAGGGCGAAAGGCCATTCAGAACAAATGGATCTATAAGAAGAAGACGGACGCGGACGGTAATTTCACCGTCTATAAAGCTCGACTTGTGGCAAAGGGTTTTTCACAAGTTCAAGGAGTTGACTACGATGAGACTTTCTCACCCGTAGCGATGCTTAAGTTTGTCAGAATCATGTTGGCAATAGCTGCTTATTTCGACTATGAAATTTGGCAGATGGACGTCAAAACGGCATTCCTCAACGGTTTCCTTGAGGAAGAGTTGTATATGATGCAACCCGAAGGTTTTGTCGATCCAGAGAATGCTGACAAAGTTTGCAAACTCCAGCGATCCATTTATGGACTGGTGCAAGCATCTCGGAGTTGGAATAAACACTTTGATGAGGTGATCAAAGCGTTTGGGTTTATACAAGTTTATGGAGAAGCTTGTATTTACAAGAAAGTGAGTGGGAGCTCTGTAGCGTTTCTAGTGTTATATGTGGATGACATATTGCTGATCGGAAACGATATAGAAATGCTGGAAAGCGTGAAGGAATATTTGAATAAGAGTTCTTCAATGAAGGACCTAGGAGAAGCTGCTTTCATATTAGGCATTAAGATCTATAGAGATAGGTCGAGACGCTTAATAGCACTTTCACAGAGCACATACCTTGATAAAGTTTTGAAGAAGTTCAAAATGGAACAGGCCAAGAAGGGGTTCTTGCCTGTGTTGCAAGGTGTGAAGTTGAGTAAGACTCAATGCCCAGTGACTGCAGAAGATAAAGAAAAGATGAGCGTCATCCCCTATGCTTCAGCCATAGGCTCTATCATGTATGCAATGCTGTGCACAAGACCCGATGTCAGCCTTGCCATAAGTATGGCTGGAAGGTTTCAAAGTGATCCTGGAATGGAGCACTGGCAAGCGGTCAAGAATATCCTTAAGTACCTTAACAGGACTAAGGACATGTTTCTCATTTATGGAGGTGATGAAGAGCTCGTCGTAAAGGGTTACGTCGATGCAAGCTTTGACACTGATCCGGACGATTCTAAATCGCAAACCGGATACGTATTTATTCTTAACGGGGGAGCGGTAAGCTGGTGCAGTTCCAAGCAAAGCGTGGTAGCTGATTCTACGTGCGAAGCGGAGTACATCGCAGCCTCGGAGGCAGCGAAGGAAGGTGTCTGGATGAAGCAGTTCATGACAGATCTTGGAGTAGTGCCTAGTGCACTGAATCCAATAAATCTGTTCTGTGACAACACTGGTGCCATTGCTCTAGCCAAGGAACCAAGGTTTCAAAAGAGGACCAGACACATAAAGCGACGCTTCAACTCCATCCGGTTCTACATCGAGGAGAAGGACATAAATATTTGCAAAGTGCACACGGATCTGAATGTTGCAGACCCGTTGACTAAACCTCTTCCAAGGGCTAAACATGATCAACACCAGAACTGTATGGGTGTTCGATTCATTACCATGTAAATCACATAGTGATGTGAACTAGATTATTGACTCTAGTGCAAGTGGGAGACTGTTGGAAATATGCCCTAGAGGCAATATAAAAAGTGTTTTTATTATATTTCCTTGTTCATGATAATCGTTTATTATCCATGCTATAACTGTAGTGATCGGAAACACATTGCATGTGTGGATAAATAGACAAACACTATGTCCCTAGTATGCCTCTAGTGAACTAGCTCGTTGATCAAAGATGGTCAGGGTTTCCTAGCCATTGACATGTGATGTCATTTGATAAAGGGATCACATCATTAGGAGACTGATGTGATGGACAAGACCCAAACTACAAACGTAGCATATGATCGTGTCAGTTTATTGCTACTGTTTTCTGCATGTCAAAGTATATGTTCCTATGACCATGAGATCATGCAACTCACGGATATCGAAGGAGTGCCTTGTGTGTATCAAACGTCACAACGTAACTGGGTGACTATAAAGGTGCTCTACAGGTATCTCCGATGGTGTCTGTTGAGTTGGCATGGATCGATACTGGGATTTGTTACTCCGTGTGACGGAGAGGTATCTCGGGGCCCACTCGGTAATGCAACATCACAATAAGCCTTGCAAGCAATGTGACTAATTGTTAGTTGCGAGATCTTGCATTACGGAACGAGTAAAGAGACTTTCCGGTAACGAGATTGAACTAGGTATAGAGATACCGACGATCGAATCTCGGGCAAGTAACATGCCGAAGAACAAAGGGAACGTTATACGGGACTAACTGAATCCTTGACATAGAGGTTCAACCGATAAGATCTTCGTAGAATATGTAGGAACCAATGTGGACATCCAGGTCCCGCCATTGGTTATTGGCCGTAGACGTGTCTCGGTCATGTCTACATAGTTCTCGAACCCGCAGGGTCTGCACACTTAAGGTTCGGTGACGTTTCGGTAGTATAGAGTTATGTATGGTGGTGACCGAAGGTTGTTCGGAGTCCCGGATGAGATCCCGGACGTCACGAGGAGCTCTGGAATGGTCCGGAGGTAAATATTCATATATAGGATGTCCCGGTTTGGTCGCCGGAAAAGTTTCGGGCTCATCGGTAGTGTACCGGGAGTATCGGTAGTGTACCGGGAGTGCCGGTAGTGTACCGGGGGACCTCCGGGAGGGGTATTTCGACCCCAAGAGGTCCATGGGCTGTGGGAGAATAATAACCAGCCCTTAGTGGGCTGGGAAAACAGCCACAAAGGCCCATGGCGCAGGAGAGAAAGTCCTAAAGCAAAAAGTGGAAAATCAGCCAATAGGAGGCAATCCTACTCCAACTAGGATTGGAGGTGAAGTAGGATTGCTCCCACCTCCTATTTCGGCCGACCCAAAGGCCTTGGCTGCCTCTCCTCTCCTCTCCTCCTATATATACTAGTGGATTGGGTGGTTTTTGGACAGAATTTCCGGCCACGTGCTACCCGTTCCACCGGTGCATAGTTTCTCCTCTAGATCGTAGTTCTGCACTGCTTAGGCGAAGCCCTGCCGGAATTGCTCCACCACCATCACCGTAGTGCCGTCACGCTGCCGGTGAACTATCTCTCCTCTCCACCCCTCTTGCTGGATCAAGACGGTGGAGATCATCATCAAGCTGCACGTGTGCTGAACGCGGAGGTGCCGTCCGTTTGGTACTAGATCGGAAGGATCGTGATCAAGGCCACGAGACGTTCGTGATTGGATCGTGGGACGGATCGTGACGAGATCGTGGGATGGTTCGTGATTGGTTCGCGGGACGCTCGGCGATTTGGATCGCGAAGAAGTTCGACTACACCAACCGCGTTTCTTAACGCTTCCCGCTTAGCGATCTACAAGGGTACGTAGATCCACTCTCCCTCTCGTAGATGCTCATCACCATGGATAGGTTTGCGTGTGCGTAGGAAATTTTTTGTTTCCCATGCGACGTTCCCCAACAGGAGGGGCCGCTTGCTACCGAGGTGCCGGCTGGTGTATTTTTCCCACACCCGGGTGCATTAAGCTCCAATACTGGCGCCGATGCCACCTCCGCCAGAGACACCAATGTCGGTGCATTATGCGAGTTGCTTCCTGTGAAGCTGGGAATCGGGGGCGTCCCTTGTTGGCCGCCCCAATCCACCCTCGGAGCCCCTCAAGCAAGGAAGGCATAATGGCGGTGATCGTCGCTCCCAGTTGGTCTCGCACTTGCTCTTGGACTATCTCCGGAATCTGCGCCACTTGTGCCTTGAGTTCTTTAACCTTGCACTCCTGGCTTTCAGAGCTGGTCTTTCTCTCCTTTCGCCCAGGCTTATAGTATTCCGACCATTTCGTGGACAAGCCTTCGCCGGCCACACGACCAGCTGACGATGGCGTACTGAACTTATCCTTGTGTTTCATTACGTTCAACGCCCTATTTAAAGTGGTGTCCCAAGGAGCAGATGGGGAGCTCTAAGACCCTGCGCTACCGCTTTCAGTTTCCCTGCGGAAGGAACATGAACCATTTAAAAATTTGGCTTCACGAATTAGAATGCAACCATATGGAGCTAATTATGCGAGCGTGTATTCCTTACCAGAACACGCTCAAGCTCCTTCACCTTCGGATCCGTGGTAAGCTCCTTTGTTACCGGGTCCACCTTGTACCGGGCCCTGACATAGTTCCTGGTCTGCTTTTCATGGTATTTATCAAAGAGGGGCGGTTGGCCTTGCTCGGCATGCTCCGCGTCCTCCTTGTCCCATTTAGGTTCCGCTAGTCTGTAACCGCCGGGACCAAGTTTGTGGACCCCTAAGTTCAAGTCCTGCATATCTTTCCCCTACCGACTTGATTCTGCGGATGCGTTGCTCTCGCACTTGAACTTGAACTCCAGGTAGTCAGCTTCGCTGATCGAAGGATTTGTCTCCTTGATCTTCTCATAACTATCACCTCTTAGGATCCTTCTCTTCACCGCGGCTCTCCAAGTAGCCAGGGCCGTGCTCATCTTTGTGAGGGCGGCACTGTTCACTTTATTCCCTGAGAGATGTGTGTTTGCGAAGTCACCGGGGAACTTGTATCGTTCGTGCAGCTTCGTGAAGAGGAGGTTGCACAAATTCCCTCGGTCATGATGCCCTAGGTTCTTGGTGTTGATCGAGACGGTGCTCTGGAGAATGCACCTGAGTTGTCCCGCGTACCCATCGACTAATTCTTTGGGCGCCGTTGGATTCCCACTGGAGGACACTTCGGTAAATTCCCCTTGATGGTGCCGAGCACGTTCGGGCGCCGGTCCTTCCGTTGCCTCTTCAGTTGGCTGCCATCTGTGCGTTTGCTGCCATCATCAGTGGTGGCATCCCCGGCGGCACCATTAGTGTTGCCACCCCCGACGCCACTAGGGGTTGTGTAGTCGGGATCGGTGTCTTCCACGGCGTCCTCATAGCGGTGAGGTTCTTCCTCCATCTCCTGGGATAGCTCCCAGAATGGCTTGCCCGAACCGCCGGCCTCATCATTGTCGGCCATGTTCGCTCTAAATAGGAAAAAAGGCTACTAGAGTTATTGGATGAGCTAAACTATAAAAGCCACTTAGAAATATTTGCTTTGTAGAAATAACATTTCAAAGGGGAAGACTATAAAAACCACACCTCGCTGAAGACTATGCAACAGCTTCCAAAGGGGAAGTGCCAACTAATTTATATACTAGGCCCACATAATTGTTTTCCTTGGGCAAGGTCGCTACAACTGCATGCCTATTTTGGTGATTATTAACTTTATAAGAAAATTGGGCATGACCTTTGCTAATTTTCTTGACCTAGGAGTGCGCCATTCTCAACCAAAACGGAAATTAATCAACATTTCAGGAGAAAGGGGTAACTATTTGTCCCTGCACAAAAAAAGGCCTACGTATAGGCACAACCAACATATAGGCACAAGATCACTAATCATCTTCAAATATGCACCATCAAATATGCACTATGTAATTCAACAATGCCATAAGCTGTTGTTCGCAATCGCAAGTATGAACATCCGATGCTTGTCGGATCTTTGATCTTTGCTATGTAATGTATGTTGACAGCACAGAAGAAAAGAAAGGAGTGATATCTTAAGCCCCAAACTTCTGTAGTCCAAAAGCAACAACAACAACACTAGTTTGATTTCCATCCCCAGGTGCAGAGGTAACACTAGTTTCAGAAAACAAAACTCGGAAATTTGAAAGCTTTACTGCTACAACTTGGACTCTGTAAAAATTTCTTGCCAGGACTTGCTGACACAAAAACTTGAGCTACCAGAAAACTACACTCATACTAACAGATTCAGTTTGGACACGCGGGCACCACACTGGCAGTAATCATGTCAGGAATCCTATGCTAGGGATCACAAGGCAAAAGACCTGTCTGAAATTGATCAAAAATATCCGTAAGGTTATCGTCTCTCCCCCAAAACAAACATGATTTACGAGATCTGCCATGGAAAATGTCAAATGAACCGGTTGATGTGGTTAATCATTGCCTCTATTTTGATTAATCTCCTAAGCTGTAATGTCTATACCTAGTTGTTCATGCCGTCATGTGAAAATACTACCCGAACAAAAGAATGGCTTCTTCAATCCCTACTCTGCTTTAGCAAATCATAAACTGGATTCTAATGTAATTGGGGTTGTACCACGGATTCACACATGACCCCATCTAGCTTCGAAGAAGTCAAGAGCACCCCCACCCCCCACCCCCCACCCCCCATATGTTCAAAAACTAAGTAGTGTAGTAAGTTGCTGCTGCCTGGTAGGATTAGGAATGGAATGGAATGGAATTGAAGGTCCAAACTTACAAAACCAAAACTTGTACCCAACCCAACCCAAACAAGCAAAGAAATACTACAATTCTTTCAGTAGCTGTTTAACTAGACAGAATTCTTGTCTTTTTATGACCGTGAGGAGCGATTACAACACTCCTTTCAGCAGCTGTTTAGCTCCTATTTAGCTGCAATTTAGGTCTTAGTTAGCTGTTGTTTAGGCATATGTTGAGCTGCCAACTTTTTAGAACAAGTAGAGCTGTAAATTAGCAATTTTATGCACTGAATGATTGCTGAGAGAGACAAGTGATTGATTTTGCAGGTTCAGAGTTCAGGTTCAGGTTCATAGGGAGGTTTAGAGTTCAGGTTTAGAGTTCAGGTTCAGAGTCAGTAAGGGAGGGGGGACTAGTGCTCGATCCCCTCCTCCCGGTGCCGCGCGAGGCGCGCGTGATGAGCGCAGTGCCACGGGCCACGACGGGGTCAAGGACACCGGGCTTCGGGGAGGAGGATGGCGGGCAGGCGGTGGGGGAGATGAACTAAGTAGGTTACCTCAGGCTGCCATTCGTGGCGCTCGGCGATGAACCAGGGAAGGTGGGACCTATGCGGCATGCTGGTGCTATCCTTGCTATGACCCCGGCGTGCACGTCCTCCTCCAGCACGGACGAGATGTCGCCGTCGCACGTCGGTGAGGGGAGTGGCCGTCGGCGCCGTTGCAAGGGAGAGGACTAATCGAGCGAGGACCAGAGGAGGAGGAATCGAGCGAGGGGAGACTGTGTGGTGTTAGCGAGCAGATCGACCTTGTTGAGTTTCGGTCCACTCGTTCAGCCCGGTTAAAGACAAGGATATCAATGGCACACCTTTTAGGGGTGCGCCATAAACAAGGATAGCAATGGCGCACCTTTTAGGGGTGCACCATAAACACCGTGATAGCAATGGCGCACCTTTTAGGGGTGCACCATAAACATCGTGATAGCAATGGCGCACCTTCTCCTGGTGCGCCATTACCTACTTTTTTTTATTTTTTTGGATTTTTAGTTGCATGTAATAATTTAAGATTTGACATAAAATAAAAGGAAAATGCAAATGGAGTGATAAAACCATTGTGCAAAGATTTAGAATTAGATGACATGGTTGAAATCAAGTGACATGAAATAATAGTCATCAAAGATTGAGCTTGCCACTGACACACACACGCGGCCAACACGTTGTGATTCAATCTTAGCTATATTTTCACAATCTTCTTGCCCTTCTTTCTCGCGGTTGAATAATTTAGCCCCGGAACCCCTTGAATTCTTCTCTTGAACAGGCGTCCTTTAGGTAGGGTGGTCCTGCTTCTTCTTGTGGTGTATGGTACTTCATCGTTGTCGTCATCTTCCATCTTCGGGTCGTCGTACTTGTCGAAGTCTTGCTCATTGGCGACTCCATCCATTCCGATGATGTTCCTTTTGCCTCTCCTCACGACAACACGACTTGGCTTTGACGGGTCGGTAATGAAGAATCATTGGTCCACTTGGCAAGCCAGTACGCATGGCTCATTTTTCACGGTGATGTTTGCGCTTGCGGTCTTGGATTTGGCTTCGGATATAACCATGGTGGTGAAATACCAGTCTTCTTTTAGGACGCTCTTGGCCCATCTGACACAGAACATCGGGACCTTCACTCGAGCGTAGCTCAGCTCCCAGATCTCCTCAATCCTTCCGTAGTATCTGTCCTTGTCGTTACCGGTGTAGGATTCCATCGTTACCCCGGAGTTCTGATAATCGCTCTTCATGTCCTTTTCCTTGGTGTAGAATGTGTAGCTGTTGATATCGTACGCCTCATAGGTCATCAGGTTGTGCTCGACGCCCTGTGACAAGGCGAATATGAGTTTTTCTTCTGCAGAAGAATCCTCATGTAAAGGGTACGACAGAAGCTTGTCCTTGAACCAACGTGTGAAAGATGAGTTGTGCTCTTTGATTATATCTCTATCCGTCCTCTGTTGGCCTCGGTCATTGTACGTCTTCTCGAGAAAGGTTTTGTGCTCTACCACCCATGGATCGACCACGTCTATGTGTTGTAGCGCGACTAGGTTTGCTCTTTCAAAGTCGGCGAGTCGACCCTTGAAGTCGACATGCATTTCGCGGCGACCCTCGCGGTGACCCCATCCAGCGAGCCTGCCGAGGTGCCTGTTGACGGGCAGACCAATGGGGTTCTCGATGCCTAGATAATTCGTGCAGAAGGAGATGCACTCTCTAGTCAAAAAGCCCTTGGCTATGCTTCCATCTGGACGTGCCCTGTTGCGAACATATCCTTTGATGACACCATTCATCCTTTCGAACGACATCATGCTGTGTAGGAACGTCGGCCCGAGTTGGATGATATCCTCCATGATATGGACCAGCAGATGCACCATAACATCGAAGAATGTGGGCGGGAAGTACATCTCAAGCTCGCATAGTATCACCACGATCTCTTCCTGTAGCCTTCTGATTTGCCTCACGCCAACCGACTTCCGAGAGATGACGTCAAAAAAGTTGCATAGGCCAAATAGCATTTCACGGACGTGCGCGTCCATGATCCCATGGATTGCAACTGGAAGTATCTGCGTCATCAGCAGGTGACAGTCATGAGACTTCATCCCGCTGAACTTCTGGTTCGCCAAGTCTAGGTATCTGCTTATCTTCCCCGCATAACGGTAAGGAAGTTTTACTCCTACGAAGCAGGTGAAAAACTGCTCGATCTCCTTCTGACTTAGAGTGAAGCACGTGGGAGGGCAGTCATATTCGATCTTCTTGGCCTTTTTGCCTTTGCGATGACTTTCCGTGTCCTTCGCCTCATCATCATCATCATCATTAGGGCGTTTTGCGTGAAGCTCCACCCTGATGCCCATTGATTGCAAGTCTGCCCTTGCTTTCGGCCCATCTTTGGTCCTCTCTAGCATGTTGAGCAGGGTACCAAGCAGACTCTCGCACACGTTCCTCGTGATATGCATGACATCAAGGCTGTAAGGCACACAGAGGATCTTCCAGTACGGCAAGTTCCAGAAAATAGACCTTGTTTTCCATACCTTCAGCAGCAGCTCTGGCGCCTTTCGCTTCTTTCCCGACAGTGGGCACTCTTTCCATTTTTTCAACAGCTCGTCTATTTCCCCGCCGCTCCTCGTACGCGGGGGTCTTTGGGATTCGGTTTCACCATCGAACAGATCCTTGCGTTTTCTCCATGCGTCATCGTCGTGAAGCCACCTTCGATGTCCCATGAACACGGGTTTTGAAGACCCGGGATCTCTATCTAGCTGGCGATACGTTGTGTCATCCATGCACCTGACGCATGCATAAAATCCGTGGACCACCTGCCCCGAGACATATCCGTAACCGAGATAGTCGTGCACCGTCGTGAGCAGTGCGGCTCTCATAGGGAAATATTGTTTTGCTGCGGCGTCCCACGTATTGGCTGGCGTTGTCCACAACGTGTCTAGCTCCTCTTTCAGCAGCCCCAGATATAGATTGATGTTGTTACCTGGTTGTTTTGGCCCTTCAATTAGCATACTCATGTGAATGTAATTCCTCTTCATGCACATCCAGGGGGAAGGTTGTACATCCACACAAACACAGGCCAGGTGCTATGTGTGCTTCTCTGGCTGCCAAACGGATTGACTCCATCGGTGCTCGTGCCCAGCATGATGTTCCTTGCATCGTCCCCAAATTCTGGGTGTTTGAAGTTCAACGCTTTCCACTGGCTGGCATCCTTAGGGTGACTCAGCATCTTGTCTTTTTTATTTATCTCCGGATAATTTCCGTCATCTTCTCGCTTCTTCTCCTCCCTATCCGCGTGCCAACGCAGGAGCTCTGCTTGCTTAGGGTCCGCGAAATACCATTGCAGACGAGGAGTGATTGGAAAGTACCACACCACTTTTCGAGGAGCTTTCTTCCTCTTCTTGTATCGAGTGACGCCGCACACCGGACATATGGTAGACTCCGCATGCTCGTCCCAATAAATGATGCAATCATTCATGCACACATGGTATTTCACGTGCGGTAAATCCAGAGGACACACGATTTTCTTTGCCTCCTCGAAACTGGTCGGGCACTTGTTCCCCTTGGGAAGACGTTCGTGCCAGAATGACATGTTCTCGTCGAAGCATGCGTCGGTCATTTTGTGTTTTACCTTCATCTCCAAAGCCATGAGCGTTACTTTCAGGCGGGTATCCTCGGGCCTACATCCCTCATACAATGGAGTAACCGCGTCTATCTCCAGTTGATCCAGCTTGGCTTTCTCTCGGGCGGCAGCTCTTGCGTTACCCGTTTGCTTGAGAAGCAGCTCTTGAATATGAGGGTCCTTACCCAGCCCATCGATGGTCCATCGTCGTCTGCTCCGGCATCTTCATCTTTATGATCATGCCCTTCGTCTTGATCTTCCTCATCATCATGTCCGACATCTTCCACATGATGACTGTGTCCTGCATCTACTTCGTGATCTTGTCCTGGAGATTCATCGTCTTCTCACCCGCCCTCGCCGCTATTGCCTTGCTGCCCTTCCTTATTTCTTGCCCGGCCCCCATGGATGACTTCATAATCATCTTCATCACCTTGCCACCGGTAGCCATCCATGAAACCACGCACGAGCAGGTGGTCCCGCACCAATCTAGAATCCGGGTCCATAAGGCTCTTGAGCTTGCATCTTCGACACGGACATCTTATCTCCGTCTCGTTCTTTTGAAGCATCCCGGCCTTCGCGGAGCTCAAAAACCTATTCACGATGCCTTCGGTCATCGTGCGGACCATGGTCGCCTGCAGGGTAGAGCAAAACAATATTTTAGAACCAAATTTTTTTTGGCATGACTTTGCCTAAAAATAGGACCAAAAAGAACACATAGTGCCAAATTCTCGCCGAAACGGAAATGAATCAACATTCCGGCAAAGTATTGACAACTATCGCATTTCAAATACTGGTACCTGCAAACACAAACATATGCAACACCACAAACATACGTAGATCTAGGCCATAAAAAGTGTGAATGTTGGAGGGAGAAAAAAGTAGATCTAGAACATAAAGAAAGCTTTCCCCTTACTTACCTATAAAAAAAAGGAAATTTAACCACTTAACTTGGGTGAATCTATGGTGCAAATGAGATGAGGAGGATGAGGCAGCCGAGACCAAGCTTGGTAGAGGTGGATAGAATGAAGTGGGGAAAGTGAGTGTGGTAGGTGGCTGTCAAAAATATCTAGCTGCTCTTAGGTTACCAATGGCACACCTCCTAAGAATGCGCCATTGGTAACAAGGGTTACTAATGGCGCACCTGGTGTGTGGTGCGCCATTACTAGTTTTGAAAAAAAAATGAATTTTTTTTGTTAGTTATTCTGTTTACATGAATGATACCTTCAATGGTCATGCACCCAGTGAGAATGGTTTGTTGAAACTTGATCGTAGTAATACACATGTTCATAACATTGATGCCAAAAGATACAAAGTTAATAATAATAGTACCACATAATTGTGGCACTTCCGCTAAATGTCATATTGGTATAAAATGCATGAAGAAACTCCATGCTGATGGATCTTTGAACTAATTCGATTTCGAATCGGTTGAGACATGCGAACCATGCCTCTTGGTCAAGATGACTAAGGACCCCGTTTTCTGTTTTGATGAAGCGGGCAAGTGATTAATTGGAAATAATACATGTTGACGTATGCAATCCAATGAGTCTTGTAGCGTGTAGTGGATATCGTTATTTTCTTACCTTCACTGATGATTTGAGTAGATATAGTGTATATTTACTTAATGAAACACAAGTCTGAATCGTTTGAAAGGTTCAAGAAAATTCAGAGTGAAGTTCCAGATCCTCGTGACAAGAAGAAAAAAATGTGTGCGATATGATCGTGGAGGAATATCTGAGTTGCGAGTTTGGCATACAACTTTAGACAATGCGAAAGTTGTTTTACAACTCACGCCACCTGGAACACCATAGTGTGATGGTGTGTCCGAATGGCATGGTCGTACTCTATTGGATATCGTGTGTGCTATGATGTCTCTTATCGTTTTGTTACTATAATTTTGGGGTTAAGCATTAGAGACAACAACATTCACTTTAAATAGGGCACCATCTAAATCCGTTGAGATGACACCGTGTGAATTATGGTTTGATAGAAACCTAAAGCTGTCATTAATGTTTGGGACTGCGACGTTTGTGTGGAAAAATGTTTTCACCTAATGAGCTCAAACCCAAAGCGGACAAATGCATATTCATAGATTACCCTAAGAACAGTTGGGTGAACCTTCTATCTCAGATCCGAGCATAAAGTGTTTGTTGCTAAAATGGGTCCTTTCTCGAGAAAGAGTTTCTCTCGAAAGAATTGAGTGGGAGGAAGATAGAACTTGATGAGGTTGTTGAACCTTTGTTCAACTAGAGAGTAGCGTAGCGCAGGAAGGTGTTTCTGTGAAGCCTACGTTAGTTGAAGAGGAAGTTAATGATGATGATCATGAAGCTTTGGATCAAGTTACTATCGAACCTCGTAGGTTGACAAGGACGTGTATTGCTCCTGAGCGGTATGACAACCTTGTCTTGGAGGTCATGTTGTTGGACAACAATGAACCTACGAGCTATGGAGAAGCGATGATGGGACCGGATTCCGACAAATGGTTAGAGGCCATGAAATCTGAGAAAGGATCCATATATGAAAACCAAGTATAGACTTTGGTAGAATTGCTCGTTGAACAGCAGGTCATTGAGTACAAATGGATCTTTAAAATGAAGAGAGACGCTGATGGTGAATGTCACCATTTATAAAGCTCGACTTGTCGCAAAGAAGTTTCCAGCAAGTTCAAGGAGTTGACTATGATGAGACTTTCTCACTCGTAGCGATGCTAAAGTTGTTGGAATTATGTTAGCAGTTGCTGCATTTTTCAATTATGAAATCTGGCAAATGGATGCCAAAACATTGTTTCCTTACTTAAGGAAAGGTTGTATGAGATACAACCAGAAGGTTTTCTCAGTCCTAAGGATGCTAAAAGGTGGGGAAGCTTCAGTGATCGTTCTATGGACTGAAGCAAGCATCTCGGAGTTGGAATATACACTTTGATGAGGTGATCAAAGTTTTTAAATCTATACACAGTTTATGAGAAACTTGTATTTGCAATAAAGTGAGTGGGAGCACTATAGAGTTTCTGATAAGTATATGTGGATGACATATTGCTATTCAGAAATGATGTAGAATTTCTGGAAAGCATAAACAGTTGTTTGAAAAGAGTTTTTCAAAGGAAGACCTGGATAAAGCTACCTAATTGTTGAACATCAAGATCTATAGAGATAGATCAAAATTCTAGATGAGACTTTGAATGAGTACATACCTTGACAAGATTTTGAAAGAGTTCAAAATGGATCAGTCAGAGAAAGAGATCTCGCCTGATTTGTAAAGTGTGAAGTTGAGTGAGACTCAAAGCTCGACAACTTCAGAAGAAAGAGAAAGGACGAACATCGTCCCCTATGCCTTAGCCATATGCTCTATATTATGCCATGTTGTGTACCGCATCTGGTGTGTGCCTTGCCATGAGTCGGTCAAGGGGTACAAAAGTGATCCAGGATTGGATCACTGGACAGCGGTCAAGATTATCCTTAGTGACTAAAAGACTAAGGATATGTTTCTCAATTATGGAGGTGATAAAGTGTTCGCCGTAAAGAGTAACGTCGATGCAAGCTTTAACACTAATCCGGATGACTAGTAGTAGCAATCTGGATACGTATAGTGGAGCAGCCATTTGGAATAGTACCAAGTGGAGTATGGTAGAAGTGTTTACTGTTTGACATAGAGATTTGCAGAGTACACTCGGATCTGAATGTCGCAGACCCGTTGACTATAAGACCTCTCTCACATGCAAAGCATGATCGAGCCCCAGAACTAATTGGGTGTTAGATTCATAACAATGTGTATCAGATGGTGATGTGAACTAGATTATTGATTCTAGTGCAAGTGGGAGACTGTTGGAAATATGCCCTAGAGGCAATAATAAATTAGTTATTATCATAATTCCTTGTTCATGATAATCGTTTATTATCCATGCTATAATTGTATTGATCGGAGACTTAGATGCATGTGTGGATACATAGACAAAACCATGTCCCTAGTATGCCTCTAATAGACTAGCTCGTTAATCAAGGATGGCTAAGGTTTTCTAGCCATGGATATGAGATGTCATTTGATAACGGGATCACATCATTAGGAGAATGGTGTGATGGACAAGACCCAAAGTACACACGTAGCATATGATCGTGTCAGTTTATTGCTACTGTTTTCTGCATGTCAAGTATATGTTCCTATGACCATGAGATCATGCAACTCACTGACACCGGAGGAGTGCCTTGTGTGTATCAGACGTCGCAATGTAACTAGGTGACTATAAAGGTACTCTACAGGTATCTCTGAGGGTGTTTGTTGAGTTGGCATGGATGAAGAGTGGGATTTGTTACTCCGTGTGACGGAGAGGTATCTCAGGGCCCACTCGGTAATACAACATCACAACAAGCCTTGCAAGAAATGTGACTAAGTGTTAGTCACGGGATCTTGTATTACAAAACGAGTAAAGAGACTTGCCGGTAACAAGGTTGAACTAGGTATGGAGATACCGACGATCGAATCTCGGGCAAGTAACATATCGAAGAACAAAGGGAACATCTTATGGGATTAACTGAATCCTTGACATAGAGGTTCGATCGATAAAGATCTTCATAGAATATGTAGGAACCAATATGGGCATCCAGGTCCCGCTATTGGTTATTGACCGTAGAGGTGTCTCGGTCATCTCTAGATAGTTCTCGAACCCGTAGGGTCTACACACTTAAGGTTTGGTGACGTTTCGGTAGTATAGAGTTATGTATGGTGGTGACCGAAGGTTGCCCGGAGTCCCTGATGAGATCCCGGACGTAACGAGGAGCTCCGGAATGGTCTGGAGGTAAAGATTCATATATAGGAAGTCCTATTTTGGTCACCGGAAAAGTTTTGGGCTCATCGGTAGTGTACCGGGAGTGCCGGTAGTGTACCGGGAGACCATCGGGAGGGGTATTTCGACCCAAGAGGCTACATGGGCTGTGGGAGAGTAAATACCAGCCCTTGGTGGGCTCGTGGAAGTCCCACACAAGGCCCATGCGGCTGGGAAGAAAAGCCCAAAGGGAAAAAGGTGGAAAAAGGCCAAAAAAGGGAGGAATCCTAGTCCTACTAGGATTGGAAGAGGAGTCCTCCTCTCCTCCCCACTTCGGACGACCCAAGGAGGCTTGACCCTTTCCCCAAGTCCTCTCCTCTCTCCCTCTTATATATAATGGAGGTTTTAGGATTTTTTGCACATAATTTTTAGCCGCGTGCTGCCCGTTCCTTGAGTGCATAGTTTCTCCTCTAGATCGGATTTCTGTAGTGCCTAGGCGAAGTCCTACCGGAATTGCTCCACCACCATCACCTCTCTGATCCCTCTTGCTGGATCAAGAAGGCGGAGATCGTCATCGAGCTGTATGTGTGCTGGACGCGGAGGTGCCGTCCGTTCGGCGCTAGATCGGAAGGACCGTGATCAAGATCGCGAGACAGATCATGATGAGTTCGCAGGACGGATTGTGATGAGTTCGCGGGACGGATCGTGATTGGATCATAGGACGGATCGTGATGAGTTCGCGGGACGGATCGTGATTGGATCGCGGGACGGATCGTGATGAGATCGCGGGACGCTCAGCGATTTGGATCGCGAAGACGTTCGACTACACCAACCGCGTTTCTTAACGCTTCCCGCTTAGCGATCTATAAGGGTATGTAGATCCACTCTCCCTCTCGTAGATGCTCATCACCATGGATAGATCTTGCGTGTGCGTAGGAAATTTTTTGTTTCCCATGCAATGTTTCCCAACAACTGCCTCTCACAGGACTTCAAGTCACGGGCACCCGTTGCTGGCTTCCCGCTATGCATGCGGTGCGCGTGGCGGAAATGACCTGATGCAGTAATTGAAAAATTGACGATCGCGCCGCGCACGTATCCCAAGACACACCTTCAGTGGACATCGTGGGGAGGCGTAGTAAGCATAATGATCACAACCGCAAGGCCCTGCCACGCGTACCCGTGCACTGTTTGGGCCTAGCCCAACAATGCCTCGCATCGTGTATGGCCCAGGCCCCGGGGCTCCTATCGGTGCACTAGAGTTTTGGGCTCTCCAGTGCCCCTTACTCGTGCACGGGCAGTAGTAGCCACCCTGACAACGAGGCCCGACAGGGAACTAGCAGGTACAAGTACAGGAGAATCAAGACCCACGGCAAGACCTTGCCGGGATGGCCATCAAACCCTAAGGCAAGGCCAAGCCCCGGCAAGCCGAAGACCCGGCAAGGCCCTGTCAGCACACAGGCCAGGTGTCGCCTTGCCTGGGCACGTGTCGCGGCGCCGACGCTGGAGGGGCTAAGCGGTGCCGATGGGACGGGCTCCTGTCCCGTCCCGTAGACAGTCAGAGATGCCTGAAGGTGCATTAAATGCGCCTGTCCTACTCCGTCGGTGTTCGGTATGACAATACTGTAGCTCTGTACACCCCATGTAGGCACTCTACGCCATTGTTGGGATCCCCTTTATCATATAAAAGGAGGCCCAGGGCGCTACAGAAAGAAACCTTTTTTGGCTTTTCGACTTTTTGACCTTCTAGCTCATACGCGTAGCAGCTGTTCATAGCGTTCCTGTAGCTGGAACCCTAAAAATACCCACAATAGAACCAAGCAGGAGTAGGGTTTTATGCATCTTTGTGGCCCCACCCTGGGTAAAATCCCGCGCGTTGTTCATGAGATCTGCTTTTTGTGCGAGCCTTCTTCCCCGTCGAACCGTAAAGGGGTCCCTCCGATCCCATAGGTGTTCATTTCCCCTGATAGGATCTTTTTATTGAGTGGTAATAATGGTTTGTTTTTTGATGGGTAATGCCATTTTTTTGTACAACATATTTTCCTTAAGATCTTGTTTTGGCTCTACAGGTTGCATATGACCTCGGATTAAGACGATTTTTCTATCAAAATGAATCGTTTCGACGAGACAAAGATTTTTCATGTTGATAACTTTTTCATTTGAGGTCATCTTAATTACTTTTGCGCCCCTGACCTTCGGCTACCGGGAGGCCGACAGGTGCTCTTCCTCGCCTGGAAGCCGACGGGCCCCTCTTCGGCCTACCGCAGGCCGACGGGCCTCTCTTCGGCTAACCGCAGGCCGACGGACCACTCTTTGGCCCACCGCAGGTCGACAGGGTTATATTTCTGGATTTTTTGCGTTCGGTCCTATAGTTTTCAAATTTGCTATAAAATACGTCATAGTTTTTAAAAAAAATCGGATAATTGGTTTAACTTTCATCCTATATGATCAAGCGTATTTTCTTAATACATGTTTTTCACATTAAGCATTTGATAAACCAATTTTTAGCCCTCCTTGTGTTGTGATGATTCCGTTTATAGAACAGAATTAACATATAAATGTTTGCTTAATGCACATCTCAAGTACGAGTTAATATTTTGTTGAACATCCCTAAATCTTATTAATGAGTATTGCTACCGGATATGAACATATTTATAATAAGTGACATCTTATGGTCTTTTGCAGGCATATGTTGAGTTGCTAGAAGAGTCTAATTTGTGTATTCCAGCATGGTTTGCTTTCCCTTCTAAGGATGGAACTAATGTAGTAAGCGGCGATTCCCTGACGGAGTGCGTTTCTATTGCTGATTCATGCAAGGAGGTTGGTGCAGTTGGTATCAACTGTACCCCCCCAAGATTTATCCATGCATTAGTCCTATCAATCCGAAAGGTAACTGCCGTCATGGTTGCATTGACCTGTAAACGTCGCTGTACAAGGGTACATGTTATGCCTGATGCATTTCTACTGTTATGCTGTGCAGGTTACAAACAAACCAATACTGATATATCCAAATAGTGGTGAGAGCTATGATCCTGTAAGGAAGGAATGGGTGGTAAGCATGAGCTAAAAAGAATCATGATAATTTAGCTCCTGTTCTTGTAGAAAAGAAAATTGATAGGAAAACAAAGCAGCTTCTGTTCTTACCAAGGCAGCATGTGTGTTCGGTGTTCCGTAGATGAGAATAAGCGGTCGAATTTGTTCTAGTGAAATCACAAATAACGGACAGTATCCATACGCAGTCCATAACCATAAGATTTTTGGTACTTTATGCAGGTATCTCAGGCGTTTGAAATGAAGATTTTGTTTCATACGTGAGAAAATGGCATGAGGCTGGAGCTTCCCTTATAGGGGGTTGCTGTAGAACAAGCCCAGACACAGTACGAGGCATATCGAAGGCTCTGCATCTGCATGGACTATAAATCTATAATCAGTGGAGACTGGAGAGTGCTAGACAACTGTTTTGGGCAAAGTTGCTAACACCATTCATGTGTGCACCACTGCCAACTTCTTATGGGCCACACTTGAGTTTTTATCTTGAAAAGCTATGCTGAAGACAGGAAAAACTGATGCTGTGTTACTCTTTAGTTTGACGCACCATTACTGATGAGATTATGTGAAGCTAATTGGGGATCTAGAAGAGCTGTGACTCCCTTGTGCTTTTAAAATTTTGTTCCCCCCTTTTAATCATTCAGTATTCAACTTTGAGTGAGTATCATGTTCAAATTTCTGGCCAAACATACGAAGCACCTAGACTGGAAGCAGCCATGATGGCTTTAACTTGGCTTGGTAAATGGTGAGTTAATTAGGGCACATGCTTCGTATGGTGCTTTGCAGAAGGAAAAATATCCAAGAAGCGAGAAGTGTGGCTTAGATTGCTAGTGGGTGTCTTGCTTCTCTCTCGTTTTTTCTTTTCTTTTCTTTGCTAAAGGAGTATTAGATAAAACTGTAAAAGTGAAAAAGTGATTACACAAAGTGATTGATTCTCATTGATTGTGACTATTTATACAAGGAGCGGTTACAATTATGTGAGATAGAATCTAACCGCAAAAAGCAGTTGCTAATGTGTGAGACAAACTCTAACTTCTAAATGCAGTTATCCTAAACAAATGCCGATTGGCTAATTAAGCACATTGTAATTAGCAAATTAACACGGTGCTCTAATTCTATTCCTAACACTCCCCTTGGATTACACATCTTCTCAAATATCCATCTTCCAAAGCTTCTTGTATACTCCATCGTGTAGAGCTTCTTGTACATTTGTCATCCAGTTTGAAAATCATTTACACAATTTGAGAACCTCCCCCAAAAACTCCGTGGGACAATATGAGTAATAGGTACATCATTGATAACTCCTTAAAAACACCGTGGGAAAAATATAAGGAGAAAACGATATGGTATAATTTATATTGTCTCATTAAAAACCTTTTATGAGAAAACTGATGCATAACTCAAAGAAAAAGAGTACAATAATTATTATCGTATGATAATTAATGGGTTCTAATTGTAGGACTTTTCTCCCCCTGAAATTTGCAAATCTCGAAAACGTCCCATACCAATTCCATGAATACATTTGTGGAACATTGAATTTGGTAAAGACTTTGTGAACAAATCTGCTAGATTGTCACATGATTTAGTTTGCAAAATATCAATTTCTCCACCTTTTTTGGAATGCATGAGGAAAGAACAACTTAGGAGAAATGTGTTTTGTGATATTAATTTTTACAAAACCAATTTTCATTTGAGCAATGCAAGCTGCATTATCTTCATATATAATAGTTGGTGATCCTAATGAATTAACACGTTTGAATATGGTTAATCATCCTGCGAAGCCATACACATTCTTTTGATGCTTCGAATAATGTAATAATTTCAGAATGATTAGTATAAGTTGCTACGAGAGACTGTTTGTTGACTTCCCTGAAAAAGCGGTTCCACCATATAAGAATACGAAACCAGTCTAAGACCTGGCATTGTGAGGATCAGATAGATACACAACGTCAGTATATCCTACCATAGTCATATATTGGTATTTGTGATAGATTAAGCCAAGATCTTTTGTGCCATTAAATATCAAAAGAATATTCTTTACTCCTGTCCAATGACATTTCGTTGGAGCAACGCTATGTCTAGCTAGTAAATTTACTGCAAATGCAATATCAGGCCTGGTGCAATTTGCAAGGTACATTAGCGCATCAACTGCACTGAGATACGAGAACTCAGGTCCAAATATCGCTTCGTCATCATCCTGAGGTCTAAAAGGATCTTTATTCATATAAAGGAATCTGGCAACCATGGGTGTTTTGGTTAGATATGATTTATCCGTATTAATGTTTTCCAAAACCTTTTGAATATAAAGAGGTTGGTATACTAAAATTCGTGAGGGGAGGTGCTCAAGTTGTAAGCCTAAGCAAAATTTGCTCTTTCCCAAATCTTTCATCTTAAATTCCGCCACTAAATGATTCCGTGCTTCTTCTATATCAGGTGTACTCCCAAAATCCATTTTAGGATTTCTTTATAAATACACAAGGGCAATCATCATTATTTGAGTAGCCTTTCTTAACAAGGAACTCACTCAGTCGGTTATACGACATTCTACCCAACTGTTTTAAGGCATAGAGTGACTTTTGTAACTTTATACAATATGCGTTGCGATCTACTTTTTGATTCTGCATTTTAAGTCTTTCAGGGACTTTCATATATATGTCCGATTTCAGTGACTTATATTCCCATATAAGTATGTTCTTACTACATCCATCAACTGCATAGATAAATTCATTTGTACTGCCAAAGATATTAAGTACCGAAATGTTATTCCACTCATAACATGAGAGTATGCATCATCGTAATCAATGTCAGGTCTTTGTGTGAACCCTTGTGCTACAAGCCTCACTTTGTATCTCAGCACCTCATTGTTTTCATTCCTTTTCCGAACAAAAAATCATTTTGCTCTCATAGGGAAGACATTCTGAGGAGTAGATATCACTAAGGAAAATACCTCTCTTTTATTGAGCGAGCATAGTTTTGCCTCAATTGCTTCCTTCCATATAGGCCAATTAGAATGCTTGAGGCACTCCTTGACGGTTTTTGGTTATGGATCCAATTGAAGGGTTTCAGCAATTTCGGAGGCAAGATATATGTCGACAATTGTAGTCTCTCTATTATATGATTCTCCTGATTCTATATAGTTTGTGGAAATTTCTTTTATACCCTCAGACTCTATGTGATTTCCCACAACAATAGAGTCATGGTGTTCCGATGTCTCAGCTATTATGTTTGTGTGTGCATTTATGCTGGGTTCAAGATGTTGAGCATCTGGTTGGTGTCCTTCAACTTGAGGTTGGATTGCATTTACTCGCAGAGGATTTGATTTCCTCTGTTTTCGCGGAGGCTTTTGAGAAGCTATATTCCAGCTAACCAGATTTCTCCCCCTCTTACTCTCATTTGGGGCTTGAGTGGGTTTAGTTGTTACCTCCACTAGTTCTGGTGCATTAACAAAAGGAATATGTGATTTAGTGACACCTTTATGGTTAGCAAATGCATCTGGCAGGTTATTTGCAATGTGTTGTAAATCTATGATCCTCTGAACTTCAGTTTGGGATTCTTTAGCACGTGGATCCAAGGACTGAATTCCTGCTACATTCCAATCTATTTCCTACCATTTTTGTGGTTTGATTCTACCCCTAATTTCAGGAAATGCTCCTCATAAAAATAGAACAACGTAGCGGGCAGTAACAGGTCGTGTGTAAGAGGTTTAAGATATTTTATAATTAACGGAGAATTATAACCCACATAGATCCTTTTTTTCTATGGGGGCCCATGGATGTACGCTATAGTGGTGATATCTATACGTATACCGCATATCCGAATTTTCGTAGAAGGGAAATACATGGCCAAGTGCAATGTACTAGTTGAAGCGGGGAGGTCGTATGATATGCAGTTGGTCTGATTTGTATCAAATCTGCGACATGTAATACCGCATGTGCCCAACAAGATGTTGGTAAATTACAACTCTTTAATAATGGTTAAGCAATTAATTTTACTCTTTTGATAAGAGATTTACCCAAATCATTTTGAGTATGAACATAAGGCATGAAATGTTCTAAATGAATGCTCATAGCCATGCAATTGTCACTGAATGCGCATGAAGAAAATTCAATGACGTTATCCATTCGAATTGTTTTTATCCTATTTTTAGGATGATTTGCTCGTAATTTGATAATTTGAGCAATTATCTTGGCAAAGGCATGGTTTCGTGTGGATAATAGACGCACATGTGACCATCTAGTAGATGCACCTATGAGTACCATGAAATATGTAAAAGGGCGTGATAGTGGTTGAATTGGACCATATATATCTCCTTGAGTGCGTTCAAGAAAATTAACTGACACATTTTTTATTTTAAGATAATATGGTCTTATAATTAATTTCCTAGTTGCACATGCGGTGCACACAAAATCTAATGATTTGGGGATTTTTTTCGTTGGAAGGCTATGACCAATATAATTGTCAATAATTTTGCTCATCATCCCTATGCTAGGATGACCTAGGCAATCATGCCAAGTCTTGAATTTATGAAGGTATTGAAAATTATTTTGTATGCAACATGTGGTACGTGTTTTATATAACTACAATATAATCCAAACGAAAGTGAGGGGAATTTCTCAAGAATTTGTTTCTTATACCCATTGCTCTTTGTTAATACCAAATATTTAGAATTATTTTCAGAGATTGCTGCCAGATGGAAATTATTTGATCTAAGGTCTTTGAAACTTAGAAGGGTGCATGTAGATTCAGGATAGAAGAGCGCATCCTCAATTACAGTTATAGAACCGATAGGGAGAATGAGTGTGGCTTGTCCTGGACCAATAATTGATGCATCACGACCGACGATGGTCATAATATTACCTTTTCTATTAGTTAGAGTTTGGAAATATTTTACTTCCTTAATACCGTGTCAATGGTACAACTGTCCACCAAACATAGTTCTTCTTTCATTGGATTATCTTCCCGTAAAATCTATATAGAGTAAGAGCATATTTTAGGATGAAACTTTATTCATATTACTCACATATAAATATGTAAGTATTCATATTAGATTTACAAATATAAATATGGGCACCATGTCTCACTTACATAATATGATTGGTACGTAGGACTTTATTCTACTTAGAGTTATACAAAATATAACATCCATTATTACAATAAAATAGATGATAACATCAAATGAGCGATGTGGAGATTAGATGAGATGTCCATATGCGTCTTGGGTGTGTTCAACCATAATATTGTCAACATCAAGAAGATCTTCATCCTTCTGCCTTGTTTCCTCAGGAGTGCTTTGAGAAGTGCTAGCTTCAAGGTTTTCTTCTTGTTGTAAAGCGATGTAGTGAGCTTTTGCTTTCCCATGAACATGTTTGCCTTTTCCCAATGTATTTGTGGTATAAATCCTCTGGATGCTTGGGAGTTCGGCATTTGCTAGTATGATGGTTAGTACATCCACACCTTCGAAAACTCTCGGAGTTGGTGTTTGGGTCATCTTTCTTGAAGTGACATGTACCTTTAGATTGACCAAAGATTTTCTTGCTGTTGTTTCTTTTCCACTTCCCATTGCATTTCTTGAAATTATTTTTGGTGTCCCCATATTTTTACTACACTGAGTGTTTGCATGTGCTCCAGGGAGTGGGATGGAGCCCGTTGGGTGTGTCTGATGATTCTTCATGAGAAGTTCATCATGTTTCTCAGCCTGAAGTAAGCTGTATATGAGCTCAAAATAATTTTTGTATAATTGTTGACGATATTGTTGTTGTAGTACTATCATAGAGGGGTGGAAAGTTAACATGGTATTCTCAATAAGATCATCTTCAGAAATTGTTTGATTGCAAAACCTTAGTTTTGAGTAAACCTTGCGAACTGCAGGGTTGTATGCTACCACATATTTGAAATCTTGGAACCTTATGATAGACCACTCTCTCAAGTTTACGACATTCTAGTGCTATCTTGGTATTCATAGCCCATGATAAATAATTACTACCATCTAGCTCAAGTTCATGAAATTCACTATTCATGACGCCAGCCATTTCCTTCATGTTATTATCAGGCATAAATTAGTTTTACTATGAGGGTAAAATATAAGTAACAACAAATGCTTCGAAGAAGCTAAATTTTCAAGTATAGCTGATGCTTTATACTTGTATGTCTAGGCTTCATTTTAGGTATATGACACTTTGAAGATAGTCACGACGCTGTGTAGATCTCACAACAATGGAGAACATAGGCTGGTTTCGACTAGTAGATGTTCATATGTCCATTACCTTGTGGCATACAACATTTTACAAAAACACTTTGAAAGTAGTTAGTCATGTTGATCCAATTGTTTCCACTTCTTACATTGAGAAAACCGCCTTTTCCTACTAGAGTTAGGGAACATGCTAAGACTACGACTGTGGTTAATAAAGTCATATTAGGACACCTATACCTTGTGAACAAATAAATGTTCAATGTAATGTTGCCATGGTCAAGGATCTTCTAGATAATAACATTGAGGGTGAGGTTCTTTATTTTTGTGGGGAAGCAGCTAGGATTGCAAAACCTGCTACAAACAAACATGATAAGTTAGACGAAAATAAACCTATGGTTGGCATGCATGTTGTTTTAGTTAAAATTGGAGAACACTATTATGATGGGTCGTGTGTCAGTGCACTGTACACCTCGTGTATTTACTGTATGCTGCTATTGGGATCCCCTTAGTCATATAAAAGGAGGCCGAGGGCGTTACAGTAGAGGATCTTTTGGGACGAATCTTCTAGCTTGCACGCGTAGCGGTTGTGCTCTATCGCTTACCCAGCGCTCCTGTGGCTAGAACCCAAGAACACCCATAATACACAAAGCAGGAATAGGTTTTTACGCTTCTCAGCGGCCCGAACCTGGGTAAAAATCCCCCACGTTGCTCGTTTGACCTGTTCTTCACACGTATCTGTCTCCCTACAGAACCGAAAGGGGTCCTCCCGATCCCATAGGTGTTCGTCCCCACGACATCACTGGCATGGCAGGTAGGGGGGCTGGTTGCGTAGACCTGGTCCAATGATCAGTGCGTCAGTTCCTTCATCATATCCATCGCCATGGCTCCCAAGAAGAAGGGTTTCATGGTGGTGGAACCATCCATGTCTGCTGCGCCCGTAGTCGCCCAAGCGAGCGACGGAGTGGACGCAGGCAGAGGAAGTATAGACCTTACACCCACGCGGCGCTCCGGTGATCAATGCTGAGGAAGCGTCGACGCCCACAGTGAATACGCTCACGGCGGCGGCGGTAACCCCCGCGCCGCTGGGTCTCAGGACGGAGATATACTGCCTACGGGCGGCACGGTGAACTCTAGGGACGGAAGGGCACCCTCCAAGACACCCATGCTGGCACGTACGCCGCGACCTTCTCAGGACGCGCAGGAATAGTAGTGCCGTGGCGGCGATGGTTTCCAACGTCCCCACGGAAAAGCTCGGATGCATTGCTCCCAAGATGCGCAGGACCAGCGTGCACACCAACATGCTAGTGGGAGTGGCGTGCAATCGCGGGACCGCGGCGAAGATCCTTCTAACACGGTTAGGATTCAGAGCACCTCTCGTTCTTCGCGGCGTTCGCCGCCAACCACGTCGAAAGAAGCAATGGTGCGGGCACAACTACTCCTGAACTTCCCTTTGCTGTGGAGAAGCTCAACGAGTGGAGATCCACTATTCAGAGCCTCTTCAGCCACGCTGATAAGTTTCGGTCCACCGAGCCAGCTCATGCTAGCGGCAAGAAGGCCGGAGGCGGTGCGACCATGGTGCACTCTCCTGCGCAGCAACAACACCGGTCACCGACTCGTCGGACCGACGCTTGTGACGGTTACTCGATGGCGTCGTCTGATCTATGGACTCGCCGCGATCAACGTCAAGTTCTTTGGGAGCGAAGCAAAGAAGACACTCGGATTACAATCGAGCAGCAGCGGGAAGCACACCATCAATATGATAAGCGCGCGGGACCCACTATAGACAAATCCACGCCAGGGTATCCTGTCAGCCTACCTTACAAGGTGGGTTGTCTAGCGTTTACCCATGAGCTGTGGCGAGTCTAGTGGCCTAACTCCCAAACGTTCAAGCGAGATGTCCCGGAGAAACATGACAGCAAGACTCACCCGTCGGAGTTCTTGAGCATCTACACCATTGCGATGTAGGATGTCGGGGCTCGCGCCGACAAGATACTCACCAACTACTTCCGGTTGGTACTCAAGCCCAACGTCAGGTTGTGGTTGATGCACCTGCCGGAGAATTCGATCACCTCCTGGGCAGATCTATGCCATGAGTTTGTTGGCGCCTTTACCGGAGACCACCAAGCTCCTGGTCAAGAAAGTGACTTGCACATCATTCCCCAGAAAGACGGTGAGACCTCGCGCAAGTACATTCAAAGGTTCAGCCGTGTGCATCACAACATCCCGGGCGTTCATCCTGCCGCTGTTATTAGCGCGTTCCACCTGAATGTGCACAACTGTAGGATGCGTGAAGAGCTAGCGATCAAGAAGGTCAGAGATGTTGCCGAACTCTATGCTCTGGCTGATAGATGTGCCCGAGCCAAAGAAGGGAGGAGACTCCCCGGCAAAGAAGCTAGCATTGGTGTCAACTCCGAAGACGAAGACGACACTGCCCCAGCAAAGGAAAACCGGCAGTGGAACAAGAAGTGCAAGAGTAATACCGTGCTTGCCGTCGAGGGATCTGGCAATGTCGATGCCGCCAAGAAAACTAAGGTTGACAGTCCCGGCAAGGAGGTTGCCGGGTGCACCTCGTGTCTAGACTTGGTGGTCGCCGACAAGATGGAAGGCTCCGACAAGCAGTATTGCAAGATCCATCGCACCAAGGGCCACGACCTCCAAAACTACCGGCAGGTCGAGCAAATTGTCAAGAAGCAGAAGGCTGAGTAGGTAAGACGAGATAAGGAGAAAGCCCAAAATGGTGCAGAAGGGTCCGACAAGAAACACGACGACCGAGGAGGTCGCCGCGGCAAGGCCAAGCAACAGAAGGAGAGGCCCGCTTGAGGTTGCGACGAGGAAGGAGTGGATGAAGATTGCAACGAAGAGGACGACGATTCCAGCAAGCATGAGTTCCAGAAGGCTTCAGAGATGATGTGGATCGATGGAGGTGCCTCGTTGCATTCCTCTCACCGCCAACTCAAACAGTGGGCATGTGAGTTTAATACGGCGGAGCCGTCTGTCGGTGCCTAGAAACCCCTGAGGTTGTTCAACACTCCTATCATTTTCGACGCTGAGGATCACCCTGATCGCACAACCGCGGTTGGGTGTCTGCCATTGTAGGTTTCGCCAACAATTCACAACCTCAAGATGACGTAAATGCTAGTCGACAGTGGGGCCAGCCTGAACCTAATCTCGCCAAATGTCATCCAGAGGCTACAAATTCTTGATGAAGATCTCGAGCCGACAGGCACGTTCCAAGCGATCAATTCAGGGAGGACTCAGCCGAAGGGCAAAATCACACTGCCGGTAACATTTGGTATTGACAAAAATATCAGAACAGAGAAGATCGTTTGTGACGTCGCCAAGATCTCATTGCCCTATAACGGTATCCTTGGCCGCCCAGCACTAGCCAAGCTCGTGGCCACCCACTTTGCTTACCATGTGTTGAAAATGCCCGGGCCAATGAGAGTCATCACGATCAACTCTCACAAGAAAGGTGCACTCATCTGCGCCGACTAACTCTACTGGGAGGTAGTTGTAGCATCTGCCACCAAGGCACCTTCTCCTACCGTTGAAGCTGCTGGGGGAGAGAAGACCTGCAAGGCATCTAGCGCACATTCTGGCAAGCGCACCTCCTCGGAGTGCTGCACTCCTGTTGATGATGTGCCAAAGAGATGCACCGGCAAGAACAAGAAGTCCAAGGCAGCTCCATTGAAGACCAAAAAGGTGTCTGTCAAGGAGGATGGCATGGGGGGAACTTTCACCATAAGTTCCAACGTCGATGACAAATAGGAAAGCGTGCTCATTGCCTGCCTGCAGGCGAATGTTGATGTGTATGCATGGCAACCGTCTGACGTCCTAGCTATTCCCAGGGAGGTAACTGAGCACGATCTTGCCGTCTGTCCTCATGTGTGGCCCATCAAGCAGAAAGTGATGAAGCAAGCCTTGGAGAGACAAGAATTCATTACCGAGGAAATTAGAAAACTGGAAGCGGCAAGTCAGGTCAGAGGGGTGCTCCACCCAACATGGTTGGACAATCCTGTCGTAGTGCGCAAGCCGAATGGGAAATGGAGGCTATGTATTGACTATATAGATCTCAATAAAGCCTGTCCAAAAGATCCTTTTCCCTTGCCACGCATCGACCAGATTGTGGACTCCACTGCTGGCTGTGACTTGCTGTCATTCCTCGATGCGTACTCAGGGTACCATCATATCTTCATGTCGAAGGAAGACGAAGAGAAGAACACATTTATCACCCCATGTGGTACGTACTGCTTCATGCGAATGCCCTTTGGGTTAAAAGTGCTGGTTCAACATTTGCAAGAGCAGTCCAGATTGGTTTTTAAACCCAGCTGCATACCAATATGGAAGGTTATATGGATGACATGGTAGTTAAAACCAAGGACAAGGTAATGCTCATACAAGACCTAGAAGAGACGTTTGCAAATCTACGCAAGATCAACTTAAAGCTCAATCCCGAGAAGTGTGTGTTTGGCGTTCCATCTGGCAAGCTTCTCGGGTTCTTTGTATCTCAGCGTGGGATTGAAGCAAACCTTGATAAAATCAAGGCGATTGAGCAGATTGAACCACCAAAGCACATCAATGATGTACGCCATCTTGTTGGTTGCGTTGCAGCTTTAAGCAGGTTCATTTCAAAATCCACTGAGTGCGCCTTGTCGTTGTTCAAAATCTTGAAGAAGGAAGGTCCGATGAAATGGACTCCGGAAGCAAAGTCAGCACTAAAGGATTTGAAGAAGTACCTCTCCTCTCCGCCAATACTAGTCGCACCTAGGCCACAAGAACCATTGCTGCTATACCTAGCAGCAACGAATCAAGTGGTTACTGTTGTGCTAGTGGCATAGAGGGAAGCTAATGAAGAAGCCGCGGCAGAGGCAAGACTGCCAAGCGACGAGCCAGGAACTCCCCAGGCAGGTCCTGATGCCAGCAAGGCAGGGTCAGTACAGACAAACAAAGCAACGCAGAAGAAGAAGATGGTGCAGCGCCCAGTTTATTTTGTAAGTTCCCTCTTGCAAGGAGCTAGGTCAAGATACTCTCGTGTGCAAAAACTGCTTTTCGCTCTCCTTATGTCCTCGGGGAAGCTGCGCCACTACTTCCAAGCACATGAGATCAGCATCGTAACTCGCTTTCCGCTCCAACGGATTCTACGGAATCCAGATGCCACCAGTAGGATTGTGGAGTGGGCTTTGGAGTTGTCGAGCTTTGGTCTCAAGGTTGGAAGTACCTCAACTATTCAGAGTAGAGCCGTGGCAGAATTCATTGCAGAATGGACTCCAACGCCAAACGAAGAGGTCCAAGAAACAACCCTTCCCAGCAAGGAAATTGAGCAAGAATGGGTCATGTATTTTGATGGGGCTTTCTCCCTGCAAGGGGCTGGTGCCGGTGTGCTGCTTGTCGCTCCCACCGGAGAGCACCTCAAGTACGTAATTGATACGTATCCAACATATCTATAATTTTTTGATGATGGCATGCTATTATATTATCTGTTTTGGATGTTTTATATGCATTAATATGCTATTTTATATTATTTTTGGGACTAACCAATTATTCTAGAGCCAAGTGCCAATGTCTGTTTTTCCTTGTTTTTGAGTTTTATAGGTATGGAATATTCAACGGAGTCCAAAAAGAATAAAACCTTCCGAAGGAATTTTTCTGGAAGGAAACAAGTCATCCAAGCTTGGAGTGCACGTCAAGGGAAGTACCAGGGCGCCACAAGCCTGCTAGGCACGGCCCCCTGGCAGCGCCTAGCAGGCTTGTCACCTCCTCGCAGGTCTCCTAGCCATAATTCTTGGCCTATAAATACCCAAATATTCCCCCAACATCAAAAAGAGCCACACAAGTACTTTTCCGCCACCGGAAGCCTCCGTTCCCGAGAGATCCAATCTTGGAGCCTTTTCCGGTAATCTGCCGGAGAGGGTTTCGATCACGGAGGGCATCAACATCAACTCCATTGCCCCTCTGGTGATGCGTGAGTACTCCACCATAGACCTATGGGTCCATAGCTAGTAGCTAGATGGCTTCTTCTCTCTCTTTGACCTTCAATACCATGTTCTTCATGATCTTCATGGAGATCTATCTGATGTAATTTTCTTTTGTGGTGTGTCAAGATCCAATGACTTGTGAGTTTATATTCAGATTATCCATGAATCTTATTTGAATCTCCTCTTATTTCTTATATCCATGATTTCATATCCTTGCAAGTCTCTTCGAGTTATTGATTTGGTTTGGCCAACTAGGTTGGTAATTCTTGTAATGGGAGAAGTGCTTGGTTTTGCGTTCAATCTTGTGGTGTCCTCACCCAATGATAAAGTAGGGGTAGCGAGGCACGTATTGTATTGTTGCCATCAAGGGTAACAAGATGGGATTTTCATCATATTTCTTGAGTTTATCCCTTACGTCATGTCATCTTTCTTAATACGTTACCCTGTTCTTCGTGAACTTAATACTCTAGATGTAGGCAAGAGTCGGTCGATGTGTGGAGTAATAGTAGTAGATGCAGAATCGTTTTGGTATACGTGTAATGGTCGTGATGCCTATATACATGATCATTGCCTTGGATAACTACATGATTATTCGTTTTTCTATCAATTGCTTGACAGTAATTTGTTCACCCACCATGATATTTGCCATCAAGAGAGAAGCCTCTAATGAATCCAATGGCCCCTGGGTCTATTTTCCATCATATATTTTTAGATATATACTTGCTGCAATTTATTTACATTTTACTTTCCGCACTCGTTACATCTATCTCTATCGGATCTAATCCTTGCAAATAACCGTGAAGGGATTGACAACCCCTTTATAGCATTGGGTGCAAGAGTTTGATTATTTGTGTAGGTGCATCCATCGGTGACTTGCTAGTTCCTCCAACTGGATTGATACCTTGGTTCTCAAAAACTGAGGGAAATACTTATGTAGTTCGCTGTATCACCCTTTCTTCTTCAAGGGAAATAAACGCATGCTCAAGAGGTAGCAGTAATTCAGATGCACTTCCCCTCGGGAAAGATCAACAAACAATATGGCGGAGTATGAAGGACTACTTGGCGGTCTCAGGATCGGCAGACCTGGGAATCGAGAAGCTCATCGTCAGATGTGATTCACAACTTGTTCTCAAGCAAGTCAACAAGGATTACTAGAGCCCATTGATGAAGGCTTACGTGGATGAAGTGAGAAAGCTAGAGGAGCGCTTCGATGGCTTGCAAACAGAGCACGTTCCTCGTGTAGAGGACATCATTGCCGACGAGCTATCGAAGCGCGCTGCCCTCAAATTACCTGTGGGACCAGGAACTTTTGTGCTCAAGCTAATTCAGCCATCCGTAGCATCGTCAACAAAGCAAGATAAGAGAAGAAAGTTGAATTCCGGCCAGTACTACCCCGCACAGCTCCCGAAAGCCACCGGTGAGGAATTTTTCGAGAACAACACCAAGCTTGCCGGGGAGCAACAGGCTCTGGCAAGACCTATTGTCTTTGCCGTAGAGACAAACGCTCCTGCGGCAGAAGAGATGCCTTTAGTCCTTGCCGTCGAGCCCCAGGCTCAGGCATGGGCACAACACATTGTTCAGTTTTTCCAAACAGGAGAACTCCCCGAGGAACAGGAGGAAGCGGAAAAAGTAGCCCGTCAGTCCAGTATGTACTAGTTTGTGGATGACGTGCTGTATAGAAAGAGACCAAACGGTGTGAAATTCAAGTATGTTCTTCGGCAGGATGGACTGGAGCTGTTGGCAGAGATACATGGAGGCATATGTGGCTCCCACATAGGGTCAAGATCACTGGTCGGCAAAGCACACCGCAAGGTTTCTTCTGGCCCACCGCCCTCCAGGATGCAACTGTGGTAGTAACCAAGTGTGAAGCATGCCAGTTCCATTCAAAGAAGCTATATCATCCAGCTCAAGCTCTTCAAACAATCCCTCTCTCCTAGCCATTTTTGGTCTGGGGGCTCAACATCTTGGGCCCCTTTCCCCGTGCTACCGAGGGCTTTGAGTACTTGTATGTTGCAATCGACAAGTTCACAAAGTTTCCGGAAGTGAAGGCAGTGAGAAAGGTGACAGCATAGTCAGCCATCAAGTTCTTCAAAGGACTAGTCTGCCGCTTTGGTGTTCCCAACAGGATCATCACTAACAACGGCACGCAGTTCACAAGCCGCACCTTCATGAAGTATGTCCAGGACCTTGGCAGCAGAATCTGTTTTGCTTCTGTCGCTCACCCAAGGAGCAACGACCAAGAGGAAAGGGAAAATGTTGAAGTGCTGCAAGGTCCTAAAATGAGAACTTTCGATAAGCTGCACAAGTGCGGAAGGTGCTAGATTGATGAACTACCGATGGTTCTTTTGTCGATCAGAATGACATCAAATCAAGCCACTGACTAGACACCCTTCTCCCTGGTGTACGGGGTAGAAGAAGTTCTCCCCACGGAAATCATATATAGGTTGCATTGATGCTCGCTTATGAAGAGCTTGAGAAAGAGTATTTGCGACAAGATGACGCAATGCTCCTTGAGGAAGACCGTCTTTGGGCTGGTGTGAGAGTTGCACGCTACCAGCAAGCTTTGCATTGCTATCATAGCCACAAGGTTCATGCCCGAAGCCTTGAGGAAGGCGACCTTGTTCTTCGACGCGTTGAGTCGCCCAAGAATTCAAACAAGTTGACGCCAAAGTGGGAAGGCCCGTATCGGGTAGTACGAGTCACCAAGCCTGGCGCAGTCCGCCTGGAGACCAAAGATGGCATTCCGGTGAGCAACTCCTGGAATATCGAGCATTTTCGTAAGTTCTACCCATAAGGCGTGGTTGCCAGGCCCCCCAACAACCACCTTTTGTACGAGTATTGCCGGCAAGGCATGTGATCCTGTGTACAAAGCCAGGCACAGACCCTGTGCATACCTAAATAAGACCGAGAATTCTGTAACTCTTGTAAATTTCCATGTCTACGTGTTTAGCATCCTTATCCAAGATGTTGCATTACGCCTTTCCCGGCAAGTACTAATGGACCGTTAAGGTTCCACATCTCTATTTTCCCTTCATTCTTTTTCTTAAAAGATAGAAGGTTCTCTTGCGTGCAAGTTTGCCGGGGGTGATGAGATGGTATGGACACCAAATGGGAGATGTCCAAAATTGGCATCTTGCGGGAAGGAGCGTGAAAAAGTACGGCGGCGGAAGATAAGTTGCTAAACCCCAAGTGATTTCTTTGTGTGAAGTTATTTTCCTTGGAGGATTTCAAATTTCATGTGGAAAACCTACATGCTAAGGAACCTAGCCATGATCAACGACGCCCTTGCTCTGTTTCGAGTTCGCTCAACGGCTTAAGTGGCTGCGCTCGTGCCCTTGCTCTATTTCGAGTCCGCTCAACGACTCAAGTGGCTGCGCTCGTGCCCTTACTCTGTTTCGAGTCCACTCAACAACTTAAGTAGCCATGCCAAGAACGTCAAGGTATCTTGCCGGCAGTAGCACCGCCAGCAGGCTGCTAAGGACCCGCTACTCGAAGCGCTCATGGTAGGGCTACACATGCCGGCAAGATTTTTCCGAAAAAGCGTAGGGAAAGCACCATGCAAAGGGGAATCTAACAGGGAGAATAATATGCAGCCATTCAAATAGGGTGAAATTTACATGAGATGTCGTGTCTTCCTAAGTACATCTTTATTTGACTTTCTCCCATAGGGGTGATTATGAGAAGAAAAAGATAGGAGGAGGATGCAAATTACAAGAAGAAAAAGATAGCAAGGGGCCTTTGATGAGAGCATGGCCCCTCTTGGGCCAGCATTGCGTAGAGGAGAAGACCAGCACCACGCGGACCGGAGAGGGGGGGTGCAGAAGCTGAAGTCCACGGGCCTGTCGGAAGATCCAGGTGGAAGATGAGGTAGCGCTCGAGACAATGACCCCCGGAAAAATTGCCTTGCCTGGAGGGGGAGAGGCATGATGGTGCGGCCTTTGATCAGTCAGAGCTTAGGTCATCATATTCCTACTTGAAGGCCTGGAGCTCGGACTCATCATCGTTTCAGTGACACCGTCCTCCTCGTCGATGTCGCTTGAGGAGGTGCTTTCAGCGCCACTCGAGCTCTCTTCACATCAGCTGAGATGGACGCCAAAGTGCCCATAAATCTTGACGGAGAGCAGGCCGGCCTCGGTCATTTTGAAGCGAAGGACGTGCCTATCCTGGAGGTTGTGCGCGCGGGCAAAATTTTTCTAGCCGCCCCTCAAGAACGTGACGCGTCTCTCCGGATACTCGATGTCCACCCGCGTGGCGCCATTGCAGCAGCCATGCACCCACAACCACAAAATGGGCGGCTTATCAGTCTCCATCGCCCTGGCGAAAGGGTGAGGGAGGCGCAAATGGTTTTGAAGGGGACCGCACAGTTTGAGGACGAACTCCAACGGCATCCCCTCAGCGTGGGTCCCTTCGAGGAAGATGCGTGGCATCGGAGAGAGAGGTGTAGTGGCACTCCGCCTCCCCCGGCCTCGGCCTCCACGATGACCACGACTCCTTGCTCTTCTCCCGCCACATGCACCTGGGTCACCCTGCACCTCTACGACAGAAGCGGTGGCATGATCCTGACGAGAACTCCTCCTTGGTGCAGAGGACGGTGGTCGCCCTCACCCCCTATTCATAGCTAAGGGAGGGCACCACACAAGGTTTGGAAGAAGAGGAAGGGCGAGCTCCGGAGGGTCACGCTTGAAGAGGAAGGAAGGATGGATGAGCATTGGCCTTTCTACCCCTCCATTTATAGGGGGAAGCACAGGGGCTGGCTCTCCCTTGCTCCAAGAGTCACCGCCCACCTCCTCCAATAGCATCGCCCACGATCACGGGGCGAACAACAACCGCCCTGTTGCTCCAATCCATGGCGCTGAAGTTTCTGCTATGGCCAGGACTTTAAGTCACGGGCTCCCGTTGCGGGCTCCTCGCTATGCATGCGGCGCACGTTCCGAAAACGGCTAGACGTAGGAATTGAAATAATTACTACTGCTCTCCGCGCGTATCCCATGACGCTCACCTTGCACACATCGTGGGGTGGCATAGTAAGAGGAATGATTGCAACCGCAGGCTCCTGCCACACGTGCCCGTGTACTGTTTGGGCCTAGCCCAACAATGCCTCGCACCGTGTGTGGCCTAGGCCCGGGGGCACCTGTTGGTGCACTAGAGTTTTGGGTCCTCTAGTGCCCCTTACTCGTGCGCGGGCAGTAGTAGCCACTCCGGCGGCAAGGCCCGACAGGGAGCTGCTAGATGCAGATGTAGGAAAATCAAGAGAACATCCAAACAAACGATCGAGATCAAGACCAAAGGCTAGACCCCCGGCAAGGCCATGCCAGGATTGCCTCCAAACCCCCTACAATGCAAAGCCCTGGCAAGATCTCGCCAGCACAGAGGCCAAGTGTTGCCCCCACCTGGGCATGTGTCGAGGCGCCATCGATGGAGCAGGCTAAGCAGTGCTGATGGGAAGGGGTCCGGTCCCGTCCCATGGATGGTCAGAGGCACCTGACAGAGCATTAAATGTGTTTGTCTTACACCGTCAGTGTTAGGTACGATAACACTATAGCACTGTACACCTCATGTACGTAATGTACGCCGCTATTGGGATCCCCTTAGTCATATAAAAGGAGGCCCAAGGTGTTATAGTAGAGGATCTTTTGGGACAAATCTTCTAGCTCACACGCATAACGGCTGTGCTCTATCGCTTACACGACGCTCCTGTGGCTAGAACCCAACAACACCCATAATACACAAAGTAGGAGTAGGGTTTTACGCTTCTCTGCGGCCCAAACCTGGGTAAAAATCCCCGTGTTGCTCATTCGACCTACTCTTCGCGCATATCCATTTCCCTACAGAACCGAAAGGGGTCCTCCCAATCCCGTAGGTGTTCATCCCCCACGACATGTGTGACCTCGGTGCTAGTGTCAATGCTATACCTTTCACCTTATAAAAATAAATTATGGACAACATGGCGTCTTCTACTATGGAAGATATTGATGTTACTATTAAACTTGCAAACCGAGACACTATTTCGCCATATGAGATTGTTAGAGATGTTGAGGTTCTGTACGGGAGGGTCAAGTACCGCACTGATTTCTTAGTACTAGGTTCAGAACAAGATAACATTTGTCCTATTGTATTCGGTAGACCTTTCTTAAGCATTGTTAATGCTGAAATCAATTGTGTTAATGATAAGGTTAGAGTAAGCTTTGGTGACGTGTCTCATGAATTTAATTTCTCCAAGTTTACTAATGCATCGCACGAGAAGGAATTACCTAGTAAGAATGAAATGACTGGTCTTGCTTCTATTGTCGTACCTCCTACTGATCCTCTAGAACAATATTTACTAGACCATGAGAATGATATGCAAATAAATGAAAGGAATGAAATAGATAAATTACTCCTTGAACAAACACCTATCCTTAAACACAACTTACCAGTTGTTATCCTAGGAGATTGATACATCTCCAAAGTATCTATAATTTTTGATGATGGCATGCTATTATATTATCTGTTTTGGATGTTTTATATGCATTAATATGCTATTTTATAACCTATTAATATAGAGCCAAGTGCCAGTTTCTATTTTTTCCTAGTTTTTCAGTTTTGCAGATATGGAATATTAAACGGGGTCCAAATGGAATAAAACTTTTGGAAGGAAACAAGTCATGCAAGCTTGGAGTGTACGTCAAGGGAGGTGCTAGGGTGCCACAAGCCTGCTTGGCGCGGGCCCCCTGGCCGCGCCTAGCAGGCTTGTCGCCTCCTGGCAGGTCTCCTAACCCTAATTCTTGCCTATAAATACCCAAATATTTCCCCAACATCAAAAAGAGCCACACAAGTACTTTTCCGCCACCGAAAGCCTCCGTTCCCGAGAGATCCAATCTTGGAGCCTTTTCTGTAAATCTGCCGAAGGGAGTTTCGATCACGGAGGGCATCAACATCAACTCCATTGCCCCTCCGGTGATGCATGAGTACTCCACCATAGAGCTATGGGTCCATAGCTACTAGCTAGATGGATTCTTCTCTCTCTTTGATCTTCAATGCCATGTTCTTCATGATATTCATGGATATCTATCCGATATAATCCTCTTTTGTGGTCTGTTTGTCAAGATCCGATGAATTTTTAGTTTATGTTCAGATTATCCATGAATCTTATTTGAATCTCCTCCAATTTCTTATATGCATGATTTCATATCCTTGCAAGTCTCTTCGAGTTATTGGTTTGGTTTGGCCAACTAGATTGGTAATTCTTGCAATGGGATAAGTGCTTGGTTTTGGGTTCAATCTTACGGTGTGCTCACCCAATGTTAAAGTAGGGGTAGCAAGACACGTATTGTATTGTTGCCATCAAGGGTAACAATATGGGATTTTCATCATATTTCTTGAGTTTATCCCTCTACATCATGACATCTTTCTTAATGCGTTACTCTGTTCTTCATGAACTCAATACTCTATATGCAGGCAGGAGTCAGTCGATGTGTGGAGTAATAGTAGTAGATGCAGAATCGTTTCGGTCTACTTGTCACGAATGTGATGCCTATATGCATGATCATTGCCTTGGATTACTACATGGTTATTCTCTTTTGTATGAGTTGCTTAACAATAATTTGTTTACCCACCATGATATTTGCCTTCGAGAGAGAAGCCTCTAGTGAAACCTATGACCCCCAGGTCTATTTTCCATCATATATTTTCAGATCAATACTTGCCGCAATTTATTTACCTTTTACTTTCTGCACTCCTTACATTTATCTCTATCGGATCTAATCTTTGCAAATAACCGTGAAGGGATTGACAACCCCTTTATAGTGTTGGGTGCAAGAGTTTGATTATTTGTGTAGGTGCATCCATTGGTGACTTGCTTGTTCCTCCTACTGGTTTAATACCTTGGTTCTCAAAAATTGAAGGAAATACTTATCTACTTTGCTGCATCAACCTTTCCTCTTCAAGGGAAAACCAACGCATGATCAAGAGGTAGCAGGGATCCTCTTCCACCAAAGGGAGATCCCATGTTTGAACTAAAAACTTTACCTGATACTGTGAAATATGCCTATCTTGATGAAAAGAAGATATATCCTGTTATTATCAGTGGTAACCTTTCAGTGCATGAAGAAGGTAGATTACTTAAAACTCTAAGGAAATAGAGGGCTACTATTGGATATACTCTTGACGATTTAAATGGCATAATCCCCACTCTATGTCAGCACAAGATTAATATGGAACAAGATGCCAAACATGTTGTTGGTCATCAACTCCGTTCAAATCCTAAAATGAAATAAGTGGTAAGAACGGAAATACTAAAGCTTCTACAGGTAGGTATAATCTATCCTATTGCTGGTAGTAGGTGGGTAAGCCCTATTCATTGTGTCCCTAAGAAAGGAGGTATGATTCTTCTTCCTAATGATAAAAATGAGCTTATTCCACAGAGAATCGTAACAGGCTATAGGTTGGTAATTGATTTAAGGAAATTAAATAAGGCTACTAGAAAGGATCATTAACCCTTGCCTTTTATTGATCAAATGTTAGAAAGATTATCTAAGCATACACACTTTTGCTTTCTTGATGGATATTCTAGATTTTCTCAAATACTTGTGTTAAAAGAATATCAAGAGAAAACTACCTTTACATGTCCTTTTGGAACTTATGCTTATAGACATATGCCTTTTGGTTTATGCAATGCACCCACTAGTTTTCAAAGATATATGCCTACTATATTCTCTGATTTTTGTGAAAAGATTGTTGAGGTTTTCACGAATGATTTTTCCTTTTACGGGAGTTCTTTTGATCATTTCTTGAGCAACCTTGATCGAGTTTTGCAGAGATGTGACGAAACTAGTCTTGTCTTGAATTGGGAGAAGTGCTACTTTATGATAAATGAAGGTATGGGCGCAAATTTCGGAATGAGGCATTGAGGTAGAAAAGGCTAAAGTTGATGCAATAGAGAAAATGCCATTCCCGAGAGATATAAACGGTATAAGAAGTTTCCTTGGTGATGCTACTATTATAGGCATTTCATTAAAGATTTCTCAAAGTTTTCTAGGCCGTTAACTAATCATGTTCAAAAATATATTCCTTTTGTTTTTGACAATGATTATGTAGAAGCTTTTGAAATGCTGAAGAAGGCTTTAATTTCTGCACCTATTGTTCAACCACCTGATTCGAACCTACCATTTGAAATTATGTGTGATGCTAGTGATTATATTGTTGCCGTTGTTCTAGGGCAAAGAGTAGATACAAAATTAAATGTTATTCATTATGCTAGTAAAGCTCTACACTCTTCTCAAAGGAATTATGCTACCCCTAAAAAGGAATTTTCGGAGTTGTTTTTGCTTGTGAAAAAATTACACCTCACATTGTCGATTCCAAAGTAACTATTCACACTGATTGATATCTACTACAACTTTATTCTTGTAGACTCGTGTTGGGCCTCCAAGCGGAGAGTTTTGTAGGATAGTAGCAATTTTCCCTCAAGTGGACGACCTAAGGTTTATCAATCCGTGGGAGGTGTAGGATGAAGATGGTCTCTCTCAAACAACCCTGCAATCAAATACAAGAAATCTCTTGTGTCCCCAACACACCCAATACAATGGCTAATTTTATAGGTGCACTAGTTCGGTGAAGAGATGGTGATACAAGTGCAATATGGATGATAGATATAGGTTTTTATAATCTAAAATTATAAAAAAAGCAAGGTAACAAGTAACAAAACTGAGCAAAAACGGTATTGCAATGCTTGAAAACAAGGCCTAGGGTTCATACCTTCACTACTGCAAGTTCTCTCAACAAAACCGACATAGTTGAATCATATGTAAATCCCTCACATGCGACAAAGAGTTCACTCCAAAGTCACAAATAGCGGAGAACAGACGAAGAAATTATTGTAGGGTACGAAACCGCCTGAAAGTTAACTTTTCCGATCAATCATATGAGCTATCCCTATAAGTGTCACGAACAGCCCTAGAGTTCATACTAAAATAACACCTTAAGATACACATAAACCAAAACCTTATTGTCACCTAGATACTCCAATATCTCCATGAGTACCCATGGTCTTGATTATACGATATGCGTCACACAATTTCAAATTCATTGGGTTCAATCCAACACAAAGAACTTCAAAGAGTGCCCCAAAGTTTCTCCCGGAGAGTTAAGACGAAAACGTGTGCCAACCCCTATGCATGGATTCCCAAGGTCACGTAACCCACAAGTTGATCATCAAAACATACATCAAGCGGATCAATAGAACATACCATTGTCACCACGGATATCCCATCGCAAGAAATACATCAAGTGTTCTCAAATCCATTAAAATCACAATCCGATAAGAAAACTTCAAAGGAAAAACTCAAGTCATCACAAGAAGATAGAGAGGGAAACACTCCATATGATTCATCTATATTTATAAAGCTCGCAGTACATCAATAAATTGTCATCCCAAGAACATTAGAGAGAGAGATATCAAACACATAGCTACTAGTACATACTCTCAGCACCGAGGGTGAACTACTCACTCCTCGTAATGGAGACCAACAGGATGATGAAGATGGCCTCCTGTGATGGTTTCCCCCTCCGGTAGGGTGTCGGAACAGGATCTCGATTGGTTTTTGATGGCTACAGAGGCTTGCGGTGGTGGAACTCCTGATCTAGGGTTCTTTTCGGAGGTTTGGGTGTTTATAAGAATTTTTGGTGTCGGTCTCACGTCAAGGGGGTGCTCGAGGGCCCCACAAGCCCTAGGGGTATGGCACGCCTAGAGGGCTTGGGGCCTCCTCTTCCACTTCCTGGACCATCTCTTGTGCTTTGGGGGTCTCTGTTGGTCCATAAAAAATCACCATAAATTTTCAGCCTATTCCGAGAACTTTTATTTCTGCACAAAAAAATGACACCACGGTAGTTCTGTTGAAAATAGCGTTAGTCCGAGTTTGTTCTAATCAAATCCTACAAAAATCATATAAAATTGTCGTAAACATGACATGAATACTTCATAATTTATAGATACGTTGGAGACGTATCGGCATCCCCAAGCTTAATTCCTGCTCGTCCTTGAGTAGGCAAATGATAAAAGAAATAATTTATGAAGTGTGCATGCTAGCTACATTTTTATCAGTGTAATATTTTTTATTGTGGCAAGAGTACTCAGATCCATAAGATTGGAAACAAGAGTTTAATATTGACATAAGAACAATAATACTTGAAGCATACTAATAAAGCAATCATTTCTTCTCAAAATAACATGGCCAAAGAAAGTTATCCCTACCAAATCATACAGTCTGTCTATGCTCCATATTCATCACACAAAGAACAAAATTATGGACAACCCCGGTTTTAGCCAAGCAATTGTTTCATACTTTAGTGTTCTCAATTTTTTTCAACTCTCACGCAATACATGAGCGTGAGCCATGGATATAGCACTATATGTGGAATAGTATATGTTGGTTGTGGGGAAGACAAAAAACAAGGAGATAGTATCACATCAACTAGGCATCTCAACGGGCTATAGAGATGCCCATCAATAGATATTAATGCGAGTGAGTAGGGATTGCCATGCAACGGATGCACTAGACCTATAAGTGTATGAAAATTCAAAAAGAAAGAAAGTGGGTGTGCATCCAACTCGCTTGCTCACGAAGACCTAGGGCAATTTGGGGAAGCCCATCATTGGAATATACAAGACAAGTTCTATAATGAAAAATTCCCACTAGTATATGAATTTGAAAAAAGAGGAGACTCTCTATCATGAAGATACTGGTGCTACTTTGAAGCACAAGTGTGGAAAAAGGAATAGTAGCATTGCCCCTTCTCTATTTTCTCTTATTTATTTTGGTGGGCTTCTTTGGCCTCCTTTTTTTTTAAAGTCCAGAGACTCATCCCAACTTGTGAGGGAATCATAGCTTCCATCATCCTTTCCTTACATGGGACAATGCTCTAATAATGATGATCATCACACTTTTATTTACTTACAACAAGAGAATTACAACTCGATAGTTAGAACAAAATATGACTCTATATGAATACCTCTGGCGGTGTACCGGGATGTGCAATGACTCAAGAGTGACATGTATAAAAAATATGAATGGTGGCTTTGCCACAAATACTATGTCAACTACATGATCATGCAAAGCAATATGACGATGAGAATGCGTGTCATAAAAGGAATGGTGGACGTTGCATGGCAATGTATCTCAGAATGGCAATGGAAATGCCATAATAGGTAGATATGGTGGCTGTTTTGAGTAAGGTATATGGTGGGTTAATGAATCGACGAAAGTTGCGCGGTACTAGAGAGGATAGCAAGGGTGGAAGGTTGAGAGTGCGTACAATCCATGGACTCAACATTAGTCATAAAGAACTCACATACTTATTGCAAAAGTCTACTAGTTATCAAAACAAAGTACTACATGCATGCTCCTAGGGGAGGTGTCCGTAGGAGTTAACCATCGCGTGATCCCGACCTCCACGCAAAGGATGGCAATCAATAAATAATTCATGCTCCGACTTCGTCACATAACGGTTCACCATACGTGCATGCTATGGGAATCACAACCTTTAACACAATTATTTCTACCATCCACAATTACTCACTAGCGTGTCTCTAATATTACCATCTTTATATCGCAAAACAATCATAAGAAGTCAAACTTCTCATAGTATTCAATGCACTTTATATGAAAGTTTTTATTATATCCCTCTTGGATGCCCATTATATTAGGACTAAATTCACAACGTAACAAAATTACCATGATATTTATAGACTCTCAAAATAATATAAGTGAAGCATGATAGTTCATCAATTTCTGTAAAATGAAACCACCGCCGAGCTCTACAAAGATATAAGTGAAGCACTAGAGCAAAACATAAACTACTCCAAAAAGATATAAGGAAGAGCAATGAGTAGCCAACAATTAAATAAATATGTAAATACTCTCTCATTTAAGAATTTATGATCTTAATTATTTTATTCAAACAAAAAAACATAATAAAATGACATTCCAGGGATAGCACATATCATGTGAAGAAGCAAGAACTTAGGTTCAACCGATACTAACCGATAATTGTTGAAGAAGAAAGGTGGGATGCCAACAGGGGTATCCCCAAGCTTAGATGCTTGAGAATTCTTGAAATATTAATTAGATATTACTTGGGCATCCCCAAGCTTCATCTCTTGTATCTCCTTAATTCCTCTCATATCACGGTTTCCCTAGATCTTAAAAACTCCATCCACACAAAACTCAATAATAACTCGTGAGATAAGTTAGTATAAATCAATGTAAAACTTTATCATTCTTTACTACAGAAAATCACTAAAATTATAATTTGACATTGCACACTAAATTACTATACATATTTAGTACTCCTATACTTAAATAGAATCATTAAACAAACAAGCATATGCAAACAATGCAATCATAATAGCAATCTACCTAAATAGAACAGTTTGTAAAGAATGCAGCAAGATCCATACTTAATTAACTCAAACAATTAGGAATAATTACCACACTGTAGATCATTTATAATAGCATGTTGTGTCAAAATATAAATATTTCATGACATACTGACTATCCTAGGGAATTTTTATACTAACAACAAACTTTCCGTTTTGAAACAGCAACTCGTATAATTGCAAATGGAGCATGGTGAAGGCTACCCTTGACACTTTTATTGAAATAAAAGATGCAAAACATTAATATAAATAAAATGAATTAAATCCTAACAAAATAAAATGACACTCCAAGCAAAACACATATCATGTGGTGAATAAAAATATAGCCTAAAGTAAATTTACCGATGGATTGAAGACAAAAGAGGGGATGCCTTCCGGGGCATCCCCAAGCTTAGGCTCTTGGTTGTCCTTGAATATTACCTTGGGGTTCCTTGTTAATCCCCAAGATTAGTCTCTTGCCACTCATTATTCCATAGTCCATCAAATCTTTACCCCAAACATAAAAACTTGACAACACAAAACTTAACGGAACTCAGTGAGATGGGTTAGTATGATAAAGAGCAAATCATTCACTTGGGTACTGTCAAAGATAAGATTAATAATTTTTATCACATAATTAACACTAGAAATTATCAATTACACAATTTATATCACTTAATGTAATCTATGGAAACTCTAAAACAACGAAACTATGAAATAAGGCAGATTCTGTCAAAAACAGAATAGTCTGTAATGATTTGAACAATAACCATACTTCTGCAACTCCAAAAATTCTTAAAACTTTGGAAAACGTACTAAATTTGTATATAAATCACGTTTACAAATATTATAAACTTTTGATGCTCCATTAAAATCACATAATTCATATACGGGATGCAAAACTTTCTATTTTTGCATAGAATCAAACAAACAAGTTTCCACACTATCCCAAAAGCTTCACTTGACACTTTATGGAAATAAAAGACACAAAAAATGATTACTACAGTATATTAATCATGTGAACACACAAAAACATGAAGTAAAAGTGTTGGGTTGTCTCCCAACAAGCGCTTTTCTTTAATGCCTTTTAGCTAGGCATGATGATTTCAATGATGCTCGTATAGGAATAATAGTTGAAACATGCAAGAGAGCATCATGAATCACATTACAAGAATAGTTAAGTCTAACCCACTTACTATGAATAGGGATTTTGTGAGGAAACAATTTATGGGAGCAAGAATCAACTAGCATAGAAAGGCAAAACAAGCATAACTTCATAACTTTCAACATGTAGGGAGGAAACTTGATATTATTGTAATTACTACAAGCATATGTGCCACCCTCATAGTAATTTTCAGTAGAATCATGAAGGAATTAAAAAATATAATGATCACATACAACATTATTTTCATGATCTACAAGCATAGAAAATTTATCACTCTCCACATAAGCAAACTTCTACTCATTCATAATAGTGGGAGCAAACTCAACGAAATAACAATCATGATGTACTTGATTGACATAACCACATTGAATATTAAAATAATGATGACAAGTTTCATGGTTGTCAGTACTATTTATAGCATTCATGTCATCACAATAACGATCATATGTAGGAGGAATGCCATCATCATAATAGTTTTGCTCATCAAAACTTGGGGCACTAAAAATATCATATTCATCAAACGTAGCATCCCCAAGCTTGTGGCTTTGCATATCATTAGCATCATGAATATTCAGAAAATTCATACTAACAATATTTCTGTCATGCTCATCATTCAAGGAATTCTCATTAAGTATTTTCATAAATTCTTCCTCTACCAATTGAGCACAATTTTCCGAACCATCAATTTGATGAAAGACATTATAAAGATGAAGTATATGAGGCAACCTCAATTCCATTTTTAGTTTTCTTGTAAATACTAAACTAGTGATAAAACAAGAATAAAATATTCAATTGCAAGATCTAAATATATACCTTCAAGCTCTCACCTCCCTGGCAACAACGCCAGAAAAGAGATTGATGTCAACTACACAACTTTATTCTTGTAGATTCGTGTTGCGCCTCCAAGCGTAGAGTTTTATAGGACAATAGCAATTTTTCGCTCAAGTGGATGACCTAACGTTTATCAATCCGTGGGTGTAGGATTAAGATTGTTTACTCTCAAACAACCCTGCAATCAAATACAAGAAATCTTTTGTGTCCCCAACACACCCAATACAATGGCAAATTGTATAGGTGCACTAGTTCAGTGAAGAGATGGTGATACAAGTGCAATACGGATGGTAGATATAGGTTTTTATAATATGAGATTATAAAAACAGCAAGGTTACAAGTAACAAAAGTGAGCAAAAACGGTATTGCAATGCCTCAAAACAAGGCCTAGGGTTCATACCTTCACTAGTGCAAGTTCTCTCAACAATACTGAGATAGTTGAATCATATGTAAATCCCTCAAGTGCGACAAAGAGTTCACTCTAAAGTCACAAATAGCAGAGAACAAACGAAGAAATTATTGTAGGGTACGAAACCACCTCAAAGTTATATTTTCCAATCAATCGTATGAGTTATCCCTTTAAGTGTCACGAACAGCCCTAGAGTTCTTTCTAAAATAACACCTTAAGATACACTACTAGGAAAAGGGCTATAGATGATATGGCCACTAATGGCGCACCAGACTTGTGGTGCGCCAGTACTATATAGTAATGGCGCACCATGAGTAGGTGCGCCATTAGTGTGGTAGACACTAATGGCGCACCAGGCCCACGGTGCGCCATTAGTAACAATTTATTATTATTATTTTTTTCCAAAAATTCTAATGGCGCACTGGGAAGGAGTGCGCCATTACTAGTTTAACTAGTAATGGCGCAAACTAGTAATGGCGCACCGTCAGCCCAGTGCGCCACTACTATTTTTTTTGCAAAACTACTAATGGTGCACCACAAGCAGGTGCGCCATTAGTAATAAGGGTTACTAATGGCGCATCTGTCTGTGGTGCGCCATTAGTAACCTAGGGCCAGCTAGATATTTTGGACAGCCACACCTACACACTCACTTTCCCCACTTCATTCTCTCCACCTCCTCCTCCAAGCTTGTGTTGGCTGCCTCCACCTCCTCACCTCATTTGCACCATAGATTCATCAAAATTAAGTGGTTAAATTACATTTTTTGATAGGTAAGTAAGGGGAAAGCTATCTTTATGTTGTAGATCTACTTTTTTTCTCCCTAGCTCGCTCCAACAACGTGCACATGCACATTTTATGGCCTTGCTAGATCTATGTATGTTTGTGGTGTTGCATATGTTTGTGGTGTTGCATATATGTTTGTGTTTGCAGGTACCGGTATTTGAAATGCGATAGTTGGCAATATTTTGCCGGAATGTTGATTCATTTCCGTTTCGGCGAGAATTTTGGCACTATGCATTATTTTTGGTCCTATTTTTAGGGAAAGTCATGAATTTTTTTTCTTTGTTCTAAAATATCGTTTTGCTCTACCCCGTAGGCGACCATGGTCTGCACAATGACCGAAGGCATCATGAATAGGTTTTTGAGCTCCGCGAAGGCCGAGATGCTTCAAAAGAAGATGCTCCGGGAAGATCATTGGAATGGATGGAGTCGCCAATGAGCAAGACTTCGACAAGTACGGCGACCCGAAGATGGAACATGATGGCGACGATGAAGTAGCAGCATACACCACAAGAAGAAGCAGGACCACCCTACCTAAAGGACGTCCGTTCCACAAAAGAACTCCGTTTGCGAAAAAGAAGGGCAAGAAGATTGTGAACAGATAGCTAGCTAAGATTGATTGTATTTAAATCGTAGTCTTCATTTCTCGATTGTATTACATGGGCACTTTTTGAACTCGATCATGAATATTTTTAAATTTCATGGGCACTTTTTGAATTCATGAATATTTTTTCAAATTTGATCTCTATCCCCCTCCATCTCGATCGCTATCCCCCTCCATCTCGATCTCGACCCCCCCGCACCCTCCCCCGCTAGCTCCACCGCCGCCGACGACCCACCGCACCCACCCCGGCCCGCTCCACCGCCGCCGCCGACCCACCGCCCCCTCCCCGGCCCGCTCCACCGCCGCCGAGCACCCCCATTTTCAAATAACAAATTTGATGATATTTTTTCATATGCATAAAAAAATTATTACTGTTTTTATAAAACAATTATTACTGTTCTTATATAAAAATTATTACTGTTCTTATAAAAATATATTAAAAAATAGCATTCTAATGGCGCACCACTTGGGGGTGCGCCATTAGAATGTGAAAAAAAAACATTCTAATGGCGCACCGCTCGGGGGTGCGCCATTAGAAATCTTCCCCTAGCTCTAACTAACTCCCCCGACCCCTTCGTCCCTCCCTCTCGCCAGATCCACCTCCTCCCGTCTCCGGTGACCATCGCCGCCACCCTGTTCGCTGCCTCCTCCTCCCTGGTCGCCATCTTTGTCGCCTCCTCCTCCCTGGTCGCCATCGCCGCCACCCTGTTCGCTGCGAGGTATGGGCCCTCCCTCCCTCCTCTCTCCTCCCTTGCCTCCTCTCTCATCCCTTGCCTCCTTCCTCCCTCCTCTCTCCTCCCTTCCTCCCTCCCTCCTCTCTCCTCCCTTGCCTCCTTCCTGCTCCTCCCTCCCTTGCCGTGCCATGCCCCTGCTTAGCAAGCCATCTGTCATACATAAATTTTTCCTATTTCTCTCTGACCACCAACGCCACAGCAGGCAAAGTGTACACAGCTTCGTTTCCTCTGGTAGACTCAGGATATGTTCGACCATTTCCATTGGAATGTTGGTTTCCAACAGGTTTAGCCGGGTTTCAGACAGTTTGCATTATTTTTTGTTTAATTATCCTCTGGCTGTGTCAAAATATGTATTCAGTAATCTGGTTTGCTGCCTTTGAACCTGAACGAACAGATGTTAATATGCTCGTCCAGTTCCGTGTTACATAACCATACCAGTATGTTTGATGTTCAGTGTACAAATTCCTTGAAGGGCCTCCTGATGATGTTCAGTGTACAAATTTCTTGTCCCATGACTACAAGTGATCCTACCTGACACCATGTCTGCCGTTTTTGTCTGGCTGGCTAATGCAGTTTGGGTGCACTTCCTAGTTTACTGAATTTGAACTTTGTATGGAGCATATTTGGTATTTTTTGTTTGTTGTTTGCAATTTTATTCCATCATCTCCTGGCTTTACTCCCTGTGTGTTTTCTCAGATGGACTAGTATTATTGTGAAACGATTGTTGCAGTACAAGTGACTACCATCTAGGAAGTCCAATTTTAGATGCACAGTACTTGTTAGTCCAGTTTCTGTACAAAACCCATAATTCACTGATAGGCTCTGTGTTAGCCGAAGTTTGCCCTAGCATGTAAACCCATAATATTGGACACCATCCCATATCATATCACATCATATCATATAATAATACTGGAGGCCATTGTGATGTGGATGACCATAACATTGTGATGTTACCCTTACAAATCCCCTTCCATCGGCTTCACCAACAAACCCTAGCTGCCAGTGTTCCTGGCTGGCCCTTAGGTGCACCAATGGTCAAGTCAAGGGCTTCTTTTTGAAATTATAGCTTGATTGATATCATGGTAATATGGTGAGATGCAGATGTAGATTAGTCATGCATATACACTGATGGCCTATAAATTTGAGGCTCTTAGTTAGAATTCAGCTTCAGACCTGAACCTGTACTAGTTTTTACTAAATATGCTTCAACCAGATTGCCTAAAGCTAATATGAGTGACACTGTACTCTACCTCTAAGTACCATTTAATGATGAACCTCTTGCATTGCTGCTAATTATATTAAGTTGAGACAAAAAATTAGATGTTTGACCAGAGAGGAACCAAACAAGAACTATTGGTATATGCATGCTTATTCAATTTTGTATTGCATGCTTATTCTATCATGTCTCTATAGTAAACTTGCTTCAAGTCAAGTAAACCACACAAGTCCTGGGGATTTTATAACTCTAGTCCAAAGTTCTTAGACAAGTACAGGAAGAGTATAGGTTAACTATTTGTTAGCTAAAAACTGTAGTTGACTCACCTGTCAATGAATTTTCAGTTAACTATTAATAGAGTATTGGTTAACTATTAATAGTAATCCATGATCAGCAACAGTTTCTTTCACTAATTTTCAGTTAACAGCAATCCATGAATTTTTTCCAGCTAAAACTATTGATTATTTTTTGTTGGGTGACCTATTAGATCTGGAATGGAAGCTGACATAAGTTGAGCTGACCTAGCGGGAGAGTGGAGGGAGCGTTGGAGGAACCGGATGAAGACCAGTTTCATCGGGATTATGCTCATTGTGATGACCGCAGTTCTCTTCTATGTGATGGTAGTTTAGATGATCGATATCGACTTGTAATGTGAAGACAAACTCGCTACTCGCGGTCTCGAGACTTGTAATGTTCTATCTTTGTTCGGTCTTTTGAATTCGGAGACTAATATGATGATTTGTATTCGGAGACTAATCTTCTATTGTATTCGATGAATCTGCTGTTGTTGTGTGGTGTTGTCTAAATTCTGTCCAATAATATATTTTGTAACCTGTGAAAATATCAGAAAAGAAAAAAAATTCCTAATATTCATACTAGTGGCGCACCACTCAAGACACTAATGGCGCACTGTAAAAATGACACTAATGGCGCATCACCCACTAGTGCGCCATTAGTATGCCAAAGCACATGGGTACATATGGCCCCCTAGGAGGCATACTAATGGCGCACTATGGCTATAGTAATGGCGCATGACGTGGTGCGCCATTAGTACACTAGATTCTAATGGCGCACCGTGGGTGCGCCATTAGTATTTAATTCTAATGGCGTGGTGCTAGTGGCGCACTAGCAGTGCGCCATTAGTAGGCAAAACTGGTGTGCCACTAGCATGCCTTTTCCTAGTAGTGATACACATCAACCAAAACCCTAATGTCACCTAGATACTCCAATGTCACCACAAGTACCCATGGGTTTGATTCTATGATATGCATCACACAATTTCAGATTCATCAGGTTCAATCCAACACAACGAACTTCAAAGAGTGCCTCTATGCATAGATTCCCAAGGTCACGGAACCCGCAAGTTGATCACCAAAACATACATAAGGTGGATCAATAGAACATCCCATTGTCACCATGGATATCCCATCGCAAGACATACATCAAGTGTTATGAAATCCTTTAAAGACTCAATCCGATAAGAAAACTTCAAAGGGAAAACTCAATTCATCACAAGAAGATAGTGAGGGGAACACTAGTAGAAATCAGGCCTTTTTGACCGGAGCATTAGTCTCGGTCGCATTTTCGACCGGGTCTAATGCGTCCACTAGTCCGAGTCCATCAAGATAAGCATTAGTCCCGGTTTGTGAGGACCCTTTAGTCCCGGTTGGTGACACCAACCGGGACTAAAGGGGTGGTGGCAACCGTTCGCCTGGCGCGGGCCCTTTTAGTCCCGGTTCGTGGCTCAAACCGGGACTAAAGGTCCCAACCGTTCAAATCCTATGCCTTGGAAGTTGTTTCGAGTGAGATTATATGTGGGAAACACTACAGTAACGCGACTGGCCACCTTTCTGTTCATCTCCCTCTCTCCTTCCTCACCCTCCACACCATGAATCCAATCACTCGCTACGGGAAAGTGCTCGCACATGGCACGACCAATCTGCATGTCGTCTACACGAACGACAACGCCAAAGTTGAGGGTTTTCTTGCCATGTTCGATGAATGGCTTCAAGAGGAAAACATAAGTTTATGGGCCTCGATCTCGAGTGCACGACCGATGGTCACAATGTTGCCGTCGTCCAACTTTGTTTGAAGCAACATGTCATGGTCTTCTAGTGGGCAAGGTAATACGTAACTTGCCATAGTTTTAATTGGGGTTTTCTTTGATTCATAGGATAGGAAAATTGCAAAGGAACGAGAGGATTGTGAATGTCGAGAACATGTCATAGTTTCCCTGATTCATAGGAAAAATTGGGGCTTCTCTTTGATTCATAGGAAAATTGGGGCTTTTCTTTGATTCATAGGAAAATTGTATAGGAATAGAAAATTGCATAGGAATATGAGGATTAGGAAAATTGCATAGGAATAGGAATAGGAGGATATATAGGAATAGGATAGGAAAATTGCCTAAGAATTTTCCTTGTAGTTGCATATATTGGCCATTGTGGGAGAATATGTCATAGTTTAGGGGCTTATTTTGATTCATAGGATAGGAAATGCATATGAATTTTCCTTTGTTATGACTCTTATTATACTTTTGCCAAATTATACTTGTTATGATTCTTATTGTATACTTGTTCTAAATTATACTTGTTATGATTATTCTTATTATACTTGTTATGATTCTCATTATACTGGTGCCAAAATAATCTTGTTATGATTCTTATTATACTTGTTCTAAAATATACTTGTTATGATCCTTATTATACTTATTCTAAAATATACTTGTTGCAGTAGTATTTAACACATTTGTTCCATTTTGTTGTTGCGGTAGTGATAAACCTTGTCCAAAACTCATGGAGTTCCTTTTCAACGGCATTTTTTGCTAGCGTTGATATAACGAATGACAAGACCAAGATGAGGCGCACCTGGGGTATTGAGATACCAGCTGATTGCCACAATGATCTTCAGGGCAAGTTCAGGCTTGAGCATGACAAGCCTTCAATGGCTTATATGGCAGCCGCCCTGATCAACGAGGACTACACTGATATGAGGACAAAATTCCCCAAGTCAGGGCACAAACGTTGGGAGAAGATCCCACCCTGTCAACATTGAGTATGCAGCAATAGATGCGTACATTGCATACGACTTGTACCGCGGGATTGGAATATTCAATTATGGGTAGCTTCACCTCATACCAGAAGGACACTAGTAGAAAACTGTCCTTTCGTCCCAAGCATTAGTCCCGGTCTAGTTACGAGCCGGTACTAACGACGATATTAGTCCCGGTTCGTGCCGGCTCCAATGGCTAGGAGCAGGGCAACCTTTAGTAACGGCTCGTGAGCAATCTTTAGTACCGGTTCGTGTCACGAGCCGGTAATAAAGGGGCGTGACAGGCTTTTGGCCAGACTTGGGCCCCGCATGCACCTTTAATACCGGCTGGTGACACCAACCAGTACTAAAGGGCAACCTTTAGTACCGGCTGGTGTCACCAGCCAGTACTAAGGACTTCCTACATATACGGTAATTTTTAGGTTTTATATAATTTTAGTTTCAAAAATACTAGAGGTTTATAAAAGCTTTTAGAGTTTCTTTTTGCTATTACAGTTTTATAAAAGCTTTTTAGTTGATTATTTTTGCTATTGAAGAATATTATAGTTCATAAAATAATATTTAAATTTATTATTTTTAGTTCATTCTTTTTGCTGGATGCACTTCATGTACAAAACAGACAGTCTCTTTCGAAGTATCAGGTTTCGGACGAAAACTCATCTGTTACAAAAGGCATTTGACTTTCTTGAACTTATTTGAACTCCAGGCTTTTTGTGTGTTCAAAATGCACCATTCAAAGCCACATCATCAATTTTGAACCCTTTCTGACTTCATTTGTTAGTTTTCATGCAGTTATTGATTTTTTTGAGCTAAATGACCCTGAAATTGAAAAGCACTACAAATGAACTCTGAAAAGGTTGAAAGTTGGCATGGTATCATCATTTCACCCACATAGCATCTGCTAAAACGTTGAGAGGGTTACAACAAAAGCTGGATGCACTTCGTGTACAAAATGGACAGTCTCTTTCGAAGTATCAGGGTTTCCGACGGAAACTCATCAGTTACAAAAGACATTTCATTTTCTTTAATTTATTTGAACTCCAGGTTTTGTGTGTGTTCATAATGCACCATTCAAACCAACATCATCAATTTTCAACCCTTTCTGACTTCATTTGTTATTTTTCATGCACTTATTGATTTGTTTGAGCTAAATGAGCCTAAAATTGAAAAGCACTACAAATGAACTCTGAAAAAGTTGAAAGTCGGCATGGTATCATCATTTCACCCAAACAATATGTGCTAAAAAGTTGAGAGGGTTACGACAAAAGCTGGATGCACTTCGTGTACAAAACGGACAGTCTCTTTCGAAGTATCGGGGTTTTGGTCGAAAACTCATCTAGTACAAAAGGCATTTCATTTTCTTGAAATTATTTGAACTCTAGGCTTTTTGTGTGTCCAAAATGCGCCATTCAAAGCCACATCATCAATTTTCTGCCCTTTCTGACTTTCTTTGTTATTTTGCATGCAGTTATTGTATTTTTTTGAGCTAAATGACCTTGAAATTGAAAAGCACTACAAATGAACTCTGAAAAGGTTGAAAGTTGGCAAGGTATCATCATTTCACCCACATAGCATGTGCTAAAAATTTGAGAGGGTTACGGCAAAAGCTGGATGCACTTCGTGTACAAAACGGACAGTCTCTTTTGAAGTATCAAGGTTTCGGAAATAAACTCATCTGTTACAAAACACATTTCATTTTCTTGAACTTTAGCTTCCCCCGTTGCAGCATCACTGTATTCAGGGGGAGGGTAGTTGTCGTCATCCTCTTCTTCTTCGTTGTCTTCCATAATAACCTCTCTTTCTCCTTGCTTGGTCCAAACATTATAGTGTGGCATAAAACCCTTCTGAAGTAGGTGGAAGATCATTTCTCTGTTTTCTCCCCTATTCTTCTTCTTGCTCGAAGCTCATCCTCCATTTTGCCAAGGATTTGTCAAGATTTAAAGGCACCCCATCTATCCAAGTGTTCATAAAGGTTAGCAACTTTGCTCCTTCATCTCTCATTGCTAGATTAGCTTGTGGTATGCTCAACGATATGTGATTTGTGGGTTTTAGCTAGATTTTGGAGGAGTGATAATTATGTGGGAGTTTATTTGATTTATATGCAATTTGAGCTCAAATTAACTTGTTAGGTTGCATATGTGTAGGTGTGGTTTATTTGGTGCCTTCCCATCCCCGGCCGTCCTAACCACCATCGATCGTCCGCACCGTCTCGTCGCGGCACCGACCACCTTGGTGAGCCTCTTGTTCTTCTTAAAACCTTTTTTTAAATTACTTGTATGATCGCATTTGTTGTTGCATTTACATGTTTTAGATAGTTGTATGTTGTTTTATGAGATGTATGTATGAACTATAAGTATCTATTATTTGTAGTAATAGCATTTGGTCACTGCTAGCACTACTTTTCGTTGTAATTTGATGATGAAGTTGTATTAATTTGGTCACTTTGATGTTGTGTATTGAACATGACCTGACAATGGATGTACGATGACCGACTAAGTCCAGGGTTTCTTAATGGCCTGCATGATTTTATTTGTGTGGCTGAGGCAAACAAGCAGAATGGTTTCATGTGTTGTCCATGTCATGACTGTAAGAATGATAGGAATTACTCTACCTCAAAAACCTTTCACTACCACCTGCTGAAGTCCGGTTTCATGTCTGGCTATACCTGTTGGACCAAGCATGGAGAAAGCGGGGTTATAATGGAAGACAATGTAGAAAAAGAGGATGATGACAACTATCCTTTCGACGATACAACAATGGGGGAAGCGAAGAAGAGGCATCAATGGGGAAAGCTGAAGAAGAGGCATCGGATGAGCCCGCTGATGATTTGGGTCGGGTCATTGCTGATGCAAGAGAAACTGCGAAAATGATAAGGAGAGGTGAAGTTGAAACGCATGTTAGAGGATCACCGGGGTTAGTTTAATATATCAGAAAAACTAGAGAAATATTGAGACTCGATTTCACCGGGGTTTACCCGGTGAAGTTTTCTCAGATTCTCGAAATCCTAAAAGTAAAAAAAGTTATTTCAAAAAGAAGATTTTTTCCTACAAAATCAAAAAAAATTATTTAAAAATAAATAAATGATGTCATATTTGGATTCCTCACATTTTTCTGATAATAATGGATATATTATTTGTTGAATTTCGATTTATAGATTTAAAGATTTAAAGATATTAATTATGCCATATGAATTGAATATATGGCAAAAAATGAATAAAATAATAATATTACTTATTTTATTTTCCTAGAAATTCATTATTATTATTTTTATTTTATTTTAATAATTGTTTGGAATTCAAAAACTTAAATAATGTGACATCAAGACCTAAGGGTTAATAGGATTGATAGCTTACTATTGTCAAGAAAACAACAAGTGCAGACTTGGAAACAAAGGGTGATAGAACTCGAAAGTTAACCGTACTCGCGTTAGAGCAGTGAAAGGATGGGTGACCAGCTGGGAAGTTAGAGGATTTGGAGTGAGGGGTGATTAGATATTAAATTGTGAAATAATTGAAAAGCAGTGAAGAGGGGTGATTAGAGATTAAATTGTCAGATAATTCACAGATTTGAAAATCAGTAAAAAATAAAAAAAATCGAAAAACAAAAAAATATATTTTAAAAACCGGTTGGTAACACTTAGTACTGGTCGGTATCACTAACTGGTACTAAAGGTCCTCCACCACTAGCCCACGCGGGCAGCCATGTGGTGGGCCTTTAGTACCGGTCTCTCGTCCAACCGGTACTAAAGGTATGGACCTTTAGTCCCGACCCTTTTGTACCGGTTGGGGAACCCGTACTAAAGGCATATCCCGATCGGGACTACTGATCGACATTCTACTAGTGGTACAACCACTAGTGCCCCATGGGTTTGCTACTTGGGGGTATTCTGATCCGGACGACGAGTAGTGTTTGCAATGGGGAACACTTTTATCTCTATTATGTAGTGTTTGGGGGTCTCCTGATTCGGACGTGAGTAGGTTTGCAATCTGGAAGAGTAGGATTGGTATCTTCAATTATGCAGTACTTTCTGTAATCGATATCTAAACTATTATTTCTGTTATGTACCTCTTTAAGTACGTTTTGTGTGTGTAAGAATATTTAGTATGATGTGAGCAAGCTTTCTAAAGCATTGTGATGTATGTTATGAAGATTGTCCATGGTTACGGTGCAATAACCAAGGGACACACGCGAAGAAAAAGTGACGACTTTCTCTGCATAACTATTCTAATGATGACTTTGATCTAGAATATCACTGGAGTTAAATATAATATTAGCTAAAAAGAATCTACAAAAATATTAACTAAAAAGAATGAACTAAAACATTAACTAAAAAGAATGAACTAAAACATTAACTAAAAAGAATGAACTAAAACATTCACTACTGGAATTCGGTTATTTGCCGTGTGCTAGGTCTTTGTCGTCCGTTGGCAGACGGCAAACAAGGTCTTTGCCGTCCGCTGCCGTCAAGCAGACGGCAAAGAGCTGGCATATGGCATTGGTTCTCTTTGCCTTCTGCTGTTCCTTTGCCGTCTGCTGGCAGATGGCAAAGACCCTGAAGGCAGACGGCAAAGAGGCTAGACAGGTCCACTTAACGCCTGATCTTTGCCATCTGCCATGCTCGGATTTGACGTCCCCAAGCGGACGGCAAAGGGGATGCCCCTTAATGGCAGTTTTCCCTCTGGCCCAATTCTTCCCGCGCTCTCCTCCCGCCCTCGGCCTCTCACCCACACACAGCCCCCCTCCCCCACGCCGCCCCCACCATCGCAGCTCCCCCCTCCCCGCTCGTCGGCCACCTCCGTCGTGCCATCCTCGCTGCCCCTCCCCCGCGCCGCCCCTCCCCTCCCGCTCGCCGCCCCTCCCCTGTGCCGCCCCCACCACCTCACCCCCCGCGCCGCCCCTCCCCCTCCTTCTCGCCGCCCCTCCCCTGCGCCGCCCCTCCCCCTCCTGCTCGCCGCCCCTCCCCTACGTCGCCCTCCTCCTGCCACTCGCCGCCCCTCCCCTGCGCCGCCCCCACCACCTCACCCCCTGTGCCGCCCCTCCCCCTCCCGCTCGCCGCCCCTCCCCACAAGGTGCGCACTGGACACCCCTTCCCTAGCGGCGCCCTCACCACCACGTGGCGGCGACCCCCTCCCCGCGGCGGCGAACCCCTCGCAGCAAGCGCCCCCGACACCCCCAAGCCCCAATGCCGGCCTACCTCCCCCACTCTGTAAGTGACATTTTTTTTGTTTTTTCTGTTTAGTTTTAGGTTTTAGTTTTGTTTTGGTTTAGGTTTAGTTTTTAGTTTAGGTTTAGTGTTACTTTAGTTTAGTTTAGGACATCTGTTTTTTGCCTTTTCTGTTTAGTTTTAGGTTTTGGTTTTGTTTTGGTTTAGGTTTAGTTTTAGTATAGTTTTAGTTTTAGTGTAGTTTAGGTTTAGTTTTAGTTTAGTTTAGCACATTTGTTTTTTATTTCTGTTTAGTTTTAGGTTTTAGTTTTGTTGTGCTTTAGGTTTAGTTTTAGTATAGGTTTAGTTTTAGTTTAGTTTAGGTTTTTGCTTAGTTTATTTTAGTTTTAGTTTAGTTTAGGTTTTTCTATAGTTTAGTTTAGTTTTAGTGTTAGGTTAGATTCCTTTTTAGTAGAACAAAAGAAGAAAAAGTAGAATAAGAAGAACAAGTAGAACAAGGAAAAAAGGAAAAGAAGAAGAAGAAGAGAGGAGGAGGAGGAGAAGAAGAAGAATAAGAAGGAAAAAAGGAAATAGCTCGACACTGACCCCAATGAACCCCGACGCTATGGACCCCCGACGACACCGACTCCAAACCCCGACCCCTAACCCCTGACCCCCCGACGCCACCGACTCCCGATGCCATCGACCCCCGACCCCCGATGCCACCGACCCCCAACCCCCGACACCACCGACCATCGACCCCCTACCCCCGACGCCGCTGACCCCAACGCCACTGACTCCCGACGCCACTGACCCTTGACGCCACTAACTCCTGATGCCACTAACCCCCGACCCCCGACCCCCGACCCCCTGACGCCACCGACCCCCGACGCCTTCGACCCCCGACCCCCGATGCCACCGACCCCCGACCCCCGACACCACTGACCATCGACCCCCTACCCCCGACGCCAGTGACCCCCGATGCCACTGACCCCTGACGCCACTGACCCCTGACGCCACTGACTCCCGATGCCACTGACCCCCGACCCCCGACACCTATTCTGCCTCCTGTTGACCGAAAAGCTGCTCTTCGGCCTTCCAGAGGCCAAGGAGGTCATAGTTTTGTAAATTATGAGTTAGGTCACATATTTTTTGATTTTGTTATAAAAACATCATATTTGTGTTGATCGGGTGAATTTTAATGTGCAGTTATTCGACGACCTCCACGTGCGTTGGACGAGCTCTGCCCCTGCGTTTGTTGGTGAGCACAAATGACTTCTGCTCCTACGAAGCCAGTAATCATCATTTGCATAACCCGAAGCCTCGGTACAATGATGACAATCCAAAAAAAGGTCGATCCAACCTCAGCCTATTCAAAGGGAAGCTCGCACCATCCGGTGCTTCGAATGGGAAATCATAGGATGTCGAAGAATGGCAGACCATTTCATTGCATATCTTCACCAACCTAACAGAAGTGCGGCCGTACATCAAGTAAGTTCTCGGTAAATTATTGTTCCGCAACTTCTAATTCCTTTCAACTACTCTTATTCCCGGATATTTGATATTTATGTTGTACTAATTTCATTTACTCTTTGTCCTGACAGGTGTTGAAAGATGGTGGGAAATGGTCGAAAGCACTCCGCGGCTCCTTCTTCGTCGGCAGGTCATGGGATGGGTACTTCCATTGTCCTAGCACTCTCCGGCAGATAAAGGCACGCCAAACGAGCTCCTGTCCTGAGATAACACCTCGTCCACGGCCAGTCGAGCTCGCCATCAAGGTTAGTTTAATGGACTCAACTATCTTTCCGCACTATGTTGTGCGTGGGAACCAATATGATTACAATGCTAACAATGAGTTCTGTTGCAGGCTGCTATTCTGAAGGAGAGAGATGCCATGCAGGCGGCTTTGGCGGAGAAGGATAAGGAGATGAAGGAGCTGGAGGAGAGGACGACTGCATTGCTGGAGGCGGAGAGGGCACGAAATGATGCGTCTAACAGGGCCATGTACGAGCTCTTCGTGGTGAGTTTCTTCTTCATATTATTTCAATTCTTGCATTTTAATGTCCGTTTCATTAATAACTAAAAAGTTTGACTTGTCGAAACCAAATGTATAGTCTATGTGCGAGAAGACCGGCCAAGTCCCTCCGGCGATGCCAGTCATTAACATGGCGGGGACGGTGAGTTTCATTTCAATGCAGTGATCTTAAGAGTGTCATCATGCTAACGACACATTGCAAATGATGTTTGGTGCAGAATATCTCCCAAAACGCATCGCACGACCCTTCTACAGTGGAGCGTTCTCCAGGGCAGCCTTCTCCAGGTGAAACAAGCCAGAGCCACCGTGCTTCACCGTTGTGATGACGATAATGGTATGTTTGGTGAGAAGAAGGAGAAGAAGAGAAGAAGAAGGAGGAGGAAGAAGAAGGAGAAGAAGGAGAAGAAGGAAGAGAGAAGCTCCTTCTCCTTCTTCTTCTCCTTCTTCTTTTCTTCTTCTTCTCCTCTTCCTTCTCCTTCTTCTCCTCTTCCTTCTCCTTCTCCTTCTTCTCCTCCTCCTCCTCCTTCTTCTCCTTCTTCTTGTCCTTCTTCTTTTCTTCTTATTCTCCTCTTCCTTCTCCTTCTCCTTCTCCTCCTCCTACTTCTTTTACTTCTCCTTCTTCTTCTCTTCTTGCTTATTCTCTTTCTCTTCTTCTACGTAGCTTAGACTCATCCAACAAAGACTAAATTGGCTAATTATCCAACGAAATGACATAATTAGCTTAGTTAGCTCCAAAATGGCCTATTTAATAAAAAATGACCTACACTTAGCTAATTATCCTCCAAAATGACATAATTAGCTCCAAAAAGGCATAATTAGCTAATTTAGCCCGAAGAAGGGGACAAGAGGAGAAGAAAGAGGAAAAATGAAAAGAAGGAAGAAGAAGAAGAAGAGAAGAAGAAGGAGAAGGAGAAGGAGAAGGAGGAAGAAGAAGGAGAAGGAGGAGAGAAGCTCCTTCTCCTTCTTCTCCTTCTTGTTCTCCTTCTTCTCCTTATTGTTGACCTTCTTCTTTTCTTCTTCTTCTCCTCTTCCTTCTACTTCTCCTTCTTCTCCTCTTCCTTCTCCTTCTCCTTCTTCTTGTCCTTCTTCTCCTTACTCTTGACCTTCTTCTTTTCTTCTTCTTCTCCTCTTCCTTCTTCTTCTCCTTCTTCTTCTCTTCTTGCTTCTTCTCTTCTTGCTTCTTCTCTTTCTTCTTCTACGTAGGTTATTTTCCCCAACAAAAACATACTTAGCTAATTATCCTCCAAAATGACATAATTATCATAGTTAGGTAAAAACATCATAAGAACCTTGGTTAGCTCATTAAAATGACTAATTTAGATCAAAAATGACATAATAAGGTCAAAATGGATTTAATAATCATAGTTTACTACAAAATGACATATTTTATCCAAGTTAGCTCTAGAATGACCTATACCTATCTAAGTTCTCTCCTAAATGACATAATAAGGCTATGTAGCTCCAAGATGACCTATTCCACCTAACTTAGCTATTAAATGGCCTATACTTAGCTAAGTTCTCTACGAAATAACCTATATATACTTCTCTTCTTCATCTAGTATTCTTGTTCTAACTTTCTTATTTGTCATTTTTTAGATTACATTCACTTCACGGGAAGCTTGGATTATATTGATGGAATGATTGAATATGATTTCTTGTACCATGGCTTCATGGAAGCTTGTATTGAAACTATTGTAGTATATGGATATATATGAAACTTTGTATGCATATGGATGAAACTGGTGTAATATATGGTTTGGTACGGATGCAACTTGAATAATATGTATGTACAATGGATGAAAGTTATTTTAATATGGTTATGAGTGCGGAAACAAATTTATTTCTATCAAATATATATATATATCCTGATTATTGTGAAAATTGCTGGATATAATAGAAAATAAAATAGGTGAGGGGGCTGTTTTGAGCCTTTGCCATGAGGGGGCAAACAGCAAAGGGGTGAGGAAGAAAGGCTGGGTGCCCCCTTTGCCGTCTGCCCCCTCATGGCAAAGGGGTGAGGGCAGACGGCAAAGGCATAAGGGGGCAGACGGCAAAGGGATGAGGGAGAGAGGCTGGGTGCCCCCTTTTACCATGAGGTGGCAGACGGCAAAGGCATGAGGGCAGACGGCAAAGTCATGAGGGCAGACGGCAAAGGGATGAGGGAGAGGGGCTGGGTGCCTCTTTGCCATGAAGGGGCATACGACAAAGGAGGGTAAGGGCAGACGGGAAAGAGGAGAAGCCTGCCGTTAGCACTTAACGGGACAGCCTGTCGATCTACCGTCTCATTTTATTTGATGTCTTCCCCCTCATGGCAAAGATTCTTTGCCGTCCGCCTGACAGAAAGCAGACGGCAAATAACCTCTTCACCGGATTTTTTTTTTGCCGTCTAGGTTGCCGTTAGCTGACTGACGGCAAAGCCTTTGCCGTCCGTGTTTCCCCCCTTTGCCGTCAGCCATAGCAGATGGCAAATTCTCAGATTCCTGTAGTGATATTAACTATTCTGATGTGGGTGAAATGATGACACCATGCCAAGTTTCAACCTTTTCAGAGATCATTTGGGGTGCTTTTTAATTTCAGGGTTATTTACCTCGAAACAATTCAACAAATGCATGAAAAACAGCAAATGAAGTTAGATAGGGTTTAAATTTGAGGATGTGGATTCTAATGGTTCATACTGAATGCACAAAAACTCTGGAATTAAAAGAAGTTCAAAAAATTGAAATCCTTTTGTAACACACGAGTTTTCGTCCGAAACCCTGATACTTTGAAAGAGATTGTCCACTTTGTACACAAGTGCATCTAGTTTTTGCTGTAACCCTCTCAACTTTTTAGCACATGCTATTTGGGTGAAATGATGATACCATGCCAAGTTTCAACCTTTTCAGAGTTCATTTGTGATGCTTTTTAATTTAAGGGTCATTTAGCTCAAAACAATTTATTAAATGCATGAAAAATAGCAAATGAAGTTAGATAGGGTTGAAATTTTAGGATGTGTCAATGGTTCATACTGAATGCACAAAAATCCAGGAGTTGAAATAAGTTAAAAAAATCGACATCCTTTTGTCACACACGAATTTTCTTCCGAAACCCTGATACTTCTAAAGAGATTGACCATTTTGTGCACGAAGTGCATCCAGTTTTTGCCATAACCGTCTCAACTTTTTAGCACATGCTATGTGGGTGAAATTATGATACCATGCCAACTTTCAACCTTATTAGAGTACATTTGTGGTGCTTTTTAATTTCAGGGTCATTTACCTCAAAACAATTCATTAAATGCATGAAAATAGCAAATGAAATTAGAAAGGGTTAAAAATTTAGAATTGTAGCGACCCGACCTAGAAAGGTCAAGCCTTTGTGTGTTGTGTGCCATCCCTAGATCAGTATGCTGGCACACATAGTACATCAATGTATATATCAAAGTGCAATCACATGTAATAACGTAAAACTGATATATACCTTAAAATCTCAGCGGAAATAGTCAACGGGAGTGGAGTCCCAATAAACACCAACGAGAAGTTGAGTGTAGACCATAACCCTTAATCGTACTCTTTTTCGTCGAAGAAGAGTATCTGCAACATGAGACGTTGCAGCTGTGTAGGTCAGTACATTGAATGTACCTGCAAGATCACCATAGTAGAACAGAAGATAAAAACTATTCTATATGCAGTAAGGCTTTGTGGCTCTGTGTCTGAGTTTTTGCATAAAAGCTGATTTTATTTCTTTTCCTACAACAAAGGAATATCAGGAATTTTCACTACAGAGTTACCTAACATGACATGGTTCCGCCAACCGATGTCTTAATGCCCACAAGTATCATAAGTTGCCCATAATTAATTATCAGTCTAGTGTTGAGAGTTCAGAGATAGATCCAAGTCCAGAGGCTCAAATTGTCCGTAACCGGGGACACGGCTAATCGATTAGGTTTTAACTCTGTAGAGTGTTGTGTACTTTACCCACAAGATTTGTTCCCTCCTTGTAAGTCCTTGCACTGCATGGTGTTTGAGAACAGGACGAACGAAACATGGTCTTTCAGAGTGTTTCCCTGACTACTGTCAGTGCCCATCCAATCCTAACAACGACTACATCTCGTAGCACTGCCCATCCAGAGTCACAACAAAGATCAACCAAGCCAGAGCCCATAATGACTTGTGGCTACACAGGTAAGCTTCCGGGCATGAAGTATTCATCCGTCTCTTTGAGTCTGGGTGAAGCTTTCCGCAAGATGTCATGGCACTTCTCCATGCATCCCGGCCATCCACTGGTTACTCTAGGGATGCCCAATCAACCATCCTTCACCCAGTAGTGTGTATTGAAAACTTGTTTCTCGAGTCTCGAAGTCTTGAGGTCTTGACGATATAGGACTTGATGATGTCTTCATGAAGTTGTCATCTTGACGTAGAGTCCTCCTTCTCACACCACTCACGAACACTCATACCAGACCCCGTCTACTTTAGCATAGCATTAAAAATAACTAACGTTCCCGGGCCATAAGTAACAAGCGGTGGGTTCCTACCTCATGCATTCTACTTGACTACACGAATTTTCAATAACACTACTGGAGGGATTTGTTGAAAGATATCACTACATGCAATAAAACATAGGTATGAAATAGATGATCAAAGTGAACTTGCCTGTACTGATTAATATCGCTCTCAGAAATAACTTGATAGACTATTCGTCACTCTCTGACGAAAATCTATACAATCAAACATTGCATTCATATAAGCAATCATACTAGCAATCAATACTAACAATCAACAAGTAATACAAAACCAAACACAAAAGGGTTGTGATGAAGAAAATACATAAGACAAAAGTTAAAATCAACAAAACTTCATCAAATCAACCAAAAGTGGTTTTCCCCTACAAATGATTTTATTTTCAAAGGTACCAAAACAAAAACAAAGAAAATATAACAAAAGTATCTTAGTAAATATTGTACTTAGTAAAAAGTATTACTTTTGAAGAACAAGTAAGAACCATGAAAACAATACAGTAAACACCATAAGTTAACAACAAGTAAAAACAATAAAAAAAATTAAATAACAGAAAACAAAATATATAAAAACTAAGTTAACATAAAGTAAACTTATAAAACAATTTATGAAAATAATTTGAAATAGGAAATCCAACTAGCAATGAAATCAATTTGCAAGTTCTTATGAAACTATAATTGATTTCATGCTATAAAAATAATAAATGACATAAAATAAACTTCGTTGAAAATACTACTGCTAACTAATAGAAAAAAAAGTAGAATTTATCAACTAATATAAAAGAAAAAATAAATTAAAACAATTTAAAACAAGAGAAATAGAAATAAACCTAAAAGAACTAAAACAGAAACTGTTTTGTTAAAAATACTAACTTAAAACATTCTAAAAATTTACCTACTGATAAATAACATCACTAGTTACCAGTAGCAAAAAGAATCAACCAAAAATCTATTTTTAAACTCAAGATATTCATAAAATAAGATTTGAAACAAATCTATTTTAAATCTATTTTAAATTATTCAAATATGGTCAAACTTTATATCTACAGAACTAGATGAAATTTGTGACACAATGCAAAAAGTATCAAATTAAAAAAATTAAAAACATAAAAGATATAAAGAAAACAAAATCAGAAACTATTCTCTTTTAAAACAAAAAACAGAAAAATAGAAAAAAAATTAACTAACGGACAGGGGTACACGTGGCGCTCTCTGATTGGCTGAAGTGTGTGCGTGTTCTAGCGATTCGAGCGAACGACCCGTACTTAAAGAAAAACTGTTCGGTCTAACTTAAAATAAATAAAACCGACCGGTTCTTTTCAATAACCTGAAAAGGTATCCTATTCTAATCGTCACCGTTGAGATAAGATCGAACGGAGGGGAGGAAGGGGAAGCTCACCGCGGCGGTGGTGGAGTCCGGTGAGAGCTCCAGCGAGGTCCGAGGCGGCGTGTTCGACGGGGACGGTGCTCCGGTGGTCCTCTAGCGATGGCGACGGCACCAATCGACGCAGGCGAGGATGAGGATCCGTCTGGTGGCGCTAAGATGGCTCGGGGACGACGGTGTCGACGATGGCGAGCTCGTGAGCGGAGGAGGTCTTCGGGTGGTCGACGGAGGGGCATCTCCGGTGGCTTTGGAGCACGGGCGAATGCACAGGGAGGTGTAGGAGAGCGAGGCAAACTGGTTGGTGGTGGCGATGGTAGTCAGAGGCATCGTGAGCGAGCAGGGTGGGGCAATGGCGAGGCAGCGGTGCTCGGGCTTTGGCGAGCGATTGTGGCGAGGGCAGCGCACGAGAGTTGGGGGTTTGGAGGGTAACGGATGCGGGCATGGACGGGGTTTTATAGGTGGCCTCGGTGTTGTCTGAAAGGAAGGAGAGGGGAGACCGCGACGGATCTGGTGGACGCTGGCGTGGAAAGGGGAGGAGACAGAGGAGGGAGGCGACCATGGTGATGGCGCGAGCGGTCGGTGGGTCCGCGCGGTCAGCGAGAGAGAGAGAGGGTGCGGCGTCGGTGGCCGATTCAGAGCGATTTCGGGGAGTTAAGGGCAGGTGGGCCGGATGGTTTTAATACACGTTAATTCGTTTCTTTTTTTTCTAATTACTAGAGAATTGAAATCTCATTAAGGCATTCAAAGCATTTCCAACAATTGAAGATATATATATATCAAATTGATCAGGAGAATAAATGCTATTGAATGAACATTTTCGACGGCCAAAATGAATATTTAAAAAATTATTTTCAAAAAATGCCTAAATTGATTTTAAATTCTTTTCCAATAAATTTTGAAATAACCCCCTGGGTTTTATGGTTCAAATACTTCACAAAATAACCTTGGTGTGGAGTGTCATGTTACTCCTCTCAAGATCTTGTCAAGGGTATTTGAATTCTTCCAAATTTAAAATGGAACCAAATATGAAATGAATTCCATATCAGAAAATTTCAAATGCTTTCAAATTCACTCTTCAAATCTTTTTATATTGAAGAAGTCATGTCATCTTCTCTCACTGATTTGAAATGTAGGAATTTGAATTTCCCTCTCATTCAAAAGTTTCAAATTTTTCACTCAATTCAATCACTGAAGCAAACAAATACTCATTCTAGTATTTATTATAACATTTCAAAATTTGTGATGTTAAAAGAATGTGGCTTCTAATGGTTGATATTGAATGCACAAAAAGTTTGGAGTTCAAATAAGTTAAAAAATTGAAATCCTTTTGTAACAGACGAGTTTTCGTCCGAAACCTGATACTTCGGAAGAGATTGTCCACATATAGTTTTTTCTGTAACCCTCTCAACTTTATAACACATGTTATGTGGGTGAAATGTTGATACCAGGCCAAGTTCCAACCTTTTCAGAGTTCACTTGTGGTGCTTTTTAATTTTAGGGTCATTTACCTCAAAACAATTCATTAAATGCATGAAAAATAGCAAATGAAGTTAGATAGGGTTAAAAAATTAGGATGTGTCTTCTAATGGTTCATATTGAATGCACGAAAAGTCTGGAGTTGAAATAAGTTTAAAAACTCAAAATCCTTTTGTAACAGACAAATTTTCGTAAGAAACCATGATACTTCAAAAAGATTATCCATTTTGTACAAGAAGTACATCCAGTTTTTGCCATAACCCTCTCAACTTGTTAGCACATGCTATGTGGGTGAAAAGATGATACCATGCCAAGTTTCAACCTTTTCAGAGTTCATTTGTGGTGCTTTTTAATTTCAGGGTCATTTACCTCAAAACAATTCATTAAATGCATGAAAAATAGCAAATGAAGTTAGAAAGGGTTGAAATTTTAGGATGTGTCTTCTAATGGTTCATATTGAATGCACGAAAAGTCTAGGGTTGAAATAAGTTAAAAAATTGAAATCCTTTTGTAACAAACGAGTTTTTGTCCAAAACCCTGATACTTCGAAAGAGATTGTCCATTTTGTAAACAAAGTGCATCAAGTTTTTTCCGTAACCCTTTAACCTATTTAGCAGATGCTATGTGGGTGAAATGATGATACCATGACAAGTTTCAACCTTTTCAGATTTCATTTGTGGTGCTTTTTAATTTCAAGGTTGTTTAGTTCATAACAATTCATTAAATGCATGAAAAATAGCAAATGGTGTTAGATACGGTTGAAATTTTAGGATGCGTCTTCTCATGGTTCATATTTAATGCACAAAAAGTATGGAGTCAAAATAAGTTACAAAAATCGAAATCCTTTTGTAACTGACAAATTTTCGTCCGAAACTCTGATAATTCGAAAGAGATTGTCCATTTTGTACACGAAGTGCATCCAGTTTTTGCCATAACCATCTCAACTTGTTAGCACATACCATGTGGATGAAATTATGATACCATGCCAACTTTCAACCTTTTTAGAGTTCATTTGTGGTGCTTTTTAATTTCGGGGTCATTTACCTCAAAACAATTCATTAAATGCATGGAAAATACCAAATGAAGTTAGAAAGGGTTGAAATTTTAGGATGTGTCTTCTAATGGTTCATATTGAATGCACAAAAAGTCTGGAGTTGAAATAAGTTCAAAATAACTGAAATCTTTTTGTAACAAACGAGTTTTTTGTCCGAATCCCTGATACTTCGAAAGATATTGTCCATTTTGTAAACAAAGTGCATCCAGTTTTTTCCGTAACCCTGTTAACTTTTTATCACATGCTATGTGGGTGAAATGATGATACCATGACAAGTTTCAAACTTTTCAGTGTTCATTTGTGGTGCTTTTTAATTTTAGGGTCATTTAGCTTAAAAAAATCATTAAATTCATGAAAAATAGCAAATGAAGTTACATAGGGTTGAAATTTTAGGATGGGTCTCCTAATGGTTCATATTGAAGGCACAAAAAGTTTGGAGTTGAAATAACTTAAAAAAATCGAAATCCTTTTGTAACAAACGAATTTTCGTCCGAAACCGTGGTACTTTGAAAGAGATAGCCCATTTTGTACACGAAGTGCATCTAGTTTTTGCCATAACCCTCTCAAATGTTTAGCACATGCAATGTGGTTGAAATTATTATACCATGCCAAGTTTCAACCTTTTCAGATTTCATTTGTGGTGCTTTTTAATTTCAGGGTCATTTACCTCATAATAATTCATTAAATGCATGAAAAATAGCGAATGAAGTTAGATAGGGTTGAAATTTTAGGATATGTCATCTATTGGTTCATATTGAATGCACAAAAGTCTGGAGTTGAAATAAGTTAAAAAATTGAAATCCTTTTTTAACAGACGAGTTTTCTTCCAAAACCTTGATACTTCGAAAGAGATTGTCCATTTTGTAAACAAAGTGCATCTAGTTTTTTCCATAACCCTCGCAACATTTTAGCACATGCTATGTGGGTGAAATGAGGATACCGTGACAAGTTTCAACCTTTTCAGAGTTCATTTGTGGTGATTTTTAATTTCAGGGTTATTTAGCTCAAAACAATTCATTAAATGCATGAAAAATAGCAAATGAAGTTAGAAAGGGTTGAAATTTTAGTATGTGTCTTCTAATGGTTCATATTGAATGCACAAAAAGTCTGGAGTTGAAATAAGTTAAAAAATGAAATCCTTTTGTAACAGACGAGTTTTCGTCCGAAACCCTGATACTTCGAAAGATATTGTCCATTTTATAAACAAAGTGCATCCCGTTTTTTCCGTAACCCACTTAACTTTTAATCACATGCTATTTGGGTGAAATGATGATAGCATGACAAGTTTCAACCTTTTCAGAGTTCATTTGTGGTGCTTTTTAATTTCAGGGTCATTTAGCTCAAAACAATTCATCAAATGCATGAAAAATAGCAAATGAAGTTACATAAGGTTGAAAATTTAGGATGGGTCTTCTAATGGTTCTTATTCAAGGCACAAAAAGTCTAGAGTTGAAATAAGTTTAAAAAAATGAAATCCTTTTGCAACAGACGAATTTTCGTTCGAAACCTTGATAATTCGAAAGAGATTGTCCATTTTGTACACGAAGTGCATCCAGTGTTTGCCATAAACCTCTCAACATTTTAGCAAATGCTTTGTGGGAGAAATTATGATACCATGCCAAGTTTCAACATTTTCAGAGTTCATTTGTGTTGCTTTTTAATTTTAGGGTCGTTTACCTCAAAACAATTCATTAAATGCATGCAAAATAGAAATGAACTTAGAAAAGGTTGAAATTTTGGGATGTGGATTCTAATGGTTCATATTTAATTTACGAAAAGTCTGGAGTTGCAATAAGTTAAAAAAATTGAAACCCTTTTCTAAGAGATTGTCTATTTTGTAAACAAAGTGCATCAAGTTTTTTTCGTAACCCTCTTAACGTTTTAGCACATGCTATGTGGGTGAAATGATGATCCCATGAAAAGTTTCAACCTTTCAGAGTTTATTTGTGGTGCTTTTTAATTTTAGGATCATTTAGCTCAAAATAATTCATTAAATGCATGAAAAATTGCAAATGAAGTTAAATAGGGTTGAAATTTTAGGATGTGTCTTATAATGGTTCATATTGAATGCACAAAAAATCTGGAGTTGAAATAATTAAAAAAATCGAAATTCCTTTGTAACGGACGATTTTTCGTCCGAAACCCTGAGAATTCGACAGAGATTGTCCATTTTCTACACGAAGTGCATCCAATTTTTGCCATAACCCTCTCAGCTTTTTAGCACATGCTATGTGGGTGAAATTACAAGACCATACCAAGTTTCAACCTTTTAGAATTCATTTGTGGTGCTTTTTAATTTTAGGGTCATTTACCTCAAAAGAATTCATTAAATGCAAGCAAAAATAGCAAATGAAGTCAGAAAGGGTTGAAATTTTAGGATGTGACTTCTAATGGTTAATATTGAATGCACAAAAAGTCTGGAGTTGAAATCATTTTGTAACAAACGAGTTTTCATCCGAAACCCTAATACTTCGAAGAAAATTTCCATTTTGTAAACAAAGTGCATCCAGTTTTTTCTATAACCCTTTCAACTTTTTAGCACATGCTGTGTGGGTGAAATGATGATACCATGTCAAGTTTCAACCTTTTCAGAGTTCATTTGTGCTGCTTTTTCATTCTAGGGTCATTTAGCTCAAAACAATACATTAAATGCATGAAAAATAGCAAATGAAGTTAGAAAGAGTTGAAATTTTAGGATGTGTCTTGTAATAGTTCATATTGAATGCACAAAAAGTATGGAGTTGATATAAGTTTAAAAAATTTAAATTCTTTTGTTACAGACGAGTTTTTGTTCAAAACCCTAATACATCGAAAGAGATTGTCCATTTTGTACACGAAGTGCATCCAATTTTTGTCATAACCCTATCAACTTTTTAGAACATACTATGTGGGTGAAATGATGATACCATGCCAAGTTTCAACCTTTTGAGAGTTCATTTGTGGTGCTTTTTAATTTCAGGGTCATTTAGCTAAAAAAATTCATTAAATGCATGAAAAATAGCAAATGAAGTTAGATAGGGTTGAAATTTGAGGATGTGGCTTCTAATGGTGAATATTGAATGAACAAATAGTCTGGATTTGAAATATGTTAAAAAAATTGAAATCCTTTTGTAATAGATGAGATTTCGTCCGAAACCCTCATACGTCAAAAGAGATTGTCCATTTTGTTGATGTGGCTTAGAATGGTGCATTTTGGATGCACAAAAACTTACCAACTTTATCATAATGATAAAACATAGTAATATTAAACAACATGAAACACAATCACTCAAATATCTATTTTTAAACTTAAGTTATTCACAAATTACTGTTTCACAAAATTTTCAAAAGAATTCAAATTTAAACTATTTAAATTTGAATACTATTGGCACTAACAAAAAGTTTGTAATTGTTTTGACCTAAATCAAAAAGATTCATTAAAATCCTATAGATATTCTAATAGTTATTGCAACTATAAAAACAGTTATTCCAAATATAAAAACAAAAAAACAACAAAAAGAGAAAATAGACCGGGACTAAACACGCCTTCCCAAATTCACGCGGGAAGGTGCCTTCCAAAATTCACGCGGGAAGGCGCCTTTAGTCTCGGTGGGTGATACCAATCGAGACTAAATGGTCTTTAGTCCAGGCTGGAGATACCAACCGGGACTAAAGAGTCCCAGGGTATTTAAAGTGCGCGCTCCCTCTTCAGTTTCTCCACACCATGCCGCTAGGTTGCTCGTCTTCGTCATCGCCACTCCTCGCCGCCAGACTTCGACGTCGGCCCGCCCCCTGCTACCCGCCGATGAACCCCTGCTGCACCCACTCCTCCCACGGTGAGCCTCCGCCTCCTTCCCCCCTCTCTGTTCTGCCGCCCTGACCGATCCCCTCGCCATGCCCGAGAGCGCGTGGCGACGCCTTGGCCACCGGCTTGCCCGAGCATGCCGACGCCATGGCCATCCCCTTGAGTCGCCTCCTCCTTCCCCCCTCTTTGTTCCACCGCCCTGCTCGATCCCCTCTCCATGCCTAAGCGCTTGCAGTGGCGCCATGGCCTCCGGCCTGCCCGAGCATGGCAGTGCCATGTTCTTATTAAGTTTAGATACATGTTGTTTCGATAGATGTTTGATGTTTAATGTTTGGTGTTTATATAGATGTTGTTTAGATAGAAGTTTGATGTTTAGATGTTTGATAGATGTTTATAGCTCCAAAAAAAATTGGTCGATGTTTAGATGTGCATGGATGTTGCTGATCATCTAATTTCACATTTGTGTAGATGTTTGATGTTAAGATTTTTTTAGATGTTGCTGAATTTGTTTATAAATATGAGTAGGATAATAAAATTATAATCATTGTTAGGCAAATCCCATGTTTATAAGTTCTCGAGTCGACTATGCCCATCCTGCTTCCTCGTTTCCGACTCGGCGGCAACCACCTGCTTGAGAGGCGGCATGTCCGGGACTGGGCTCCGCCGGGCTGGCACTGGGAGGTGCTGCCTTCCGGGGCGTAGAGCTTCGTGAGGAATGATTGTCCCTACATTGACCAGGAGGTTATTTGGTGGCGGTCGCGTGGACCACTGTCGGTGCAGAGGGAGCCAGCCCCCGTGGAGGTGATACATCGCCGTGTCAGGGAGGAGGACAATCACGTCCGACGCCACATGGCTGCGCTGGACGACAGGTTCTCCAATACCTGGCAGGTTCTTTAGGGATGTCACTCGAGCTATGATCCTGTCATAGTTCCTTCTCTTTGGGTGTCCACCGCCTGCGTCGCGAGACACCAACTATATCTATATTAGTGGATACTATTCGATGATGTATTACAGATATTATTCGATTATGTATTAGTGATACTATTCGATGATGTATTAGTGATACTAATATTCGATGATGTATTAGTGATATTATATGATCATATTGTTTTAGTTAATTTAGTTGTTGTACGTTTAGTTGTTTTAGTTGTTTAGTTATGTTTATGTTTTTGTTAATTAGTTGTTCTATATTTTAGTTGTTTTAGTTGTTTAGTTTTTTTATGTTTTAGTTGTTTTACGTTTTAGTTGTTTTAGTTGGAAATAATATAGTATCGTTGGTCATCGGTGACGCGATATCATGGAGTCCCCGACGATTGTCGGTGAGGGAGAGTCCCCGACGATCATCGATGAGGAGTCCTCGATGATTGCCGGTGAGAGTGTGTGCACCAACACACCATCAGATATGAGAGTTATTTAAGGAAATCCTTGATAGGCTGAAAGTAAAAATCAATTTGTGAATCATGAATAGGAAATTTCATTGTCTGATGAAGACGATAGGATCCAAGCATGTGAACTCTATGGCGAAGATAAGGGTCTTTGCGACCAGCTTGGGCTGCGAGGCGGCATGTTCTTCACCATGAAGCTTTATGAGGACTTCGGTATTTCTATGATACACAACAATGACAACTATTTTTTTGTAAGTAAGCATGACTTCTGTTTCTTTCCTTCAACGCATAATTTCTGTTTTATACAATTCGACTAGTTCATCCCCTGTCATGCAAGACTGTATTTCTTGGAAGAGCTCTATTTCGAAGAGCACAAGAGTTTCGAGACGAGGACAACCAACCTGAGGACTAAACATGGGCACACAATTCTGGTGAAAGTAATGAAAGCACTTAATAACACAGAATTAGGGTGCTCAAATTGGGAAGCTCTTTGCAAGGCATATAAATTTCAGGAGGACATGGAAATAACCTTTGATCTTCGTCCTAAAGATCATACTGAAGGTAACATCGACATTTGGGTGGATGTCGATATGCTTCCTGTTTTACCTCCATTTGAGTTTGTCAACCATGCATATTTGTCAAGTAATTTGCATTCTATATTTAAAAATAGTTGGTGTTCATCCATACTAAATTTGTTAATTTATAATTTACACCTTATTTTGTTTCTTCGGGTGAAACACAGAACATAATCGACATGACAATACTACACTTATGGATCACATCTAACTTGGGAGGAGAACGATGATCTTATCAACTTTTTTATTGATGTCCTAGCTGGCAGGGAGATCTTCCCATATAATTTGGGAACTAGCCCAAATTATATATTGTACACGACACTAGTGCATAGGTCGAGGGCGGATGGCATTCGCCGAAATATCTTGGTAAGAGTTGCTAATTAAGTACACTACTATTGTGTAAATGGTATTGATTACATTGCTAACTAGGCTACTATTATGTTCTTCAACAGAAACTGCAAAATGAAGTTGTGCCTCCATTGATGCAAGACGAAGGTAATATGACAATTAAAAGCCCCCTCGAGCCCGAGTTCTCTTTTGCATACTCGACTGAGTGCAAACCACCAAGACGGCTCCAAATTATAAGCATGGGGACGGATAAAGAAGGATTGCAAGGCACAAGTTGGAGACCATTGGATCTCTTTGCTTCATCATGGAGAGATAGGTGTTATTCTGTTTTATGTCGTTTTACCTAGGAGGGAGGACTAGGTCCTATGAGACATAAGTTTTTCTTGTTTATATTAACTTGCATGATCGATTAGGATGATTAGTATTATGATGTTTTTGTTTTATGAGATTTTAACTTGGAATGATTAAGATGATGGTGAGTTGTTAGATGAGTAAGATGCTGATGAGTTTTATGACATATATTTGACCAAAGTCGATGGATGCAAGTGACCATGTTGAATTAGAGGAAAAATTAAATGGAAAACACAAAATTAAAAGTAAAAATAAACAATGAATCCGTAACCGCTAAACCTTTAGTCCCGGTTGGTGTTACCAACCAGGACCAAAGGACCCCATGCCCTGGCGCAAACTGCCGACCACGTGGCCAGGGTTTAGTCCCGGTTCGTAGCCAACCGGGACTAAAGGCTTGCACCCTTTAGTCACGGTTGGGGAACCGGGACTAAAGGCGCTTCCCAATTGGGACTAGTGGCCTATTTTCTACTAGTGGAAAACTCCATATCATTCATCTATATTAATAAAGCTCGCGGTATATCAAGATCATGTCATCTCAAGAACATCATAGAGAGAGATCAAACACATAGCTACTGGTACATACCCTCAGCCCCGAGGGTTAACTGCTCCCTCCTTGTCATGGAGACCGCCGGGATGATGAAGATGGCCTCCGGTGATGGTTTCCCCCTCCGACAGGGTGTCGGAATGGGCTCCCTATTGGTTTTTCGTGGTTATAGAGGCATGCGGCTGCGGAACTCCCGATCTAGGGTTATTTTCAGAGGTTTAGGTATTTATAAGAATTTTTGGCGTCGTTCTCACGTCAAGGGGGTGCCCGAGGGGCCCACAAGACAGAAGCACCCTCCCTAGGGGGTAGGTCGCGCCTAGAGGGCTTGTGGCCTCCTCGTCGACTTCCTGGCCTAGCTCTTGTGCTTCGGGGATCTCTTTTGGTCCATAAAAAATCACCGTAAATTTTCAACCCATTCCAAGAACTTTTATTTCTGCACAAAAAGGAAACGACACCATGGTAGTTCTGGCGAAAATAGTGTCAGCTCGGGTTAGTTCTAATAAAATAATACAAAAACCATATAATTTTTTTGTAAACATGGCATGAATACTTCATAAATTATAGATACGTTGGAGACATATCATCGATCATCCTGCTATTAAATACCTTATGGAAAAGAAAGATGCTAAACCTAGACTTAGTAGGAAAGTACGTTTACTTCAAGAGTTTGACTGGCATATTGATGGAAAAGGAGTTGAAATCCCGTAGCATATAACTTGTCTAGGATGGAAAATGTTCTTGATGACCCACTTCCTATCGATGATAATTTTCCTGATGAACAACTTGTTGTTATAAATACTTCATGCAGTGCTCCTTGGTATGCTGATTATACTAATTATATTATTGCCTAGTAAATTCCACCTCGCTTCACCTATCAACAAAATAAAACATTCATCTATGATTTACGAAATTACTTTTGGGATGACCCACATCTTTACAAAGAAGGAGTAGATGGTTTTATTAGAAGATGTATACCTGAGCATGAATAGGAACATATTCTTTGGAAGTGTATTTCCAAAGCTTATGGAGGACACCATGCCGGTGATAGAACTTCACACGAGGTACTACAATCTGGTTTCTATTGGCCTAATCTTTTCAAAGATGCTCGTAAGTATGTCCTTTCATGCAATGAATACCAGAGAGTGGGTAACATCGGTAAGCATCAGGAAATGCCTATGAATTATTCACTTGCTATCGAAGCATTCAATGTTTGAGGTTTTTAACTTTATGAGGCCTTTTCGTTCCTCAAATGGGTATGCTCATAGTTTAGTTGCTGTTGATTACAATACTAAGTGTGTAGATGCTATTAAAATGCTTAAAGACACCTCTATTAAAATGCTTAAAGACATCATTTTTCTGAGGTTTCGAGTCCCTAGGTACTTAATGACTGATGGTGGTTCACATTTTATTCATGGTGCTTTCCGGAAACTTCTATCTAAATATACATGTTCATCATAGGATTGCATCTCCTTATCATGCTCAGTCTAGTGGTCAAGTGGAATTGTGTAATCGAGAAATAAAATTAATATTAAAGAAGACTGTTAATATCCTCAGTCGAGTGGTCAAGTTGAATTGAGTAATCGAGAAATAAAATTAATATTGCAAAAGACTGTTAATAGATCAAGGAAAAATTGGTCAAAGAAACTAGATGATACAATATGGGCTTATAGAACTGCTTGTAAGAATCCTATGGGTATGTCTCCATTCACAATGGTATATGGGAAGGCTTTTCATTTACCTCTTGAGTTAGAACACACATATTATTGGGCAACTAAAGAACTTAACTATTTTAAACTTGCCGGTGAGAAGAGGTTATTTGACATTACCTCAGTTGAGGAATGGAGAACACAAGCCTATGAAAATGATAAGCTATTTAAAGAAAATGTCAAAAGATGGCATGACAAGAGGACTCAAAAAACGAGTATTTAATGTAGGAGACTTAGTACTTTTGTACAACTTTCGTTTTAGATTTTTTACGGGAAAACTCCTTTCCAAATGGGAAGGCCCATATGTTGTTGAGGAGGTTTATCGCTCCCATGTTATAAAAATAAATAACTTCAAAGGCAAGAACCCTGAGAGTGGTGAATGTGCAAAGAATTAAACATTATATTTCTGGTTCACCCATTAATTAAGAAATAAATGTCATCCAAGTTATTACACTAGAAGAACACATCAAGGAGGTCTTTCGGAACACTCTAGAAACCTGAAAATGGGTAGGTATGTGGTACGGTAAGCAAACCGACTCCAAATATTCCATAAAAATATTTTTTGTATTTTAGAAAAAATTAAAAAATAAAACAGAGTCAGGAGGACCCATGGGGGAGGCACAAGACAACAGGGCACACCCTGATGGCTTGTCGGGATCTCGTGTGCCCACCGGACTTCGATTTCTTCCAAAACATGTATTCGGACCTAGAAAAAATCATTATATATACTCCCGGATTGTCCTATACTAAAGTATGGGCTTGTTAGTACCACATACTTGTGCACGGAGAGTCGTAGCCATACCAATGGCAAGGCCTGCCAGGGACCAACTAAGAACAAAATGCAGCAACATCGAGAAGGCATTCAAGTCGACACACCGAAGACTGAAGGTTGGGACCCCACCTAGATCTTGCCGGGATGGACTGCGGAGCCCCAGCAAGTAGTGCACCTGGCAAGGCCCCGCCATCCTGCCAGTGTAGAGGCGAAGCCCCGGCAAGCCTCCACCAGCGTAGAGGCCAGGTGTCGCCTCGCCTGTGCACGTGTCGAGATGCCGGCGATGGAGAGGCTAAGTGGTGCCGATGGGACATGCTCCTATCCTGTCCCGCAGACGTTCAGTGACACCTGACGAAGCATTAAATACATTTGTCTCGCACCGTTAGTGTTAGGTATGAGAACACTGTAACACTGTACACGCCGTGTACATACTGTACGCCACTGTTGGTGACCCCTGCGAGAGTATAAAAGGAGGCCCAGGGCATTACGTTAGAGGACTTTTTTCGACCTTTTCGGACTCCTAGACTTTAGGAACTCCTCTAGCCTGTTCTGCATGAGTAGTAGTTGTGTGCTGTAGCGCTCCCAGAACCTGAGCTAGAATCCACCCAATAGAACCAAGCAAGAGTAGGGTTTTACGCATCTTTGGGGCCCGAACCTAGGTAAATTCATGCGCCCTGGCCATCTGATCTGCTCTTTGTGCGAACCTTCTTCCCTGCTGAATCGTAAAGGGATCTCTCTGATCCCATAGGTTTCATTTCCCCCGACACGGATGTTTTGACCACCACATCGCGAGATTCTCCTCTGTTTTTGTTTAGGGCTATTTTTTGACAGATCTAGATCGCCATGACTTCCCTTAAGCCAACCAAGGACAAGTTCTTAGAGAAGGTCATCAATCCCTACTTCCTGGAGGTGATGAAGCCATTAATACATTGAGATGCGTGAGGGTGTGCTCCACATCCGATATGTTCAAGTTCCACAGAAGGAGGGAAGCGAGAAGGCCAGACTTGTAGAAGTGGACCAAGAGATCTTCAAGTGCCAAGGGATGGTTGACCGTGTCTTGATTGATAATCTCTATATGATCACAGACTTCATCCATGAAAAAAATATGGACACAAAGAGCGTGGGAGAGGCTCTTCAAGCTTAAAGAGCGGATCAAGCATCTCCAATATAACTTTATGAACTCCAACTCCATAACTGTTAGTATGAATCTGGGTCTAAATGAATGAGCCTCGCTACCGATTTCAGGACTCCGAAGACAAGAGTTCATTTATTTATGGGGAACCTTTGCCTTGGAAGATGGAGGATCACCGCACATCACCATCATCACCGAAGAACACTTGAGTGAATGGGTATGGGCACCACTCTTGGCTTGTTCCAAGCTTGGGTAAGGTGCCCCAGTATAGAATCACCACCACTTTTACCACTACTATCTATCTTAGTTCAATATTTAGTTTTTAGTGATTTAGAGAGTTAAAATTTCAGATTTTTTTTGTTTATAGTTTTTGCGTAGAGTTCTACCTATCCTTGTAATCAAGTGCAAGAGTTATATAATAAAGTTAGTTGAGATCGTGTGGCCCTTCCTCACTTGCAACCATCATCTTAGCATGGCAATAAAAAATAGAAAAGAATCATATGCCTATCTTTTGACAAGTAATGACTTCACATAGAAAAGAGGTATAAGCAATAAGAAGTGTTGGAAACTAACAAACATAAGTTAGTTATTGATATGATCTATGAAAAAGTACGGTAGAGAAGAAGAGATTTACATATAAATATACTATCTTGAACAACTTCTATGATTGTGAGCTTCCATCAATAAATTACGTAATGACCAAGTGTTGAAGTGGGACATGGAAGACAACTTAATGATCATGGTTGTTTACATTTGCATAGAAGTTATATGGTATTGAATCCTTTAACATGTGATGCTTTCTTAAGACTTTTTGCTAGCCCAAATATTCACACTAAGTAGAGATACTACTTGTGCATCCATAACCATTAAACCCGGTTGCTTGCCAAGAGGGTCCACCATACCTACCTATGGATTAAATAAGATCCTTCAAGTAAGTTTTCATTGTCGCACAAGGCAATAAAAGTTGCGTCTAATGATTTAAGATGTTTTATAGTAAGGGAAAGTAAGCTTTGTACGATCCTGTGATGGTGAAGCAATAAAAGCGACGAAGTGCATAATAAAGTTTGCTATCACAAGGGGAAAGATGAAGTGATGTTCTTTTGCATTAATATATCGAACATATCAAACAAATAAATCCTCATGAAAACCTCTGCTTCCCTCTATGAAGGGCCCATATTTTACTTTCCTACAAGTTTTATTTTTCATGCAAGAGTCAATAATATTTCCCTTGTTCTTATTATTCAATTCTTTAGTAGCAAGCATTATGTGTTAAGGAAAGATTCAAACAAATATATCCAGGTGAATGTAGATGATGATGGTCAATTATTGTTGACATTATCCTTGAGGTAAATAAGTTGGGTGGAAAGAACAATAAACCGCCATCTTCCTATGTGTCCCACGGAATCACTTGTTTTAGAAATATGCAATGCGTGTTAGAAATCATAGAAGGCTACATTATAGTTGAATGTGTGAACTTGCTATTAATACAAAGCTCTTACATAGACTCTTCTCTCGATTACAAAAGCTATGATTATCTCAAGGAATAATTGCATTGCTTGTGGTTCCCAATAAAGATTGTGCTTCATATTCCTTCAGCTGTGAATAAATTTTTGCTTGTTCATGAGAGGTTATATGATTGAAAATTTGCTCCTCTGATGATATTCATGATGCCCTGATGTCCGTATTCTATTTTTATCGAGACCTCTCTCTCAAATTATGTGGTCTTTATTTTAGAGTTTCGCTTTCAATTGAGGACAAGCAAGGTCTAAGCTTGGGGGAGTTGATACATCCATTTTGCATCATGAATTCTTACTAGTATATACTTTATTCTTGTCCATTATTCCACATTATCACACAATTATTATATCTTTTCTCTCTGAATATGCAAGGTACATCATAAGGAGGGAAATATCTGGACACTGGAATTCTGGATCGGAAAACCGACAAAAAGGCAAAAAAAATCACCAGACTCAGAATGACCTGAAACTTCACAGAGAATATTTTTGGAATATTTAAGAATTAATGGAGAAAAAATATATCGGAGGGGGGCTGCCAACAGGGCACAAGCAAATAGGGCGCCCCCTAGGGGCAATCCCTGATGGTTTGTGGGCCCACTGTTGGCTCTCCGAAGCCCCTCTATTCCTATATGGTGTGGTTTACCCTAGAAAAAATTCATAAGCAACCTTTCGGGACGAAGCGCCGCCTTCTCGAGGCCGAAACCTAGGTAGAGGCCCTTTTGCATTCCGCCAGTCAGATTTTGCCGGGGAAATCCCTCTACGAGAGGGGAGATTGAGGCCATCGTCATCACCATCTCTTCCTCCTTCGTGGGAGGATCAATCTTCGTCAACCTATTCACCAGTACCATCTCATTTCCAACCCTATTTCATCTCTTGTATTCAATATTTGTCCCAAAACCTTAGATTGGTACCTATGGGTTACTAGTTGTGTTGATTACATCTCATACTTGATGTTTGTTGGATTACTTGGTGGAAGAGATTATGTTGAGATCCTTAAATTTCATTATTACACCTCTGATATTTGACAGGTTGATGATGTGTGAGTATCTACTATTGTTCCCGAAGACATGGGAGAAGTCTTGTTATAAGTAATCTTGTGAAGTTGGCATGCGTTCGATATTTTGATGATATGTATTGTGTTACTTCTCTTAGTGGTGTCATGTGAACGTCGAGTACATGACAATTCACCATGCTATGGGCCAAAGGGAAGTTATTGTGGAGTAACAAGTAGATGATGGGTTGTGAGAGTGACAGAAGCTTAAACCCCAGTTTATGCATTCCTTCATACGGGGTTGATTTGGATAGACATGTTTCATGCTATGGTTGGATTTATGTTAGTTCTTCTTTCGTAGTTGTGGATACTTGTGAGAGGGGTTAATCATAAGTAGGTTTTTAGTTCAAGTAATAACAGCACCTTAGCAGCGGTCCACCCACATATCAAGTTATCAAAGTAGCAAACACGAATCAACTAAACATGAAGAACATGGCTAGACAGAAAATCCCATGTGTCTTTGGGAGCACTTTCTTAGTTTAATAGTACTTTAAGGCCTTTCCTTTTCTACAACAAAGATTGGGCTACCTTTCTGCACCTTTGTTACTATTGTTACTTGTTACCTTTTACGAATTATCTTGCTACAAAACTATCTACTACTGTTACTCACTGCACTTGCAAAAAATACCTTGCTGAAAACTGCTTATCATTTCCTTTTGCTCCTCGTTGGTTTCGACACTCTTACTTATCGAAAGAACTACAACTGATCCCCTTCACTTGTGGGTCATCAACGCTCCAAGCAAAACTCATATCATGTGACGAATAAAAATGTAGCTCCAATTGACATACTGAGGGATTGAGAAAAAAATGGGGATGCCTTCCGGGGCATCCCAAGCTTAGACACTTGAGTTTTCCTAGAATATTACCATGGGGTGCCTTAGGCTACCCCAATCTTAGGCTCTTGACGCTCCTTATTCCTTTGTACATCATGATAACACCCAAAACATGAAAACTTCAATGACACAAAACTCAATAAAACTTCGTAAGATCCGTTAGTATAAGCAACATATAAAATACTTTAGGTACTGTTATAAATTGATTCATATTTCATTATTGCATAACAAGTACTATATTCTAACTTATCCATGGCTTATACCCCTAGATACAATCCATAGCATCATCACAACAAGTAAACTATGCAATCAAAAAGAAAATCTGTCTAAAACGGAGTAGTCCGTAGTGATCCATAAAGAACCTATACTTCTATAACTCTAACAATTCTAAGAAAAAGTAAAACCTAAATAATTTGTATGGAAATATTGTGTAGAACATTCAGATGAAAAACACATTGCAGTAAAATCAAAGCAATTCTGCACTGGACACTAAAGTTTCTATTTTTGCACCATATCAATTCTACTCATCTTGTGAGTCATCCCAACAGCTTAACTTGGCCCAAACACTAATTAAAACATAATCATTACAAAGGTAATTCCTGCTCGTCCTCGAGTAGGTAAATGATAAAAAAATCATGTGGAATGCTACCTAGCATAATCTTGTTCATATAATCTAGTCATGGCATGAATATTAAGACACGAGTGATTAAAAGCAATGGTCTATCATTTGACATAAAGACAATAATACTTAAAGCATACTAATAAAACAATTATGTCTTCTAAAAATAACATGGCCAAAGAAAGTTAACCCTACAAAATCATATGGTCTAGCTATGCTCCATCTTCCTCCACAGATAGTATTAAATCATGCACAACCCCGGTTTTAGCCAAGCAATTGTTTCATACTTTAATATTCTCAAACTTATTCAACTTTCATGCAATACATGAGCGTGAGCCATGGATATAGCACTATAGGGGGAATAGAATGTGGTGGAGGTTGTGGAGAAGACAAAAGGACGGAGATAGTCTCACATCAACTAGGCAAATTAATGGGATATAGATATGCCCATTAATTGATATCGATGCAAGTGAGTAGGGATTGCCATGCAAGGGATGCTCTAGAGCTATAAGTGTATGAAAGCTCAAAAAGAAACTAAGTGGCTGTGCATCCAACTTGCTTGCTCATGAAGACCTAGAGAAATTTGAGGAAGTCCATCATTGGAATATACAAGCCAAGTTCTATAATGAAAAATTCCCACTAGTATATGAAAGTGACAATATAGGAGACTTTCTATCATGAAGATCATGGTGCTACTTTGAAGCACAAGTGTGGAAAAGGAATAGTAGCATTGCCCCTTGTCTCTCTTTCTCATTTTTTTGTTTTTTTGGTGGGCTTCTTTGGACTCTTTTATTTTTTTGTTAAGTCCGGAGACCCATCCCAACTTGTGAGCAAATCATAGCTTTCATCATCCTTTCCTCACATGTGACAATTCTCTAATAATGATGATCATCACACTTTTATTTACTACTCAAGAATTACAACTCGATACTAGAACAATATATGACTCTAGATGAATGCCTCCGGCGGTGTACCGGGATGTGCAATGATCTAGCGTAGCAATGACATCAAAAAATGGACAAGCCATGAAAACATCATGCTAGCTATCTTACAATCATGCAAAGCAATGTGAAAATGATGGTGTCTGTCATAATAAACGGAACAGCAGAAGTTGCATGGCAATATATCTCGGAATGGCTATGGAAATGCCATAATAGGTAGGTATAGTGGCTGTTTTGAGGTAGAGAATATGGTGGGTTAAATGCACCAGCGAAATTTGCGCGGTACTAGAGAGGCTAGCAATGGTGGAAGGGTGAGAGTGCGTATAATCCATGGACTCAACATTAGTCATAAAGAACTCACATAGTTATTGCAAAAGTTTGTTAGTTATTGAAACAAGGTACTACATGCATGCACCTAGGGGAAGGGTTGGTAGGAGTTAACCATTGCGCGATCCCGACCTCCACATAAAGGATGACAATCAATAAATAAATCATGCTCCGACTTCTTCACATAAAGGTTCACCATACGTGCATGCTATAGGAATCACAAACTTTAACACAAATGTTTCTACCAATACACAATTACTCACGAGCAAGACTCTAATATCAAAATCTTTATATTGCAAAACCATTGCAAGGAATCAAACATATCATATTCAGTGATCTACAAGTTTCATGTAGGATTTTATGACTAACCATGTGAATGACCAATTCCTGGTTACTCTCTAAATAGATATAAGTGAAGCATGAGAGTTTAATTATTTCTACAAAAGATATGTACACACTCTAAAAAATATAAGTGAAGCAAAAGAGCATTCTACAAATGGAGGTTTTCTATGTGTGAGAAACAGGCAATCCAAACTTCAAATGATATAAGTGAAGCACATGAAGCATTCTATAAAGCCATACTCAAAAGATATAAGTGAGGTGCAAAGATACTTATAGGGACTTTATCATACCAGCATGGTGCATTATTAAAGTAAAAATAAGAAGTACACGACGCTCCAAGATTTACACATATAATGTGACGTATAAAAATATTGCTCCAAGTAAAATTATCGATGGTTGTTAGAAGAAAGAGGGGATGCTTTCTGGGGCATCCCCAAGCTTACCTTCTAGGGATTCCTTCAATATTACCTTGGAGTGCTCGGGCATCCCCAAGTTTAGTCTCTTTCCACTCCTTATTCCTTCATCCATCGTGATCTCGCCCAAAACTTGAAAACTTCAATCACACAAAACTTAACAAAACCCTCATGAGATCTGTTAGTATAATAAAGCAAATAACCACTTTACATGTGGTTGCAAACCTATTCACATTTTATTTTTGCATTATAGCTAATGTATTATAACTACTTTATGTCTTATACCACTGATAAAATCAATAGTTTCACCAAAGCTAGCAAAACAATGCAGCAAAAACACAATCTGTCTTAAACAGGACAGTCTATAGCAATCTGAATACTTACTAGACTTATGTAACTCTAAAACTTCTGAAAAATTAGGAAAAAATGAAAAAATGAAAAAAAAGTAATGTCTAAAAATTTCAGAAACTTTTGACATTCCAGTAAAAAATGTAAATTCACGCACTACAGCCAAAGTTTCTGTTTTGGCACTACACACACCAAACAAGCAATCTAATCATCCTACGGGCAGATCTTGGCACATTATTTTTATAATATAAGGGATTTATACATGGGGATAATTTCTTTTGTTGAAAACTTTCTATAATTAAGATTTGCAAAGTTTCCATGGGCATGAACAGAGTTCAAGGAGCTCCCCAACTTCAACGGTGCTCGTCCTTCTTACTTTCACTTCTCTTTTTGAAACTTGCGGCTCGTAAAGAGAGCACCCGCCTCCTGTGCTAGATTAAATGCCTCCTGAGGAATCTATTAGATTGAAGGCAACCGAATATATCATACCCACTTAAGAACCACTACCAAATGAGGAAGACATCCCAAATAATGAAGACATTTATGCTGGTGCACCTCAGGAAAATGGTGCTGAAGAAAATCCTTAGCCTAGTCAAACTCGTCAACCTGCTCATCCAAGAGTGGCAAACAAAAGTGAAGATTGACAAAATCCTCGACGGCATCAATGCGCCAGGTCCCCTCAGACTCTCAAGATCTTCACATTTGTCTAAATTTCGTGGGCACTTTGCTTTTGTCTCTATCATAGATCCCACCAAAGTTGATGAAGCATTTATGGTGTGTTGGTGTACTAAGAACTAGGGTCCTTAGCACCGAGATTTAGGCATGGGCAACCGCTTATCTCGGGCTAACAAATCCTTATTAGGCTCACGTCAATCTCCAAAGCAACTAAAGCTAGATGTAAAGAATCTCACCAATCGAGGTAGCCCGCTCACTAGCGTCTCCCGGCAAGATCTCAACCTGCCAAGCAACTGCTCCACCTCTCTAGGATCTGATTGTCAACATTAGCTGAGGTGTCGAGCGGTCAGGCGGATGCGCAGAGCTGGCTAGGGCACGTGGCTACATCAGCGAGCCTATTGCAGCTTTAATGACACCCGTCCCATGATGTGGCATAAAAATAAGAGGTAACAGGGCGAATGGCAGAAAAGGAGAGGCAATCCTTACCGAGGAAGGCCGCCAGCGCGCCACCTCACGACGCATTCAATGCGACTGTCCTAATCCGTCACTGTTAGGTATTTCCCACTAACTATCCTAGCAAGTAGTCCTTGTAACCGTAGTACGCACTATGCAACCATGTAAAAGAACATTGTAGCCCTTGTGGTGACCCCTTGCCCTATAAAAGGAGGCTTGAGGCTACCTTTAGAAAGGTTGACTCCCCGTTCATCCCACACGCGTAGCTTACTCCCCTGTACATCCTTGCCATGGCAGCATGCTTGTAATCATGAACATACATACAATCCACCAAAGACACATGACGTAGGGTATTACGCTCCAGGGAGGCCCGAACCTGTCTAAACAATCATGCATGCAGTAGCCGTGGGTGCTCTTTGTGCGCCCAGGCTCCTCGCCGAATCGAAAAGGGGGCTTGCGGTTCCATAGATCATCGTATTCCCCCAACATCTTTGGTGCACTAGGCGAGGGGCATGTATTCGGCAAGCGAAGCTCCATCAACTTTGGGCTTATCCACCGGCATCCTAGTCGACATCCATAGCGCCCAAGAATGACAAGGGGGCATCAACAGTCATTCCATCCGCGTCAAAGTCGCCCGCTCTGACGGCTACGGGTGATGGGGGCATCGGACAACATCATGCTCCCCACATTGGTGAACACAGCCACAACGCGGCTCGCAACTCTGCAAATCACTACTAGGACCAAGTCGTGGTAGCATCCCAGGACACTCCGATGACGGTTGGGGACCACATCGATGCAGCAACGATGGCCAATGCAACCACATCTAATGCCGCTGCAGCAAACACGACCGCGTTGGGCATGACGGCACCCCCGCCGTGCGCTTTGTAGGACGACCACAACTAACGCCCTGAGGGTGGCGACCCCAGACAGAGGGCAGACAAGAACCCCGTGCGCCATTCGTAGAAAGTGCAAGGCCGAGCTCAACAACCACCCCGTGGCGAAGGCGGACGGCGGACGATGGCCGGGGAGTGCTGTCCCTAGCTGTGCCAGGAGTGGGAGCGCCACCCACGCCACGTCTCGTTCCATTCCCAGGACCACGGAGGAGGCTCTGGCATGGGCACAGCTACCGCTGAACTGCTGCCTACACCAGACGGGATGGTGGTTTGGAGGGCGACCATCCAGAGCTTGCCGAGCTTCGCCAACCGTGAAAAACTAGATGCGTCGGGTACCTCACACTGGCGACAAATGACCCCCACGCGGCCCACCGCCGATCGTGACGTAGGCGGAGCTTGCTCTTTCCACTCACCTCCATAGCAGCATTAGCCTTCCTGCCAGATCGACATACAAGACGAGGAACCACAAGCCTTAACGCACCCGTTGATGAAACAAGAACGTCATCAAATCCCGAAGGACGGGCACAAGGAGGATGCACACACCACCATCGAGAGGCAGTGGAAAACCTGTCGCCAATCTGATGGTCGAGTGGATCTAGCCATCGACGAACCCGCACTGGGGGCTCCCGGTAGCCTGCCTTACAAGGTCGGTTGTCTGGTGTTCACCGGTGAGCTACAACAAGTCTGCTGGCCATCTAGCTAGGCATTCAAGCCCGAGTTGCCAGACAAGTATGACGACAATATTAGTCCTTTGGAGTTACTTGGCATCTACACCATGGTCGTGCAAGCTGTCGAGGGACACAACAAGAAGATACTCACAAATTACTTCCCATTATCACTCAAGCCCAACGTGAGAAGCTGGCTGATGACCTTTCCGGAGGGGGTCTATCTCCTCCTGGGTGGACCTGTGCAACTAGTTCGCTGGTGCTTACCATGGGGGTCCAAGCTCCCGGAATAGCCAAGCGATCTGCACGTGCTGCCACAATGGGACGGTGAGACCATCCGCAAGTATATCCATAGACTCAGCCGCATACAACACAACATCCCAAACATCCACCCCTCCGCGATGATCGCTATGTTCCACACGAACGCACACAATTGCCGCATGCGTGAGGAGTTGAGCATCAACAAGGTGCGGGACGTCGCCGAGATCTACCCTCTGGCTGATAGGTGCACGCGGGCTAAAGAACAAAGAAGTTTCCCGAGGGAGGATGCTGGCATGGAGGTTGATTCCAATGACGACGAGAACGCGCCCGCCTCCTCGAAGAAGGGATCAAGACGCAACAAGAAGTGCAAGAGCGAAGTAGTCATGAGTGTCGAGAGCTCCGGCAAACCCACGATCGACAAGAAGGCCAAATTAGAGGGGTCCGGTAAGGATGTCGTCGCTTTCTCCGAAGGGGAAGAGATCGCGGCCAGGGAGAAATACGTTAAGCCGTACTGCAGGATCCACCTCACCAAGCGCGAGGACATCAATGAGTGTTGCCAAGTAGAACAACTTGTCGAGACGAAAAAGCAAGAGTACGAGAGAAGAGACATTGAGAAAGGCCGGGATAGTGCTGGTGGATCTGATAAGAAGAGCCGCAAAGACCAAGGTGGCAACAGCGGCAAGGCAAAACAACCGAAGGAAAAGCAATCTAGAGGCCGTGACAACAAGTCCGAGATTGATGGTGACAACATGGATGAAGATGAAGAAGGATCGGATGACCAGGAGTTCCAGAAGGCCATGGATGCAATGTCTATCCACGGAGGCGCATCTGTGCACTCCTCCCACTTGTAGATCAAGCAATGGGCCCACCAGGTGAACGCGGCGGAACCAGTAGTGGAAGCAAGGAAGCCCCACAGGTGGTCCAACACTTCCATCATCTTCGATGTTGAAGAACGCACGACCGCGGTCGGGTGCGTGTGTTGGATTCTACCGTAGGTGCAGCGCATGCGAATTAAAATTTTCCTACACGCAAAACATCCAAGAACATGCTATGGAGATGGATCACAGATCGTTACCACTAGACGCGCAGTGCCGTGCAGCGAAAGTAGAGCCGGGGACGCGCGTCCGCGTGGTCCATGTCCTTCTTGTCCATTCTCCCTCGAGCAGCCGGTATGATCTCCCTCGAACAGCCGGTCTGCCGGATCCCGCTTACAGGTTCGCCGGAGCGGCGCGAGTGCACTGCCTCTAATAGTATTCGCGCGTGCAGGAGGAACACACCGTGCAGCGTACTGCTAGGACCGATCACACAGTCATTAGCGAGTGAAGGTGGCTATTCGCAACTCACGCAATCCCTAATGATGGCGCCAAAGCGATCAACCGTATGGGTGTGCCGCACCTCCAATATATATGGGCATCCGTCGCGGGTTCAACTCTTGGGCCTCGCACGGATCCTAAATCCCACGTGTTCCTTCCCTTAAGCACGCGACCCTTTAGGTTCTCGTTCACTTGGTCTTGAGTCAGATCACATCCGACTCGACCGGTCGGTAGCGGCCTCTAGAAAGACGTGCCGACTCCAAGTATCCGATGAAGTGGTTAGGCGAACCTGTACTTCACACTTATGTTCCCTTTGCCACACGATATATGTTAAGCGGGCAAGAAGGACGTGGTTCTTTGCATCGAGAAACTATATCGAGAGGCTGTTGAAGCGTCCGCCAACAAGGTACCCGCTCCTGCCGGCAAAACCCCTGGGGGGGAAGGATAAGTCCAAGGCCTCATAAAAGACTCGAGAAGAGTTTAGGAAGAGCTTCGCCAAGTGCATCACGCCGGTTGATGACTCACAAAAGGCTTCTGCCATCAGGAGCAAGAAGGATAAGGTAGCCATCCCTAAAAACAAAGCGAGTGGCTGCACGGGAAGACGGCGAGGGTGACACTTTCACCATAAGCCCACCCTCGACGGCAAATAGGAAAGTACGCTTGTCTCCTTCCTGCGGGCAAATGTAGACGTGTTTGCCAGGCAACTGTATGACATACCCGTTGTTCTTAGGGAGTTGATCGAGCACCATCTGTCCGTCTTCCCTCACGCACGCCCCGTCAAACATAATGTTCGTAAGCAAGCATTGGAGCTGCAAGAATTCATTGCCGAAGGAATCAATAAGTTGGAACCAGCAGGGCTGGTCAGGGGTGTGCTCCAACCAACCTGGTTGGCGAACATTGTGGTGGTGCGCAAGGCAAGTGGGAAATTGAGACTTTGCATTGACTTCACACATGTCAACAAGGCTTGCCCCAAGGACTATTTCCCCTTGCCATGCATCGACCAAATCGTGGACTCGACCGCCAGCTGGGACTGATACGTCTCCAACGTATCTATAATTTAAGAAGTATTCGTGCCATATTTACAACAATTTTCTTTGGTTTTCGTATGATTTGCATGAACTTACCCGGACAGACGTTGTTTTCAGCAAAACTAGCGTGGTGTTGTTTTTTGTGCAAAAATAAAAGTTCTCCAAATGCAACGAAATTTTTCATGATTTTTTTGGAACAAAAGAGGCATTAGAAGCTTCGTGGGAGAGCCAGAAGAGCCACAAGATGGCGACAAGCCACCAGGGCACGCTAGCCTATGGGGACCCCGACTCATAAGTCGTGATCACCGAATGCACGTGTACAGTGATCCTAGAGATCAATGCTCACTGAACACAAATAAGCTGAATAACAAGAGTCTTACATCCACATTTAGTGTCTTACATAGATAGGGACACATCAGCCAAGCACTTAAATAGAACAAGCAGCCGAAATCTTGATCGAAAGCGTGAACCCATCGCCATTTCCCTTAACCTACATGCATTCTGACTGGGAAGCGTCCTAGTTCGCATGTTTGTCACCATCGAACTCTTCAACGTACTCCTGTTCTTCCATGCCTGGCCAATTAAATAACCAGTGGCAAGCCAATGAGTACTTTGAATGTAGTCGCAAGCAACCCTAGTTGTGGAACAAGGTGATAATGATGCATGATATAGCACTAAGTAGGTAATTTGTGGAAAGCTAAATTTTGAATGCAATGACATGATCAAATAACTAGGTAAGCATGCATCAACAGTTGGTAGATATCCATATGAACAAGTTACATATATCATCTAATGGTAGGGGTTGAACATCTCGTGTTCATTCATCACATCAAATCTTCAGACTTGTCTCAAGTACCATCCTTTTATCATCCGTACCCACACACACCAAGTTCTCTGAAAACATCTGGACATAGTTTATGCAGCACCACCCAACTGTCCTTGACCGTGGACATGGCTATTCGAATAGTTTTACACTCTGCAGAGGATGCGCGTTTTACCCATAAGACTCGGGGAACTTCCGTGTCATTCATGACTCGCAGTACATTACATACCCGAGATAAGCACCTGAACAATGCCTTTCCCATGGTGATACTAAACAAAGAGTCCACTCGTTGGTGCCATCCCTCATGATATACATCACACGTATCATCCATGAGGGCACGCAACAATGTGCCTGGTGTGCTTGTAAAGACAGCGCATGGCCTTCCACTTCCGAGGCGACCCCGTCTCGAGAGTGACCACTTTACTCTCGCCACTAGTAATGCAGGCTCTCTACTAGCACCAACCATAGTATTCAACAAAGCCCCGTCCCATAAGGGGTATCATGGTCACACATGTAAGGTTGGGACGGTCGAAAAATCTTAAATCTAATCCGTTTTCAAAAACACACCCTCAACTTGTTCTCGCACCGCTTCTTTCTCAAGTGGTCACCCATCTCATCATCATATCCCTCAGGCATTAGTGGCACCCGACAGAGTTTTCGAAAAGTCTTTAAAATCATTTCTTCCTTTCCATAACTATGCATAAATCCCAACCCACTTGTGTAGCATCTATTAGCATCCTATCTACACCTACCCGCATAACCCTCATAAGGTGGTAGGGTCATGCACGATGCAAGTGTCAACGGTAAAAGTATCGGAGGCAACCCTCCGAAGGGGGAGCACCACATCATGATCAATCATCGAAACAAGAAGTGCTATATGTTATGCAAGAATTTTTTTATTAACAAGTCAAATGGCTGCTCGCCTGGCTCAACAAAGTCTTCGGGGTCTTCAATGTCTTCGGGTCCAACTCCCTCGTCAATAGTGGAATCTATCGTCGCGAATAAAAGCGATAAAAATAAGCATCACACAAAAATAAAGCACTCAAGCTAATATTAAAAATGCTACCCTATTCTGATAAATACCAAAATCATACTAAAAATATTTGTTTGAGATTTTGTTACAAAAAAACATTTTTGAAACTATTTAACAGGGGCAAAAAGGTGCCAAAACAGGTTTTTATTTAAATCAGTGCATAAAATTATTTCAACATTTTTCATAAATGGAACTATTAAATTCTATGGGATATTCTAGGATTTTAGGTGGAAAAATTATGGTCATTGTATTTTTATTTAATCCTATGGAATTTTTGGAAATCAAATAGGAAAAAGAAAAAGAAAAGGGATCATGTGCCCTGGGCCAAATGCCTAGCCGCATTGGGCCAACCGGCCAGGCCGGCCCAGCTGAGCTGCGGGCGCACGCGTGGTCAGGTTTGAACCTGTTGCGGTGGCCCCAGCGTCAGCGAGAGAGAGGGAGAGGGAGAGGGTTGTGGGGATGACAGGTGGGGGCCACCTGTCATCTCCTTCCTCTCGATGGGAAGGAGAGGGCGCTCACCGGAGATGAACGAGGGCACGGCGAGGGGAGCTGAGGGCAGGGATGAATTAGGAGGCTGCCGCCTTTCAGGAGGTGCCGGAGAAGGTCGATGGGGAGGCGCAGGTCGCCGCCGACGAGGCCCCATGGTGGAGTAGCTGCGGGAGGAGGTCGTCAGGGTCGTCCCGTGCTGCAAAATGGATGGGGAGAAGGGGGAAAGCATCAGAGGGGTGAGGGAGGAGCAGCCAAAGAAGAGGGAGGACCGGAGGGGCTCTGTACCCAGAGATCAACGACGGCGATGCCGCGGAGAGTTTCGGGCCGATCCCGAGCGCTCGAGAACGGGGGGTCGAGCTGGGCTCCCAGATGGCGAGTGGAAGGGAGAGAAGGGATTCAGAGGGGAGAACAGGACGCGCGGAGGCAGTTTTATAGGTGCCCGGTGGTCCACCGAGATCAGGTGCGCCAGCGAGGTCGGAGCAAGGCCAGGATTGGGCAGAGGTGTGAGGGCGTGTCTGCGGCGTTCCTGAGGCCGTTCTAGGCCCAGGGGAGGGAATAGAGAGGGAGAGGAGCGCGTTCGTGTGATGCTGCGGGTTGGCCGAGCCGGGCGGCGCTCGGCACGCACGGGAGGAGGGAGAAGGAGGAGAGAGGAGGGGGCCGACAAGGTGGCATGGTACGCATGCCGAGGGAGACCAAGTGGCGCGCGTGGGAGGCCCGAGGCCGCAGGATCCATGGAGTGGGCAACGGCTATAGTGCTTGTCGGCACTGTAGCGTGCTCCGGAGTGCGCGTTTGGCATGCCACATCATGCCAACGGCGTTTTTTGCATGGCCAAATATGTCCAGGGGATCTAGGGGCATCTAGGCTAGGGATCAAAGGCATTGGATGCCCTGGGAGGGAGATAGAATAGGAGGAGAGGGGAGATGGAGGTGATTTCCTCTGTCCAGAGGGTGAAAATGGGGTTTTACCCCACCTCCCAGTGGCTTATGGACCTGAGATTTTTACTGGGGGTGCTAGCGCACCGCAAAAGGGTGTGGTAAAACTTTGTAGGCAGGGGGAAGAGCAGAGTTGGTGAAAATAGTGACTTTACCATTTCACCTGAAGTTGTTTGATGGATGATTCGGCCGGATAAATTTACCCACTTACTATGGTATTTAACAGGATCAAATGGTGGGTAAAAATGAGATGTATCACCAGGTTTGAGCTCAAATGAGGAAAGTTGACAATAGAAACTTTGTGAACCCTAGAAACTAACGGAATCAGGTTTCTGTAGATCTATTTATGCTAAGCTATTACCCTTGATGCACCACTTAGTGTAGCATCATTATTTGTTGATTAGAGCATGTCCACAATGTTTGGGGCCAAGAGAAGAAACTTCACTATGTAAAGTCATTCAAATTTGAATCTGGACAAAGAGGGTTTTGGGATGGTTTGATGAACCAAATCAACTTGGATTGAGATGAAACTTTTCAAGATCATCACCTATGAAAGAGTTGACTTGCTAGAATTTTCCTAGAATTTATTGATCAAATTTCTTATAGAAATATTTCAAAAGCTTGATTTGGACAGAAAGGGTTTTGAGGGGTTTTGCCCATGAATTTGAACATGACCATGTGTGAAACTCTTATATATGGAAAATATATGTTCACCGAATTTCCCTAGATTTTCTCAAATATTTTGAAAGCATTGAAATAATTTTTCCCTATGAAATACCATTTTTGGCCTGAAGAAAAAGCCTTCAAATAAAATATTAAAATAATCTTTAAAATTAATATTTGGTGGTTTTGGGAAGTCATAAACATAATAGGTTTGAAGTAAAGCCTGTGAGGAAGAAGGATCTACACAATTTGAGGACTTACAGTGCATACCTCAGCATAGGGGGTTTTGAAAACCTATTTTGAATAAATCCTTGTTGGTAAAAATAAAACTTGAGAAAAAATAGTTTTGGGCACTATTCACATGGCATGATCATTGGGCAAGAAATTTGGGGCAAGGAAGATGAATATGGAGAGGGATAGAGTCTAAGAGTGTCATACACAACAAACAAGCAAGCAACAATTTAAACAACAACAAGCACTGAAAAAGTTTTAATTGGCTCCAAATTTTATAAATCCTAGCATAACAAGGTGATACAAACACAGGGTGTGACACAGCCCCCTCTTGCGCACCCTGGCGGCTTAGGGACACTATGGCCCATCTTCGCGTGAAACCGACGCTCAAATATCCTATATATTCAGAAACCCCCCAAAAATAACCCTAGATCAGGAGTTCCTCCGCCGCAAGCCTCTATAGCCATGAACAACCAATCTAAACCCCGTTTCGGCACCCTGCCGAAGGGGGAAATCATCACCGGAGGACATCTTTATCTTCCCTATGGTCTCCATGATGAGGATGGAGTAGTCCTCCCTCGGGGGTGAGGGTTTGTACCAGTGGTTATGTGTTTAATATCGCTCTCTCTCTCTCTCTCGTGTTGTTGATTTGGCATGATCTTGGTGTATCGCTAGCTTTGTTAATATAATTAGATCATATCGTGTTTCCCCCGCTTTATTTTGTTGTGATGAATTTAATTTTCCATTTGCTATTTTGATATTATTGCATAGAATACTTTTATGGATTTGAGAGCACTTGATCTCTATCTTGGCACTCAACTCGCGGATTCCTTAGGTGACATTGAGTAATCTATGCATAGGGGTTGATGCACGTTTTCGTCCTACTTTCCCCGATAGAAATCTTGGGCCACTCTTTGAGGTTCTTCATGTTGGATTGAGTATAATGAATTTTAAATTGTTTGATGTGTATCGTATAATAAACTCATGGATACTTGTGGTGATATTGTAGTATCTAGGTGACATTAGAGTTAGTTGATGAGTGTCATATGGTGTTATTTTAGTACAAACTCTTTGATAGATTGATCGGAAAGGATAAATTTAAGGTGTCTTTTAATCCTACAAACAATTTCTACTTATGTTCACCGCTAGATAAGAACTTTGGAGTGATTCTTTGTTGCACGTTGAGGGATGGTTATGTGATCCAATTATATTAGCATTGTTGAGAGATTGCACAAGCGAAAGTACGGACCCTAGGCCTTGTTTTCAAGCATTGCAATGCCGTCTGTGCTAAAAAAATTTACTTGCTACCTTGCTGTTTTTATTGGTACTACTACAAAATTCAATATCTACTATCATTACTACACTTGTATCACTATCTCTTCGCCGAAATAGTGCACTATACAATTTACCATTGTATTTGGTGTGTTGGGGACACAAGAGACTTCTTCTTATTTGGTTTTAGGGTTTTCTGGGAGAGACCATCTTCATCCTACGCCTCCTATAGATTGATATATCCACATGAGTGGAATTTTCTACTGTCCTACAAAACACTGCGCTTGGAGTCCCAACACGAGTCTACAAGAACAAGTTGAGCATCATTGAAATCATCATGCCTAGCTAACAGGCATTAAAGAAAAGTGCTTGCCGGGAAACAACCCAACACTTTAACTTTCTATTTTTGTTTGTTCACATGATTAACCTAATGTATTAATCATGTTTTGTGTGTTTTATATCAATAAAGTGCCAAGTAAAGCTTTTGGGATAGTGTGGATACTTGCTTGTTTGATTCTGTTCAAAAATAGAAAGTTTTGCATCCAGTATATGAGTTATATGATTTTATGGGAGCGTCACAAAATTCTGATTTTTTACACCAAATTTATATCCAAATCCTCTACCTTTTCCTATTTTATTAGAATTGTTAGTGTCAGGTAAGTATGGTGATCATTCACATCTTCACAAACTGTTCTGTTTTTGAAAGATTATGTTTTGCATGCATAGTTTGCTTGTTTCAAATGTTTCCATATCTCTATTTGATGATATAAATAATTGGAATGTTGGACAAAGTAGGTATCATTTGAGAACAATTATTATTCTTTTCCTGACAGTACCTAAGCGAATGATATATATTTACTATACTAACCCGTCTCACAAAGTTCCGTTAAGTTTTGTGTGATTGAAGTTTTCAAGTTTTGGGTGAGATACCGGTATACGGTGAATAAGGAGCAGAAAGGAATTAATCTTGGGGATGAACAAGGTGCCCCAAGGTAATATCAAAGGAATACTTCGTGACATGATATGGGGATGTGGGGACGCCCCGGAAGGCATCCCATCTTTCGTCTCCAACATTATCAGTACATCTTACATGGAGCTATATGTTTATTCGTCACATGATATGTGTTTTGCTTGGAGTGTATTTTTATTTTCTTTGACCTGTTATCTGTTATTTATAATATTATTTTTCAATAAAAAGTTCCAAAAATTGCTTTAAGATGCCTCCATTGCAAGTTTTGATGTGTGCTGTATAAAAACAGAAACTTTTGCTGTAGTGTTTGAATTTTTATATTTTGGTGGAACATGTAAAGTTTCTGAAATATTTACACAGTGTTTTCATATAAATTATTTATCACGTTCTAAAGTTTCGTAATGTTTCGAATTATAGAATTATACCGTTTTCATAAATTGCTGCAGACTTTTCTGTTTGGAAATATTGTTGTCATAGTTTTGTTATCTACTTATCCTATAGTTTCTATAGCCTATGTTGGTAGATATAAATTGTGGAAATGATAGTAAACAGTAGATGATGTTTGAAAATTATTGTTCAACTTGTCTTGGAAGTACATGAAGTTTGGATTTATTCTTATGTGTACTAACCTATCTCAGGAGTTCTTTTCAAGTTTTGTGCAGATGGAGTTTTTGAAAATAGGGAAACCGTGATATAAAAGGAATTAAGGAGACACAAAATCTCATGCTTAGACTATTTTGTTGGATATAAATTGTGGAAACAATAGTAAATAATAGAAGATGTTTGAAAATTATTGTTCAACTTGTCTTGGCAGTACATGAAGTGTGGATTTATTCTTATGTGTACTAACCTATCTCACGAGTTCTTTTCGAGTTGTGCGCATATGGAGTTTCTGAGAATAGGGAAACTATGATATAAAAGGAATTAAGGAGACACAAAATCTCACGCATGGGGATGCCCAAGGCATCCCAAGATAATATTTCAAGAAGTCTCAAGAATCTAAGCTTGGGGATGCCCCAGTAGGCATCCCACCTTTCTTCATCAACAGTTATCGGTTAGTATCGGTTGAGCCAAAGTTTTTGCTTCTTCACATGATGTGTGCTATTCTTGGAATGTCACTTTATTTTGTTTTGCTTGATGTTTTAATAAAATACTTAGATTTGATAGTTTTTAGGTGATAGAGAGTTCTCAAATGGCTACCCATTTACATAACTACTCGCTTGATCTTCACTTATGTCTTTTTGAAGTATCTTGTCATTTACTCTTGTGATTCACTTATATCCTATGAGTAAATTGTTGAATCTACTGAATACAATGAAGTTGAAATTATACGTTCATATCATGCCTAGTAGTAGCTTCACATTGGTTTTACAAAGTGAAATCTTTTGAAGCTTGATAATCACAATATTGGTCATATAAGCAATTCGTGAATGATTAGTATAAGGAAGAGAACTTTCACATACAAATATATTATCTTGGACAACTTCTATGATTGTAAATATCAATTAATTATTTCCAGACTTGAGCAAATTAGTTGAAGTTGGACAAGGAAGACAACATAATGAGTTATGGTTGTGTATATTTGCATAGAAGTTATATTGTTATGGATCCTCCAACATGTGGTATTTGCTTAGCATATTTTTCTAGCCAAAAACTCGTACTAACATATTACTTGTGCATCCAAAAAACCCTTAACCCAATTTCTTGCCATGGGTGTCCACCATACCTACCTATGGATTGCATAAGATCCTTCAAGTAAGTTGTCATCAGTGCAAAAAGGCGATAAAAATTGCTTCTAAATGTGTTTGATTATTTAGTGTAAGATAAAATTGAGTGTTGTACGAACTTGAGAAGACAAATCAATAAAAGTGACGGACTGCATAATAAAGGATAATATCATAAGGGGCAATACAACGTGACGTTCTTTTGCATTAAGGGATTATGCATACAAAACCAAAAAATGCATGACAACCTCTGCTTCCCTTTGCGAAGGGCCTATCTTTTACCTTTCAGTATTTATTTTTATGAAAGAGTCAATAGTATGCATTCCCGTTTCAACCTCAATTATTTTGTATTTGGCACGCATCATGTGGTGGGGAAAACCTACACACATATGGCTAGTCAAATATATTTGATCATGACTTATTATTGTTGACAATTATGTGTATGATAAATGAGTTGGGAGGCGAAACATTAACCCGTATCTTACTTTGTGTTCGATGGATGCCATTTATTCTAAAAATATTCTTTGGGTCATAGCAATCGTAGAAGACTATATGATGATTGAGTATGTGGAGCTCTTACGTAGACTTTTGTAACAGCCCGGGACCGACACTCCAGAAGATTCCCCTTTATTTCCATTCTCGTCGTGTGATTCGTTTGGTTGCCGCATTCATCATTGCATCATTCGCATCATCTACATAGCATCGTCACTCGATTTCGGAACTTGCATCTGTTTGTAGTCGTTGATTCTCTCCATTCGTGTCGTCGCCCGTTTTGAGACCAACCACACATGCATGCGCCTGTGGCATTGATAAAATATTGTTTTTTAAAAGTGTGTATAAAATATTCTCGGATTGGGTCGGAACTTGGCGTGTGGTCTTGTTTTATTATCGGTAGACCGCCTGCTAAATTTTGTCGCAATTTGAGTTCATTTGTTATCCCAACGGCCTCCCGTAGCGGCACTGTCATGGGGCTATTCATCAGATGTTTTCCTATTTCAAACTCTTGTCATGGGCTGCCACCCTCCCTCTCATCCCCACCTAGTCCAACTACACAGCCCACTAGCCACCTATCTAGCCCCCCTCCGCTTTCGGACTGCCGATAAAGATCGAACAGTCCAAAAAATGGATGAAATCCCCCTAACCTAGCCCTCCTTCCCTATATAAACCCCCGCCCCTTCCTAATTTGGACCTAACCCTAACCCTGCCATGTTTTCTGCGCGCCTCCATCCCTCAGCCGCCACTTGGCACACCTCCTCCCTCCTACAACCATCAGGGCCCGCCGACGCCCATCCAGGCCTACCCGGGCCCGATCCGAGCCGTCGCCGCCCTGCCCTCGATCTGCCCGAGCTCCCCGCGCCTCCTCCCACTCGCCTACGCATCCCATGATGCTACGCCGCTCGTTAGAACTGTTGCCCGGCTCAGGGCCGCCGCCGTTGTGCCTCCCCATGCCTGCATCACGCCTCAGCTACTCTGACAGAGATAGACGCCGCTTTGCAGCCCTCATCGGCGCGCCATCCGGCCATGCCGCTCCCATATCCGGTGGGAATCGCCAGATCCAGCGGGCCTTTGCTGCCTGCCGCCGTTCCCCGCACTTGCCGGACCTCCTGCTCAAGCCGCCACCGTCGGCGTTGACCGAGGCCTCCGCCATGGCGTTCTGTCATGTGGGAGGTCGAGGGAGGCGAGCTCCTCCCGAGCGCTAGAGCCTTGCCTGGGCTGCCTCGCCCCCGCGCGTGCACCGCACTGCTCTACCAGGCCCAACTTCGCCGACCTAGTCGCGTTTCCCTGGCCCAGCTCTAGCCCTTGCCTGTGACAGGGCCATGGCCCAGCAAGGTGAGCGCTAGCCCCGCCATGCTCGCCCAGTGCACGTTTTAGTAACCTGCCCCCTTGCGCTGTTTCAGCCCGTATGCCAGATTAGGCCCGTAAACTGTTTTTTTCAGATTATGCGAATTTGCTAATTATCCACAGAAATACAGATTTACAGAAAACCCCCGTTCTTCATGCATGTAATAACTTTTCAACCGTGCATCGTATGTAAAAACTTTATATATATAATATGACTGGAATTTCGTGTAGGTTAACAATTTCCAACTCTCACATGTGTTTAAAATGCTCAACTTGTTGTTTTCATGTAATTTGCGTAAATGCCATGTAAAATGATTTATTTCATAACTAATTAACCATAGCTCTGTTGAAAAAGTTTTATATATGTAACTTGACTAGAAAAATGCGTACAATCTCATGGCACACCCTATTTTGCTGGTTAATAATTTTAAAATATGCTCATTTCAGATCTGGACCAAATTCATAGTATACTTTTGGGGACATTTCAGATATGCTATATGTTGCTTTCGGCCTCATTTCAAATGCATAGATGATATAGTTATGTATGCTTCACCGTTTGCCATGTTAAACAACATTTGATATTTATGAGTACCTATACGAGAGTGAACCAAACAATTCGAACGTGGAGTTTCATCAATATGCAACTCGTTGCATATTGAACTTCACTTAATGTGTACTAGTTGTTTGATGTTCTTGCCATGCCATGCCTTGCATAATTAAATGGACATGCATCATATTGGTTCGTGCATCATGTCATGCATGTGTTGATTGTTGTTTACGGATTGCTTATTCTCAATAGAGTTCCGAAAGCATTCGGAGTGTGAGGATTCATTCAACTTCATTGGCTCGTCTTCTTCATGGACTAATTCTTCGTCCGAGCGGGATCTCAGGCAAGATGACAAATTTCTCTGGATACCACTACTATAATTGCTATGCTAGTTGTCCCGCTTTTATCGACATGTCATGCTACCTACCACTTGTTTGACCAGCCTCCCAACATTGCCATGAAATCCCCTAACCCCTCCACATCCTAGAAAACCATTGTATGGCTATGTTATCGCTTGCTTAGCCCTTCTTATGGCATTTCTAGCTGCAGGTGCAAGTGCTTCCATGTGACAACATGGACATTCTTTTGTTCTCACAATATTATTGCTATTTAATTTAATGCACATATATAATTGGTCAAAGGTGGAAGGCTTTGCCTTTTGCTCGGTGTTTTGTTCCACTCTTGCCGCCCTAGTTACTTGTGAACCGGTGTTATGTTCCATATTGAGCGCTCCTAACATGCTCGGGTTTGTTATGGGGACCCCCTTGATTTTCGTTTTAGGTCAAAGCTTGTTTGGAAAGGCCCAACATTGGTACTACATTTGGCTAATAACTAATAAAATTGCATAGGGACTTTCCGAACCCCGAGGATCTTTAACTAACAACCCAGGCCAGTGCTCCTCATGAGTGTTGGTCAAACGGGCTGCCTGTGGGGCCGCCTTGAGGAAACTTAGGGATTGGTTTTCCCCGTAGCTAGTCCCATCCGGTCGTGTCCTAAGAACGAGATACATGGCTCTTATGGGGTTTGTTGACATGTCAGGCAGCCTTGCTGGACTTGTTTTACCCTTTCTCGAATGTCTTGCGCATGGGATTTTGACAACGCTTCGGGCTATCTTGAAGTTGAGATTTTCCACCGGGATTCGGCAAATATTATGGGTGATTCTGCCGCTGAGGAATTCCAACGCGGCGTATGGTTAATTTGTGATGGATGAGTTGGAGCACCCCTGCAGGGTTAAATCTTTCGGAAAGCCGTTCCCGCGGTTATGTGGCAACTTGGAAACTTTACTTAACACTCGGTCATAGAAAACTTGAAGTAAACTCTAATAAAATACACCAACTGTGTGCGTAACCATGGCTGTCTCTTCTCGTGAGTCCATATCCTAGAGGGAACACGGTGGGGTTATGTTTGACGTAAATAGGTGTTCAAGATCAGTTAGTGATCATTTCTAGTTCACGTCCATTATGTGCAGACCACCATACTTTACTTTCTATATTCGTAAGTTAGCCACTCAAATAAATGCTTAGTCGCTTGCTGCAGCCTCACCACTTAACCATACCTCACCCATTAAGCTTTAATAGTCTTGATACCCTTGGAAATGAGATTGCTGAGTCCCTGTGTCTCACAGATTACTACAACATCAGTTGCAGGTACAGGTAATGCGATGAATTAACGGGAGAGCGATACTTGTTTGATTTGGAGTTCTTTTTCATGATCATCGTTCTAGGATGGGTTCCAGCCGGTAGACTGGGATAGCAAGGATGGATGTCATTTTATCATTTGTTTTTGTCCGTAGTCGGACCCTGCTCTTATGTATGATGTTTGGATATGTTGTTGTATTGATGTGATGTTGATGTATCTTGTGGAGAGTGTAAGCCAATTCCATATACTCATCTCTTCTGTACATGTACTTGTAATGATATCCATACTTGCAAAACAACGAGATGTGCTTCTATCCCTGTTGAGGCCGTAGAGCCAAAATCAGGATAGGATCGCATCTTGGGCGTTACAACTTTGTTGAGAATAAGTTGAATTTCAATTGTTTGGTCACTAAGAAGATAGGTTGTTAAGTTTCAAGAAAATTATTTGTTTGAATCAAAACATGTGAATTGGTTGGTACTTTCACATGATGAGTTTTATGACAAAGAGTTCCTATTATGATGCTAGGAAAAGTGGTTGAAATTATCATTGATCAAACTTTTGCACTATGCTAGCATTCACATTTCATAAATTATTTCATTTATCATTTATCTACTTGAGGACGACTAGGAATTAAGCTTGGGATGTTGATACACCTCCAATGTATCTGTAGTTTATTAAGTATTCATGCCATATTTACAACAATTGTATATGATTTTGGTATGATTTGCATGGAACTAATCCGGACTGACGCTATTTCAGCAAAACTACCATGGTGTTGTTTTTTGTGCGGATATCAAAGTTCTCCAAATGCAATGAAACTTTTTGAAGATTTTTTTGGAATGAAAGAGGCACTAGAAGCTTCGTGGGAGGGCCAGAAGAGCCACGAGGTGGCCACAAACCCACCAGGGTGCGCGAGCCCCCTCCAGCGTACCCTCGTGTCTTGTGGGACCCTCGTGGCCCATATTCGTGTGAAACCAACGCCAAAAAATCCTATATATTCAGAAACCCCTAGAAATAACCCTTGATCAGAACTTCCGCCGCCGCAAGCCTCTGTAGCAACAAAAAACGAATCTAGACTCTGTTTCGCCACCCTACCGGAGGGGGAAATCATCACCAGAGGCCATCTTCATTATCCATATGGTCTCCATGATAAGCAGGGAGTATGCCACCCTTGGGGAAGAGGGTTTGTTACAGTGGCTATGTGTTTAATATCTCTCTCTCTCTCGTGTTCTTGATTTTGCACGATCTTGATGTACCGCGGGCTTTGTTAATATGGTTGGATCATATGGAGTTTCCCCCTCTTTATCTTGGTGTGATGAATTTAACTTTCCCTTTAAGATTTTTTTATTACCGAACCGAATACTTTTATGGATCGGAGAGCACTTGATCTATGTCTTGGCACTCAACTCGCAGATCCCTGAGGTGACATTGGGGTAATCAATGCATAGGGGTTGATGCATGTTTTCGTCCTACTTTCTCTGGTAGAAATCTTGGGGCCCTCTTTGAGGTTCTTTGTGTTGGATTGAGTATAATGAATCTTGAATTGTTTGATGCGTATCATATAATTAACTCATGGATACTTGTGGTGACATTGTAATATCTAGGTGACATTAGAGGTGGTTGATGCATATCTTATGGTGTTATTTTAGTACGAACTCTTTGATATATCAATCGGAAAGGATAACTTTAAGGTGGTTTCATAACCTACAAACAATTTCTTCTTATGTTCTCCGCTAGATAAGAACTTTGGGGTGATTCTTTGTTGCACATTGACGGATGGTTATGTGATCCAGTTATATTAGCATTATTATGAGATTGCACTAGCGAAAGTACGGACCCTAGGCCTTGTTTTCAAGCATTGAAGTACCGTCTAAGCTCACTTTTGTTACTTCCTACCTTGATATTTTTTATTTTTACTATTACAAAAATCTACTATCATTACTACACTTGTATGACGATCCCTTCGCCGAATGTAGTGGCCCGACTCAAAACGAGTCAAGCCTCTGTGTTTTCTGTGCCATCCCTGGATCAGTATGCTGGCACACACAGTACATCAATGTATATATCAAAGTGCAATCACATGTAATTAACGTAAAACGGATATATACCTTAAAATAGCAGCGGATATAGTCAACGGGAGTGGAGTCCCAATAACACCAACGGCAAGTTGAGTGCGGACCGTAAACCTGAATCGTACTCTTACCCGTCGTAGAAGAGTATCTGCAACATAAGGCGTTGCAGCCGTGTAGGTCAGTACATGGAATGTACTGGCAAGATCACCATAGTAGAACAGAAGAATAAAGCTATTTTATATGCAAAGGCTTTGTGGCTCCGTGTCTGAGTTTTTGCGTAAAAGCTGATTTTATTTTCCTACAACAAAGGAATATCAGGAATTTCACTATGGAGTTACCTATCATGACATGGTTCCGCCAACCAATGTCTCAATGCCCATAAGTATCATAAGTTTCCCACAATTAGTTATCAGTCCAGTGTTGAGAGTTCAGAGATAGATCCAAGTCTAGAGGCTCAAATTGTCCGTAAACAGGGACACGGCTAATCGATTAGGTTTAACTCTGTAGAGTGTTGTGTACTTTACCCACAAGATTCGTTCCCTCCTGGTAAGTCCTCCCACTGCATGGTGTTTGAGGACAGGATGAACGAAACATGGTCTTTGAGAGTGCTTCCCTGACTATCCGACAGTGCCCATCCAATCCTAACGTCGACTACATCTCGTAGCACTACCTAGACAGAGTCACAACAAAGATCAACCAAGCCAGAGCCCATAATGACTTGTGGCTACACAGGTAAGCTTCCGGGCATGAAGTATTCATCCTTCTCTTTGAGTCTGGGTGAAGCTTTCCGCGTGAATACTAGCACATCTCCAGCAACACCTAGGCAAATCCACTGGCTTCTCCAGGGTGTCGTTCCAACCATCCCTCACCCAGTAGTGTGTATTGAAAAACTTGTTTCTCGAGTCTCGAAGTCTTGAGGTCTTGAATCTACAGGACTTGAAGAAGCCTTCATGAAGTCATCGTTTTGACGTGGAGTCCTCCTTCTCACACCACTCACGGACACTCATACCAGATCCCGTATATTTAAGCATACCATTGAAATAACTAGCGTTCCCAGGGCTTTAGTAACAAGTGGTGGGTTCCTACCTCATGCATACTACTCAACTACAAGAATTTCAATAACACTATGGGAGGGATTTTGTTTAAATGATGTCACTATATACAATAAGACATAGGTATGAAAAGATGGTCAAAGTGAACTTGCCTGTACTGTTGAAGAAGATAAGTATCGCTCTCAGAAAATACTTGATAGAACTATACGTCACTCTCCGATGAAATCTATATAGTCAAACATTGCATTCATAAGCAAACACTTCTAGCAATCAATACTAACAATCACAAGGTAACACAAGAACCAAAAGTAACAAGGTTGATGAAGGAAATACTTAAGACAAAACTCAAATGGCAAAACTACATCAACACAACTAAGGTGGTTATGAAGGGAATCCCTAAGACAAAAGTTAAAATCAACAAAACTTCATCAGCACAACCAAAGTTGGTTTTCTCTACAAGTGCATCCTAATTTTTAAAAGTAGCAAACAAAAACAAGGTAAAATATAATCTAAAATAGTTTAGTAAATATTTTACTTAGCAAAAAGAATTACTTTTGGAAAACAACTAGGAACTAAGAAAACAATACTCTAGCAACTAAAGTTTTTAACTACTAATCAAATCATCAAGAAAAAAACATTAAGTTAATAAAAGAAAAACAAATTTTAAAGCAAATAATTAACAGACAGTATTTTCTCATAAATCTTTATTTTGCAAAAAGGAACTAATTGAAAAGCTTTTATAAAGGTTCTTCTGTTGATATAAAACCAGGTCATCTTTGGCTTAAACCACAAACAATCTCAACTATAATACAATTTTTTTCTGGTCTAAACTTAGATTAACAGAAAATCAAACTTATATAACAATTTGTGGAAACTATTTTCAAATACAAGATCAACATAGAAATGGAAATCCAATTGCAAGTTATAGTTGAAATAGAATTAAATTTTCATGCAATAATCTAATAAAACATTATTTATTTTGAAGGGTTACTATTAACTAACAGAAAAATTTATAAAATCTATCAACTAATATAAAAGAAATAATTAAAACAATTTTAAAACAAAAGAAATATAGATAAGCCTAATAAGAACTAAACAGAATATGTTTTGGTTGAAAATACCCTTTTAAAATACTGTAAAATTTCGAAACTCTACCTACTGATAACTATGTTCACTAGTGAGAAGTAGCAAAAAGAATCAACTCAAAATATATATTTAAACTCAAGATATTCAGAAAATAAAATTTGAATCAAATATGTTTGAAATAAATTTCAAGTTATTGAAATTTGGTCAAACTGGATATCTACATACAATACATAAAATTTGTGACACAATGCAAAAAGAGTCAAATTAAAACAACTAAAAACATAAAAGATATGATAAAAACAAAAACAGAACTATTCTGTTTTAAACAGAAAACAGAAAAAAGAAAAAATTCTAACTAACGGAGAGGGGGGCTACGTGGCGGCTTCTGATTGGTCCTAAGGTGTGCGTGTGAATGTTAACGAGCGGATGGGGAGAGCTCACCGCGGTGGAGGTACACTTCGGTTAATTAAAATAAAACCGAAGGGGTACGGGGATCTAATCCTAACCGTTGAGACGAGATCAAACGGAGGGGAGAGCTCACTGCGGTGGAGGTACACTTCGGCAAGGATTCCGGCAAGGCAGGGACGGCGAGGTTGTTGGGGAGGCGTCTCCGGTGGTCCTCAGCGTCGGGGAAGGGGTCCGGTCGATGCGCGTGAGCAAGGCGGTCACGAAGGTGGTCTTGGTGTCGACGGAGGCGGTCGGAGATGTCGGCGACGAGCTCCGAGGCGGCAGCGGCGTTCATGAGTTGGAGGGGAGGTCGCTCAGGTGGGTGCGGGAGAGGACCGGGGCTTTTATAGGGCCTCGGGGTGGTCGGGGTATGTCAGGAGGAGGCGGGTCTGGCGCGGTGATTACGCCGGTGAGGCTTGGGGAGTGAGAGGAGGGAAGTGACTGCGCGGTGAGTGGGAGCGGTCGGTGGGGCCGAGGTCTCAGCGAGTGAGAGGGCGAAGGCGCGGTCATCGGGCGGCCGATCAGGAGGGGTTTCGGGGAGTGATTAGGGGCAGTGGGCCGGTGGGCTTAATAACTCGCATTAATTTTTCCTATATTAATTACCAGAGTAATAGAAACAGCATTAAGGCATTCAAAACTTGTCCAAAAAAATAAAGTGTATATATCAAAGTGGCCAGGGAAATAAATGCCATTTAATGAACATTTTTCCTCCGCCAGAATAAATACTTTAAAAAATATTTTTCAGAAAATGCCTAAGTGGCTTTATTTATTATTGCAAATATTTTTCAAATAAACCCTTGGGTTTTATGGTTCAAGAACATCACAAAAATACCCCTGGTTTGGAGTGTCATATTACTCCCCTCAAAACTTTGTCAAGGGGTTTGAATGCTTACAAATTTAAATAGGGAATACAAATATGAAAGTGAAACTCCATATGAGAAATTTTCAAATAGTTTTCAAATTCCTTTTTTCCCATATTTTTTTTAAACTTCCAACTCATATTTCATATAATTTGAAGAAGTCATATTATCCTCTCTTATGAAAATCATTGAGTTGCATAATTTTTTTTTTTCTGAAATATATTTTCAAATGGAACTCAAACCATTTTCAAATCCCTTTTCATTTTCTCAAATGGAAGAAGTCATATCATCTGCACTCTAGGGTTTTGTGATGGAATGGATTTGAATTCCTGAGGATAAAGAATGCAGAGTAAAATTTTGGGAAAGTCATTTCATTCCCTCTCATTCAAAAGTTTCAAAAAGTTTCAAATTTCACTCAATTTCAATCACTCAAGCAAAACAAACAATCATTCTAATATTAATTATAACATTCCAAAATTTAGAATTTTGGGATGTTACAAACTACCACACTTAAAATGAATCTCGTCCTCGAGATTCGAAGAGGCTAGAAAGAAAAGGTTAGGGTTTGGGGTCTTCTAACAAATCCACTGTCCTGCAAGGTGTGGGTGCTACCACACTTAAAATGAGAGTTATTGGTCCTTCAGTAATCATGACACATCCTGTGGGTGCCTCTGTCTGTTCCCATTCTTCACGATAGCTCCTTCGGTGATGCTCTTCCGTTTAAAATCAAAAACTTGTGTTCTCATAACAAAATGTATTTCCTCCAATACTGAGTCTTCTTAGCTGGTAAGTCTCGTGATCAATTCTAAATAACTTATCGATGATCTCATGGTGGTCTACCATTAGTGGTTGTCCTGCAGTGAAATGGGTCGTGGCTTCATTCCTCACCGTAAAATTTCTACATATGGCAACAACTGCCATGTACAAGGGTTTTACATCATACCATTCTAAGGCTTAAAGAAAAGCTTCAAAGAACGTCGTCTCTTTACTATGGGTAAGTCACTCAGATTTACCAATCCGAATAGCAAGAGAATGATAAGAGTAAGTCGTCATGGTGGCCAAGCCATGTCACACTGAAATTATTACCTTGTATAAGGTTTAGTGAATCTCATATTCTATCACTTGGGCTTCCTCACAAACGTTGCAGAATTTTCTCTTGTCAACAAACGAAGTTCGGATAAATCCATTGATTCTGCAAGCTAAGCAAAAATATCTTTCGTTTCTTCACAACTCTCAGGTTATCGTATACTCCTAAGAAAATGTTTTACTGATCTGTTGTAGCTTCTTCCAAGTCTCTTCCTTCACAAAGGTGGTGCTTGATCCTTATCAATCCTGAGGTCAGTGAGTTGTGGGTTCACTTGAATACTTGAATAGTCTTTATCTCACTCTTGGGGTTACTATCATTTCATATTCCAGCATTACCTTCAGTTCACTCCATTATACCCTTGAGGTAACAAATCACAGACTTGTTCTTGTCTAGATTCCATTCTGCGGTATCCATTTTCCTTTCCATTGGTCTGTTTAACCTTGGGTATGGTTTCATCACAATCATTCTTATTTTCCCAATATTCCAACTTCAAAAGCACTTTGTCACAAAGGTCGTCATGCACATAGTTTGGATATGGTTCCACATTCTCTTCACCTGTATTCACTTATTCTAACTCCTTAATGGTATTTCTTCATTTCTTTTGTCCCTGTGGTTGCTACCACACTTAAAATGAAATGCACACATGACTGCATAGACCATATTGTCTCATATCCTCGAAAATTGGTCAGAGATCTTGTTCTTAGAGTGGCAACTCATATAATTCAACATAGGAGAATCATAACACCACAAATTCCATTGATCTCATGAATTTATTACAAACTCTGAGACTCCCATCATATAACTTCAAAATGATAAGAGTGCTACCTATAACATTTATTACTTCCAAAATCCAAAACTCAAACTACTCATGTTTAGCCTTCTTCTCTAGGCATTTATCGGCATAGTGGCCTAAATTCTTGCACTAGAAACACATGATTTGACTCAGATCCTTCTTTGCAGAAATTGGATTCTTCTGAGAACATCTTCGGTTTCTCTTCTTGGGTTCCTCTGTTCCGATCAAACTTTCAATTTCCTGTGGATGAAACTCCACTTCTTCTGTCGGAAAGTTCCCCAGATACTCTTTTCTTTCCTTCGTACAGTCCTGTGAGGAATGTCCTTCTTCTCCACATGAATAGCAGGCATTGGAGTAAAATCTGGTTAGGGATTCTCCATTAGGGTCTTCAACATCTTCCTTCATCACCAGTTCTCCTAAATTTTCTCTGAAGGCTTCCTTCATGGCTTCCTTCTGCTGCTTGATGACTTATTTTAACTTGGGGTACATTTGGCATTGAGCCAGGTAATGCGTAGTTCCTTCACACAAGAAACATGTCACCTGCCCAGTTGGGCATTCCATAGCTCGGTGATTTTCTTCACAATGAGGGCATCCTTCCTTGTGTTCTTCCTAGGTGTGTTCTATCTCTCCACATATCTTGCATGCACAAACCTTCTTCACTTCTTTGCAACGGGGCTTCTGGGTGTTGGTGACGACATGAGATTTTTGTAGAGTCATCTTGAATTCTTCCCAAGTGATTGTTGCTTGCGTATCATGGATATCTTCATGCATCTTCCACCAATGTGCAGCACCTTCTGCAAAGTACCAAAGAGCATACTGGACCATCTCCTTTCTTGCAACATGGTTACTCCTTAGATGATCCTCCATGTTCTGAATCCATTCTTCTGTCTCTAACCAAGTCATCGATCTAGAATACACGAGTCCAGCTTCACTCATCATCTATTGGGTTCAAGGTTTTGGGGATGAGATGGGTAAGAGAGAGAAAGGAGGGGATACACACAATACAAACAATGGTTTTGAAAACAGATTTTTGTTGTGGCTGTCGAAAATTTACACACAAATGAGAGCTCACAAAATTATCGTATCTAACGTAAGTATACAACAGGGGTTTGGTCTTCTAGGGCATAATATCTTGGAAATTCTTCATGGTCTTCAATTTCTTCGGGTCTTCATAGTCTTCAACTCATGTAACTTAGACTCTTCTAATGCATGGTGAAATCTTCTTTACTTTGAAGTGACCATCAGTTGTTTTGATATCTTGTCCTTCTCGAAGTGGTCTCAGTTGATCCTTAGTGTGGCCAAAAGGGGAAAGGGTATTTTCTAACTCTTTGAGGTAGGAGAGATCATTTGATAAGGCTCAAATAAGATGAGAAGTAAAGGGTCTTTTGAAAACAAAGTTCGTCGAGAAATCGTTTCCTAAGGGCTTTCCAATTTCTAGGGTCACGTCCTATAGTCAACATGTGCTCTGATACCAATTCTGTAGCGACCCGACTCAAAACGAGTCAAGCCTCTGTGTTTTCTGTGCCATCCCTGGATCAGTATGCTGGCACAGACAATACATCAATGTATATATCAAAGTGCAATCACATGTAATTAACGTAAAACAGATATATACCTTAAAATAGCAGCGGATATAGTCAACGGGAGTGGAGTCCCTATAACACCAACGGCAAGGTGAGTGCGGACCGTAACCCTGAATCGTACTCTTACCCGTCGTAGAAGAGTATCTGCAACATAAGACGTTGCAGCCGTGTAGGTCAGTACATGGAATGTACTGGCAAGATCACCATAGTAGAACAGAAGAATAAAGGCTATTCTATATGCAAAGGCTTGGTGGCTCTATGTCTGAGTTTTTGCGTAAAAGCTGATTTTATTTTCCTACAACAAAGGAATATCAGGAATTTCACTATGGAGTTACCTAGCATGACATGGTTCCGCCAACCAATGTCTCAATGCCCATAAGAATCATAAGTTGCCCACAATTAGTTATCAGTCCAGTGTTGAGAGTTCAGAGATAGATCCAAGTCCAGAGGCTCAAATTGTCCGTAACCGGGGACACGGCTAATCGATTAGGTTTAACTCTGGAGAGTGTTGTGTACTTTACCCACAAGATTCGTTCCCTCCTGGTAAGTCCTCGCACTGCATGGTGTTTGAGGACAGGATGAACGAAACATGGTCTTTAAGAGTGCTTCCCTGACTATCCGACAGTGCCCATCCAATCATAACATCGACTACATCTCGTAGCACTGCCTAGACAGAGTCACAACAAAGATCAACCAAGCCAGAGCCCATAATGACTTGTGGCTACACAGGTAAGCTGCCGGGCATGAAGTATTCATCCTTCTCTTTGAGTCTGGGTGAGGCTTTCCGCGTGAATACTGGCACATCTCCAGCAACACCTAGGCCAATCCACTGGCTTCTCCAGGGTGTCGTTCCAACCATCCCTCACCCAGTAGTGTGTATTGAAAAACTTGTTTCTCGAGTCTCGAAGTCTTGAGGTCTTGAATCTGCAAGACTTGAAGAAGCCTTCATGAAGTCGTCGTTTTGACGTGGAGTCCTCCTTCTCACACCACTCACGAACACTCATACCAGATCCTGTATATTTAAGCATAGCATTGAAATAACTAGTATTCCCGGGGCTTTAGTAACAAGTGGTGGGTTCCTACCTCATGCATACTACTCAACTACTAGAATTTCAATAACACTATGGGAGGGATTTTGTTTAAATGATGTCACTATATACAATAAGACATAGGTATGAAAAGATGGTCAAAGTGAACTTGCCTGTACTGTTGAAGAAGATAAGTATCGCTCTCAGAAAATAATTGACAGAACTATACGTCACTCTCCGATGAAATCTATATAGTCAAACATTGCATTCATAAGCAAACACATCTAGCAATCAATACTAACAATCACAAGGTAACACAAGAACCAAAAGTAACAAGGTTGATGAAGGAAATACTTAAGACAAAACTCAAATGGCAAAACTACATCAACACAACTAAGGTGGTTATGAAGGGAATCCCTAAGACAAAAGTTAAAATCAACAAAACTTCATCAGCACAACCAAAGTTGGTTTTCTCTACAAGTGCATCCTAATTTTTAAAAGTAGCAAACAAAAACAAGGTAAAATATAATCTAAAATAGTTTAGTAAATATTTAACTTAGCAAAAAGAATTACTTTTGAAAAATAACTAGGAACTAAGAAAACAATACTCTAGCAACTAAAGTTTTTAACTACTAATCATATCATCAAGAAAAAACATTAAGTTAATAAAAGAAAACCAAATTTTAAAGCAAATAATTAACAGAAAGTATTTTCTCATAAATCTTTGTTTTGCAAAAAGGAACTAATTGAAAAGCTTTTATAAAGGTTCTTCTGTTGATATAAAACAAGGTCATCCTTGGCTTAAACCACAAACAATCTCAACTATAATACAAATAGTTTCTGGTCTAAACTTAGATTAACAGAAAATCAAACTTATATAACAATTTGTGGAAACTATTTTCAAATACAAGATCAACATAGAAATGGAAATCCAATTTCAAGTTATAGTTGAACTAGAATTATATTTTCATGCAATAATCTAATAAAACATTATTTATTTTGAAGGGTTACTATTAACTAATAGAAAAATTTATAAAATCTATCAACTAATATAAAAGAAATAATGAAAAATAAATTAAAACAAAAGAAATATAGATAAGCCTAACAAGAACTAAACAGAATCTGTTTTGGTTGAAAAGACCATTTTAAAATATTCTAAAAATTTCCAAACTCTACCTACTATAACTAAGGTCACTAGTGACAAGTAGCAAAAATAATCAACTCAAAATATATTTTTAAACTCAAGATATTCAGAAAATAAGATTTGAATCAAATCTGTTTGAAATCAGTTTTAAGTTATTCAGATTTGGTCAAACTGGATATCTACAGAAACTTCGGATAATTTGTGACACAATGCAACAAGAATCAAATTAAAACAACTAAAAACATAAAAGATATGATAAAAACAAAAACAGAACTATTCTGTTTTAAACAGAAAACAGAAAAAAGAAAAAATTCTAACTAACGGACAGGGGGGGCTACGTGTCGGCTTCTGATTGGTCCGAAGGTGTGGGTGTGAATGTTAACGAGCGGACGGACGCAACTTAATAAAACGAATCGGTCTAAAAGACTAAACAGAAAAACCGGTCGGTTTATTAAAATAAAACCGAAGGGGTACGGGGATCTAATCCTAACCGTTGAGACGAGATCGAACGGTGGGGAGAGCTCACCGCGGTGGAGGTACACTCCGGCGAGGATTCCAGCGAGGCAGGGACGGCGAGGTTGTTGGGGAGGCGTCTCCGGTGGTCCTCGGCGTCGGGGAAGGGGTCCGGTCGAGGCGGCAGCGGCGTTCGGGAGTCGACGGGGAGGTTGCTCAGGTGGGTGCAGGGCTCGGGCGAGAGCACTGGGAGGTGCGCATGAGCGAGAGGAGGTGGTTGGTGGGCTCGGAAGGGTTCGGGAACGACAGGGTGGAGTGACACAACGGCAATGGCGCGGCGGCGGCTGAGTGCTTCGGCGAGCGATTAGGGGCGGTGAGAGGCGTCAGGCAGAGGGGGAAAATGGGGAAATGGGTAGAGGAGAGGACCGGGGCTTTTATAGGGCCTTGGGGTGGTCGGTGTATGGCAGGAGGAGGCGGGTCCGGCGCGGTGATTACGCCGACGAGGCTTGGGGAGTGAGAGGAGGGAGGTCACCGCGCGGTGACTGGGAGCGCTCGGTGGGGCCGAGGTGTCAGCGAGAGAGAGGGAGAAGGCACGGTCATCGGGCGGCTGATCGGGAGGGGTTTCGGGTAGTGGTTAGGGGCAGTGGGCCGGTGGGCTTAATAACTCGCGTTAATTTTTCCTATATTAATTACCAGAGTAATAAAAACAGCATTAAGTCATTGAAAAGTTCTCCAAAAAATTAAAATGTATATATCAAAATGACCAAGGAAATAAATGACATTTAATGAACATTTTTCCGCGGCCAGAATAAATACTTTAAAAAATTATTTTCCAGAAAATGCCTAAGTGGCTTTATTTATTATTGCAAATATTTTTCAAATAAACCCTTGGGTTTTATGGTTCAAGAACTTCACAAAAATACCCCTGGTTTGGAGTGTCATATTACACCTCTCAAAACTTTGTCAAGGGGTTTGAATGCTTACAAATTCAAATATGAAAGTGAAACTCCACATGAGAAATTTTCAAATAGTTTTCAAATTCCTTTTTTCCAATCTTTGTTTTAAACTTCCAACTCATATTTCATATAATTTGAAGAAGTCATATTATCCTCTCTCATGAAAATCATTGAGTTGCATAAAGTTTTTTTTTCTGAAATATATTTTCCAATGGAACTCAAACCATTTTCAAATAACTTTTCATTTTCTCAAATGGAAGAAGTCATATAATCTTCACTCTAGGGTTTTGTGATGGAATGGATTTGAATTCCTGAGGATAAAGAATGTAGAGTAAAATTTTGGGAAAGTCATTTCATTCCCTCTCATTCAAAAGTTTCAAAAAGTTTCAAATTTCACTCAATTTCAATCACTCAAGCAGAACAAACAATCATTCTAATATTAATTATAACATTCCAAAATTTAGAATTTTGGGATGCTACACCGAACTAGTGCACCTATACAATTAGCCATTGTATTTGGTGTGTTAGGGACACAAGAGACTTTTTATTATTCGGTTGTAGGGTTGCTTGAGAGTGACCAGCAGCGACCTATTGTCATTCCTCCACACCTATTCAGGGTATCATCAGATCTTAATGGCCGAGGATGAAGAGAAAACAACTTTCATCACCCCTTGCAGTACGTACTACTTCAAACGCATGCCATTTGGGTTGAAGAGTGCTGGTTCAACTTTTGCAAGAGCTGTCCAGATTGGCTTTGAGTCCTAGTTGCATAAGAACATGGAGGCCTACATGGATGACATAATAGTCAATACCAAGAACAAGGCCATGCTGGTCCAGGATTTAGAAGAGAAATTTGCAAATTTGCGCAAGATCAATTTGTAGCTCAACGCAAAGAAATGTGTGTTCGAGGTCCCATCTGGCAAGCTCCTTAGTTTCTTCATATCTTAGCGCGGGATAGAATCTAACTCTGCCAAGATTGAAGCAATCGAGCAGCTAGAGGCATCGAAGCACGTCAAGGACGTGCGCCGTGATACTTCCATTTTGCATCATGATTTTATATTGATATGTATTGCATTATGGGTTGTTATTACACATTTTGGTACAATCCTTATACCTTTTCTCTCTTACTTTACAAGGTCTACATGAAGAGGGAGAATGCCGGCAGCTGGAATTCTGGACTAGAAAATGAGCAAATCTGATATACCTATTCTACGCAACTCCAGAAGTCCTGAAAAATCTATGGAGAATTATTTTGGAATATATAAAAAATACTAGGCGAAAGAAATACACCAGGGGGCCCACCAGGGAGACACAAGCCTGCTGGGTGTAGCCACCCCCCTGGTCGCGCCTAGCGAGCTTGTGGCCCACCTGGCCATCCTCCGGTGCCCATCTTCTGCTACATTGAGGGTTCCGTCAAGGAAAAAATCATAATATACCTTTCGGGATGAAGTGCTGCCGTCTCGAGGTGGAACTTGGGAAAAACCAATCTAGAGCTCCGGTAGGGCGATCCTACCGGTGAAACTTCCCTTTGAGAGGGGGATATCGAAGCCATTGTCATTACCAATGATCCTCTCATTGAGAGGGGGTCAATCTCCATCAACATCTTCATCAGCACCATCACCTCTCCAAACCCTAGTTCATATCTTGTATCCGATCTTTGTCTCAAAACCTCAGATTCATACCTGTGGGTTGCTAGTAGTGTTCATTACTCCTTGTAGTTAATGCTAGTTGATTTACTTGGTGGAAGATTATATGTTCAGATCCTTGATCATCACTTATACTCCTCTGATTATGAACATGAATATGTTTTGTGAGTAGTTACGTTTGTTCCTGAGGACATGGGATAAGTCTTGTTATAAGTGATCATGTGAATTTTGTATTCGTTCGATATTTTCAAGAGATGTATGTTGTTTCTCCTCTAGTGGTGTTATGTGAACATCAACTACATACCACTTCACCATTGTTTGGTCCTAGAGGAAGGCATTGGGAAGTAATAACTAGATGATGGGTTGCTAGAGTGACAGAAGCTTAAATCCTAGTTTATGCATTGCTTCGTAATGGGCTGATTTGGATCCACACGTTTCATGATATTGTTAGATTTATCTTAATTCTTATTTCGTAGTTGCGGATGCTTGCGGGAGGGGTTAATCATAAGTGGGAGGCTTTTCCAAGTAAGGACAATACCCAAGCACCGGTCCACCCACATACCAAATTATCAAAGTAGCGAACACGAATCAAATGAGCATGATGAAAACTAGCTTGACATAAATTCCCATGTGTCCTCGGGAGCGCTTTGCTTTATATAAGAGTTTGTCCAGGCTTGTCCTTTCCTATAAAAAGGTTTGGGCCACCTTGCTGCACCGTTGTTACAATTGTTACTTGCTACCCGTTAAGAATTATCTTATGACAAACTATCTGTTACCGATAATTTCAGTAATTGCAGAGAATACCTTACTGAGAACCGCTTGTCATTTCCTTCTGCTCCTCGTTGGGTTCGACACACTTACTTATCAAAAGTACTACGATAGATCCCCTATACTTGTGGGTCATCAAGACTCCTTTCTGGCACCGTTGCCGGGGACTCAAGCACCTTTAGTAAGGAAAACATTTATATAGTGTGCTGAAATTTACTGTCACTTGTTACTATGGAAAATAATACTTCGAGGGGCTTCACCTCGACCAGAAACACAAAGAGTTATCCCTCAACCTACTGAACCTACTGAAAATATTTATTATGAAATTCCTTCAGGTATGATAGAGGAACCGCTAGCTAATCCTTATGAAGGAGATGGAACACTACATCCTTATTTGCATCTAATCTATGTGGATGAAGTTTGTGGATTATGTAAGCTTGCAGATCTGCCCGAGGATCACGTCAAGAATAAGGTATGTCCTTTATCTTTGAAGGAGAAGGCATTGACATGGTATAGGCTATGTGATGATATTGGATCATGGATCTACAACCGGTTGAAAATGGAATTTCATCAGAAGTTCTATCCTATGCATCTAGTTCATCGTGATCGGAATTATATTTATAATTTTTGGCCTCGTGAAGGAGAAAGAATCTCTCAAGCTTGGGGGAGGCTTAAGTCAATGTTATATTCATGCCCCAATCATGAGCTCTCCAGAGAAATTATTATTCAGATTTTTTATGCTCGACTTTCTCATAATGATCAATCCATGCTCGATACTTCTTGTGTTGGTTCTTTTATGAAGAAAGATATTGAATTCAAATGGAATTTATTGGAAATAATTAAATGCAACTCTGAAGATTGGGAACTCGACGAAGGTAAGGAGTCAGGTATAAATCTTAAGTTTGATTGTGTTAAATCCTTCATGGACACCGATGCTTTTCGTGAATTTAGCACTAAATATGGACTTGACTCTGAGATAGTAGCTTCTTTGTGTGAATCTTTTGCTACACATGTTGATCTCCCTAAGGAGAAGTGGTTTATACATCATCCTCCCATTGAAGTGAAAGTATTGGAACCTATTAAAGTTGATGAGAAAATTATAACATACAATGTTGATCCTGTTATCCCTACTCCCTACATTGAGAAACCACCTTTCCCTGTTAGGATAAAGGAACATGCTAAAGCCTCAACTATGGTTCGTAAGAGTTGTATTAGAACACCTAAACCCCTTGAACAAATCAAAGTTGAACCTAGTATTTCTATGGTTAAAGATCTCTTGGTTGATAATATTGATGGGCATGTTATTCATTTCTGTGATGAAGCTGCTAGAATTGATAGACCTGATACTAAGCATAAACATAGACCAGTTGTTGGCATGCCTGTTGTTTATGTTAAAATAGGAGATCATTGTTATCATGGCTTATATGATATGGGTGCTAGCATAACTGCAATTCCCCATTCCTTATACAAAGCAATCATGCATGATATTGCATCAGTTGCACTAGAGGATATTGATGTTACTATAAAGCTCGCTATTAGAGACACTATCACATCGATAGGGATTATTAGAGATGTTGAAGTCTTGTGTGGGAAAGTAAAGTATCCATGAAAAAACCATCTGAAGCCTTTGCAGTACCCTGCCGGAGAGGGGAAATCATCTTCGGTGGCTATCTTCATCATCCCAACGAAGGCCATGATGAGGAGGGACTAGTTCACCCTCGGGGCTACGGGTATGTACCAGTAGCTATGTGTTTGATCTCTCTCTCTCTCGTGTTCTTGAGACGGCACGATCTTGATGTATCACAGACTTTGTTAATATAGTTGGATCAGATGGTTTTCTTCCCTTGCTATCTTGGTGTGATGAATGGATTGAATATTGGATGTGATATCACTTGATGTATGTCTTGCATGTGGATACACGTGGTGACAATGGGGTAATCTATTGATTTACTTGATATATGTTATGGCATCAACTTGCGGATTCCGGTGACCCTGGGGATCTATGCATAGGGGTTGATTGCAAGTTTTCATACTACTTTCTCCGATAAAAATCTTGGATTCTCCTTGAAGGTCTTTGTGTTTGATTGAATGTGATAGATCTGAAATTGTTGGATGCAGTGGTCATAATTTACCCATGGATACTTGAGGTGACATTGGAGTATCTAGGTGAAATTAGGGTTGATTGATATGTATCATTGGTATTATTTTCGTATGAACTCTAAGGCTGTTTATGTCACTTACATGAATAGCTCGAAAGATTGATCGAAAAGAATAATTTTGAAGTGGTTCTACTACCTACACCAATTTCATCTTATGTCCTCCGCTAGTTTGGAACTTTGATGTGATTTTTTGTTGCACGTTGAGGAATGATCATACGATTCATCTATGTTAGCATTGCTGGGAGATTGCACTAGTGAAAGTATGAACCTTAGGCCTAGTATCCAAGCATCAATATACCGTTTTCCTCTCTGTTTTCCACCTGCTACCTTGCTGTTTTCGTATTTTCAGATTACAAAAGCCTATATCTACCATCCATATTGCACTTGTATCAACATCTCTTCACTGAAATAGTACACCTATACAATATGCCATTGTATTTGGTGAGTTGGGGACACAAGAGATTTCTTTTATTTGATTGCAGAGTTGTTTGAGAGAGACCACCTTCATCCTACACCTCCCACGGATTGATAAACCTTAGGTCGTCCACTTGAGGGAAAATTGCTAATGTCCTACAAAACTGTGAACTTGGAGGACCAACAACTTCTACAAGAATAAAGTTGCATAGTAGACATAAGTATGTGCACTGGAAATACATCAAGACCAATGAGGTCTATTTTCCCAATGTCCAAGAGAACTTCAGGATGTTGGACCTTGAAGAGTTCATAGGTAAAGAGATGACTGCATGGAATGATGAGCTGATCATGCAATTCTACTCCATTGTTCACTTCTATCCAGATGGCAGGATAGTGAGGATGACAGAAGCCACCACGTACTAGTCTACAATTGATGAGTGTGCTACCATCTTAGGTGTCCCAAAGGTGGAGGATCAAAGTCCAAGATGAATCACAACTCTATGACCAATATGTACGATCCAATTCCAAAGGAGTATGTGAAGACCCATAAGTTTGGCTCATGAAACTATCTGTTCGGAAAATAAACCCATGGCGAGACCCGCGCAGGGGGGGCTGGGTCATGCCTGGCGACTCATATTGAAGACCCTTAAGATGGGCCTGAAGATTGAAGGCAAGGCCACATGGCGACTTACCATATGGGCCAAGATGAAGGCCCAGAGAGGGAAGATGGCGCGAGACCTGGGCATGTAAGCTTCTTGGAGATGGCTTGCCCAAGAAGGCAAGGCGGCTTAGAGACAAGGTCAAATACCTTGTATGAGTAGGTTTGGACTCTTGTAACCCCTGGGACTCAACCTCTTATATAAAGGTGAGTCCCTCGGGCAGCTTAGGACAAAGAAAAACCAATTAATCGATAGCTAGGTCAAGCGAATCCGCTCCCTTCTAATCGATACTCCATCAAAACAACACAAAGCAGGACGTAGGATTTTACCTCTTTCCGAGGGGCCAAACCTGGGTATACTAGTGTCTCTCATCCCAATAAACCCCTTTGAGTCCACCGCCTTAGCGATGGCCTCGAACCTAAGTCTTTGGACATCTTCCATGAAAAAACCACGACAGCTGGCACCCACTATGGGGCTAGTGCGCAGTGTTGTGGATTTCTCAAAGGGCTCTCACCCTGGGATCGAGGGATACGCCATTGGCATGATGACTAAGAGTCACCGCGGCAACCTCTACATTGACGATGCTCGATGGGGACCGGAGGCCGACTGAATTGAGTACGGGCACCGGGTTCCCTTCGGCAAGATTCACATATTAATTGGTAAGATCGGCGGACTATTCGTGGCAGGACATCTGCACCGACCTCGTCGAGCTGGCCTGGCGTGCGCAAGCCACTTGTGTTCAACCCGGGCGGAGGAGTGTCTTCATCGGCTTCATGTAGGGTAGGGCAAACTCCAAGTCAGGGGGGAACATTTGTCCTCTTAGACGAAGGATCCTCCAGTGGAGATGCGGAGTCGGTCTACCAGCTTCACAACAGTGGGCTTGGGGGCTATGCTGATGATAATAGTATTCCGGAGCCCTATGACCCATCGAGCCGAGCTGCTGTCTTCATGGTAGGCTCGGCGCCGGCTTTCAACAGTACGATGTCCAGAGCAGCAGCGGGAGTCGCCATGCCGGATGCCGGGCCAACGACTCAGGTCTTTCTAGAACTAATGGAGGAGTTAACAACCCTAATGGCCATTGAAGTAGCAACCGGAAATCAGGCAGAGTGCAATGCATAGATTACCAGGATTAAGGTACTCATGGCTCAGGCCCAGGAGGATATCAACGCGTTGCAAATTCAAATGAACGCTGAGTTGGAATGTCTAATGATGGAGGCTCTCCGTTTTAGCATGGACCAACACACTTCGGAGGCGATTCTTCGGAGGAGGACCCAAGTCGACCTCCCTATGCAGCTTCAGCCCCGAAACCTCTTTAACAATCCCGGGGCGGGGCCAAGCACGCCGACGGTTGTAACTTGGGCCGCTGAGGCGTCGTGACAGCCAGACCTACCCCGAAGGGATTGGACCCCTCCACGGAACCTTATGACACCACCTGGCCATTATTCTAACTCGGTGGAGAACATGATAGTGGTGGCTGCCAGGCTCAATGCACTCTCCTTCGCCGAAGGTATCCCATTTGTTGAGGAGACGTGGTACACTCCACGCCTGTCCCAAGCCATAGCTACAACCAGTGCATAGAGTCGGTGGCGGTTTCCAACAATGTAGCAAATATGCAACCCTCCGAATGAAAACTCGCCTCGGATTAATAATCAGGAGGTCGTGGATAGGGGCCAAGTTCATCGAGGGTCTACTCCAATGACATATTACCCGGTAATCTCTAAGACGGCTCCAATAACCCCTTCAACCTCAATGGGCGCTGGCGTCTCATCCAAGGGAGTTGGTGTGCCTTTCCTGACGATGGCTCTACGGAATGAGCATTTGCCCAAAGACTTTAAGGGGCCGCGTAAAGTGCCTAACTATACGGCTGATTTACCCCTTGAGGCTTGGATTGAAAGTTATGAGCTCGCCATGGAGATGTTGGACATCAGTGAGGCGGTTTGTGCAAATTACTTCATCATAATGTTAGAAGGGTCGGCTCGCACATGGTTGAAGGGTTTGCCTCCTAATACCATCGCATCTTTAGCGAAGTTTAAACCATGCTTTATCAAGAGCTTCCAAGGAACATGCAAGAAGCCTATGACGATTGTAGATCTTGACCACTATGTACAACATGAGGATGAATCGGCCCATCATTGGGTCCCACAGGTTTTGACAGTTATGCACTCGTCCAAGAACATCTCGGCGTCTCAGGCAGTCCTAATTTTAGAGAAACACTGTCACTTCTTACCCCTTCAGTGGAAACTCAGGCGGTTGAAGCGTTCTTGTCAAGACATGGGTGAGCTCATGACGGCTCTCACGAAGTATGCAGATTCAGATACTACTAAGTATCCGAGATCCGATGATGAGAGATCAGCTAAGGGTAAGAAGAATAACAATGGCAAGACTGAACAGTAGAACGGAGCTGGAAATAGCAACCCGGGCAAGAGAAAAAACCAGGACGGCAGGTCAGAACTGGTGGGAAACGCCAGTGCTAGGAGCAATCATGCCAAGGATAATGGTAAGCCGCCCTTCAACAAAGGTAAAGCTCTCTTGAACTTTGGGGAAATGCTGAGTAAGCCTTACCCAGAGCACAACCAACCCGGTAAGCCGGCAGGCCACACATGGAGGGATTGCAGTATTATGCAGCAGTTCTGGGACTATAGCCATAACCAACATCACAATTATGGTAATGGTCTGTTACGCGGCTTAGGTCCAGGTGGCTTAGGGATAGGTTTTGGTGGAGGCAGCACGGGTTCAGGTTATCAGGGTCAAGGCAATCAAGGTGGTCACCATCAATAGTCCAACAATGGTGGTCAGTAGAAAAACAACCAGTCAGGGTACCAGAGTAACCCGAAGCAACTCAATGGAGGTCAGTCTGATGTTTTCACTACAAGCCTGGACAAATGAGATCAAAAGCTACACAAGAGGGCGGTCCACATGGCCACGCTAGCTCTCCCACAGTATTTGAAGTGGTCTGAATATCCTATCTCATGGAGTAGGGAAGATCACCCACCGCGGATCGATAACCCGAGGCACTTAGCACTTGTGGTAGCACCTCAGGTTGGAGGTTATAAGTTTACAAAGGTACTGATGAACTGTGGCAGCAGCATCAACATCTTATAGTATGACACTTTTCGCCGGATGGAGCTGACTGATAAGGCTCTTAAGCCGTCATCGACAGTTTTTCATGGTGTTTTGCCGGGCAAATCGGCTTACCCGGTAGGCAAGATTTCCCTTGAGGCGGCGTTTAGAGATGACTACAACTACAAGGTGGAGACCTTGTGATTTGAGGTGGTGAAAATTAAGAGCCCATATCATGCCTTCTTTGGTCGGCCGACTTTTGCAAAGTTTATGGCCAGGCCCTGTTATGTTTACTTGCAGCTCAAGATGTCGGCTCTCAAAGGGACGATTACAATGCGCAGTGATCAGAAGGTGGCCCTTGAGTGTGAGGAGGGTGACGCTGCTTATGCGGAATCAAGATGTGCTGAGGCGGAGCTCATGTTTTACAAAGATAATGTTGACCCAGCAGATATGACTCCATTGAAGAAGCTCAGCACAGAGTCTGAGCCGCCCTTGAAGTTTGCGGTAGATGATACTAAGCTGGTGAATTTTGCTCCGGGTGACTAATCGAAGAAGTTCACTATTGGAGGTAACATGGACCCTCCATAGGAAAGCGTGCTCATCGAATTCATCCGTGAGAATCGGGACATCTTTGCATGGAAGCCGTCTAACATGCCAGGTGTACCGAGAGAGTTCGTTGAGCACCACCTTAAGGCGGATCCCAAGTTTAAGCTGATTGAATAGTTCCTCTGCCGTTTCAACGAAGAGCAGCGTAAAGCAATTGGTGAAGAGGTGGCCCGACTCTTGGCCCTAGGGTTCCTTGTGGAGGTTTTTCACCCGGACTGGTTAGCAAACCCCATGCTTGTGCGCAAAAAGAACGGTATGTGACGTATGTGTGTAGACTACACAGATCTTACCAAGGCCTGTCCAGTTGACCCTGTTGCTCTCCCCCGTATCGACCAAATTATTGATGCAACGACAGGTTGTGAGAGTTTATAATTCCTGGACGCTTATTCAGGTTATCATTAGATCAAGACGGCAGTTAAAGACCAAGAGAATACATCATTTATAACACCTTTTGGGGCTTTCTGCTATGTGTCTATGGCTTTCGGGCTTAAGAGCGATGGCGACTTATCAGCGTTGTGTGCAAAATTGCCTTCATAATCAGATTGGGCACAATGTTCATGCTTATGTGGAAGATATTGTGGTTAAGTCAAGGAAGAAGGAGACTCTGCTTGACGACCTGAAGGAAACGTTTGACAACTTACGGGTCTATAAAATGATGCTTAACCCGGCCAAGTGCGTCTTTGGGGTTCCTACGGGCAAGCTCTTGGGTTTCTTAGTTTCAGAGCGAGGCATTGAGGCTAACCCGGACAAGATAAACGCCATCACGTCATTGTCTAAGCCGGTGAGAATTAATGATGTGTAGCACTTGGCGGGTTGTGTCGCCACTTTAAGCTTCTTCATTAGCCGCCTGGGCATGAAGGCTATTCCTCCGTATCAGATGATGAAAAAGTCGGATGACTTTGTCTAGAGTAAGGTTGCGGATGAGGCGCTTGAGGACCTCAAGAAACAGTTGGTTGAGCCATCGGTCTTGGCTGCTCTGGCTAGGAAAGAACCTTTGCTCTTATACGTGGTGGCTAATAATAGGGCAGTCAGCGCTACGGTTGTTGTGGAGCGTAAGGAGGCAGGGAAAGAGTATCCAGTCTAGAGGCCGGTTTACTACATTAGCGAGGTCTTGATAGAATCCAAGCAAAGATACCCACATTTGCAGAAATTGATCTATGGGGTGTTAATGGCAAACCGCAAGTTGAAGCACTATTTCCTTGGACACTAGATTACAGTAGTGAGCTCGGCTTCATTGGGAGATCTCATCGAAAATAGAGAGGCTACTGGCAGGATTGCTAAGTGGGCACTGATATTGGGCCCCTTAATTTGAAGTATGTGACTCGCACGACTGTCAAATCTCAGGCTTTGGTTCATAAATGATTGGACAGAGTGTCAGTCGCCTGCGGAGAAGCCGGACAACACACATTGGACAATTCACTTCGATGGATCGAGGCTATTGGAAGGTTCAGGGGCTGGAGTTATCTTGACTTCCCCTATAGGTGAAAAATTTTGCTATGTGTTGAGGTTAATGTTTCCTTTTACTAACAATGCAGCTGAGTATGAAGCTTTGCTTCATGGGCTCCGTGTGGCTAAGGAGATTAATCTTACCTGGGTTAGATGCCTTGGCGACTCAGACATCGTGGCTCAGGAAGTCTGGGGCATGTGGGATTCCAAAGACACACGAATGGCAGCTTACCGATAGGCGGTGGATATCATTGCTGGCCACTTCAAGGGTTATCAGGGGGATCATATTGACCGTCGCAATAATGAGGCGGCCGATGCATTATCAAGGCTGGGCTCCCAGCGTAAGCCTGTGCCGCCTAATGTCTTCTTGGACGTGTTGCATCACCCCTCTGTTAAGTTACATTCAGAGGAGGATCTTGCTATACCTGACCCAGAGGGGCAGCTTGTGGCGGCTCTACATACTATTCCTCACTAGACGTTGGCTTATCTGGGATATCTAACTCACAGCGAGTTACCCGAGGACAAGACCTTGGTGAGACAAGTTGCGAGGCAGTCTAAGTCTATGACTATCATCAACGGCGAGTTACATAAGTGCAGTGTAACCGGTGTCTTTCAGTATTGCATTTCCCCCGAAGAGGGTAAAGATATTCTAAATGAATACATGTCGGCGATTGCGGTCAAACACATCGGTTCAAAGTCTTTGGTGGCAAAAGCTTTTCGGCACGGTTTCCTCTGTTTGATGGCTCATAAGGACGTAGAGGACTTGGTCACGAAGTGTGATGGATGTCAGAAATTTGGATGACGTACTCACGTGCCAGCTTAGGAATTGCGGATGATTCCAATAACCTGGACGTGTGCGGTCTTGGGGCTTGATATGGTTGGACCTTTCAAGAGATCTAAAGACAAGAAGACCCACCTTTTGGTGGTGGTTGATAAGTTTACCAAGTGGGTTGAGGCAAAGCCGGTTAGCAAGTGTGATGCGGCAATGGCGGTTCAATTTGTCAGGAAGTTGATCTATCGTTTTGGTTACACTCACAATATCATCACGGATAACGGAACAAATCTATCCAAGGCGCTATGAAAGCATTTTGTGAAAGTGAGCACATCCGGCTTGATGTTTCTACTGTCACTCATCCACATTCCAATGGTCAGGCAGAACGTGCCAATCAGGAGATCTTGAAAGGAATAAAACCACAGCTTATGGTTCCTCTACAGAGAACGCCGGGTTGTTCGGTCGAGGAGTTACCATCCGTTCCTTAGAGTATCAGAACCACCCCAACAGGTCAACAGGCTATATGCCTTTCTTCATGGTTTATGGCACAGAAGCCGTTTTACCAAGTGATATTCGTCATGACTCGCCTAGGGTGGTGGCTTACGTTGAAGCTAACGATGAGATAGCGCGTCAGAACGCGTTAGATGCTTTGGATGAAGACCAGGATCTTGTAGCATCACGATCGGCGATTTATTAGCAAGACCTGCGTTGCTATCATAGCCGCAGAGTCAAGATCCGGACATTTCAAGAAGGCGACTAGGTGTTACGTTTGATTCAAGCTCGGACGGATATGCACAAGTTATCTCCCCCTTGGGAAGGACCTTTCGTGGTGAGCAGAAATCTCAATAACGGGTCATATTACCTCACTGATGTGCGGGAAGGCGACAAGTCACGTACCTTTGGGCAGGAGACTAACAGGCCGTGGAATATTGCTCATCTTTGGCCTTACTACACTTGACTCATCAACTCTCATCAATGTACATAAATCCATCATTGTATATACCTTTTCAATATAATAAAGTTGACATCCCTACAAGATGGGGTTTCCGCCGTTTCTTCATACAAGATTGTGCAAGTGTTGATACTTTAACAAGGTCATTTGGGGGCTTTCAACCCACCGGGTTTAGCTTTCACCCCCTCTTGACCGGCTGTTCTGCCAACGCAAGACCAGGTTAAACCTTCTTGTATGCTGATGCTACTCTGCTAGGTGACCCGCCAAACTCTTACCAGTTAATCTCGACCAAAGACCCTGAGCTGATCAAAATACTTGACAGCCACTCTTAACATGAGACCCTGTACTTGTTAAGGTTCAAATGGCGGCTTATTTCACATGAGGGACGGCTTATGGAAACCGAGGATAAACTCACCTATCTGCTGCACCTCTCCACCTGGTGGCCCGTTGTTACTCTTATTCAGTCAATCTTTTTGAAGATCCTGAGCTGTTTAAGGTTCAAATGACGAATTTATGTGCCATGGGAGAATATGTGGGAACTTATGGGTCTGGGGGTACTCATGCCCTACTTCGCCTCTATATTATATGGCTCGCGGTACTCTTAACAGTTACTCTTTTTAAAACACCCTACACTGTTACGGTTCAAACGACGAATATGTGCCATGGGAGAGCCGGCATATGAGGTTTGGGCAAACACGCCTAAGTTTTTGGTAAAAGAAAAGCAAGATCATAAAGAGATTTAACATCTTTGGGTTGTGCCTCTAAATTCGCCTTCAAAATGATACAAAATATACTTTGTCTTGTTTGTTTTTGCAGGTCTCGTCTTCCATGATAAGCCACCATTAAGTGTGAAGAAAGATGGTTATAGCCAGAAGGAAAGATAGATAAGCACATAAAGCTATTTAAATTCCAAACGGGCACGATGGCACGACAAATGAAATCAAGTTTTTTCTACGACTATTACAAAGCTCATCAAGAGCCCAAAAATCTGCGAGCTTAATGTTATTTGGAATCACTTATACCCTGGCGGATCAACCCAGCCGGGTTACCTTCAGCCAGGGGCAATTTGTTCAACTCGCCGACGGGTCATCCTGCGCCGGGTCTTCGATCTCTTCGATCCAAAGGTTGTCCACATCCCAGTTGCAGTTTGTTAAAGCCTCAAACCGAGCTTCATCACCAAAGATGGGAGATGGGTCAAAGTCAAGAGCAAAGAGTTTCTTACAGCATGCAGGAATCAAGTCTTTGGCTTCAAACGTGCACTCGTTTGCCATCCTCGCCATAAGCCGCCTGATATGAGGTCAAGTCAATCTCGGTGAAGAGTGTCGACGCGAGCACTAGGGAGGTATTCATACAGTGGGCATAGTCTACTTGTGTAAACTCTAAGCCATCATCCTTCTTCTATGGGAAGCCATCCATGATATCTTCAGTGGTAAGCTCAATGGCAAAACCTAGCGACCGGCTTAACGCGGCCATTGCTCCCTTATGGGAGGCTAATCGTTTTAGCTCTTCGATTTATTTTGGGAGGGTGGACCAGACTTCTATCACCCCTTTAATGAACTTTGGGACACATTTCTCAGTCAGAATCAACTTGATGGTGCAAAGGGTCCCACAGTACAGCTATTCTGTTAGAGTATATACTGCTTTTAGCTTCAACAAGCTATCGGAGGACAGCTGGTAGCTTCTCTAGCCTGCAAAGAAAATCAGAAGTTATAAGCCGCCTAAAGAGTTTTTTCAACAAGATGAAGAATTTTTATAATTGACAAGTACTTTATAAAGATGGCAGTAATCATCCCAGATATATGACGCTTGAGGGTTGTCAGCTCTTCTTTCACAAGTTTTAGCCTTTTAGCAGCGTCTTCAGCGCGCTTCGTTAGGGCCACTTATTGAGCTTCGGCGGATTTCATGAAAGCTGCAAAGTTCTCCTGAACTTTCTTGAGTTCTACGATGGACACCTGCCACTTCTCTTCCGCCTCAGCCCGAGCAGCTTGTTGTGATGCAATGTTTTCTCTAAGGCCAGTCAGGTCAGACTCGGTCGTGTTCAAAGCATCCTTCATAATACAAATAAGCTTCATAAGTTCTATGTCGCCAAGGAGACACATTAGTAGTCAGAAGTTCTGAAGCAATAATATTACAAGTCTCAAGCAGATTGCAAGCAATATACTTGTCACTTGGGGGCTAATGTCTGTCATTTCTCTCAAAGTTTACAACGCTAGAAAGCTCCAGCTCATCATTGGCATAATGACATGAAGTTGGGGGCTACACTTGGATCTTATTTTCAAGGAAGTACCGGTTTATTATCTACATTAACCCGTCACTTGGGGGCTACATGCCAAGCTACTTGCAACATGTCAAAAGTGGGAAGACCGGGTCTACTATTTTCAATACTAAACCTGATCTTGGGAGCTACATAAGGATATAAGGAAAGGAAAGATAGGAAGGGTACCTCCTATTTTTCCCTTATCAGCCCAATAAGTTTTGACTCCATGTTGCGGCTCGCGGAAAGTAGGTTCAGATAACTAGCGTGTAACTCGTCCACAGTCATCTTCTCCAAGCTAGGGAATGCAAAATCAATCTTCTCCCTTTCTAGGGAGGGCTCCTCACCCTTGCTGGTATGTTTAGCTAACACATGAGGAGCAGGAGAATTGTAGCCCATCCAAGTGATAACAACTTCTTCTGGTGGAGCCGTATCCTCAGCGGTCGGTAAAGGGCTGGGTGGCTTAGGTTCAGTCTATGGAGGGTCTTCAAGAGCGGCCATGTCAAGATCAGCCGGCTTAGAGAATTGAGGAGCGTCTTTAGGAGCACCTTGTTTGGCCTCAGAGGGCTCAACATGAGCTGCACGAGAGTCCGGCTTGGGATTCTCCGGCTCTTGAGCAGTAGGAGTGGTGGTTGACCCGCTCACCTTCCTTTGTTTGGATTGAGCCCTCGGAGCAAAAATATTGGTATATAATCAAAAGGGCAAGAGTATTAACATATGGTGTGGAGTATAAAGTGGGTACTCTAGGTTGATTTTAAGGGGAGGCAGCTTGGAGGCGGTTAGTCAACAGAAGAAGGGGGAGTCTCCTGAAAAGTTAAGATGCTGAGAACAAAGTATGTTACAATGCAAAAACTATATACAGACAATGGAGTTAGTTGAAGGAATACCTAAGTGCGTCGTTTCCTGGGAGCTAGAGAGTTTGGCAAGCCGGCCAAAAGATCCTCAGAGCGGGTGCTCCGGGTTTGATGTCTGGTACCATCTTGCTGTTTTCTCAAAAGAAATTCAGGATCGAAGTGAGCTAAAGGGCGTGAAAGTTTTATCTTATGAACAACTCGTCGAATTCTCTTTACTAGGAAGGGTTCTGAGTCAGAGGAGACGGTAATTACCTCTGGGCATCGGCATAGCTTGTCTCCATTTCTTCCTGTGAACAATCATTGTCAATGAATTGCATAAAGAGACGGCCAAGAGAGTCAAGTTCTACCGATGAGTCTTCAAGGTCGAGCAACTCCTGGGCGGAGGTTTCCTTCTTGCGACCGTGGTTTTACCCGCCTTAGTTTTCATCTTCGAGGGGGCAGTATATATTTTTTTCCAGAAATTAGAGTTGGCTTGCATATAACTCGCTAGAAGGTTAAAAGGAGTAAGGCAGAAAGCTAAGACGAAACAAGTAATTTGTTGGACATGATTCTTACGTTTGGAGCTGGGTTCTTAATTGAGAAAGGGTTCAACCCGGTTTTTGTTGCAAATGTCTTGATGTTCACCTACAAGTGACTTGATGATGGAATTTAGATGTTGCTTCGTCAGAGGTGTGGTGTTGAAACGAAGAGGGTCATCCACCACACCTATATATTCACACATGAGTTTATCCCGCTGCCTCAGCGGCAAGATCCTCAAAGTGACCCTGCAATGGGTTATGTCAACACCAGTCAAGCCTTTAGCCATTAAGGCCCTGATTTTCGTGAAGGCCAGAGCATATTTTACTCGCTCTGCGGCGGACATCTGATCTGCAATCTTGGTGGAGGTGCAAAGCCGTGTAGGGCGGTAACCCACCAGCGGCCTATCTCCGTTTGGAGAAGTGTCCTTGCAGTAGAACTAAGTTTTATTCCAGTCCTTGGGGTGACTCGGCAAGGTGGCCACTGGAAAGGTCATATATCTCCGCCTCTGGATAGAGACGCCTCGAAATTCCAAACTCGATCCAGCCGCCACTTCAGTTTGGCGGTTGATGTAAAACAAGTCGTCGAAGAAGTCAACAGACAGCTCTTCTTGTAGATATGCCTCACATAAGACATGGAATTGGCACATCTTGGTGACAGAATTGGCGCCTATATCTTATGGGTGGAGTTTGAAAAAGTGAAGGACATCCCGGAAAAACTTTGACCCGAGTAGGCTAAAACCTCTGAGGAGGTGATCAACAAATATGACAACTTCCCCTTCCTAAGGGATGGGTGTGATCTCTAGCCCTGGAACCCACCAGTGAACTACATTCTGAGCCGGCAGGACACCCATCTCCATGAGGTCGTGGAGAAATGACTCGATGACTCTGGAACCAACCCAATCACAAGATGCAGGGGCTTTCCACATGATGACGGGTTAGGATTTGTGAAGGGCAATAAGTACGGTGGGTTAACAAACCTCATAATAGAACATCTATAGCTATCAATATTGATATTTGGCGGTTCAAAATTACTACGAGAGCCGCCAGTACAATGGCGGGTTAACAGGCAACAGCTAGTAGAAATTCCACTAAGTATGTGCAAACAGATTTCCCCAATTACGGCGACCGCTACAAGACCTACGGACGAGGAAAAAGGAAAATATATTATGAATGAAAAAAGGAAGTGGAAGTGCGAACCGTTCATGTGTAAAACCTGTCCAAGAAATGATCTACGTTGTGTATCTCAGACCTATTGAATAGAGCGTCGCACATATGGGATAGAGCCTACGGTGTTCTTGTTCTCAAATCTACGGTGGGGTTTCCGGCGAGCGGTGGAGGAATCATAAAAGCTTCGCTAGGCTAAATGTGTATCCATGAAAGAGAAGAGGAAGAACCTCAAAATGATCCCGTGAAATGGCGGGACGCCAAAGAGCTCTGGTCCGATCAGGTTGATGTAGTGGCCAATGTTGGTGCGGACGAGAAACATGCAGCGATGGCGGTGGAGCTTCAGATGTGAGAGCACTTGAGGAGGAAGAAGAAGAGATATGGTGGCGTTGAAGAGGAGAAAAATAAATGAGACCCCTCACTTTCCTATTTATGAGATGCGACAGCAACAATCTACACGAGAATCGAGGAGGTGCAATGATGATTCACTGAGGGAGATGCCTCGATTTTCGGGCCAATCGTTTAATGAGACGATCCATTGCAACGTCACATAATATTTTTGACGTGTCTAAGGCGACGTCATCCATAGCGGGTTATGAAATTTTCTCTCTCAGGTAATGAGGACACAAGAATCGCCGCCAAATGAGTTTGAAGATTGACATGAACAAATTCAAATCAATCTGGGGCCTAATGTTGGGCATATAAACCCATGGCGAGACACGCCCATGAGGGGTCGGGTCATGCCTGGCGGCTCATAGTCAAGACCCTTAATATGGGCCTGAAGATTGAAGGCAAGGCCACATGGAGACTTACGAGATGGGCCAACATGAAGGCTGAGAAATGGAAGATGGTGCGAGACCTGGTCGTGTAAGCCGATCGGAGATAGCTTGCCCAAGAAGGCAAGGCGACTTAGAGATAGGGTCAAATACCTTGTATGGGTCTGTTTGGACTCTTGTAACCCTAGGGCCTCGACCTCTTATATAAAGGTGAGTCCCTGGGGCGGCTTAGGATAGAGGAAAACTAATTAATTGATAGCTAGATCAAGCGAATCTGCTACCTTGTAATCGATACTCCATCAATAGAACACAAAGAAGGACGTAGGCTTTTACCTCTTTCCGAGGGGCGAAACCTGGGTAAACTCGTGTCTCTCATCCCGATCAACCCCTTTGAGTCCACCGCCTTAGCGATGGCCTCGAACCTAAGTCTTCGGATATATGCCATGACAAAACCACGACACTATATGTAGTTAGGACTAACTACCTTCAGCACCATTTTGAGGCAAACCTTGATGCCCAAATCATGTGATGACAAGATGACTCGTGGATATTCCATCAACATGCTGCATCATGTAGACAAACACACCAGGATCAGAGTGATGGATCTCATTGTTGAGACCATCAAGAGGATTGTTGTTGATCAGAAGAGATCAAGTGGACATGTTCCATACATTCATATGCTCATCAACTCCAAGATTCGAAAGAGCCTCTATCTGCTTGATTGACCACATCTACCCCTCTAGCTAGAATTCGAGGACAATGTCGTGGTGATGGATCCATATCATCCCACTTCATCTACTGTATAAGCATAGATTGAGGTAGAGGCCCGAGCAGACATAGCAAGATATGCTAGTGCTCCAGTCCTAAAGACGAAGAGCAATCATATGTCCTATCTAGTCAGTACTATCCAAGGCATGGATAAGAACATCACAGAGTTGCTGCTGAACAAGAAGCGCCTTGAGAGGATAGTGGGGACCAAGTTTCATGATCTTGACACAAGGTGACTGCGTTTACCACCACTATTAATGCCTTGAAGCAAGAGGTAGATGCATTTCCTTTGCCCAGCTCAAATGATGATGATGATAGCCCTACTTTGCATGTTTAGACTCAGTTCGGGACTCAGGCTCGATCAGGTGTTGTGGCTTCCCAAGAGCTCACACCTTGAGAATCTGCACTGGATGCAACTTCTACTGTGCCTCCTTCAGCCCCTATAGTGTCCACTCCACCATCCTAGAGGACTTTTGTAGAAGCATTCGCCGACGCTCTCATTTTGACTCCTTCCACGACCAGCGGAGCAACATCATCTCCCCATGGAGGAGATCATTCCCATACTAACGTTTAGTTCTATAATTTTGAGTTTTTTGATAACTTGTTGCCAAAGGGGGGAAATTGTATATATCATAGGGCTTCGAGAGGGAGAGAGTGTTGCCTTTTGAAGCTTCTCTTTGAGTATTAAAACATTGGCCTACCTTTTGTTCCTCTAAAAACTTTGTTGTATTTGATCATACGCTTTGTGGTTGATGTTACTATTTCCTATCTTTGCGATATTTGTATGATGATCATTCACTCATGATTGGTGTTATGTGAATTGTAATCCATTCATATCATTTATGTGCACCACTAAGATGTATGTGACATGTAAGAGTGATCCATAATCCTAATCGATTATGCATTTGCATTCAAACGCAAATTTAAAGTAATGCACAAGTTTAGGGGGAGCTCTTGCTTATCACATACTTCTCAAAGCGATGATGCTATACAATGACTATATTTTATTTAGAATCTTTCATCTATATGTTATCATCAATTACCAAAAAGGGGGAGATTGACATCACAACTTATCCATAGGTGGTTTTGGTAATTAATAACAACATATATTTCATTGGACTAATGAATCTACCAAGTGTATTTTAGGAAAAGTTCAATGAATGGATTGGCTAGGATTGTGAGTAGTTTCCCTAGATGCATGGAACATCAATTGTCAAAAGCTTCAAGACTCTACATATTATATTTCTGTGAGAAATCACATTTGAGTACATAGGAAAGTAAATACTATTAAAAGGGGATGAGGTACCTATGATGATCTAGTTTCTAAAAGTGATTAGAAATTAGCCACCAAAAGCCTCAAGAATTCTCCCACAAAATATATTGTCCAAACCCTAAATTCAAATTCGGTGCCACCAATATTTCCACTTGGGCCCTACCGAGTTTTACATAGAAAGATCCCCAAGCCAAACCCTAGAAAATTGGTGCAATCTTCACTATAGCCGAACAACAGTGACCAACTAATCTAATTGACAAAAACCAGAATTTCCGAGGTTTTCATTTTGGTCAACCGAATCGGACTCACTGAGATGTTGTATATTGGTCTCACCAAAAAGCCTAAAGTTAGAACATTTTGCACTAGTCGGTGCAACCGAGTTTTACTCTGGTTCCATCGAGTTGGGAAATAATGTTCTAACTGTTGGATTTTTGGAGATGGATATATATACTGTCACACCCTGTGTTTTCTCTCTTTGTTATGCTTGTATTTATAAAATTTGGAACCAATTAAAACTTTTTGAGTACATGCCTATTTGAATTATTGCTTGTTCGATTGTTATGTTGAGTTTGTCTAGCACTCTTAGGTTCTACTGTTGGAAATATGACCTAGAGGCAATAATAAATTGGTTATTATCATATTTCCTTGTTCATGATAATCGTTTATTATCCACGCTATAATTGTGTTGATTGGAAACTCAGATACATGTGTGGATACATAGACAACACTATGTCCCTAGTATGCCTCAAATAGACTAGCTCTTTGATCAAAGATGGATATGGTTTCCTAGTCATGGACATGAGATGTCATTTGATAACGGGATCATGTCATTAGGAGAATGATGTGATGGACAGGACCCAAACTACAAACGTAGCATATGATCGTCTCAGTTTATTGCTACTGTTTTCTGCATGTCAAGTATTTGTTCCTATGACCATGAGATCATGCAACTCACTGACACCGGAGGAGTACCATGTGTGTATCAAACGTTGCAACCTAACTGGGTGACTATAAAGGTGCTCTACAGGTATCTCCGAGGGTGTCTATTGGGTTGGCATGGAACAAGACTAGGATTTGTTACTCCGTGTGACGGAGAGGTATCTTAGGGCCCACTCGGTAATACAACATCACAATAAGCCTTGCAAGCAATGTGACTAATTGTTAGTCACGGGATCTTGTATTATGGAACGAATAAAGAGATTTGCCGGTAACAAGGTTGAACTAGGTATGGAGATACCGACGATCGAATCTTGGGCAAGTAACTTACCGAAGAACAAAGGGAACATCATATGGGATTAACTAAATCCTTGACATGGAGGTTCGACCGATAAAGATCTTTGTAAAATATGTAGGAACCAATATGGGCATCCAGGTCCCGCTATTGGTTATGGACTATAGAGGTGTCTCGGTCATGTCTACATACTTCTTGAACCTGCAGGGTCTGCACACTTAAGGTTCGGTGACGTTTCGGTAGTATAGAGTTATGTATGGTGGTGACCGAAGGTTGTTCGGTGTACGGGATTAGATCCCGGACGTCGCGACGAGCTCTGAAATGGTCCTGAGGTAAAGATTGATATATAGGAAGTCCTATTTTGGTCGCCGGAAAAGTTTCAGGCTCATCGGTAGTGTACCGGGAGTGTCGGTAGTGTACCGGGGGACCATCAGGAGAGGTATTTCGACCGAAGAGGCTACACGGGCTGTGGGAGGAGGTAAACTAGACCCTGGTGGGCTGGCCGAAGCCTGCACTATGGTCCTATCTGGCTGGATTGGTTTGAGAAGGAAAAACCCAAAGGTGGAGAGGTGGAAAGAGTTTCCAAGTGGAAAAGAGGAATCCTACTCCTAATAGGATTGAAGTAGGACTCCTCCACCTCCAATTTCGACCAAACCTTGAGGGTTTGACTCTGCCTCCTCCCCTTCCTCCCTCCTATATATATACTAGAGGATTTAAAGGAAAAAGCTAACCCTAATAGCCACGTGCTACCTCTCCTCTAGATTGCAGTTTCTCCTCTAAATCGGTTTTCAGCGGTGCTTAGGCGAAGCCCTGCTGGAATAGCTCCACCACCATCGCCGCAACGTCGTCGCGCTAACGGAGAACTCATCTACCTCTCCGCTCCCTCTTGCTGGATCAAGAAGGCGAAGATCTTCATCGAGTTGTACGTGTGCTAACGCGGAGGTGCCGTCCGTTCGGCGCTAGATCGGAAGGACCGTGATCAAGATCGCGAGACGGATCGTGATGAGATCGCATGACGGATCATGATGAGTTCGCGGGACGGATTGTGATTGGATCGCAGGACGGATCGTGATGAGATCGCGGGATGCTCGGCGATTTGGATCACGAAGACGTTCGACTACACCAACCGCGTTTCTTAACGCTTCCCACTTAGCGATCTACAAGGGTATGTAGATCCACTCTGCCTCTCGTAGATGCTCATCACCATGGATAGATCTTGCGTGTGCATAGGAAATTTTTTGTTTCCCATGCAACATTCCCCAACAGTGGCATCATGAGCTAGGTCTACGTGTAGATGAGATGTCGAGTAGAACACAAAGAGTTTGTGGGCGTTGATGATTAGATTGCTTCCTCCCTTGGTCGTTTTTTGGTTCAGCGGTATTGTGGGATGAAGCAGCCCAGACCAACCTTACGCGTACGCTTACGAGAGGCCGTATCCATCGACTGACGTGTAACTTCGTTGCACAAAGATGGCTGGCGGGTGTCTGTTTCTCCTACTTTAGTTGGATCGGATTCAACTTCGGCGGTCCTTGAGAAGGTTGAAAAGCAACTTATGTATCACCGTTGTGGTTTATGTGTAGGTGAGAATTGTTCTTGCTACATACCCGTAGCAGCCACGTAAAACATGCAACAACAATTAGAGCATTTCTAACTTGTTTTTGCAGGGTATGTTGTGATGGGATATGGCCAATTACATGATGAGATATATGTGATGTATGAGATGATCATGTGTTGTATAGAATATCACGACTTGCATGTCGATGAGTACGGCAACCGGTAGGAGCCATAGGGTTGTCTTTAATTATTGTATGACCTGTGTGTCAATCATTAAGCACTATGTAATGCTTTACTTTATCGCCAAATGGTAGCAATAGTAGTAGAAGCATGGTGGGCGTGACAACCCCGATGGAGACATGTTGATGGAGATCAAGATGATGGAGATCATGGTGTCATGCCGGTGACGATGGAGATCATGCCGGTGCTTTGAAGATGGAGATCAAAAGCACAAGTTCATGGCCATATCATGTCACTTATGATTTGCATGTGATGTTAATCCTTTTATGCACTTTGTTTTGCTTAGGACGAAGGTAGCATTATAAGGTGATCCCTCACTTAATTTCAAGATAAATTGTGTTCTCCGGAGTGTGCACCATTGCTAAAGTTCATCATGTCGAGACACCATGTGATGATCGGGTGCGATAGACTCTACGTTCACATACAACGGGTGTAAGACAGTGTTGCACATGCAGAACACTCGAGTTAAACTTGACGAGCCTAGCATGTACAGACATGGCCTTGGAACACAAGAGACCGAAAGGTCGAACATGAGTCATATAGTAGATATGATCAACATGATGATGTTCACCATTGAAACCACCTCAACTCACGTGATGATCAGACTTGAGTTGGTGAATTTGGATCATATCACTTGACTGACCCGAGGGATGTCAATTTGAGTGGGAGTTCTTAAGTAATATGATTAATTGAACTCATTATCATGAACATAGTCAGTAGTGTCTTTGCAAAATTATGTTTTAGATTACTAGATCACGCTGTAGCTCCATTGAATTTCTATATGTTCCTAGAGAAATAGAGTTGAATGAAGTTGGTAGAAATATTGCGGACTGGGTCCGTTATCTGAGGATTGTCCTCATTGCTGCACAAAAGTCTTATGTCCTTAATGCACTGCTCAGTGTGCCACCCCCTCTAGCGTTAGTTGTAGATGTTGTGAACATCTAACAGGCACATTCTGATGACTACTTGATAGTTTAGTGCGTCATGCATTACGGCTTAGAATTGAGGCTCCAAAATGTTTTGAACATCAGGGAACATATGAGATGTTCTAAGAGCTGAAATTGGGATCTCAGGCTCGTGCCGATGTTGTGATATATGAGATCTCCAACAAGATTCTTTGCCTGCAAGATGAAGGAGAATAGCTCAATCGTTAAGCATGTGCTCAGATTGTTTGGGTGCTACAATCGCTTGAATCTAGTGGGAGTTGATCTTCCAGATAAGATAGTGATTGATATAGTTCTCCAAGTCACTATCACTAAGCTACTAGAACTTGGTGATGAACTATAAAATGCCAGGGATATAAATAATGAACCATGAGCTGTTCGTGATGTTTGACACCGCAAAGGTAGAAATCAAGAAGGAGCATCAAGTGTTGATGGTTAGTAAAACCACTAGTTTCGAGAAGGGCAAGGGCAAGGAGGGAAACTTCATGGATGGAAGTCAGTTGCTGCTCTAGTGAAGCAACCCAAATTTGATCCCAAACCCGAGACTAAGTGCTTCTATTATGAGGTGAGCTGTCGCTGAAGCGGAACAACCCTAGATACTTGGTAGATAATAAGGCTGGCAACGTCGACACAAGTGTATTTGATATACGTGTTATTGATGTGTACCTTGGTAGTACTCCTTATAGCACCTGGGTATTGGATACCGGTTCGGTTGCTAAATGTTAGTAACTCGAAGTAAAAGCTACGGAATAAACGGAGACTAGCTAAGGGTGAGGTGATGATGTGTGTTGGAAATGTTTCCAAGGTTGATGTGATCGACATCGCAGGCTCTCTCTACCTTCGAGATTGGTGACGAACCAAAATAAATGTTATTTGGTATTTTGCGTTGAGCATGAACATGATTAGATCGTGTTTATTGCAACACGGTTATTCGTTTAAGTTAGAGAATAATTGTTATTCTGTTTACATGAATAATACCTTCAATGGTCATGCACCCAGTGAGAATGGTTTGTTGAATCTTGATCATAGTAATACACATGTTCGTAACATTGATGCCAAAAGATACAAAGTTAATAATGATAGTACCACATACTTGTGGCACTGCCGCTAAATGTCATATTGGTATAAAGCGCATGAAGAAACTCCATGTTGATGGATCTTTGGACTCATTCAATTTCAAATCGGTTGAGACATGCGAACCATGCCTCTTGGGCAAGATGACTAAGGACCCCGTTTTCTGGATTGATGGAGCGGGCAAGTGATTTATTGGAAATGATACATGTTGATGTATGAAATCCAATGAGTCTTGTAGCGTGCGGTGGATACCGTTATTTTCTTACCTTCACTGATGATTTGAGTAGATATAGTGTATGTTTACTTAATGAAACACAAGTCTGAATCGTTTGAAAAGTTCAAGCAAATTCAAAGTGAAGTTTAAGATCATCATGACAAGAAGATAAAAATGTCTGCGATATGATCGTGGAGGTGAATATCTGAGTTACGAGTTTGGCATACAACTTTACAAAATGTGAAAGTCATTTCACAACTCATGCCACCTGGAACACCATAGTGTGATGGTGTGTCCCAACGTCATAGTCGTTCTCTATTGGATATGGTGCGGGCTATGATGTCTCTTATCGTTTTGCTACTATAGTTTTGGGGTTATGCATTAGAGACAACAACGTTCACTTTAAATAGGGCACCATCTAAATCCTTTGAGATGACACCGTGTGAATTATGGTTTGATAGAAACCTAAGCTGTCATTTCTTAATGTTTGGGGCTGCGACGCTTGTGTGGGAAAATGTTTTCACCTAATGAGCTCGAACCCAAAGCAAACAAATGCATCTTCATAGATTACCCTAAGAACAGTTGGGTGAACCGTCTATCTCAGATCCAAGCATAAAGTGTTTGTTGCTAAAACGGGTCCTTTCTCGACAAAAAGTTTCTCTCAAAAGAATTGAGTGGGAGGAAGATAGAACTTGATGAGGTTGTTGAACCTTTGTTTCAACCAGAGAGTAGCGCAGCGTAGAAAGATGTTTCTGTGGAACCTACGTCAGTTGAAGAGGAAGTAAATGATGATGATCATGAAGCTTTGAATCAAGTTACTATCAAACCTCGTAGGTCGACAAGGATGCGTATTGCTCCTGAGTGGTACGACAACCCTGTCTTGGAGGTCATGTTGTTGGACAACGATGAACCTACGAGATATGGAGAAGCGATGATGGGCCTGGATTCCGACAAATGGTTAGAGGCCATGAAATCCGAGAAAGGATCCATGTATGAAAACCAAGTATAGACTTTGGTAGACTTGCTCATTGGACGGCAGGTCGTCAAGTACAAATGGACCTTTGAGATGAAGACAGACGCTCATGGTAAATGTCACCATTTATAAAGCTCTAGTTGTCACAAAGAAGTGTCCGACAAGTTCAAAGAGTTGACTGCGACGAGACTTTCTCACTTGTAGCGATGCTAAAGTCTGTTGGAATTATGTTAGGAGTTGCTGCATTTTTCAATTATGAAATCTGGAAGATGGATGACAAAACATTGTTTCCTTAACAGTTTACTTGAGGAAAAGTTGTATGTGATACAACCAGAAGGTTTTGTCAGTCCTAAGGATGCTAAAAGGTGAGCAAGCTTCAGTGATCCTTCTATGCACTGAAGCAAGCATCTCGGAGTTGGAATATACACTTTGATGAGGTGATCAAAGTTTTTGAGTCTATACAAAGTTTATGAGAAACTTGTATTTTTAATAAAGTGAGTGGGAGCACTATAGAGTTTCTGATAAGCATATGTGGTTGACATATTGTTGATCGGAAATGATGTGGAATTTTTGGAAGGTATAAAGGGTTGTTTGAAAGGAGTTTTTCAAAGGAAGACCTGGATAAAGCTACCTAATTGTTGAGCATCAAGATCTATAGAGATAGATCAAGATGCTTGATGAGACTATGAATGAGGAGTACATACCTTGACAAGATTTTGAAAGAGTTCAAAATGGAGTAGTCAGAGAGAAGTGTTCTCGCCTACTTTGTAAGGTGTGAAGTTGAGTGAGACTCAAAGCTCGACAACGATAGAAGAAATAGAAAGGACGAATGCCGTCCCCTATGCCTTAGCCATAGGCTTTGTATAATATGCCATGCTGTGTACCGCACCTGTGTGTGCCTTGCCATGAGTCCGTCAAGGGGTACAAGAGTGATCCAGGAGTGGATGACTGGACAACGGTCAAGATCATCCTTAGTAAGTAAAATACTAAGGAAATGTTTCTCGATTATGGAGGTAAGAAAGAGTTCGTCGTAAAGAGATACGTCAATGCAAGCTTTGACACCAATCCGGATGACTCTTAGTAGCAATCCGGATACGTATAGTAGAGCAGCCAGTTGGAATAGCTCCAAGTGGAGTGTGGTAGCAGTCTTTATAGTTTGACATAGAGATTTGCAAAGTACACACGGATCTAAATGTCCCAGACCCGTTGACTGTAAGACCTCTCTGACATGCAAAGCATGATCGAGCCCCAGAACTTATTGGGTGTTAGATTCATAACAATGCGAATCACATGGTGATGTGAATTAGATCATTGACTCTAGTGCAAGTGGGAGACTGTTGGAAATATTCCCTAGAGGCAATAATAAATTGGTTATTATCATATTTCCTTGTTCATGATAATCGTTTATTATCCATGCTATAATTGTGTTGTTCGAAAACTCAGATACATGTGTGGATACATAGATAACACCATGTCCCTAGTATGCCTCAAATAGACTAGCTCGTTGATCAAAGATGGCTATGGTTACCTAGTCATGGACATGAGATATCATTTGATAACGGGATCACATCATTAGGAGAATGATGTGATGGACAAGACCCAAACTACAAACGTAGCATATGATCGTGTCAGTTTATTGCTATTGTTTTCTCCATGTCAAGTCTTTGTTCCTATGACCATTAGAACATGCAACTCACTAACACCGGAGGAGTACCTTGTGTGTATAAAATGTTGCAACGTAACTGGGTGACTATAAAGGTGCTCTACAGGTATCTACGAGGGTGTCTGTTGGGTTGGCATGGATCAAGACTGGGATTTGTTACTCCGTGTGATGGAGAGGTATCTTAGGGCCCACTCGGTAATACAACATCACAATAAGCCTTACAAGCAATGTGACTAAGTGTTAGTCACGGGATCTTGTATTATAGAACGAGTAAAGATACTTGTCGGTAACGAGGTTGAACTAGGTATGGAGATACCGTCGTTCGAATCTCGGGCAAGTAACATACTGAAGAACAAACGAAACATCATACGGGATTAACTGAATCCTTGACATAGAGGGTTGAACGATAAAGATCATCGTAGAATATGTAGGAACCAATATGGGCATCCAGCTCCCACTATTGGTTATTGACCGTGGAGGTGTCTCGGTCATGTCTACATAGTTCTTGAACCCGCAGGATCTGCACACTTAAGGTTCGGTGACGTTTTGGTAGTATAGAGTTATGTATGGTGGTGACCGGAGGTTGTTCGGAGTCCCAGATGAGATCCCGGACGTTGCGATGAGCTCCAAAACGGTCCTGAGGTAAAGATTGATATATAGGAAGTCCTGTTTTGGTCGCCGGAAAAGTTTCGTCTCATCGGTAGTGTACCGGGAGTACCGGGAGTGTATCGGGGGACCATCGGGAGAGGTATTTCGACCCAAGAGGATACATGGGCTCTGGGAGGAGGTAAACCAGCCCCTGGTGGGCTGGCCGAAGCCTCCTCTAAGGGACCATGCGGCTGGAGTGGTTTGAGAAGGAAAAAACCCAAAGGTGGAGAGGTGGAAAGAGTTTCCAAGTGGAAAGGAGGAATCCTACTCCTAATAGGATTGGAGTAGGACTCCTCCACCTCCAATTTCGACCAAACCTTGAGGGTTTGAGTCTGCCTCCTCCACTCGCTCCCTCCTATATATACTAGAGGATTTAGAGGGAAAAACTAACCCTAATAGCCACGTGCTACCTCTCCTCTATATCGATTTTTAGCGGTGCTTAGGCGAAGCCCTGCTGGAATAGCTCCACAACCATCGCCGCAATGCCGTCGCGCTGACAGACAACTCATCTACCTCTCCGCTCTCTCTTGCTGGATCAAGACGGCGGAGAGCTTCATCAAGTTGTACGTGTGCTGAACGAGGAGGTGTCGTCTGTTCGGCGCTAGATCGGAAGGACCGTGATCAAGATCGTGAGACGGATCGTCATGAGATCACGGGAAGGATCATGATGAGTTTGTGGGACGGATCATGATTGGATCGCGGGATGGATTGTGATGAGATCACAGGGTGCTCGGCGATTTTGATCGCGAAGACGTTCGACTACACCAACCGCGTTTCTTAACGCTTCCCGCTTAGCGATCTACAAGGGTATCTAGATCCACTCTCCCTCTCGTAGATGCTCATCACCATGGATAGATCTTGCGTGTGCATAGGAAATCTTTGGTTTCCCATGCAACGTTCCCCAACATCTACTCCTCTCCATATTCATCTTCCTTGAACCAAACTTCTTGCCCAATGATCATGCCATGTGAATAGTTCTCAAAACTATGTTTACCAAATATTATTTTGAATAAAAGGATTTTATTCAAATTAGGTTTTAAAAAACCCTAAGTTGAGGTTTGCACTGCAAGTCCTCAAATTGGGTGGATCCTTCTTCCCCAAAGGCTTTTTTTCAAACCTACTATATATAGGACTTTCCAAAACCACCAATTATTAATTTTAAAGACTATTTTTCTATTTACTTAAACGGCTCTTTCTTAAGGCCAGAAATAGCCTTTTATAGGGAAAAATTATTTAAATGGTTTCAAAATATTTTCGAAAATTTAGGGAAACTCAGTGAACATATATTTTCCACATATATGAGTTTCAATACATAGGTCTTGCCAGAAATAGCCTTTTATAGGGAAAAATTATTTAAATGGTTTCAAAACTCTTTCTGCCCAAATCAAACTTTTGAAATATTTCTATATGAAATATTCTCAATATATTCCAAGAAAAAGCCAGCAAGTCAACATTGTCATAGGTGATAATCTTGCAAGGTTTCATCTCAATCCAAGTTGTTTTGCTTCATAAACTTATTCCAAAACCATCCCTGTCCAGATTCAAATTTGAACAACTTCACATTGCGAAGTTTCTTCCCTTGATCCCAAACTTTGTGGACATGTTCTAATCACCAAATAATGGTGCTACACTAAATGGTGCATCAAGGGGATTAACTTAGCATGACTAGATCTACAGAAACCAGATTCTGTTGATTTCTAGGGTTTCACAAAGTTGCATTGTGAACTTTCTTCAATCAAGCTCAAACTTGGTGATCAGACCTAATTATAATCACCATTTGATCCTGTCAAACCTTATGGCAAGCAAATCCCATTTGCTTGCCCTAAACTCTATCAAACACCTTGTGCATGTTTGGTAAGAATATGTTTTGACCAACTTTTTCTATTCCCCTTGGCCTCAAATTTTACCAATGTCTCTAGGGTCACCCCTTCACCCCTAGTAAGAATCTCAAGCCTCATTTCCATCGGTAAGTGTGGTAAAACCCCATTTTTACCCACTCGATAGCAGTAAAACACCCCTCTCTCCCTCCCCTCTTATTCTATCATCCTCCCAGGCATCCAAAGCCTTTGTCCCCTACCCGAGATACCCCTAGACCCCCTAGACACCTTTGGCCGCACCTAGAACACCGTTGGCATGACATGGCATGACATGGCACTACAGTGCATGGCTCTGGTGGCCTCGGGCCTCCCCCTCTCGCCACTTGGCCCCTCTCGGCGTCCGCACCACGCCACCTTATCAGCTCCCTCCTCTGGCTCGGCCAGTGAGCTGCCTCACACGGGCACGCTCCTCTTCCTCTCTCTTCCCTCCCTTGGACCTAGACCAGCCCCAGGCACGCCCCAAACTGACCCCCATATCCTCCCGTGGCCTTTGGCCTCAGCCCCGAGCTCGTCGGCGCACCCGAGCTCCATGGACCACCGAGCGCCTATAAAAAGGGCCTCCCCGAGCCTCCTCTCCTCTATGGAACCTCCCTCTCTCTCCCATTCGGCCGCCCCAAGCCCCCGTTTGAGCCCCCCGAACACCAGTGCTCAAGATCGACCGAGGCGCCGCCATGGCGGAGCTCCGTCCATCTCAGGACAGAGGCCCACTTCGGCGTTCTTCCCACCTCCTTCCTCCCTGTCTATTTCTAGTAGAGGAGCACCGACGGCGATCCCCTCCCAAACCTCCTCCGCCGTGGGTGCTCATCGCTGGCGAACCAGGCCTCCTCCGACCACCCTTCCACCTCAAGAAGACCGGCGGCTCGATGCTGGGTCCATCCCCGCCCTCAGATCCCCTTGCCATGGCCTTCCTCGGCGCCAATGAGCTTCGCTGCCCCCTATCAAGAGGTGGAAGATAACAGGTGGGACCCCCCTATCATCCCCACACCTCTCTCCCTCTCCCTCTCTCTCGCTGATGCTAGGGCCGGCACGTCATGTTCAAAACTGGCCACGCATGCGCCCGCAGCTCAGCTGGGCTGGCCAGGCCAGTTGGGCCCAGTGCGGCTGGGCATTTGGCCCCAAGGCATAGTGGCCTTTTTCTTTCTTTTTTAGGAGCACTTCCAAAAATCCCTTTGATCAAGATAAAAATCCTATGCCAAATGTTTTTCCACCTAAATCTTAGAATAATATGTCGAATTTAATAGTGCCATTTGAGAAAAAAAATTGAAAACTTTTTATGCACTGTTTTATTTTAAAACTTTTTTAGGCATCTTTTTGCCTCTGTTTAAATAGTTTTCGAAAATGTTTTCACAGCAAAACCTTAGAAAAATATTTTTGGTATTGTTTATAGTATTTAACAGAGAAGGGTAGCATTTTAGTAGTGGATTTGTGTGTTCTGTTTTGTGTGATGCTTGTTATTATCGTTATTTATCACGACGATAGATTGCCCTAGTGACGAGGGAGTTGGACCCAAAGACTTTTAAGACCTCGAAGACTTTGTTGAGCCAGGCAAGCACCCACTACTAGAAAAAAGGCTGCTAGTGGTGCACCTGTTTTGCCTACTAATGGCGGAATACAGGTGCGCCACTAGCACCACGCCATTAGAATTTTTTACTAATGGCGCACCTGTGGTGCGCCATTAGTATCTGGTATACTAATGGCGCACCATGCAGTGCGCCATTAGTATAGCTCAGAGTGCGCCATTAGTATGCCTCCCAGGGGCCATATTTACCCATGTGCTCTGGCTTACTAATGGCGCACTAATGTATGATGCGCCACTAGTGTGTTTTTTGCAGTGCGCCACTAATGTGCTGGGTGGTGCGCCACTAGTATGAATATTAGGTATTTTTTTTTCTTTTTTGATATTTGCACAGGTTACAAAACATATTACTGCACAGAATATAGAGAGCACAACATATAAACAGCAGATTTATCAAAGACAATAGAAGATTAGTCTCCAAATACAATTCATCATATTAGTCTCCAAATTTAAAATACTGAACAACGTTAGAACATTACAAGTCTCGACACCGCGAGTAGCGAGTTTGTCTTCACATTACAAGTCGATATCGATCATCTAAACTACCATCACATAGAAGAGAGTTGCGGTCATCACGATGAGCATCATCGCGATGAAACTGGTCTTCACCCGGTTCCTGCAACGCTCCCTCCTCTCTGCCGCTAGATAGCACGCGTATCTAGCTTCCGCCTCCGCCCTACTGGTGTACCCTTTGTAACTGTTACCGCTGAACCGGTGAACCTGTCTCCGACACTCCTCCCAGTCGTCGTACACTCTAGGAACCTTACCCATGTACAGGACATACGACGGCATCTCTATGCACTAGCCAAACAAAACGTTAGTAGCAATTCACAGACAATACATATGCAATATATAAGTATGCAACAAAAGGATCGGAAGAAAAAAGCAACACATTAATAGCACGATTCATGGTCCTACTAATAAATAGCATCGATTACATATAAGTTGAGCGACTGTCCAAACCAAAGAAACATACAAGTTCATTAAAGTTTAATATTACAACATGAGCCAATCGACATTTCAGAACTACATAGCATCACTACTTTCGACTCGACTCAGGGACCGGAACATGGATGAAGCCGCCGTCTTTAGTGATGGTCATGAAATCGCGGGCGTTGTCAGCCTGCATTTGTAGCATTGTTTCTATCTCACTGTTGGACGGTTGATATCTGAGGTAGAACTGCCTCGAGGTACGAAGGACATATTGATGGATGATTTCCGCAAACTCCGACTGGATGCGATAGAATTCTTGTCTGATGTCCGCGTCCTGGATTGCCGAAAAGCGTGTGGCCCAATCTTTGAGATTATTTGGTAGCAGAAGGTGATGTTGGTCCCGTACGATCGCCTGCATGAGATGGAGGGCGTAGTAGGCATCCTTCTGACTGCCAGGCGGCTGCTTGATGCAGGGGAACGTCGTATTGTGGGTGAACACGTGCTTGCCGTACCTACGAATTCTCCTGCTGAGGGTGCCTCCAGATCTGGCGTAGTCGGGGAGAACATCATCAAGAACTTTCTTGATATTTGTGTAGTCTATCTTCGACTGACGGTCCGAGTCGAAATACGTGGCCATGGAATATTTCGGGCTTATGAGGATGAGTGTGCAATGTGTGTCACTGTGCACAAAACATGGAATGTTAGAAAAAAAAGAACAATCGAAATCTAAGAGATGATATGTTATGGGGCGGTGAGGGGATGACTTACTCGGGAAAGTAAGGCACGAGGAAGTTATCCTTATCTGGGTTTGCCAGAATGACGCCTTATTGGTGTGAACTCGCGACTTGCCGGTCCCCAGCGCTGCCCAAGATCTTGGCATGCATGTAGAAGGGGTCGACTATCACGATGTCCGGGGTCTTGTCTCTAATGATCCGCATCTCCATACTCATCAAAAATAGCCGAACGAAGGTGTAGTGCAGCGGATGAAGGTTAAACATAGCATAGATGTCATCAAACCGCAGGACGATCGTACCCCCGATGGCGCTATCCACAAAGCCCTTGCCCTCTGGCACCTTGGCCACGAAAACCGGGTATGCCACATCATTCTCGGAGAGACGCCGCTTCTCCAAAGAAAGAACACTGTCATGCAGACTCCGCATAGAACCGGTTGCAGCATTGAGCAGATTAGTCGGTAGCATCGGCCTACCCGCCACATGCACCCTCCTCGAGATATCCTTAGGTGAAGGTGACCCATCCTGAGCACGGATCGTACTCGGTGCCGGTTGGCTCGCACCGCCCTTGTTATTCTTCCTTTTCCGTGCCTTCTTCTTCTGCTGTAATGGGATCGGGTTCTGCTCACAGACCGCCTTCTTGAGTGTGTTGGGGCTGATAATATTTCGCACCTCGGCTATCTGAGGCTCGGTGAAGGCGGCAGCTGGAGGCGTCTCCTGATAACTGAACACCAGACGACGCCTGTTGCAATTGGGTTTCTCCGCGGTACCAGCTAGATCGCGGTCGTCTTTTGTAGGGTTGCGTTATTGAGAAGGAGGCCTGAAGAATTCGTCACCATACCCATGTTCGGCAAAGTACTTATCGACGTTGGTAAATGTACAGTCGTCGTCATCGTCGTCCGGATCCTGTGCCATATGAATGTCCGGCATGTCCGGTAGCGTTGCGGTGGTCTTGCCATGGCTTGGCGCCGGCACGACTGGCGGTGTTGTCTTTGGGGTGGTGTACCCTGCCCCCAAACAAATCTGGCTCTTTGGCCAAAGCAGGGGCCAGCTTACTCAGGCGCTGAGGGTCATCACATAATCTTCTTCGGCCCCAGCGGGTCGAATCGGAGGTAACAAGTCGTCGCAGCCTGGCAGCACCCGAACCAGTTCAACCCTATACATGGTGGGTGGCATCGGATTACCGTGGAACACGGGGTTGCCCGGTTGAACGATTTTGCCCTTGGCGACATCGATCAACTCGCCGTCCATGAAGTGCAGGAGAGTGCATGGAACGTCGGCGGCACCCTGCAAAAACATGTAGGGCGTCAGGGATGCCTAGTCAAAGGCAAGGAGATGAATTCATCGATCGAGAGGCTTAGTTACCATGATGGCGTCGAGCTCGGCTAATGTGAAGGCACCGCCAACGGCGGGCGTGCAACTGACGGAGGGGCCACTTGCTGCCGAGGTGCCGGCCGGCGTACACGCGGGTGCATTAAGCTCCAATGCCCGTGCCGGCACCGGAGACACCAATACCGCCTCCGCCGGAGACACCAATACCGCCTCCGCCGTAGACACCAATGGCGCCGCCTGCGCGTTATGCGAGTTGCTGGCCGTGAAGCTGGGAACCGGGGGGCGGCCCCTGTTGGCCACTCGCGATCCACCCCCGCAGCCCCTGAACCAAGCTAGCATAATGGCGGTGATCGTCGCTCCAAGTTGGTCTCGCACTTGCTCTGAGACTATGGCGGGAATCTGCGCCACTTCTTCCTTGAGTTCTTGAACCTCGCGCGCTTGGCTTTCCGAGCTGGTCTTTCTCTCCTTTCGCCCACCAGCGTTATAGTATGACGACCATTTTGTGGACAAGCCTTTGCTGGCCACACGACCAGCTGACGACGGCTTACTGAACTTATCCTGGTTTTTCATTACGTTCAACGCCCTATTTAAAGTGTTGTCCCAAGGGGAGCTTTGTGACGACCCCGCGCTACTGCTTTCAGTCTCCTGCGGAAGGAATGTGAACCATTTAGAAATTTGGCTTCATTAATTATAATGCAACCATATGGAGCTAATTACGCGGGGTGTATTCCTTACCAGAACACGCTCAAGCGCCTTGGTCTTCGCATCCGTGTTAAGCTCCTTTGTTACTGGGTCCACCTTGTACCGGGCCCTGACATAGTTCCTAGTCTGCTTGTCACGGTATTTCTCGAAGTGGGGCGGTAGGCCTTGCTCGGCACGCTCCGCGTCCTCCTTGTCCCATATAGGTTCCGCCACTCTGTAACCGCCGGGACCGAGTTGGTGGACCCCTAAGTTCAAGTCCCGCATATCTTTCCCCCACTGACTTGATTCCAGGGTTGCGCTGCTCTCGCACTTGATCTTGAACTCCTTGTAGTCATCTTCGCTGATCGAAGGATTTTTCGCCTTGATCTTCTCATAACTATCACCTTTGTCAATCATTTTCTTCACCGCGCTTCTCCAAGTAGACAGGGTCGTGCTCATCTTCGTGAGGGCGGCACTATTCACTTTATTCCCTGAGAGGCGTGTGTTTGCGACGTCACCGGGAAACTTGTATCGTTCGTGCAGCTTCGTGAAGAGGAGGCTGCGCAAATTCCCTCGATCAGGATGCCTTAGGTTCTCGGTGTTGATTGAGACGGTGCTCCAGAGAATGCACCCGAGCTGAACCGAGTACCCCTTGACTAATTCTTTGGGCGCCGTTGGATGCCCCTCGGAGGGCACTTCAGTAAATTCCTCCTTGACGGTGCCGAGCACGTTTGGGCGCCGGTCCTTTCGTTGCCTCTTCGGTTGGCTTCCATCTGCGCGTGCGCTGCCATCATCAGTGGTGGCATCGTCGGCGGCACCATCAGTGGTGTCATCCCCGACGCCACTAGGGGTTGTGTAGTCGGGATCGGTGTCTTCCGCAGCGTCCTCATAGCGGTGAGGTTCTTCCTCCATCTCCTGGGACAACTCCCAGAATGCCTTGCCCGAATCGCCGGCCTCGTCATTGTGGGCCATGTTTCACGCTAAATAGGAAAAAAGATTGGTCAAAAAGTTGGTTATTATCAAGGGCCTACAAAACTGGCTGCAAATGCCCGCAAGGCTTCATGGGTGATGGCATAATGGCTCAGTGTTATTTAAGGGTTGGTTTGTGAGGAATTATCATGGTCTCATCATTTAGGGTTTGTCGACACCGACGCATCCTAAGATAATGCTGCTCAAGATTCAAGGCCGGAAGGAGGGCAAATATTTTCAAAAAGTATGAGAATATGATTTGCATAACAAGTGACAAAAATGTGTGGTTGGAGGGCATTACTTCAATTGCTGGTTTTGGAGGGCAAAGCATTGTTAAATGGTCTAAGAGCCGGAAGAGGAACAGCCTTTACAAGTTTAGGTGCATGTGGGCAGAGCGAAGTAGGGAGAAAATGACTAGGGGAATTCAAACCCCGGCCCATGCATTAGTCGCAAGTACCCCATATGTCCTGTTTTTAGCAAAGTCATGCTAAAATTCACGGAAAATTTCAACATGACCTTTGGTGAAAATAGGACATATGGAGTACCCGAATTTGCCGGAACGGAAGTTAATCGACATTCCGGCAAACTCAAGGGCCTCTCGGGGTACTTGCAAAATCATCACGACATGATGGTCGGACACAAAACCTAGCAAACTAGCACCACAATGTGCCTCTACTTTCATATGGATGAAAAGACCACAGACCATATGGTCCTCTGCTTTCATATGGACAAAAATCAGCTCAACTTATGTGAGCTTCCATTCCAAATCTAATAGGTCACCCAATAAAAAATCTTCAATAGTTTAGCAATTCTATACCCTCAAGAATGGTTCAGACCTCACTACACTAGAACAAGCTCACTACACTACACATAAAAATAGTTTGTACGACAGATATATAGACCAAGCAATAATAATCAACAGTAATATCAATACAGAGAAGATCAAAACAACAGGATTAATCTATTTTCATCTAAGATTGGGTTGATTTTTAGTCTTAGCAGTAAGATATATAATTCAGCACTATTCATCTGAGATTGGGTTGATTTTTCATCTACTTTCTTGTGCTCGTCCGATAACTAAGCAAGCTCGGGAACATAATTGTGTTCCTTTTTTTTATTCACATATATAATTTTATATCACGATGTTGTGTTAAAATAAACCTCCATAACTTCTTCTGTCACAAATAAGATCATGGGTCACTGCTATAAATAAGAGCAGCTTGTGCTCACAGGCAGCTGAAGTTTTATCTCAACATCGTGAAATCAGCCTGAAAAGATCAAGTGAGTGCTTATCATTGCACAAACAACTGAAAATCTTATTTATTCCTCTCAATCTCCGCCAATCATTGAGCCTCATATCATGGTCATTATACTAATCTCAAAATAAACCATATGCGTGAGATTATTGACTAAAACTTATGGAGGTTTCAGGTGATCCCGTATTAGCAATTATGATTTGGACACCCTGTTTTGTGACTCAGTTTTCGTACTGGGATGGTTTCTGTTGGTTTTTGCTACCAGCGCACCTAGTTTCTTTCTCATTTTACGTAGTGTAGTAGCAGGGGATCCTTGTTGTCTTCTCCTTTCATGTTACCAGGAGGCCAAGGACGCCTGATGGGTGGCTGACTACCTGATGAACTTATGGTGATGAACTATGGTTTAACAGTGGTGCTAGAGAGAGAGAGACAGTGGTAGGGGGAGGGAGAGAGAGAACTTACCAGAGATCCAGAGCTAGGGTTCCGGCCGTGGCAAGGGGGCGGCAGGGGAGATGGGACAATCGGAGGCTAGGGTTTCTCCTACGCCGTCCTCCTCCGCGTAGGTTGCGCCGCCGCCGCCGGGGATCGTGATGCCGTCCTCCTCCTCCTTCGCTCGCCAGGGATCGCGACACCGTCCTCCTCCTGCCCGCGTAGGTTGCGCCGCCGCCGCGGGGGATCGCGACGTCGTCCTCCTCCTCCTTCTCTCGCCGGGGATCGCGACGCCGTCCTCCTCCTGCCCGCTTAGGTTGCGACGCCGTCCTCCTCCTTTGCTCGCTCGCTCGCTCGGGGATTCGCTTGGGTTGCCGGCCAGCAGGAGAAGTTTGGACAGGGGATGAGATGTGCCGGGGATGAGATCGATGGGCCAGGGATAGCAATGGCGCACCTCCTGGTGGTGCACCATAAGTATATCAATAGCAATGGCGCACCACTGAGGGGTGCGCCATAAGTATCGTCACATGCCAAGTGTAGTACTAGAGGGGTCGAAGCCCTCTCTTGTTAAGGTTCGAGGCAGTAGTGTAGTGGTAGCTGGCTCTCTGTGCAGACCAGAGGTCTATGGTTCGAGTCCCAGGCGCCCCTTTTTTTGTGTTTTCCTGTTTTGATTGTATGTGTATGTGCTGAGTGTATGTATATATTCAAAAAGTGCCCATGAAATTTAAAAATATTCATGAGTTCAAAAAATATTAACAAATTCAATACTTTTTGTGAGTTAGAAATTCAATACCATAATAAACATAAATAAATATTCATGAGGACACTAGAACGGAAGAAATATCATTTTAGTATGTCAAAATACAATTGAGAAATGAATGCTACAATTTATATACAATCGATCTTAGCTAGCTATCTGTTCACAATCTTCTTGCCCTTATTTTTCGCAAATGAGTTCTTCTTTTGAACGGACGTCCTTTAGGTAGGGTGGTCCTGCTTCTTCTTCTGGTGTATGCTGGTACTTCATCGTCGTCGTGATGTTCCATCTTCGGGTCACCGTACTTGTCGAAGTCTTGCTCATTGGAGACACCATCCATTCCGATGATCTTCCTTTTGCCTCTCCTCACGACAACACGACTGGGCTTTGACGGGTCGGTAATGAAGAAGCATTAGTCCACTTGGGAAGCAAGTACCCATGGCTCATTTTTCGCGGTGGCGTTTGCGCCCGCGGTCTTCGATTTGGCTGCGGGTATAACCATGGTGGTGAAATACCGGTCTTCTTTTAGGAACATCGGGACCTTCTCTCCAGCGTAGCTCAGCTCTTGGCCCATCTGACACGGAACATCGGGACCTTCTCTCCAGCGTAGCTCAGCTCCCAGATCTCCTCGATCCTTCTGTAGTATCTTCCTTGTCGTTACCTGTGTAGGATTCCATCATTACCCCGGAGTTCTGATAACCATCGCTCTTCATGTCCTTTCCCTCGGTGTAGAATGTGTAGCCGTTGATATCGTACGCTTCATACGTCATCAGGTTGTGCTCGGCGCCCTGTGACAAGGCGAATATGAGTTGTTGTTCCGCGGAAGAATCCTCATGTAAAGGGTACGACAGTAGCTTCTTCTTGAACCAATGCGCGAAACATGAGTTGTGCTCTTTGATTATATCTCCGTCCGTCCTCTGTTGGCCTCGGTCATTGTACGTCTTCTCAATAAAGGTTTTGTGCTCTACCACCCAAGGATCGACCACATCTATGTGTTCTAGCGCGACTAGGTTTTCTCTTTCAAAGTCGGCGAGTCGACCCTCGAAGTCGACATGCATTTCGCGGCGACCCTCACGGTGACGCCATCCAGCGAGCCTGCCGAGGTGCCTATTGACAGGCAGACCAACGGGGTTCTCGATGCCTAGATAATTCGTGCAGTAGGAGATGCACTCTTCGGTCGGTCAGAAAGCCCCTGGCTATGCTTCCCTCTGGACGTGACATGTTGCAAACGTATCCTTTGATGACAACATTCATCCTTTCGAACGGCATCATGCTGTGCAGGAATGTCGGCCCGAGTTGGATGATATCCTCCACGATATGGACCAGCAGATGCACCATAACGTCGAAGAATGCGGGCGGGAAGTACATCTCAAGCTCACATAGTATCACCACGATCTCTTCCTATAGCCTTCTGAGTTGCCTCACGCCAACCGAATTCCGAGAGATGACGTCGAAAAAATTGCATAGGCCAAATAGCGTTTCACGGATGTGCGCGTCCATGATCCCACGGATTGCAACTGGAAGTATCTGCGTCATCAGCACGTGACAGTCGTGAGACTTCATCCCGCTGAACTTCTGCTTCGCTGAGTCTAGGTATCTGCTTATCTTCCCTGCGTAACCGTAAGGAAGTTTTACTCCTACGAGGCAGGTGAAAAACTGATCGATCTCCTCCTGACTTAGAGTGAAGCATGCGGGAGGGAAGTCATTTCCGGTCTTCTTGGCCTTTTTGCCTTTGCGACGACTTTCCGTGTCCTGCTTCGCCTCATCATCATCATCACAATCATCATCATCATCATTAGCGTGAAGCTCCTCCCTAATGCCCATTGATTTCAAGTCTGCCCTTGCTTTCGGTCCATCTTTGGTCCTCTCTGGCATGTTGAGCAGGGTACCAAGCAGACTCTCGCACACGTTCTTCGTGATATGCATGACATCAAGGCTGTGAGGCACACGGAGGATCTTCCAGTACGGCAAGTCCCAGAAGACAGACCTCGTTTTCCATACCTTCAGCAGCGGCTCTGGCGCCTTTCGCTTCTTTCCCGGCTCTGGCGCCTTTCCCGATGGTGGGCACTCTTTGCAATTTTTCAACAGATTGTCTATTTCCTCACCGCTCCTCGTACGCGGGCGTCTTCGGGGTTCGGTTTCACCATCGAACAGATCCTTGCGTTTTCTCCATGAGTCATCATCACGAAGCCACCTTCGATGTCCCATGAACACAGTTTTCGAAGAACCGGGATCTCTATCTAGCTGGCGATACGTTGTGTCATCCATGCACCTGACGCATCTAGAAAATCCGTGGACCACCTGCCCTGCAACATATCCGTAAGCGAGATAGTCGTGCACCGTCGTGAGAAGTGCGGCTCTCATAGGGAAATATTCTTTCTCTGCGGCGTCCCACGTATTGGCTGGCGTTTTCCACAGTGTGTCTAGCTCCTCTTTCAGCGGCCCCAGATATAGATTGATGTCGTTCCCTGGTTGTTTCGGCCCTTCAATTAGCATACTCATGTGAATGTACTTCCTCTTCATGCACAACCAGGGGGGAAGGTTGTACATCCACACAAACACAGGCCAGGTGCTATGTGTGCTTCTCTGGCTGCCAAACGGATTGACTCCATCGGTGCTCGCGCCCAGCACGATGTTCCTTGGATTGTTCCCAAATTCTGGGAGTTCGAAGTTCAACGCTTGCCACTGGCTCGCATCCTTAGGGTGACTTAGCATCTTGTCTTTTTTATTTATCTCCGGATCATTTGCGAAATCTTCTCGCTTCTTCTCCTCCTTATCCACGTGCCAACGCAGAAGCTTTGCTACGTTAGGGTCCACGAAATACCACTGCAGACGAGGAATGATGCAATTGTTCATGCACACATGGTATTTCACGTGCGGTAAATCCAGAGGACACATGATTTTCTTTGCCTCCTCGAAACTGGTCGGGCACTTGTTCCCCTTGGGAAGACGTTCGTGCCAGAATGACATGTTCTCGTCGAAGCATGCGTCGGTCATTTTGTGTTTTACCTTCATCTCCAGAGACATGAGCGTTACTTTCAGGCGGGTATCCTCGGGCCTGCATCCTTCATATAATGGAGTAACCGCGTCTATCTCTAGTTGATCCAGCTTGGCTTTCTCTCGGGCGGCAGCTCTTTCATTATCCATCTGCTTGAGAAGCAGCTCTTGAATATGAGGGTCCTGCACCCAGCCCATCGATGGTCCATCGTCGTCTACTCCGGCATCTTCATCTTCATGATCATGCCCTTCGTCTGCTCCGGCATCTTTCTCATCATCATGTCCGGCATCTTCTACATGATGACCGTGTACTGCATCTACTTCGTGATCATGTCCTGGAGATTCTTCATCTTCTCGCCCGCCCTCGCCGCGGTTGTCTTGCTCATGCCCTTCCTCATTTCTTGACCGGCCCCCATGGACGACTTCATAATCATCTTCATCACCTTGCCACCGATAGCCATCCATGAAACCACGCAAGAGCAGGTGGTCCCGCACCTGTACGGAATCCGGGTCCATAAGGCTCCTCAGCTTGCATCTTCGACATGGACATCTTATCTCCGTCTCGTTATTTTGAAGCATCTCGGCCTTCGCGGAGCTCAAAAACCTATTCACGATGCCTTCGGTCATCTTGCAGACCATGGTCGCGTGCGGGGTAGAGCAAAACGATATTTTAGAACCAAGAAAAAATTTGGCATGACTTTGCCTAAAAATAGGACCAAAAAGAATGCATGGTGCTAAATTCTCGCCGAAACGGAAATGAATCAACATTCCGGAAAAATATTGGCAACTATTGCATTTCAAATACCGGTACCTGCAAACACAAACATATATGCAACACCACAAACATATGCAACACCACAAACGTACATCTAGCTAGGCCATAAAAAGTGCATGTGCACGTTGTTGGAGGGAGAAAAAAGTAGATGTACAACATAAAAGCTTTCCCCTTACTTACCTATCAAAAAAAGGTAATTTAACCACTTAATTTGGGTGATTCTATGATGCAAATGAGGTGAGGAGGAGGAGGCACCCGAGACAAGCTTGGAGGAGGAGGTGGAGAGAATGAAGTGGGGAAAGTGAGTGTGGTAGGTGGCTGTCCAAAATATCTAGCTGGTCATAGGTTACTAATGGCGCACCACCTACAAATGCGCCATTAGTAACCCTGGTTACTAATGGCACACCAGCTGGAGGTGAGCCATTAGTAGTTTTTGCAAAAAAAATAGTAGTGGCGCACTGGGCTTGTCGTGCGCCATTAGTAGTTTAACTACTAATGGCGCACTCTGACCTGGTGCGCCATTAGTACTTTTGGAAAAAAAAGTTTGTTAGTAGTGGCGCACCAGGTGTGTGGTGCGCCATTAGTGCCCATCACACTAATGGCGCACCAGCACCTGGTGCGCCACTGCTATATAGTAGTGGTGCACCACTTGTCTGGTGCGCCATTAGTGTCTATATTATCTATAGCTCTTTTCCTAGTAGTGACCCCTTTGACCATCACTATGAACCCTTTTTATTATGTGGCATATAGCACTTTATTGCGTTGTATTTATCATGATGATGTGGTGTCCACTTTGGTGGGATGACCCTGATACTTCTTATTGATACTTGCATCATGCATGACCATACCTCCTTATGAGGGTTGTGCGGGTGGGAGTAGTTAGGTTGCTAGTAGATGCTACGCAAGTGGAATCGGGATTATGCATGGTGTTGGAAGAAAATAAATTATTTCAAAGTCTTTTCAAAAACCCCGTCGGGTGCCACCAATGCCCAAGGGAGATGATGATGAGTTGGGTGACCACTTGAGAAAGAAGTGGTGTACCGGAGCAAGTGAGTGTGTGTGTTTTCGAAAACAGATTAGATTTAAGATTTGTCGACCGTCCCAACCTTACATGCACAACCATGATACCCCTTATTGGACGGGGCTTTGTTGATTACTTTGGTGGGTACTAGCAAGGATCCCGCATTACTAGTGGCGGGAGTGGCATGGTCACTCTCGATACGGGGTCGTACCGGAATGGACGATCATGTGATGTCTTCACAGGCACCAGGCACACTATTGCGTGCCCTCATGGATGATACGTGTGATGTATATCATGAGGGATGGCACCAATGAATGGACGCTTTGTTTAGTATCACCAGGGGAAAGGAAATGTTCGGGTGCTTACCTCGGGTATGTTGAATACCGCGAGTCGTGGATGACACGGAAGTTCCCCGAGTCTTGTGGGTAAAGTGTGCAAGCTCTGCAGAGTGTAAAACTATTTGAATAGCCATGTCCACTATCTAGGGCAGTTGGGTGGTGCTACTTAGACTATGCCCAGTTGTTTTCACAAAACTTGGTGTATGTGTGTGTGTGTGTGGATGACACAGAGATGATAGTTGAGACAAGTCAGAGGACTTGACGTCATGACTGAACATGAGATGTTCAACCCCCTGATTATGATGATATATGTAACTTGTTCACATGGATATCGGCCAATTGTTGATGCATGCTTACATAAGTTACTTGATCATGTCATTGCATAAAAAATTAGCTCTCTACAAATTTACCTACTTAGTGCTATATCATGCTCTGTTGAACCTTGTTCCAAACACGGGTTTCTTGCGAGTACATTCAAAGTACTCATTAGCTTGCCACTGGTTATTTAATTGGCCAGGCATGGAAGAACAGGAGTATGGTGAAGAGTTCGTTGGTGACGAGCATGCGAACTAGGAAGCTTCCCATTCAGAATGCATGTACGTTTAAGGCAGATGCCATGGGTTCACGCTTTCGATCAAGATTATCGATGCTTGTTATGTTTAAGTGTTTGGTCCTTGTGGCCCTATCTATGTAAGACTTGACCTCCCTAGTCTTTATTTGTGTAAGACGGTATGTAAGGATGTAAGACTCTTACTATTCAACCTCTGTGAAGTCATGAGCATTGGTCTTTGGGATCATTGAACATGCGCATTCAGTGATCACGACTTACGAGTCGGGATCCCCACATATACCCCTCCACCTCCCTCTCATTCGTAGAGAGAGCACTCAGAACAAGGAAACAATTGTACCATCAATATTCTGAGAGCAGACCACCTACTCATGTGTTGAGGTCAAGATCTTCCACTCCGACCATATGAATCTTGATTTCTGGCCTCCCCAAGTTGCTTTCCACCCGATCAATCTCTTCTACCATGCAAAATTCTGTTTAGCGAGTGATTAAGTGTTGAGGAGACTATCATTATAAGCAAAATAGTAGGGAGTTCATCATCAATTCCACATGTATTATCTTTTGGAGAGTTGTGTCTCCTAGATTGGTTAGGTGTCTCTTAGGAGCCTCCAATTCATGTGGAGTTGAACCAAGAAATTTTTAAGGGCAAGGAGATCGCCTACTTCCTGAACATCTACCCCGAGTGAGGCTAGTATTTCATGGACGTAGGCCATAATTGAATAGATGAGGTTGCTTCTTTGTGGACCCTTCTTGGGTGGAGGGCTCCATGGACTTGCACAACCGTTACCCTCAGTGGGTTGAAGTCTCCATCAACATGGACGTACAATAGCACCACATATCGGAACCATGGTAAAAATCTTAGAGTCTGTCGGGACCCCGATCCTAAGCCATACGAATCTAGCATTTCACACATCATATCACATTACAACCTCACACACGGTAATCCCCACGGCTGGCACCTTACCTTGGCCATGATAGTTTGTGCCTTTTGGTTCACGTATATGAATATGTTGCTAGCAATCATAAGTCGAAGAACCTGAGTTGACATGACTAGTTATAGATCCAAGTGGCACAACCGTTCAGGGAATGCATACGTAACCCAGCAATGCAGGTGCTGGTCATCAGCGTGTGTAGATGAGTCGTCACAAGCTACATCGACTCCATTACGTCATGATGCATATCTATCATCAATGGTATGTAGACGAGTCGTAGCAGGCTATAGGGACTCCATTACACTATGAGACATTTCCCCGTACGGACAAACACAACAGCAAAGAAGGATACACACCGGTCAATCAATGTGTCTTGAGCAGTAGCAAGCTACCAAGGCTCGGTGGATGCACAAAGAGGCATTTCCCCATAAAGCAGGCTACTAAAGGTATACTGCCAGGTGTCGAATCCCACCCATACCAATGCATTTCAACCATACACTCATTATGCATGATATGCATAGATACACCATGGCATCACAACAAAACACTACAACGTAACATTTATTTAGAAGGCTCCAGAGAGCCAACATAGTATAATGTTACAAGCAGGGGGGTCACATAACCCAACATTCAGAGCATACTAACAACAAGCGGAAGTTACATGTCTTAGTACAGACATCTACTAAAACCGACTAGAAGAGTCTAAAAAGCTACAACGACCCTACCAAAGGAGCCAGACTCCTGTCCGAGTTTCCTAGCTACAACGTCAAGAAGAAATGTAAAGTGAACATTGTCTATCTCTGCAAAAACATAAATAAGCAACAATGAGAACGAAAGTACTCAGGAAGTCATACATCAGAACTATCTACTTATGCATCATGTATCAAAGAACGGGGTTGTGGGGTTTACTGCAGAATGCTAGCTTTGACCTTTGGCTAAACTAGACAATGATAATGTATCCAATGTTTCATTCCTCTCTCGTCTCCCTACGAGAGAGGGTACACAATTCCACATATCCACCACATCAATACACTGATGTGTCTCTGTCGAATCTATAATTTTTTATTTTTTCATGCCAATATTCTACAACTTTCATATACTTTTGGCAACTTTTATACTATTTTTTGGGACTAACATATTGATCCAGTGCCCAGTGCCAGTTCCTGTTTGTTGCATGTTTTTTGTTTCGCCGAAAATCCATATCAAACGAAGTCCAAACGCGATAAAAACTTACAGAGATTTTTTTTTGAATATATGTAATTTTTGGGAACAATAATCAACATGAGACGATGCCCAAGGAGGTCACAAGGCTGCTATGCATGGCCCACCCCTGGCCGAGCCCTGAGGGCTTCTGGCCACCCCTTAGGTAGGGTGGAGGTGTCCTTCGGCCGTAAAAAAATATTTTTGAAAATCCCATCAAAGTTTTAGCCCGATCGGATTTACGGATCTCCGGATATTTAAGAAACAGTGAAAGGCCAGAATCTGGGAGCGCAGAAACAGGAGGAAATAGTGAGAGGCCATGGACTAGAGGGTAATCCCTTCTCCCATCTAGGGGAAGGTCACGTAAGAAGAAGAAGGAGTGAGGCTCTCTCCCCCTCTCTCCCGATGGCACCGGCATGCCACCGGGCCATCATCGTGACGGTGATCTACTCCAATAACTCCGCCATGTTCACCAACACCTCCATCACCGTTCCCGATCTATCTATAGTGATCCACTCTCCCGCAACACGCTGTACCCTCTACTTGAACATGGTGTTTTGTGCTTTGTATTATTATCTAATGATGTGTTCCCATCCAATGATGTCTAAGTAGATCTATTTTGTCCTATGGGTTCATTGATTATCATGATTGGTTTGAGTTGCATGTTTTATTATCAGTGTTGTCCTATGGTGCTCTCCGTGTCGTGCAAGCGTGAGGGATCCCCACTGTAGGGTTTGCAACATGCTTATGATTCGCTTATGGTGGGTGGCGTGAGTGATAGAAACACAGACCCGGGTAAGTAGGTTGTTTGCGTGTGGGAATAAAGAGGACTTGATACCTTATAATGCTATGGTTGGGTTTTACCTTAATGATCTTTATGTTGCGGATGCTTGCTAGAGTTCCAATCATAAGTGCATATGATCCAAGTAGAGAAAGTATGTTAGCTTATGCCTCTCCCTCATATAAAATTGCAATAACGATTAACGGTCTAGTTATCAATTTCCTAGGGAGAATTCCGAACTCCTACCACCACTTTTCTACACTCGTTAAACTAACGTAGTTGTTTCTTCAGCTTAGCAGCCCATAGTTTTAATTTACCTGCTCTTTATTATCTTGCAAACCTATCCTATCACACGTACAAAGTACTTCTAGTTTCATATTTGTTCTAGGTAAAGCGAACGTTAAGCGTGCGTAGAGTTGTATGGGTGGTCGATACAACTTGAGGCAATACTTGCTCTACCTTTAGTTCCTCGTTGGGTCCGACACTCTTAATTATCGAGAAAGGCTACAATTGATCCCCTATACTTGTGGGTTATCAAGATCTTTTTGTGGCGCCGTTGCCGGGGAGCAATAGCATGGGGTGAATATTCTCGTGTGTGCTTGTTTGCTTTATCAATAAGTAATTTTTATTTTCTGTTTTAACTTGTTTTCTATCTTTAGATATGGGTAGGAAACGCAAAATACCAAAAAAAATTGTACTTGCTACTCCAATAATTGAGGAACCACTAGTGTTCTCTACCACCAAAGAATATTACTTGGGTCATCTTCGATCCACTTGTGCTCGTGCTAAAAACCCAACTAGCTTAGTTGAGGGAAAATCATTAAATGAGCATGCTCATTATGTGCAACACCGCATATCTCAAAAAGGGAAACTCTTGTGGCATCAAATTAATACTTTGTCTTGCTATGCTTGGAATATATGTGAAATTTATGATTTTACTTGTTGTTCTAAAGAAGCTAAAAAACACCTTCCCTGCCAATGTATGTTTAATGATAATGAAATATTATCCTGTTGTGCTAAGGAGGCGTATTTCTATAATGATGTTGAACAAATTCAAGAATTAGTTGCTTTTATGAGGGCCTATGAAATTGCTTCTTTCATCGAAAAGTATGATGCTACTCTTTATGAATCTGAAAATTTTGCCATACTTAAATATTGCTATGAAAACTATGCTTCTAATGCTTATGTCAAAGAGTTTATTGAACGAATGACTGCTGCTTTGGAAGAGACTAATATTTTGCAGGAATCTATGGAAGAAGAAATTGCTGAAACTGTGAGCTCATTAGATGAAAAAGTTGAGGAGGAGAGCGAAGAACAAAAGGAGGAAGAGCGGATTAGCTACCCGTGCCCACCTTCTAATGAGAGTAACTCTTCGACTCATACATTGTTTAATTTCCCTTCGTGCTTACCGAAGGATGAATGCTATGTTGATTGCTATGATCCCTTGGATTCATTTGAAATATCCCTTTTTGATGAACTTGATGCTTGCTATGCTTGTTGCCATGAGGCCAATATGAAAGATGCTTATGGGGATGAACTTGCTATAGTTCCTTATGTTAAGAATGAAATTGTTACTATTGCACCCACGCATGATAGTCCTATTGTCTTTTTGAATTCTCCCAACTACGTTATATCGGAGAAGTTTGCACTTATTAAGGATTATATAGATGGGTTGCCTTTTACTATTATACATGATGATTTTGATAGATATAATACGCATGTGCTTGCTGCTCCTAATTGCAATTATTATGAGAGAGGAAATACATCTCCACCTCTCTATGTTTCCAATATAATAAAATTGGAAGAAACTGGTTATGCTATGTATTGGCCCTTACTTTGTGTGCATGAATTGTTCTTTTATGACATGCTAATGCATAGGAAGAGAGTTAGACTTCGTTATTGCACGATATATGTTACTTTGTGCTCAATACTAAATTACAAATCATTTTTAATTAAAATTGGCTTTGATATACCTTGGGATCCGGTTGGATCCATTACTTGATCACTTTATGCCTAGCCTAAGAGACAACCTGGAAGTTTTATAGAGTCATTTTATTATGTTGTGTGGTTTTATATAGTTTAAAAAAAACAAAAAGAGGGGAACCTAAAAAAATTTCAAAAAGAAAAGTGAAAGTGAGAGAGACGAGCATTGTGAAAGTGGGAGCTAGCCCATGGAAACTTTGCAAATCTTGATTACGAAAACTTTTCAACAAAAATAATTATCCCCTTGTATAAATCCATTGTATTATAAAAATAATGTACCAAGATTTTCCTTTAGGATGAATAGATTGCTTGTTTGGTGTGTGCAGTACAAAAACAGAAACTTTGGTTGTAGTGCGAGAATTTACATTTTTTACTGGAATGTCAAAAGTTTTTGAAATTTTTACACAGTACTGTATGCAAATTGTTTATTTTTTCCTATTTTTCATAATTTTTAGAGTTACATGAGTATGGTGAATGTTCATATTGCTACAGATTGTCTTGTTTAAGACAGATTATGTTTTTGATGCATTATTTTGCTCATTTTGATGAAACTATCGATTGTATCGGTGGTATAAGCCATGGAAAAATTATAATACAGTAGCCACAATGCAAAAATAAAATATGAATTGGTTGAAAACAATACTTAAAGTTGTGATTTGCTTTATTATAATAACAGATCTCCTGATGGTTTTGTTAAATTTTGTGTGATTGAAGTTTTGAAGTTTTGGGTGAGATCACGATGGATGAAGGAATAAGGAGTGGAAAGAGACAAATCTTGGGGATGCCCGAGACACCCCCAAGGTAATATTCAAGGGCTCCCAAGAAACTAAGCTTGGGGATGCCCCGAAAGGCATCCCCTCTTTCTTCTAACAACCATCGGTAATTTTACTTGGAGCTATATTTTTATTCGTCACATGATATGTGTAAATCTTGGAGCGTCGTGTGCTTTTTATTTTTCTTTTAATAATGCACCATGCTGGTATGAGAAAGTCCTTGGTCAATTTATAGAATTCTTCATGCACATCACTTATATCTTTTGAGTATGGCTTTATAGAATGCTTCATGTGCTTCACTTATATCATTTGAAGTTTTGATTTCCTGTTTCTCTACCCATAGAAAACCGCCATTTGTAGAATACTATTTTGTTTCACTTATATTTGTTAGAGCATGGGCATATATTTTTTAGAAAGAATGAAAACTCTCGTGCTTTACTTATATCTATTTAGAGAGTTAACGGGAGTTGGTCATTCACATGGTAAGTCATAAAATCCTACATAAAACTTGTAGATCACTGAATATGATATGTTTGATTCCTTGCAATAGTTTTGCGATATGAAGATGGTAATATGAGAGTCATGCTAGTGAGTAGTTGTGAATCGGAGAAATACATGTGTTGAAGTTTGTGATTCCCGTAGCATGCACGTATGGCGAACCGTTATGTAACGAAGTCGGAGCATGATTTGATTAATGATTGTCAACCTTTGTGTGAGGGTCGGCAGCGTGCGATGGTTAAGTCCTACCAACCTCAACCCTAGGAGCATGCATCTAATTCTTTGTTTGATAACTAATAGACTTTTGCAATAATTATGTGAGTTCTTTATGACTAATGTCGAGTCCATGCATTATACGCACTCTCACCCTTCCACCATTGCTAGCCTCTATAGTATCGCGCAACTTTTGTCGGTGCATCAAACACACCTTCCTCAAAGCAGCCACCATACACCTTCCTCAAAAAAGCCACCATACCTACCTATTATGGCATTTCCATAGCCATTCCGACATATATTTCCATGCAACTTCCACCGTTCCGTTTAGTATGAGATGCACCATCATTTTCATATTGCTTTGCATGATTGTAAGACAACTTGCATGATGTTTTCATGGCTTGTCCGTTTTTTGATGTCATTTGCTAGGCTAGATCATTGCACATCCCGATATCCTACCAGAAGCATTCATATAGAGTCATATCTTTGTTCTAGGTATTGAGTTGTAAGTAAATAAAAGTGTGATGATTTTCATTATTAGAGCATTGTCCCGTGTGATAAAAGGATGATGGAAGCTATGATTCCCTCAAAGTTGGGAGGAGTCTCCGGACTTTACATAAAATAAAAGAGGCCAGCGAAGACCAAATAAATAAATAAATAAGAGGACAAAGGTGCCCATCAAAATAAAATAAGAAAAAAAAGAGAGAAAGAGAGAAGGGAAAATTGCTACTATCTTTCTCCACACTTGTGCTTCAAAGTAGCACCATGATTTTGATGATAGAGAGTCTCCTATTTTGTCACTTTCATATAACTAGTGGAATTTTTTGCATGTCCACTTAGTTTTATTTTTGAGCTTTCATACACCTATAGGTCTAAGTGCATTTGTTGCATGGCAATCCCTACTCACTCACATTGATATTTATTGATGGGCATCTCCATAGCCCATTGATATGCCTAGTTGACGTGAGACTATCTTCTCCTTTTTTCTCATTACCTCCACCATATTCTATTCCACCTATAATGATATTTCCATGGCTCATGTATTGCATGAGATTTGAAAAGGTTTGAGAACATAAAAGTGTAAAACAATTGCTTAACTTGTCATCGGGGTTGTGCATGATTTAGATACTTTGTGTGGGGAAGAAGGAGCATAGCCAGACCATATGATTTTGTAGGGATAACTTTCTAAGGCCGTGTTATTTCGAAAGGACACGATTGCATTGTTGGTGTGCTTGAAGTATTACTGTTTTTATGTCAATATAGACTATTGCTTTGAATCACTCATATCTTAATATTCACCCCATGATTAGATTATATGATCAAGATTATACTAGGTAGCATTCCAATCAAAAATTATCTTTTTTATCATTTACCTACTCGAGGAAGAGAAGGAATTAAGCTTGGGGATGCTGATCTATCATATCTATAATTTTTGATTGTTTCATGCCAATATTGTACAACTTTCATATACTTTTGGCAAGTTTTTATACTATTTTTGGGACTAACATATTGATCCAGTGCTCGGTGCTGGTTCTTGTTTGTTGTATGTTTTTTTTGCGGAAAATCCATGTCAAATGAAGTCCAAATGCGATAAAAACTTACGGAGATTTGTTGTGTAATATATGTGATTTTTGGGAAACAGAATCAACGCGAGACGATGTCCGAGGAGGTCACAAGCCTGCTATGCACGGCCCACCCCACTGGTCGTGCCCTAGGGGCTTGTGGCCACCCCTTACGTTGTTTAGATGTTTCCTTTGACCGCAATAAAGACATTTTTAATAAAGAAAATCCACTCAAAATTTCAGCCCGATCGGAGTTACGGATCTCCGAATATTTAAGAAATAGCGAAAGGCCAGAATCTGGGAGCGTAGAAACAGAAGGAAACAGAGAGAGAGATCCAATCTCGAAGGGGCTCTTGCCCCTCCGCCGCCATGGAGGCCATGAACCAGAGGGGAAACCCTTCTCCCATCTAGGGGGAGTTCAAGGAAGAATAAGAAGGAGGGGGATCTCTCCCCCTCTCTCCCGGTGGCACTGGTTGCCGTCGGGGCCATCATCGTGACGGCGATCTACTCCAACAACTCCGCCATCTTCACCAACACCTCTATCACCTTTCCCCATCTATCTACAGTGGTCCACTCTGCCGCAACCCACTATACCCTGTTCTGGAACATGGTGCTTTATGCTTCATATTATTATCCAATGATGTGTTGCCATCCTATGATGTCTGAGTAGATCTATTTTGTCCTATGGGTTGATTGCTGATCATGATTGGTTTGAGTTGCATGTTTTATTATTGGTGCTCTCCTATGGTGCTCTCCGTGTCGCGCAAGCATGAGGGATCCCCGCTGTAGGGTTTGCAATATGCTTATGATTCTGTTATGGTGGGTGGCGTGAGTGATAGAAACATAGACCCGAGTAAGTTGGTTATTTGCGTATTGGAATACAGAGGACTTGGTACCTTATAATGCTATGGTTGGGTTTTACCTTAATGATCTTTAGTAGTTGCGGATGCTTGCTAGAGTTCCAATCATAAGTGCATATGATCCAAGTAGAGAAAGTATGTTAGCTTATGCCTCTACCTCATATAAAATTGCAATAATGATTACCGGTCTAGTTATCAATTTCCTAGGGACAATTCTGCAACTCCTACCACCACTTTTCCACACTCGTTAAACTAACTTAGTTGTTTCTTTACCTTAGCAGCCCCTACTTTTTATTTACGTGCTCTTTATTATCTTGCAAACATGTCCTATCACACCCACAAAGTACTTCTAGTTTCCTACTTATTCTAGGTAAAGTGAACACTAAGTGAGCATAGAGTTGTATCGGTGGTCGATAGAACTTGAGGAAATATTTTTCTAACTTTAGCTCCTTGTTGGGTTTGACACTCTTACTTATCGAGAAAGGCTACAATTGATCCCCTATACTTGTGGGTTATCATACACCACTATGGATCCTCTCCCGTCTTCCTACGAGAAGGCCATCCATAGCACTCACACTTATCTGGAGCCTTTTAGGGTATCCAGTTCAAGTTGTCTATGAACAATACAAGTCTCCAAGTAGTCAATATTCGCAGACGCGGCTATTAGAATAGATAGATTACCTTGTAGGGATGTACTTTGTCACGCATGCTCCCGCCACTTATCACCATGTGCTTGTAAAAAGGCACCTCAACAACCTTCAAGCGTAAGCCCAGCGAGGTAGTCGGCCACGGATGTTAACCTTCAATGACTCTAACCCTAGGCAATCGCCTAACTGAATTGGTTACCGCAATCGAGAATCCGGTCGTGTTACACGATTCGGGCTCAGAAGTTGCGTGCAGGGCACCAAGCCGTCCCGGTCGGGCCGTTCATTCACTTTGCGGGCCAGCCACATCCTATCAACATTTCGAACTAGTGTGACTCCTGGCCAGAAAATAGGGTAGGTTAATAGTCCAAGAGGGGTTGAGTTCTTGGATCCCAATGTGCGGTAGTAGCTAGTCTTGGAACACAAACATGAAACTCAGTTACTATGAGCGGCATCAATGAGACAACTCACCATGTACTCCTACATGGCCTCTCATCGCTACTTTTACCAAAACAAGTTCAACACTTAACTCCCATCATGAGAACATATCCAAATCACTCCGGTTTATCACCCAGCTGAATTAGACCTGACACAACTCTAAGCACAGCAGGGTCATGGAATAACATGGCTCAAGCTTCTACTAGGTATGCTAGGTTGCTTGGTTTAGCTATTTACTGTGACAATGACAGATCATGCAATGGAGTAGGTTCAGTTACCGGAACAAAAGTAATAGTTCAATCATTTTTCCTATTGTATTGAAATGACAGCAAGAGCGAGAGAGTGGGATTGTATTAAAATGCTCAAGCGGGGGGGGGGGGGGGTTGCTTGCCTCAAGATCGGAAGAACTCAATGGTTCTTCGATGTCGTTGATAACTACGTCTCGCAAGTCTATTGACAAGATCAAACAATGAATAGATTAAGCAAGGCAAATGATTCACAATGATGCATGAGTATGGCATGATAACATGTTGCTCGGTGTATCTAATACAAGTGACCACAAGTTAAATGGGGTTCATTTGATCAATATAGATCAATTCCAACTCCATATGATAATCATTTTAATGCCTTTAATGAAACTGTCCTATACAACAAGTTTAAGTTGTTCAAACATGCATGAAAATGACACCATCAAATTCATTGGATTTTTCTGATAATTTTTTGTATATAAACTATTTCATTTGGAGTTATAAATTAATTTCTATGATTTTTCAAAGTTTAGGATATTTTGTGGAAATATTTAAAATCCAGAAATGGATTATTGCGTCAGCCTCTCGTAATCAAGTCGACTGACCCGTGTCCAGGTCAAACCTGACGACCGGGGCACACACGTGAGTGACACAGGGTTAATTCCCGCTGACAAGGGGTTTGACCCACTCCGGGCCAACTGTTAGCGGCTGAGAGGGCCAGTTAATGGCTAATTAAGCCCGGCCATGTTAGCACGCCGGAGTGAGACTGCCAGCAACCATCTGACGCAGCGGAGGCTCGCCGGAATAGCACAGTCGCCGCTGTTGGACATTTCGAGTGTACCAGGGCATAGCCGTCGTCCGCATGCATCCAGCGGAACCTATGGGAGGCCCTGGGGTCGTCGGAACAGTGCCCGGTGGCGAGGCTAGCGGCGGCCGGTGGTTCGCCGTGTTGGCACTACGGCCTAGCGGACGCGGGAAAAACCGGGGAGAGAGGAAAACAGACGAAGACCTCACGGCAGGGTCGATGGATGGGTCGATGATCTCGGGACGACCAGACAACGGCGAATCGTCATGGGAAAGCGGTGGCCGGAGACGGCGGCAATGGCGGTGCTGGAGGGCCTTCGGCCTCAATTCCTTAGGCATGGGGAAGAAGTACTCGACGACGAAGCTCTGGGGCACGACAAGGGGGCACGGCGAGGCCAGTGGCAGGAAGCTACAAGGACGACGCTGTTTGGCTGGCGAGGAAGAGAGCGGAGGAGAGGGAGTAGAGGGGGGATGGATTCAGCGGACTCTAGGCATCCTCGTGGCGTCGCTAGGAGTTCGGGTGTGTGCCACGACAAAGCAGGAGGTGGTGACCACCGCACGCACGTGTGCGTCACTTCGCCTCTGCCTGTAGGTAGAGGTTGAAGATGACCACGGCACCCCTGGTGGGTTGGGCCTCCAGGTGGGCTACGTGCTAGCTAAGCTCTCTGCCTTTTCTTTTTACTTTTTCCTTTTTTCTAGTTCTATCATTTTGTTCTGGTTCTAAAATATATATAACCATTTATAAGAACCTAAGCAAATATGTGTGGACTAAAATTGACTTGTCGAGAGCCACACAATAATTCTCAATGTTTTTGGACAGATATTTTATTTATAGAAAATATGCAACCAATGCAAATAGGGTTTGAATTAATTCAAAAGTCTAGATTAAAATATTTATGTGACTCCAAAATATTGGGTGGCATTTTTAACTTAGTCCAATATTTTATTAGAATACCAGCGACATTTTCTTGGTTCACTTCGAAACAATTTTTATCTTTCTTATTTGAAAATAATAATTTATGAGGCTTGATCATTCCTCAATTCATATTCAAAAGAAAATTAAAAATGCATGCACGAATGCATAATCAAGCACGTGGGCTATGATAGAGTCCCCATTACGTTTGACCTTCCTATCCCTTCCCTGTACTTACACTTGTATGTCTTTACTTTCTGCTGCTATACTTGTAGATTTGCATCTGTAGGGTGTGTTAGACTTGACGAAATTGCTAAAACTTGCCAACCATTAAAATTGGGAAAAGGTTAAGATTTTATTTTGTCAAGTAGTCTGATCACCCCCGTCTAGACATACTTGGGATCCTACACCTTGTCCCTATAGCTTACCAACACAAGATCAACTGACTCACTAGTGATAATTAGTGTTACCACACAAGATTTTGAAGCAAATGATGTCTACTATGCAACTTTATTCTTGTAGACATTGTTGGTCCTCCAAGTGAAGGCTTTTGTGGGACATCAACAAATTTCCCTCAAGTGGATAACCTAAGGTTTATCAATCCATGGGACGTCTAGGATAAAGATGTTCTCTCTCAAAAAAACCTACCATAAAATACAAGAAATCCCTTGTGTGCCCAACACACCCAATACAATGGTAAGTTGTATCGGTGCACTAGTGCGGCAAAGAGATGGTGATACAAGTGCCATATGTATGGTAGATATAGTTTTTTGTAATATGAAAATATAAAAATATTAAGGTAACATATAGGTTTTTGTAATATGAGAAAAACAGTATATTGATGCTTGGAAATAAGACCTAGGGTTCATACTTTCACTAGTGCAACCTCTCAACAATGCTAACCTAATAGAATCATATGATCATCCCTCATTGTGCAACAAACAATCACTCCAAGGTTCATATCTAGCAGAGAACATAGATTATATTGTTGTAGGTAGTAGAACCACCTCAAAGTTACCCTTTTCGATCAATCTATTGAGCTATTCCTATAGGTGTCACAAACACCCCTAGAGTTTGTACTAAAATAACACCAATGATACATATCAATCAACCCTAATGTCACCTACATACTCCAATGTCACCACAACTATCCCTGGGATAATTATTTGACATGCATCAAGAAATTTCAGATTTATCAAATTCAATCCAACACACATAACTTTAGATTGTACCTTAAGATTTCTATCGAAGAAGGTAGGACAAGATCGTGTATCAACACCTATGCATAGATTACCCCATTGTGACCACGGGAATCCACAAGTTGACTACCAAGACATATATCAAGTGATCTCACATCCAATATTGAATGTGACATATCTCAAGGAAAAGATTCAATTCATCACAACAAGATAGCAAGGGACAAACACCATATGATCCAACTATATTAAAAAACATGTGATACATCAAGATCATTACATCTCAAGAACATGAGAAGAGAGAGATATCAAACACATAACTGCTGGTACATACCCTCATCTCAGAGGAAGAACTACTCCCTCCTCATCATGGCCTCCACCGAGATAAGGAAGATGGCCACCCGTGATGATTTAACCTCCCCAACGGGGTTCTAGAAAGGCTCTAGTTGGGTTTTTATTCGATACAAAGAGTTGTGGCGATGGAGAGAAAGTTCTGGTTAACTTTCGGGGCTTTCTGGATGTATAGGATTTTTCAGCATTGGAATGACGTCAGATGGAGCCATGTGGACCCCACGAGCTAATATGGCGCGCTAAGGGGGTGGGTGCACCGTGTTTCCTTGTGACCCACAGGTAGATCCCCTCTCGTGGTTCTTCACTCTGGTATTTCTTATTTCGTCCCGAAAAATCATAAAAATGTTTCGGGTGATTCCGAGCACTTTTTATCTACACAGAAAACACCACCATGGTAATTCTACTGAAAACAGTGTCACTCCGGGTTAGTTCTAAATAAATCATATAAAGTGCATCAAAAACATATAAACGTATTGTAAACATAGGCAAATATGGCATGAATAATTCATAAATTTTTGATACATTGGAGACATCTGAGCATCTCGAAGCTTCATTCCTACTCGTCCTCGAGTAGGTAAATGATAAAAGAAGTCATTTATGAAGTGTTAATTCTAGCATAGTGAATAGTTTTGATCATTGATAATTACAGTCACTTTTCTAGCGTCATCACTAGCAACTTTTTCTCACAAAATCATTATGATAGAGTAACAACCAATTCACATGTCATGGTTCAACCAATGCATTCTCTTGAAACTTAACAACCTATGTTCTTAGTCATCAAACAATTTCAATGCATCTTATTTTCAACAAAGGCTAAGTAAGAGCTCCATATACTCAATTATCATATAATATTCTATGATTGCTAATCATCAATGCATACATTTAGAACAAACAACATGCATCGTACACACATAAATGCAGAGGCTTAATGTTTCGCCTCCCAATGTACTTATCATTAAGATAATTGTCAACAGTAATGAAACGTGATCAAATATATTTGACTAGACATATATGTTTGGATCTTTCCCCACCACGTTATGCTTGCCAACCAATAGATTGAGGTTGGACTAAGAAGTTGAGTCCTCATGAAAAGTAAATAACATGAAAGTAAATAACATAAAAATAAATAGATTGTCCCTTGGCAAAGGGAACCAGGGATTTGCACACATGCAAGATCTCATTGTTTTATAACGGAGATGGATATGTAATTTTGAGTGGTATCCTTTTCATGTCAACATCACAACAGAGTTTTCAATATCTTCCATGCTAGACACATTATTGGAGGTTCCCAAATAGAATTGAAATTTTACTCCTCAACCACCATTCAAACACATTCCATGGCTGGCCAAATCCATTGTTGCCTTTCAAACAATCAACTTTCAGAGGGGAGTTTTTCTTCATTTATTTTTATATTATGCAGTATTGGGCACCCTTTTTTACATCCTCTCATGTGCAATGACAAGTGAATAAACATTCATCTTGTGAATAACCCGCTTAGCATGGAAGATAATGACCGCCCCGTCGCTCCATGCGCGGTACGAGTACACGAAACGAATGTTTCTTTGAATGTTTAGAGGTGGCACATGTAAATTTAATTGGGATGGCAGTGAAATAGAATATATAGGTAGGTATGGTGGACTCTCATGAAAGAAACTTGTGTTGGTGTTCCGGAAATGGTGGTAACAAGACCGGGCTGCCTGTGGCCCAGGACATGGCCCACCTCGTCATCCAGACACGGCCTAGCGTGGCTCCACTCAAGAAAAGGCCCTCGCGAGGACCACAGGCTCGCGAGGATGAACGACACCAGGACCAGAAATGATGGACCTCCTCAGGCCCCCTCCAAACCGGCGGAGATCTCTATGTAGAGCCAGGCCTCAGGAGTCAAAGATGACGCAGGGAAGGACAGGTGGGCGCCAGCGCGCCAGGCGGTGCAGTTTCCCCTTTGGTGCAAAGGGAGCAAGGATGTACATGGGTTCCCAAAGCGCCTCCCAAATGTTTCCATTCAAGTTTAACAAGACCAAGACCATGAGCCCCGCAGAGCAGATGTCATCGCCGAGCCCACCTCTGCATCATCGGCAGGCACTTTGCAGGCGAACACCACCTTTGGACAGGGCGCGGATGTACTCCTGTCCCACTTTAAATTTGGCCATTGTGGGATCCCTTCCTGCCATGGTGATAAGGGAAGAGGACCTAGACCACTGCTATATATAGGGGCTAGGCCGCACCATAGAGGGGGGATCCAAAAACCAAACCACTCCACGAACCACAAGACAAGGCAAAGAGTGAAGAACACCACGAGAGCTCCCCCACGCGAGGCTCAAAACCACTTTACTAGTTCATGCACCACACCTCCCCTTGAGGCAATCCACCAAAGCAGGAGTAGGGTATTATGCTTTCTAGCGGCCCAAACCTGGGTAAACGACCATGTTCATCTTCTTCGTTGTCATCGTGCGAGTTCGCCGTAATAATCATCGAGTAGCAAGCTAAGTAGGGTGAGGCCACAATGGATCTTTGCACATGACCCTGTGTTTGAACCTTGAGGGTTTGCGGAGCCCGAAATCCGACATTTGGTGTGCTAGGTAGGAGGCGTATCGAAGACTCCCCTCTTGCGGCGACAGTCAAGCCCTGGTTTGGCAACCCCATGGTGGGCGAGAACCTTGACGCCAGCTGGCCCTTGGCATGCGGTGGCGCCACGGCGCGCGGGGCCGGCTCCGCGTTCGCCAGCATCTTTGGCGGGTCGCTGGCGCCCTCCTTCAAACACCAGGTCAAGCAGTTCTTCCACCACATAGGAGCAGTCCAGCCGCGACCAGAGCTCATGCCACCCCGTGTGTCGTTGGGGACTGACATCACCTTCGGCCCCGCTGACCACCCCAAGAGGACGACAGCCGCCAGAACGCTCACCATGTTATGCACGCGCACCATCAACAGCATGGTTGTCTCCAGGACCCTCATAAACGGTGGCGCCAGCCTCAACGTCATCTCTGTGGAGGCCTTCGACGCACTCTTCCTGCCTCGCAATCGACTCATGCCCTAGAGGCCCTTCGTTGGGGTGGTCGGGGGGTCTGTCATCCCTGTGGGGCGGGTGCGCCTCCCCGTCACCTTCGGCACCCGCTCCAACTTCCGCACCGAGAAGGCGACTTCCACATCACCCACATCCACCTCCCGTACAACGTGATACTCGGCCACCCCGCTCTCGCCCAGTTCATGGCGGCAACGCACCCGGGCTACAATGTCGTCAAGATGCTTGAGAAACGTCAAGGACGTGTCCCTCGCGCTCAAGCTCACCTACAAGGTGGCGACCGCGGCATGCTAGAGTGTCAGGGACGCCTTGCGGCCATGGAGGACCTCGAGGGTGTCCTCGACATCGTACCAGTGAAGAAGAGGCATTTGTTCTCCCAGAGTCGGGTAGAGACCAAGCAGATGTCTGTGGACGAACGAAACCCTTGTCCTACCTTCAGCATTGGCGCCCACTTGAACTAGTATCAAGAGGAGGTGTTGGCGGCTTTCCTCGGTGCGAACAAGGATACGTCCGCATGGAGAGTCTCCGACCTTGTGGGGGGTCCCGAGGGACGTGATCGAGCACCACCTCATGGTGTGCCCAAACGCACGCCCAGTAGATTAAAAGGTGAGAACGCAAGCTTAGGAGAAGGAGGCGTTCATCGCCCAGGAGGTCGACAAGCTAAAGGAGGCCAGGGTCATCCGGGAGGTGCACTACCCGGAGTGGCTTGCCAACCCGGTGGTCGTCCAGAAGAAGTGCGGGAAGGAGCGTATGTGCATCAACTTCACGAGCCTCAACAAACCCTACCCCCAAAAGCCATTCCCACTGTCGTGCATCAACCAGATCGTGGACTCTACCACGGAGTGCGACCTCTGATGCTTCCTTGACGCTTTCTTGGGCTACCATCAGATCAAAATGGCAGTGGAGGGCGTTGAGAAAACGGCCTTCCTCACCTCGTGTGGGGTGGTTTGCTACATGTGCATGCCCTACGGGCTGTGGAATGCCGGGGTAACCTTCCAAAGGCTGATGCACATCGCCCTAGGGCCGCACCTCAGGAGGAATGCAGAATCTTACGTCAATGACATCGTGGTCAAGTCTAGCACGGCCAAGACCCTGATCGAGCACTTGGAGGAGACGTTCGCCAGCCTGAGGGAAGTAAACCTGAAGCTCAACCCCGAGAAGTGCGTCTTTGGGGTCCCCTCAGGCAAGCTGCTCAGTTTCCTGGTGTCGCATCGGGGAATCGAGGCGAACCCGAAAAAGGTCAAGGCCATAAGCAAGATGAGCCCACCCCAGACCCTCAAGGAAATGCAAAAGTTGGCATGTTGCGCGACCTCCTTGGGGCACTTCATCTCCAAACTTGGTGAACGGGCCCTGCCATTCTTCGAGATCATGAAAACAAATGGGCCCCTTCGAATGGACTCCAGAGGCAGACGCAGCCTACGAGGAGCTCAAGCAGTACCTCACGACCCCGTCGGTGATGGTGGCGCCTCGCCCCCGGGAGCCACTGCTACTACACCTGGCTATCACCCCCATTCCGCTAGCGCTACCCTGGTGGCGGTGATGGAGGAGAGAGCCGACACCCTTGCCACATTGCTGGGCATAGGCAGGCCCCCAAGAATGGAACAAGGGGACTCGTAGGATCCCAAGAAACCTGTTCCTCCCAAAGTCGGAGCTACTGAGGCCGCAACTGTACTGATGGCCGCTGAAGCACTCAACCCTCATGAGGCCCCGACTGCTCTGACGGCTTCCGAGGCACCTACGTCTCTTGAGCCCGCCGCGGGAAACGACACCATGGGGGGCCTCACCCTCTTTGAACACCCGGTCTACTACGTCAGTATGGTGCTACGGGATGCACGCTCATGCTACCCCATGCAACAGAAGCTCCTCCCAGCGCTTCTTGTCGCTTTGAGGAAACTGTGCCAGTACTTCTAGGGGCATCCCATCAAGGTCATCTCCGCATACCCCCTGGAGAAGGTCCCACGCAACCCCAACGTGGCGGGAGAGTCGCTGAATGGAAAATCGAGTTGTAGGCCTTCAATATAAAGTTCAGCATGACGAGGGTCATCAAAGGGGCAGCCATGGCGAACTTCGTGGTGGAGTGGATGGACGCCCCTGACTGGGGGCTAGACAGAAGCCAGTCCCTCACCCTGGCTATGAGACACCCATGGGTTGGATCATGCATTCCCATGGAGCCTTCACGCGCATGGGAGCAGGGGTTGGGTTCGTACTCACTTCCCCAACAGGAGACAAGCTCCGGTACACTCTGTAGCTCTATTTCCAGTGTGGAGATAAGCTCTCCAACAACATCACGGAGTACGAGCGACTCATCACAGGCCTCAAGGCAGCGGCGTCCTTGGGGGTTTGGCGCTTCACCGTCATGGGAGACTCCTAAATCCTCATCACCTTCTCCAACAAAGAGTACACACCCACGGATGAGCATATGGAGGCATACTTGGAAGAGGTACGTAAGATTGAAAAACGTTTTCAGGGCATGGAATTACAGCACATCCCATGCAACACGAAGAAGGAAGTCGATGATATCACCAAGAGGGCGTCACGGCGTGAGCCCCAGGAGCCGGGAGTCTTTGAGGAGCGGCTCTTCAAACCCCTCGTGACACCGCCCACAGAGGACACGGTGCCACGAAGTGAGGAGCTCCCCCAGCGCAGACCTCAGTGGCTCCGGACTGTGGGCAGTCCTCTAGAGCCCGACTGCTCCTCGCACTGGAGGCTCAGGCTGATGACTAGATGTAGGAGTTCAGGGCATACTTGCTTCACGGAATGTTGCCAGAAAAGGAGGAAGACGTAGAGCACGTAGCATGGCAGGCCACGGCCTACTTCTTATGCAACGTCGACTTGTACCGTAGGCGACCTAATGACATCGCGCAGTGGTGCATCTCCAAGGAGCAGGGGTGCGAGCTGCTAGCCGACATTCACGCAGGGGACTACAGGCACCACTCCTAGTCGCAGACCTTTGTAGGGAAGGCATTCCGATCGGGCTTTTACTGTCCCTTCGCGCTTAACGACGCCATCAATTTGGTCCGGTCTTGCGAGGCATGTCAGTTCCATGCCAAGCAAATTCACCAGCCCACCCAAGGCCACTAGACCATCCCACTCTCCTGGCCCTTTGTGGTCTAGGGACTGGACATACCGGGGCCCTTCGCATGGGCAGCAGGAGGGTACCGCTACCTCTATGTCGCCATCGACAAGTTCACCAAGTGGGCAGAGGTGGAGCCAGTGCGCACCATCCTAGCTCGATCAACCGTCAAGTTCATCAAGGGCATCGTAAGCCGATTCAGCATCCCCAACCACATCATCACCGACAACAGTTTGCAGTTCACAGGTAACCCCTTCAATACTTATTGCGCTAACCTTGGAATGCAAATTTTCTATGCCTCAATAGCCCACCCCAGGAGCAACGGCCAGGCAAAGCGCTCCAGCGCGGAAGTCTTGTGAGGCCTCAAGACAAGGAGCTTCAAAAAGAGACTAGAGGCCTACAGAAGGGGTTAGGTCGATGAGCTCCATCCTCACCACCATCACTAAGCCCACCGGCGAGACCCCATTCTTCCTCGTCTATGGACCCGAAGCCATCCTCCCCCATGAGGTCAAGCACTACTGCTCACGGGTCTTAGCATTTGACGAGGAGCGTCAGGATCTCGTGCGAGGAACGGACCTCGTGCTTGGGGAGGAGGTGCGTCGCCAAGCCTTGCTCTGAGCTGCGAGGTATCAGCAAGCGCTACGGAGCTACCACTGCCATAATATCTGGTCCATGACCCTTGAAGTCGGAGACCTCATCCTAAGGCGGGTTCTCTCCAGGGAGGGCTTGCACAAGCTCTCTCCCATGTGGGAGGGCCCGTTCAAGGTCGCTCATGTCTCCAGGCCTGGTGTCATGTGCCTGGAGACATAGGACAGGGTCCCCATCTAGAATGCCTGGAACATCCAGCACCTCTGAAAGTTTTACCCGTGACACTCTCACATAATAATGAGCGATTTGTATATTCCTAGAGCCCCCCCCCCCCCCGAGGACGTGGAGGGGTTCCTCCCAGGCAATGTGGAAGCCACAGCTCCGTCCTGGCGGATAATTCAACACTGCCCATCAATGGCTATGCCCATGCAATGTGGATGCCCTACGCTCAGCACTGGGGGAAGACGAAGACTAGTCTAGGTGCCGGACACGACTGTTATTTGCTCTTCTCGTATTTGGATTTACCAACTTTCCTGGAACAAAACTCGGGTTTTTTGCCAAATCATGTCTTAAAGAAACGAGTCAGGGATTTGTTTTCATCGCCATTTCCCATCCTGGGTTTTCTCTCTTCAGGTCGATCACTCGCCGTCTCACCTCCCCCTCGCCCCCCGCGAGTGCAGGCTGGGGGGCACGATCCTCGCATCTCACCAAGGCCTTGGCGCTCAGATCCTCACGTGGTACTCCCAGATGAGTTATAAGGCGCGTGTCACTTTATACTTGCCCGGGGGCTCCATTCACGACCCAACCCGTCATCTTGGAGCCTCGGGAGGCACCCCCCTCCTAGGGCAGGAAACAAAAAATTCTTTGGGGAGCCGCTTGAGCGTCAAAGGGGGCTCCTGAACAGCATGCCTCAGGAGCCTTACCGGTCATATAGACACTCTCCTCTCGATGTCGTCCTTGATGATCCGATCGGCATCGAGAGTTTCGAGGCCTCACCCCTTAGTTGCATCCTTGGTGTTCCATGAAAGTGCGTTATATCAACTAGAGGGGGTGAATAGGTTATTTTTACAAATTCATCACTAAGGAATTTCACCTTGAGGAATTTGAAATGTGATGAATAGCTAGCAGCGGAATAAGTACTTAAGTGCATGAGGAACATAGTAGTAGCATAGTCATGATGATGAAATAAAGCATACATAGATTATAGCTAGCGTGATACAGGATGAGCAGGTGAGGAACAAGGTAACTTGAAGAATTTGAGGTGAGGAAATTGAGAAAGTCTTCAGTCAAATTCTTCAAAGAGTAACGATCAATTTCATCAACAAGTATACGAGTAAATGGAAGGGTTGAGGAAATAGAACCAGGTAGATCGATGAAGACAATGGTTTGATGACCCAATTCCAACTGTTGTGACAGTCGTACGTATGGTTTGGAGCGACCTGGTATTTAAACCAAAGGACACACAGTCCCAGGACACACAGTCCTAACGGTATTGTCCTTGAGCTAAGGACACATAGTCCTCGCCCAACACTCATGGTAAGTCTTCAGGGTAGACATCCAAAACCCTCACAAACTAGTCACCCGACGATCCATAATTGACTGTTGAATGCTCTAGACCAAGGTCACTTCATGATCCTCAATTGACTACAGGATGACTAGACCATGACGCCTAACCGTCTGGAAGATACACAGTCTTCAAAGGTAACAAGCGTCGGTTCCACACAGGAACAATCTCTTTTGTGCTACTCAATCACTTTGGGTTTGTTGGTTTGGATTTGGGTTTTTCCTCACTGATGATTTTCTCTCAAAGTCCTCAGAGGATGGGTTTCTCTCAAATGACAAGTGTCAGTTCTCTCTCAGAGCAGCTAACAAACTAGTGGTTGTGGGGGCTGGCTATTTATAGCCAGGGTGCAACCTGACATGATAAGACATAAATGCCCCCAATGGTATGACCATTGTGTGGATAGGATGATTGGGGATAGCTAGCGCTAAGCACAGCAACGGTCAGAATTCCAACTTATGAAAGTGCTCAGGCTTATCATATTCCTCACTTGTAGGCAATTCGCACTCGCGAAATCCTAACTCCTCAGTCAGACCAATTTCATTAGAGACTAGAAGAACATCGTCTCTGTCACTGAAGAACTTGACTGAATTGTAAGAGATTTCCAAACGCTTCACTCGAAGGATTGGATAGGTTCAGGCTTTTGAGTGGAGCATCAGTTGGAAATTTTCCTTAGTATTACCTTGGCCCCCTTTAATAGTAGGGTGTTTCCTATGTCTCAAATAAAGGAAATGAAACTATGAAAACAAAAGTCTTCATGCTTCATAGTCCTAGGTTCATATCTTTAAGGTCACACCAACTTCTTCATTTTCAAAGTCTTCAGGGAATACCAAAGTCTTTAGCAAACTATTCACCAAAGTCTTCAATTGAAGACATTCATTTTTAGGGGTCGATAATCTCCGAATATATCAAACTCCTCGGCGACTTATAGAGCTTGTGTACACTTACAAATGCATCAGTCTCTTAACTCATAAGTATTCAATACACCAAAATCACTAAGGGGCACTAGATGCACTTACAATATCCCCCTTTTTGGTGATTGATGACAAATAGGTTAAGTTTTCAACGAGGATAAAAATATGAAGTATAAGTACTGAGTTTGAGGAATTTGATTGCAAGATATAGAAGAACTCCCCCTGAAGATGTGCATAGTTGAGGAATTTGCTTTGGACTGTAAATGCACACAACAGGTTAAAAACATGGAGAACTCCCCCTATATCTTGTAATTCATACACACATTTAACATATGATATTAAGAATTTGAAATGCATGATTAAAATGGTGTCTGACGAAATTTAGCATGCATGCATTAAGATACTTGAGGAAATAAGCATGCGGAAAGCAGTTCAAAAGAGTGAGACCACCATCGTACTTAAGTATACAACTCAACCAACAAAAGCTTTAGAAGAGCGAGAGTTGTAACTTAAACAAAAAACAGCCCATATATATAGACCTGCTGGAAGACTAACTCAGATTTTCTCCCCCTTTGTCATCGAAGACCAATAGGGACAAAAACTGAGGCCTAACGCCCCTGAAGACTTTCATCTGGAAGGTGATGGAGGAGTGTTGGTGCACTAGAGTTTTGGGCTCTCCGGTGCCCCTTACTCTTGCACGGGCAGTAGTAGCCACCCTGATAGTAAGGCCTAGCAGGGACTTACCAGATACAAGCACAGAAAATCAAGACTACCGGTGAGGTCTTGCCGGGAGGGCTATTGAACCCCAGGGCGAAGCAAGGCCCCGACAAGGCAAGGCCCCAGCAAGGCGAAGCCCCGACAAGACCCGGCCAGCGCAAAGGGCGGACGTCAATCCACCTGGATGCGTGTCATGATGTTGACGTTGGAGGGAGCTAAGAGGCACCGATGGGATGGGCTCCCGTCCCATCCCACTGAAGGACAGAGATGCCTGACCGTGCATTAAATGTGTATACGGTCCTAAAAGAAACATCAACATAGAAATATTTATAAGTATAAGAAACAAAATCATTGATTTTCATAGTATACGGTCCTAAAAGAATATTTACCCACACTCATCTTATTATATTAGCAAGGCAATCCTCCGTCTTCACAACATCTATACAAATGTTAAGCACCACGGTGTCCAAGTCAGGAAATTGGATCATACTTTTTCAATATGCATCAATTTGTGATTCTTCAAGTAATACATGAGCGTGAACCATTGGACATAGCATGTGCATGGAATAGAATATGATGGTAGATATCAAAGGGTATAAAATGGAGAAGATTGTCTTGCATCAACTAGGCGTACCAACGAGCTATGGAGATCCTCATCGATAGATGTCAATGCAAGGAGACGGGATTGCCATGCAAATGATGCAATAGAGTTATAAGTATGTGAAATATCAACTAAATATAAGTGGGTGTGCAACTAACTTGCTTGCTCATGAAGACCTCGGGCATTTGAGGAAGCCTGTCATCAGAATATGAAAGCCAAGTTCATAAAAAAGGTTATTCCCGCTAGCATATGGAGGTGACAAAATAGGATACTCTCTATATGAAGAACGTGGTGCCACTTTGAGGCACAAGTGTGGTAAAGGATTGTAGCATAGTCCCTTCTCTCTTTTTCTCTCATTTATTTTTTTTATTTTTTCATGGCGGCCTTTTCTCTCATTTTTTGCCCTCCCCCATTCATATGTTATTATCTGGTGGACTCATTTCGCCTCCCCCATTTTTATTTTATTCTCCGTTTGGTGTCTCATCCCTAATTGTGGGGGAATCATAGTCTCCATCATCCTTTCATCACTGGGACAATGCTCTAATAAGGATGATCATCACACATTTATTTACTTACAACTCAATATGAAGAACTAATAGAAAGATATGATTCTATATGAATGCCTCTAGCAGTGTACCAGGATGTGCAAGATCTAGTGTGACATGTATTAAAAATTTAATGAATGTGTCTTTGCCGAAAATAATATGTGAACTATATATGATCATTTAAAGCACTATGATGATGAACGAACTAGTCACGTGAAGTGATGATGGAATTTGCATGGCAATATATCTCAGAATGGCTATGGAAATGCCAAAATAGGTAGGTATCGTGGCTGTTTTGAGGAAGCTATGATAAGTCTTATATGAAATGGAGTGTATCATGTCACGGGGTTTTGATGCACCGGTGAAAGTTGCACCGATCCTCGAAGTGAGAACGGGATATGCACGATGTCGAAGAGACTAGCAAATACGAGAAGGTGAAGATGCGTACATCCATGGTGTCACATTAGTCATAAAGATATCATATACTTATGGCAAAGTTTTATTAATTTTATCACAAATCAAATTAAGACTCACAATACCCGAGGGACGAGGTTTGTAGGAGTTAATCATCGAACGCCCCCGACTCGAAACAACACTAGGTTTTCAACGAGGAATAGAAATGCTCACATATCATCACCATGCATCTTTATTATTTTAGATGAATAACAAGTTAACACCTCTTAATATCGACACTTGTACAAATAAACAATTGTGGACTCACACATTTTCATATTACCACATCAATGTCATTAACACAAAACTTAGCTATATGTGCTACATGATGGTTTTGATTATCACCCATTGAATACCTATCATTTTTTGACTAGTCTTATGACCCATGCAAATTACCGTCACCATTTATTAGCTCTCAAACAAATATAAGTTAAGAACGATAGCATATTATTTCTATAAAATCTACACGCCACCGTGCTCAAAAAGATATAAGTGAAGTACTAAAGAAACTGCCGAACTCAAAAGATATAAGTGAAGCACATAGAGTATTCTAACAAATTATGATGAAGGTGTGTCTCTCTCAAATAGGTTTTTCCAGTAAATGATGATTGTGACAAATTTAAAGTAAAACCAAACAAAAGCAAAAGACGCTCGAAGCAAAACACATATCATGTGATGAATAAAAATGTAGCTCTAAGTGACATACCGATGGATTGAGACGAAAGAGGGGATGCCTTTCGGGGCATCGCCAAGCTTAGGCGCTTGAGTCTTCCTTATTATATTACCTTGGGGTGGCTTGGGCATTCCCAAGCTTATGCTCTTGCTACTCCTTATTCTTTGGTCCTTTGTGATCACACCTCAAACTTGAAAACTTCAATCACACAAAACTCAACAAAACTTCGTGAGAATCGTTAGTATAAGCAACATATTGAATACTTTAGGTACTGTTATAACTTGATTTCTATTTAATTTTTGAAAAATATGTACTGTATTATAACTTCTCCATGGCTTATAGCCCCCGATATAATCCCTCGCATAATCAAAACCAGCAAACTATGCAAGTGAAACAGAATCTATTTAAAACAAGATAGTGTGTAACAATCAGTAAGGACATTGTACTTATGGAACTCTTAAAATTCTTAAAAATAGGAAAATGTGGAGAATTTGTATAGCAATACTGTGTAAAAAATTATGATCATTATCATGCTCTAGTAGAAAATGACAATTCTTGCACTTGAGTCGAAATTCCTGTTTTGTTTCAGCATCATTTCTACTCATCTTGTCAGTCATACCAAAGGCTTTACTTGGAAAACCACTAATTAAAACATAAAAACATAATCATTAAATAGGAAGTAGTCATGTTAATATAACATAACAGAAAGTAAAAACATAATTAAGATAAATATTGGGTTGCCTCCCAACAAGCGCTATTTTTATGCCCCTAGCTAGCCATAATGCATAGTTTCATGTGTTGTCATCTTTGACACTCCACCCATAAGTGGCTATCATTATTTATAATAAGGTGGTTTAATTATCTTCCTAGGGAATTATTCCATTACTTTCTTTAATGGGAATTGGAACCTTATGTTTTCCTCTTTCATGTCAATAATTGCACCTATAGTTTGTAAGAATGGCCCTTCAAGTATTATTGGCCAAGAAGGGTTGCAATCAATATCATGTATAATGATATCTACACGCACATTTTTTATAATAATAAGCACATCATTAATTCTACCAAAAGGTTTCTTAATGATAGAATCCGCAAGATGCAAGTTTAGGGAACACTCTTCAAGATTAGTGGGACCAAGGACATCACATAAAGTTTTAGGTATGGTTGAAACACGAGCGCAAATGTCACATAAAGCATTGCATTCATATTTATTTATCTTTATTTTGATAGTAGGTTCCCAATCATCATGCAATTTTCTAGGAATATAAACTTCAAGTTCAAGTTTCTCATCATAAGCTTTTATCATAGCTTCTATTATATGTTCAGTAAAAGCTTTGTTTTGTTCAAAAGCATTGGGTGAGCTAATAATGGACTGTAGCAAGGAAATATATTCTACTAAAGAACATTCATAATAATTATAGTATTTGTAATCCAAGATAGTGGGCACATCACTAGTTAAAGTTTTGACCTTGCTAAACCCACTTTTTTTAGTTTTAGCATCAAAATCATCACCCTCCAAGCAAATGGGGCATTTCTCAACTAGAGTTGACTCATCTATAGTCCCTTTGTTATTTATATTCAGAGAAGTAAACCAAGATTCAATAGGAGAAAAAATAATCATTTAAAGAACTTTGTCATGATTTGTAATAGAGAAAGATTCCAGTTTAGCGGCCAGCCTATTTACTAGAATGGTTTGCTTATCGGATATTTTTCCTAGAAATTCTTAAATATGGGAAAATTGTGATAAGACACTGACTTATACACCTCATCAAGTTGCCTAGTGATAGCATCGAGCAAAATTGAGTGTTCCTTAAATTCTGAAGCAAACAATCTATTTTATTCATATTGTAGGATCATGGGAGTTTTCATAGAACTATTTATCTCTAACATTCTTTGATAGTAAGAAGTATTGTGGAATTTGTCCTCAGACATGGTGACCTAACAAGCAAAGCAACAAGAGAGACAAGTAAACTAGCAAGTAAAGCAAACAAAGAAGTAAACTAGTAACTAGCAAAGATAAGTTTTTTTTGTATTTTTGATTGTTATAAAAAACAAAATACAGCAGCAAATAAAAAGAAGAATAGGTGAATGGGAATTTGTGCAAAGTTAGTTGATAGTTGGTGATTGTTTCCCCCGGCAACGACGCTAGAAATCCGTCTTGATACTTGTGATATGCGTTGGGTTATCCGTGAATAGGAACGGGTTATCGCAGCACAATGTGGGTAAGTATTTCCCTCGGTTATGAAACCAAGGTTTATCGAACCAATAGGAATACTAATCCTCAACCATCTACAATGGATGCACATAAAAGGACAAACAACTTGCACCCAACACCGGTAACAGGGTTGTCAATCCCCTTGATATTGTTATCTGCAAGCAAGTGAGTTGTGTAGATAATTGTAGATAACTGTAAATTTCAAAATAAAATAAATAACATCAATGTAGTAGTGTTTGGGAATATATAAGTGAATAGACCCGGGGCCGTATAGTTCTCTAGTGGCATCTCTCATAGAAATAGCATACGATGGGTAAACAAATTAATGTTGGGAAATTGATAGAAAAGCAAGAAGTTATGAGATTTTCATGACTATGATGATGCGTATATTGGCATCATGTCCACAAGAAAATAGGCTGACTCCTTCCTGCACCTATTACTATTACTCCACCCATCGACCGCTATCCAGCATGCATCTTGAGTATTAAGTAAAGTAGAGTAATGCTTGGAGAATGATGGCATGATGTAGACAAAGTAAACTGAATCAATATGAATAAACCCCATCATTTTATCCTTAGTAGGAGCAAAACAAATATGCAACTTGTGCCCTTGTGTCATTGGGATATAGTAACTCGTTAGGCTGAACCTACTACAATGCACCACTCCCACCAAAGAAATATCAATTTAGTTGGCCCAACTATCTTAATAGATTAGAGAGTAGTACAAAGCTATAATGATCATGCAAATAATAATCTTTGTATTTGAGGTTTGACTAAATGATTTTCATGAATAATCTGAACATAAACTCACAATTCATCGGATCCCAACAAATGCACCATATAAAGGGACTAAATCAGATTGATCAAGGCAGAGATGCCATGAACATTGTACTGAGGATTGAGAGAAAGTGGGATTGCCATGTAGGTACTACCTACGGACCCGTAGGTGTGTGGTGAACTAATCACACCTCATCATGAGCGAAGCTAGGTTGATGAAGAGGCCATCTGTGATCGATCTCCCCTCCGGTAGGGTGCCGGAACGGAGCTATAGATGGGCTCCCATTGGAACAGAGACTTGCGGTGGCAGAAAAAGTGTTTCGGGAGCTCCCTAGGATTTTTAGGATATTAGAGAATTTATAGGTCAGAGAGGAACGTCAGGAGACGCCCGAGGGGGCCACAACATATCAAGGCACCCCTAGGACGCACCCTGATGTGTGGTGGGGCCCTCGTGTGCCTCCCGGCCTCCTCCCAAATCTTCCAGGTCTTCTTTTCGTCCAGAAAAAATCATCACAAAGTTTCGTGGCAATTGGACTTCATTTGGTACTATAAACCTCAAAAGTCAAAAACATGCAGAAAACAACAACTGACACAAAGCACTGGGTCAATAGGTTAGTGCTCAGAAATATTATAAATTGGTAAACAAATGCCCCAAAAGTATCCTATAAGGATAATATATTAGCATGGAACAATAAAAAATTATTGTTACGCTAGAGATGTATCAGCATCCTCAAGCTTAATTCCTGCTCGTCCTCGAGTAGGTAAATGATAAAAACAGAATTTTTTATTTGACATGCTACCCATTATGTAATCTTGTGTATGTATATGCATTGAGAAATGATGAATTAACAAATATAACTTAGCAATATTTATAAGTATAAGAAACAAAATCATTGATTTTTAAAATATACGGTCCTAAAAGAATGATTACCCCCACTCATCTTATTATATTAGCAAGGCATGACTCCGTCTTCACAACATCAATATAAATGTTAAGCACCACAGTGTCCAAGTTAGGCAACTGGATCATACTTTTTCAATATGCATCGACTTGTTATTCTTGAAGCAATAAATGAGCGTGAACCATTGGACATATCATGTGCGTTGAGTAGAATATGATGGGTGATATAAAAGGGCTATAAAATAGAGAAGATAGTCTTGCGTCAACTAGGTGTAGCGGCAAGCTATGGAGATGCTCATCGATAGATGTCAATGCAAGGAGTTGGGATTTCCATACAAATGATGCACTAGAGCTATAATTATATGAAATATCAACTAAATCTAATTGGGTGTGCAACCAACTTGCTTGCTCATGAAGACCTCGGGCATTTGAGGAAACCCGTCATCGAAATATGCAAGCCATGTTCATAAAAAGGTAATTCCCACTTGCATATAGAGGTGACAAAATAGGAGACTCTCTATATGAATAACATGGTGCCACTTTGAGGCACAAGTGTGGTAAAGGATAGTAGCAAAGTCCCTTCTTTCTTTTTCTCTCATTTTTTATTTTTATTTTTCATGGTGGGCTTTCCTATTTTTTTTGCCCTCCCCCATTTGTATTTTTTTTAAACGGTGGCTCATTTGACGTCCCCCATTTTTATTTTATTCTCCGTCTGGTGTCTCATCTCGACTTGTGGGGGGAATCATAGTCTCCATCATCCTTTCTTCACCGAGAAAATGCTCTAATAAGGATGATCATCACACTTTTATGTACTTATAACTAATTATGAAGAACTGATAGGAATATATGATTCTATATGGATGCCTCTAGGAGTGTACCAGGATGTGCAAGATCTAGCGTGACATGTATCAAAAATGTAATGAACGGTGGCTTTGCCACAAATACTATGTCAACTGTATATGATCATGCAAAGCAATATGATGATGAACGAACTAGTCATGTGAAGTGACGATGGAATTTGCATGGCAATATATCTCCGAATGGCAATGGAAATGCCATAATAGGTAGGTATGGTGTCTGGTTTGAGGAAGCTATAATGAGGCTTATGTGCAATAGAGTATATCATCTCACGGGGTTTGGATGCACCGGCGAAAGTTGCACCAATCCTTGAAGTGAGAACTGGCTATGCACGATACTGAAGAGGCTAGCAAATGTGAGAAGGTGAAGATGCGTATGTCCATGGTGTCACATTAGTCATAAAGAGATCATATACTTATTGCAAAGTTTTATTATTTTTTATCAAAAATCAAAGTAATACTCGCATGTCCCGAGGGAGGAGGTTGGTAGGAGTTAACCATCGAACGCCCCCGACTCGAAACAACACTAGGGTTTCAACGAGAAATAGAAATGCTCACATATCATCACCATGCCTCTATATTTTTTTAGATGAATAACAAGTTAAAACCTCTTAATATCGACACCTATACAAATAAACAATTGTGGACTCACACCTTTTCATATTACCACATCAATGTCATTAACGTAAACATCTATATATATATGCTACATGATGGTTTTGATTATCACCCATTGAATACCTATTATTTTTAGACTTGTCTTATGACCCATGCAAATTACCATCACTATTTATCAAATCTCAAACAAATGTAAGTGAAGAACGAGAGCATATTATTTCTATAAAATCTACATGCCACCGTGCTCAAAAAGATGTAAGTGAAGTACTAAAGCAACTGCCGAGCTCAAAAGATATAAGTGAAGTACATAGAGTATTCTAACAAATTATGATGAAGGTGTGACTCTATCAAATAGGTGTGTCCAGTAAAAGATGATTTTGACAAACTAAAAGTCAAAGCAAACAAAAGAAAAAGACGCTCGAAGAAAAACACATATCATGTGATGAATAATAATGTAGCTCTAAGTGACATATCGATGGATTGAGACAAAAGAAGGGATGCCTTTCGGGGCCTCCCCAAGCTTAGGCGCTTGAGTCTTCCTTATTATATTACCTTGGAGTGCCTTGGGCGTCCCCAAGCTTATGCTCTTGCTACTCCTTATTCTTTGGTCCTTCTTGATCACACCACAAACAATAAAACTTTAATCACACAAAACTCAACAAAACTTCGTGAGATCTGTATAAGCAACATATTGAATACATTAGGTACTTTCATAATTTCATTCCTATTTAATTTTTTCATAATATGTATTGTATTTAACTTCTCCAAGGCTTATAACCCCCGATATAATCCATAGCATAATCAAAACAAGCAAACTATGCAAATGAAACATAATCTGTTTAAAACAGGATACTGTGTAACAATCTGTAAAGAGACTGTACTTATGGAACTCTAAAAATTCTGAAAAATAGGAAAATGTGGAGAATTTGTATCGATATACTGTGTAGAAAATTATGATTATTAGCATGCTCCAGTAAAAAATGAAAATTCCTAGACGTGAGTCAAAATTTCTGTTTTGTTTTAGCATCTTTTCTACTGATCTTGTGAGTCATACCAAAGGCTTTACTTGGAAAAACATTAATTAAAACTTAAAAACATAATCATTAAATGGGAAGTAATCATGTTAGCACAAAATAACAGAAACTAGACACATTATTTAAGATAAATATTGGGTTGTCTCCCAACAAACGCTATTGTTTTATGCCCCTAGCTAGGCATAATGCATAGTTTCAAGTGTTGTTTCTTTGACACTCCACCCATAAGGGGCTCTCGTCATTGAGAAATAAGGTGGTTTAATTATCTTTCTAGGGAAGTATTCCATTACTTTCTTTAATGGTAATTGGAACCTTATGTTTCCATATTTCATGTCAATAATTGCACCTATAGTTTGTAAGAATGGTCTTCCAAGTATTATGGACCAAGAAGGGTTGCAATCAATATCACGCACAATGAAATCTACAGGCACATTTGTTTATAATAATAACCACATCATTAATTCTACCCAAAGGTTTCTTAATCATAGAATCCGCAAGATGCAAGTTTAGGGAACACTCTACAAGATTAGTGGGACAAAGCACATCACATAAAGTTTTGGGTATGGTTGAAGCACACGCGCAAATATCACACAAAGCATTGAATTCATATTTATTTATCTTTATTTTGATAGAAGGTTCCCACTTATCATGCAGTTTTCTAGGAATAGAAACTTCAAATTCAAGTTTCTCATCATAAGCTTTTATCATAGCTTCTACTATATGTTCGGTAAAAGCTTTGTTTTGTTCACAAGCATTGGGTGAGCTAATGATGGACTGTGTAAAGGAAATACATTCTACTAAATAACAATTATCATAATTAAAGTCTTTGTAATCCAAGATAGTGGGCACATCACTAGTTAAAGTTTTCACCTCTCCAAACCCACTTTTTTCAGTTTTAGCGTCAAAATCATCACCCTCCAAGCAAACGGGCGTTTCTTAACTAGAGTTCACTCCTCTCGAATCCCTTTATTATTTATATTCAGATAAGTAAACAAAGAATCAATAGGAGAAATAACAATCATTTTAAGACCATTGTAATGATTTGTAAAAGGGAAAGATTCCGGTTTAGCGGCCATGCTATTTACTAGAGTGGTTTGCTTATCGGATATTTTTCCTAGAAATTCTGAAGTATGGGAAAATTGTGATTAGAAACTTGCTTATTCACTTCATCAAGTTGCCTACTTATAGCATCGAGCAAAATTGAGTGTTCCTTAACTTCCGAAGCAAAGAACCTATTTTTTTCATATTGTGGGATCATGACAGTTTTCACAGAACTCTCTATCTCTGACATTCTTTGATATTAAGATTGTGGAATTTTTCCTCAAACATGGTGACCTAACAAGCAAAGCAACAAGCGAGACAACTAAACTAGCTATTAAAGCAAACAAAGAAGTAAACTAGTAACTAGCAAAGATAAGTATTTTTGTATTTTTGATTGTTATGAGACAAACTGAATAGAACAGCAAGTAAAAATAAGAATAGGTGAATAAAAAATAGTGCGAATTTACTTGATAGTTGGTGATAGTTTTCCCCGGCAACGGTGCCAAAAATCCTTCCTGATACTTGTGATATGCGTTGGGTTATCTGTGAATAGGAATGGGTTATCGTAGCACAATGTGGGTAAGTATTTCCCTTGGTTATGAAACAAGGTTTATCGAACCAATAGGAGTGCCAATCCTCAACCATCTTCACCGGATGCACATAAAAGGACAAACAACTTGCTCCCAACATCGGCAAGAGGGTTGTCAATCCCCTTGATCGTGCTATTTGCAAACAAGTGAGTTGTGTAGATAATTGTAGATAATTGTATTTGCAAAAAAAAATAGCATCAATGTAGTGGTAGCATATGTGAATATATAAATGAAAAGACCCAGGGGCCGTAGAGTTCTCTAGTGGCATCTCTCATAGAAATAGCATACAGTGTCTAAACAAATTACTGTTGGGCAATTAATAGAAAAGCGAATAGTTATGAGATTTTCACGGCAATGATCATGTGTATATATGCATCACATCCACAAGAAAATAGGTCGACTCGTGCCTGCACCTATTACTGTTGCTCCACCCATCGAACACTGTCCAACATGCATCTATAGTATTAAGTAAAGCAGAGTAATGCTTGGAGAATGATGACATGATGTAGACAAAGTAACCTCAATCAATATGCATAAACCCCATCATTTTATCCTTAGTATCAGCAACACAAAGACACAACTTGTCCCCTTCTGTCACTAGGATACATAAACTTGCTAGGTTGAACCTACTAGAACGCACCACTCCCACCGAAGAAATATCAATCTAGTTGGCCCAACTATCTCAATAGATCGGAGAGCATTACAAAGCTATAATGATCATGCAAATAAGAATCTTAGTATTTTACGTTTCACTCAAATGCTTTTCATGAATAATCTCAACATAAACTCACAATTCATCGGATTGCAACAAACGCACCAGACAAAGGGACTACATCGGATTGATCAAGGCAGAGATGCGATGAACATTGTATTGAGCATTGAGAGAAAGTGGGATTGCCATGTAGGTACTACCTACGGACCCGTAGGTGTGTGGTGAACTAATCACACCTCACCATGAGCGAAGCAAGGTTGATGAAGAGGCCATCCGTGATCGATCTCCCCTCCGACAGGGTGCCAGAACAGAGCTATAGATGGGCTCCCATCGGAACAAAGACTATCGGAGGCAGAAAAATTGTTTCGGGAGCTCCCCTAGAATTTTTGGTATATTAGAGAATTTATAGGTGAGACAGGAACGTCATGAGACGCCCAAGGGGGCCACCACATATCAAGGCACGCCCTCATGTGTGGTGGGCCACTCGTGTGCCTCTCGGCCTCCTCCAGAAGCTTCCAGGTCTTCTTTTGGTCCTGAAAAAATCATGAAAAATTTTGGTGACAATTTTACTTCGTTTGGTACTATAAACATGAAAAGTGCAAAAACATGCAGAAAACAGCAACTGGCACTAGGCACTGCATCAATAGGTTAGTGCTAAAAATATTATAAATTTGTAAAAAAATTCCCAAAAAGTATCCTAGAATGATAATATATCAGCATGGAACAATCATAAATTATAGATACATTGGAGACATATCACCATCCAACTCCCTGTGTGCAACAATTCTGTCAAGGGCCCATTCGCACCTGGGTCCTCCTATACAAGTGGTGACCCGTAGCAGGGAAAGAATTCACTTATCTTTTCTTTGCTCCACCAATCTTCTCGTTGCCCCATGGGTAGTACTTGCAAAGATGCTTGATATTCCACGAGTTTTGCACCGAGCTACCATCCTCGGTCTCCAGGTAGACTACGCAAGGCCTGGTGACTCGTACTACTCGGTAAGGTCCTTCCCACGTCAGTGTCAACTTGCTGGATCTCTTCGCAGACTGAATTCGTCGAAGGACAAGGTCACCTTCCTCAACTATCCTGGCATGCACCTTGCGGCCATGGTAGCAGCGTAAGGCTTGCTGGTACCTCGCGGCACATAGTGCAGCCTACAGAGGGCCTTCCTTGAGGAGTGTGACATTGTCATGTCGTAACCTCTCTTGTTGGTCCTCGTCAAAGGCCTGCACCCGAGGTGACCCGTATGTGAGTTCCATGGGGAGCACTACTTCCACCCCATAGACTAGTGAGAAAGGAGTTTCCCCGATGGCTTGATTCAGTGTCGTTCTGATTGACCGAAGAACTGCCAGTAGCTCATCAATCCAGTGCCTTCCGTGCTTGTGCAGCTTGTCGAAAGCTCTCGTATTGAGGCCCCACAACACTTATGCATTTGCCCTCTCTACTTGGCCATTGCTACTTGGATGAGCAAATACGCAAAGAAGATCTGGGCACCAATGTCTTGGCAATATCACATGAAGCTATTGTTGGTGAACTGTATGCCATTGTCAGTGATGATTCTATTCGGCACGCCGAACCGACAGACTATCCCTCTTAGAAACTTGACTGTTGCAAGCGTCGTTACCTTCCTTGATGGCTCTACCTCGGTCCACTTCGTGAACTTGTCGATTGCGATGAACAAGAACTCTAAGCCCTCGGTAACGCGAGGGAAAGGACGACGATGTCAAGCCGATAGACTGAGAAGGGACAGGAGAGATGTATGGTTTGAAGGGCTTGTGTTGGCTGATGTATCTGCTTGGAGTGGTACTAGCAAGCTTCGCACGTAGTCACTACCACCAAGGCATCTTGAAGGGTCGTCGGCTAGTAGAATCCCTGCCGGAATGCCTTTTCGAGAAGAGCTCGTGACCCGATGTGAGAGCCGCCGATTCCTTCATGAAGAGCCAACAGCTGTTATCCTTCCTCCCGAGCAATGCATTTCAATTTCACCCCATTTGGCCTTCTTCTGTACAGATCATTATCCACGAACTGATACATGCAAGACTGATGAGATACTCTCTCAGCTTCTTCTTCCTCCTCGGGGAGGTCTCCTGTCTGGAGGTACTGGACGATCTGCTACGCCCATGTCGAAGCCCGTTGCTTGATCACAAGGACTAAAGGTGTTTCTTCTGTCGCGGGAATGCTAGCTTCGATAGCAAGGACTGCCTGTTCTGCTGGATCTTGGCGCTCACCGTCAGGCATCTTGTCATCCCCAGCAACCTTCTTGGCGGCTACACGTGGCTCTATCGGGAAGTAGTCGCCAAAGCTGATTTTTCTCTTCTTGGCTTGCCATCCTGTGTGTAACTAACGCCTGAGTGAGTCGAAGCACGAAGGTGCCTGGTTCCACGGGTGACTTCTGTACTACTTGCTTCGACAGGTTGTCGGCGATGCCGTTCTCTGCCCTGGGGACGTGTTCCATCTGCAAACCGTTGAAACATTCCTCCAACTTCCTCACTTCATCAACATATGCTTCCATCATGGGGCTCAGGTAATCCTTGTTGACCTGGCGAACAAGCAACTGTGAGTCCCCTCCGGCTATCCACTTTCTGATTCCCAACTCCGCTGCTATCTGCATCCAAGCAAGAAAACCCTCGTATTCAGCTATGTTGTTGGTTGACACCTCCCGGGGAAAATGCATTTGGATCACGTACTTGAGGTGCTCTCCGGTGGGTGCTATGAGTAGCACTCCAGCATCGACACCTTGCAGCGAGAAAGCTCCATCAAAGTAAATGTTCCACGACTTAGGTGTTTCCTTGTCGTGAAGGATTGTTTTTGGGATCTCCTCATCTTGTGTCGGTGTCCATTCTGCTATGAACTCTACTAGTGCTCTGCTATTGATGGTTGTCATTTTTTAAAGCTCAGGTCAAAACTAGCTGGCCCCAGGGCCCACTCTACAATCGTGCCAGTTGCTTCTGGTTCCTAAGGATGCGTTGCAATGGGAAGCGGGTGACGATGGTGATGACGGTTGCACTTGGAAGTAGTGGCACAGCTCGCGGGAGGACATAAGGAGGCCATAATATTTTTTTTAATCCTATGGTACCTTATCGAGCCCCCTACAGGAGGAGCTGACAAAGTACACCGGCCGCTGCACCATCTTCTTCTTCTACGCAATTCGTTGTTCCGCTTCCCGCTCTGGCTCTCTGTCGATTCCCAGATCCATTGGGGTTGGCCCAAGCTCATTAGCCATCGTTTTGTTGTCCTTAGCTTCTCTCTCTGCCACCATTGTTGCACTAACCACTTGGTTTGCTGTCGCCAAGTATAGCGGCAATGGCTCTTCAGGCTTGGGTGCGATCAGGATTAGTGTTGAGGACAGGTACTCCTTCAAGTCTTGTAGAGATACTTCCACTTCTGGAGTCCATGTCAGGGGGCTTTCTTTCTTTGGTATCTTGAAGAACAGTGGGGCACGCTCTACGAATTTGGAGATGAATCTGCTGAGAGCAGCGATGCATCCCGCCAGCCGACGCACGTCCTTAGCGCGCTTTGGTGCCTCTAGCTGCTCGGTTGCTTCAATTGTGGAGGGGTTCGATTCTATCCCCCACCGAGATATGAAGAAACCTAGGAGCTTGCCAGACGGGACCCCGAACAAACATTTCTCCGGGTTTAGCTTCAAGTTGATCTGACACAAATTGGCAAAATTCTCTTCTACAACCTCGATCAGCATGGCCTTGTTCTTGGTCTTGACTACGATGTCATCCATGCAAGATTCCATGTTTGTGTGAAACTCGGGTCCAGGGCCAATCTGGACAGCTCTTGCAAATGTTGAACCAACACTCTTCAACCCAAATGGCATGCACTTTAAGTAGTATGTCTCGCAAGGGGTGATGAAAGTTCTTTTCTACTCATCCTCCTCGTACATGAAGATCTGATGATATCCTGAATAGGTGTCGAGGCATGACCATAGGTCGCATCCGGCCGTCGATTCCATGATTTGGTCGATGCATGGCAAGGGGAAAGGGTCCTTGGGGAAAGCCTTGTTGACATCTGTGTTGTCAATTCAAAGCCTCAATTTTCCACTTGCTTTGTGCACCACCATAGGGTTAGCGAACCAGCTTGGGTGGAGCACACCTCTAACTAACCCTGCTGCTTCCAACTACTTGATTTATTCGTCAATGAATTCATGTCACTCCAGTGCTTGCTTTCAGACTGCCCGTTTGACGGGGCATGTGTGAGGACAGACGACTAGGTGGTGATCAATCACCTTCTCGGGAACACCGGGTATGTCGGACGGTTGCCACACAAACACGTTGACATTCGCCCACAGGAAGGAGACGAGAGCGCTTTCCTATTTTCTGTCGAAGGTGGCACTTATGGTGAAAGTGCCGCCCTCGCTATCTTCTCATGCCGCCACTTGCTTTGTTTCGGGGATGGTTACCTTGTACTTCTTGCTCTTGACGGAAGAAGCCTCAGATGAGTCATCGACGGGCGGGCTGCGCTCAGCAGCATGCTTCCCGGATTCATCATGAGTCTTGCTGAAGGCCATGGACTTGTTCTTCCCCCAAGGGGTTTTGCCGGCAAGAGCGGGTGCCTTGTTGGCGGATGCTGCAACTGCCTCCCGGTATAGCTTGTCAACGCAGAGAACTGTGTCCTTCTCATCGGCATGGATGGAGATGGTGTGCATCGGCCCTGGCATCTTGAGTGTGTTTTAGGCGTGTTGGGACGCCGCCATGAACTTCGCCAGCGCCTAGGATTCCATTGTAAGGCAGCGACATCTTGGCGACATCGAAGACAACCCTTTCCGTCCTGAAGCTGAGCACGCTACCAAATGTGACTGGAAGGGTTATCTTCCCCTTTGGCTTAGGTCTCCCCCCATCTAGTCCATTGGTTTAAGGTCCGAATCAGGCATCTGCAGCCGCTTGATCACATTAGGAGAAATCAGGTTCAGGTCGGCGCACTGTCGACCAACATCTTCGTGACTCTGAAGTGGCGGATTCTTGGTGAGACCAACAATGACACGCACCCGACCGCGATGGTGAATTCAGGGTTGTCCTTGTAGTTGAAGATGATGGGAGTGTTGGACCACATAAGGGGATTCCTTGCTTCCGCCGCTAGTTCCACTGTGTTAACCTCGCGGGCCCATTGCTTGAGCTACCTATGGGAGGAGTGCAAAGATGTGCCTCCATCAACACACATAGAATCTACGGCCTTCTGGAACTCCTAGCCATCCGATCCTTATTCATCTTCACCAACGTCATCCCTATAATCATCAGACTCGTTGTCTTGGCATTTAGCTTGCTTTTCCTTCAGTTGTTTGGCCTTGCCGTGGCGACCACCTCGGTCATTGCGGCTCTTCTTATCAGATCCACCGACACCATCCCGACCCTTCTCCTTACCACGCCTTTTGTACTCCTTCTTTTGTTTATTGGCAAGTTGTTCTACATGTCGGCACTCGTTGATGTCCTGGAA